>JABTTQ020002577.1:0-726476 GCA_016081115.2 Rehmannia glutinosa
ATTTAAATAATATCTTATCGATTCAAGAAAAGCGGTTCTTGGTTACCACGGCGCACTATGTGATTCGTCAAGGCGGGTAGGATTGCGTGCGGAAATGTAACGCCAATCCCATGCGAGGCAATTAATGGTTGAGTACGGTTGTATAAGCCGACAATGAAAACATGTAGCGGTTGCGTGCGAAATGTAACGCCAACCAATGCTTGAGGTAGCGGTTGCGTGAAATGTAGCGCCAGCAAAAAGTCCAATAACTCAGGAATCGTGTGGATCGGGGATGATTCCTTCGTTCTTCCTTGTAACTCCCGGTCGGTATGGTCAGGCGGCACCTTATCGCTACGTAGGCAAAGATAAAATCACGGTGGAGCTTGCAAGGCTCGGATCGCCATGTCGTGATTATACCTCGGGTCTACGACCCGCTTCCCTTGGACAAACTTCGTCCCTCGATTTGCGGGATTAGGGCGATGGGGCGGAAGAGTGGAATAGCGCCAGTTGCCGGTTCCATCCCCGAAGCGTATCCATTACATTTGTGAGCTCGACACACCAAGTTGACTCAGCGAGGGAAAGTAATTACAAATATAAGCGATCAGTATTATTGATTGAATTGTTGGGAAATTTTTGAAAATTCGCGAGTAGCAATTTTGGCGTTGGTGGAGTTTTTGATGAAGATGATTATCGGAAGAATAAGCAACCTTCGATATCTTGAAAGATTAGGTGGAACATAAGTCCGTTATAGATTCAAATTACATTAATCGGTCAAATTGATCCGATAAGTCAAGGGTTTTTGGAAAAGTAAAATACTTTAATTAAATCTCCAAGTCAGAGGGTCCAGGGCTATTTTAGTAAAAGAGAAAATAATTTGAATTAGGTCCTTTATAAAAGAAAATTTGCAATTTAGCCCCATTTTGTAAAAACCAACACTTTTGGGGTTAAAATTGAATAAATAAATATCCCAACCTTGAAACATTAAGAGGTCAATTCCTAAATTCTCCAAATTGTCCAGAGATTCAGCTTTTTATAAATTTTGAGGTCGAGATTTTGTAAAATTCTCACATTGGCCCCAAATTTGTAAAAATTAAGTCGGACCTTAAGTTTTAAAAATTCGGAACTCACAAACCGGAAGGGATTTTAATTTGATTCCAATTGGAAAATGTCACTAAGGTTAGTAGGATATTGGGACAAAATCAGTTTTAAAAGAAATATGTGTAGGTCCTTTAACTTTTGAAAATATCATTTTTGTCCCATTTTGAAATAATTGCCTTTAAGGCTTTTAGGGTCAATTGTTATGAAATTTGAACCTTGGGTCCAAAATATAATTAAGTTATAGTTAAGTTAGTATTTACAGGTGCATGGGCTGCATAAGTCCTGTAAATTTCATTTGGGTCCTCAAGTTTAGTATTTTACACATTAGTCCCTCAATTTTTGTAAAATTACTTTCCAAGCCTTAAACACTTGGATTTTTGGAATACTTTTAAAATATGTAATTCCCAGTACCTTAAGAGTACAAATTTCAAATTTTAAAGTTAAGGTCTGGTACAATTTTTAAAAATTTCAAAGTAGCCCGTTAAACTTTTAAAATTTTACAATCTAGTCCTTGGGCTTTTAAAAATGATTTTATTTATCTTAAAACTCTTAAAACTTTATTAAAATGTCCAAAAGTCATTTTGAACCTGAGTACAGTCTCAAATTTCGAAATTTGCAGAGGGGTCCTTTAACTTTTATTTTCTTGCAATTTAGTCCACCAACTTTCCATTTTTATATTTTTAAGTCCAAAATTGAAATTTAATCAATTATGCTCGACTTGTCCAGGTTATAAATCATCCAAAATATATATTTTAAATATCACACACATGCATGTCCAATACATACAAGAATTCATCAATTAGAACATGAAATTGCACAGGCATGCACCTAAAATTCAATAAATAGTAATTTTGAGCAACTCTTGAGAATTTTTATGATATGATATATAAAATTGACATGAAATACATAGATTATATATATCTCAAGGCTCATGATCAAATTTTCTACATGCATTTAATCAAAACACCTAAAAGTTGGAAAATATTTTTTCCACCCAAAATTGTGAAATAAAAGGATAATTTCACAATTTTTGATTTCTTAGGTCAGCCCCTAAGTCAAGAAAATATCAAAATTTGGAGTTAGAAAAATGAGAGGAAAATTAAGGAGAAAAAGAAGGAAATAAGGAAATGAAAAGGACTATACTTTACCTTGTGTAGTAGATGTTTCTAGTTGAAGCTTAAAAATTGGAAATTTTGGCTCAACTCCAAAATCTCCTAAGGTCAGCCCCTATTTCTCAAAAATGAAAAAGGGGTGTTAAAATTTGAAAAAAATAGGAAGAGTAGGAAAAAAGGGTCTAGTACTCAATTCTTACCTTGTAGTCTAATTTTCTCTACTATTTCTTCTTCAAGCTTGAGGTCCTTCTTCAAAAATGTTGTCAAGCTCTAATCTTCAAGGTCTTCTAAATGTACCTCCAAACCAAATTCAAACTTAAGTTAAGAATGTGGAAGAGATGAACAATGTGATATCAAAAATGGATTGAAGATAAAATTTCTTACCTTGGTATAGTTTGGTTCGATTTTTGTGAAGAATAGGGAGGAAAAATCTTGAAATTTTTCTAAGTATAGAAGAAGAAAGTGAAAGGAAGAATAGAGAGAAGTTGGGAGTTTTTAGAGAGAATGAGGAGGATTTTGCTAGAAAATAAATGTGTTAGATGAAAATGAGATGAATTTTTTGTGTAATAGGCCATATTGCCGTCCACACCAAGGAGAGAGGGAGAGAAAATTTTGTTCAAATTGTGTCTTGCAATTTGCCTCATGTATGGGAGACAATTTGCAAGTCAAAGTATGGGCTTGAATGGTGTTGGGGAATATTGAGAAGAATGTTGGTAAAGTGGGAATAAGTTGGGAAAAATAGTAATAAAGAATTGGTGTATAAGATGATGTGTATAATGTTTGAATTAATGATATAATTATACACAAGATGACTAATATATGGTGTAGGTGTACAAGAGTTGGGTGATATTTTTACTCCAAAAATACCATGTTGGCCGTCCACTTCAAGGGTATTATGGTAATTCCATATATTTGTTTTTGTCCCAAATTTGATGATAATAGATGAAATATATCAATCTCCAAAATATTTAGTGATTTCCTTGATCACTTGTAAGTCTCATGATCACTTAATCTAAATCAAAATCTTAATTCTATAAGGTAAAAGTCTCTAAAATAAATAGTCTCTTAAAATTCTAAGGTGACTAATAAATACAAAAATAGTAATAATGATCAATCAAGTGATCATAAATGAGGAATAGAATTAATAAAGATCATGATCACAAATAATTAAATAAAATGAAATAAAATACAAAATATATATATTATTAATAATTACCCGTCAAAATAATGCGGTAAAATAGTTGATCAAAAGTATAAACGATAATAAGGATCAATTAATAGCTCGGAAAAATCGGGCTTCACATCAAATGTGTTTTGTATACGTAGTCAATAAAATTGTATAAGTAGTTATAGAAATTTGTACAATTACATATAAGAATATGTATTTTTAAACACCGTGGTATATTGATCCACGATGTTGTCGCTTAAAAACGATGTATAGGTAAAACACAAATAATGTGTAAATAGGTTGCTTGAGATATTGTATGTTTATTATGGTAAAATTTTATTCCTTGATTTCAGTGGAAACAATTATTTGGTCAATTTAATGTTCCAATTGTACTCTATTTGGTCCGCACCATTTTTAATTACTATAAAATCTCATTAAATCCTAGCCTTTTATTTTATTTTGTTGGATGGTGTGGATTGAGTCTTATGTTCTTACCTATAGCTATGGTCTCATAGGATCTCCTTCCTATATATATTATATATGTAGGGTAAAATATGTTTGATACATTTTTTATCTTAATTTTGATAATTTTATTTTTACACCAAAATAATATTTTTAATTGTTGTCCAAATACTCCTAAATGATTTAAAATGATTTTAATATTTTCCGGAGTATTTCTTCAAGTTTTATTTTAGATAAAATTGGACAACACTTTTAAAGATTTTTTGTTTATATGTTTTTACTTCAGAAACAAGGTTCCTAAATGTTGTATAAATACTCCCGATTGGTTTAAAATGTTTTTACTAAATTTTCGGAGTATTTCTTAAGTTTTATTTTTGATAAAAATTGGACAACATTTCTGTCTCGAGGTCAACCGGTCGTCGTATAGGGCAACCCGTACCTGAAGATGAATTTTGGAACAAAAAATGAGACGGACTTGAAATTGGCCAGGTCGATCGGTCGACCCCCTGTCGACCGGTACCTGGGAGCAAAAAAGTGTTATAAATGCATACTATTTATAATTTGTCATTATATATGTTAAATATAATATTAAGTACATAAAATTATATTAATTATCTTATAAAAGATAATTGTAAAGTATATAAAATTAAATAAAAGACCCACGGGTGGCGGGGAGGAGGGTCTTGGCGGTCAAATTCACGCACTCCTCAAGGCGAATGTGATACCGTGGTCAACGGACCCGTCCGCCGCCCAGATCGGTTCGGTTCACTCCTAGGTCTCAAAGGAGGGTCTTGAAGTGTCGTTTTTTTAAGGTTAAAACCAACAATCTTGTTTTGGTAAATACATTCTAGAAGAAATGTAAAATGTTTATTATGATATTTTTATATTGCACCGATTGTCTCAAGGGTTCCTCTCTCAAATATAGAACTTGAGAATTATTTAACTACGAGTTTAGTGAAATGGATATTGAAACTTTGATATTTTGAAATGGTGGTCAAAGAACTCAACTTTATACAATCATCGCAAAAGAGGTTTTTGGTAAATGCTAAATCTCGTGTTCGGTTTAGAAGCCGAACCCGGTTTCGATTTTTTTGGAACGTAAATCGTGAGCATAAAGGTTGGTTCCGGTTCCTCAATTTGGAGGAACCGGAGCCGTGAGAACCGGAATCAAAACCCGGTTCAACCGTGGCCATAATTTTGGTAAATGTTCTAGCCATAATTTTCTAGTTCTAGCCCGATAGGGTAGTATTTTGTATATAAATTGTACACATGGGATGGATTGCGTCAATTATTTTCGTAGCCCAACCTAACCTTAATCTTTCCAAACACTCAAATGGTTCAAGCCAGGCCAACTCGACTCATCATCTTGCCAGCTCTATCCGTGTATCACCAAATAGGCAATGTCCACACTGCACTAGGTGCATAGATGATGGATATGTATTCCATTTTGTAAAAGTTAGAAATTTATAATGTAATGCACCTAGTATAAAAAGGTTGAAGAGTTGACAGGTTAAACATGCTATGTGTAAATAAATTAACTTCATGAACTTTTGCAACATGATAGCAGTCATCTATGATTACAGATTTTCAATTCTCTCATTTTCCAAGTGTTGATTTGTACCTTGTTATAACTATGTATTCGTCTTCTCCAAAGTAGTCATGAAAACAACAATAAAAACAGGATCGGTGTCCCTCCATCACTAGCACTCTCTACAGCCGATCATACACAATCGGCAAAAAGAATTCACCATGTTCGAGTACTTCAAATTGACATCGGCTTGCCACCACAATGGTTGAAGTAAAAAACATCTATCTATCATTTTAAAAGTAATAAGTAATACGAAAAAAAGTAATAATTTTAAAGAGAATATTATATAGTTTAAACAAATGTAATAAGTAATAATTTTATAATAAAAAGTAATATTTTTGAGTGAAAATGATGTTTTCAAGTAAAGGAATTAGTAAGTAATAATTTCAAAGTAAAAATACTTGATTTTAAAGGAAACAATATATAATTTTAATGGATATAATAAGTAATACTTGTCCAAGTATAGAGTAATATTTTTTGAATACAAAGTAATACATTATAATATCGAGTAAAATTTCGTTCTTCAAAAAGGAATAATAAATAATAATTTTAAAGTACAGACCAACAATTTTAAAGAAAATAATAAATAATTATTAATAAATTTAATTGTAGATAGAAGTACTTAACATTTATTTTATTTAATATAATAAAATTTAATATTTTCTAATCAACTTGTTATTGAAAATATATTTATTTGGAATATTATCGAAAATTTGTAAAAACAAAATAGCATTGTTCTCAACAATTATAGTTATAGAATCTAAAAACAGAGCTTGTCATGCTATTGGCCACATGGCTATTTTATTATTTAGAGAAATTAAGAAAGAAATAAAGACAACTATTCACTAAATAATAGACACGCCGAATTTGGGCCACGCATCCAAATATATGTATATGGGCCACATCCGAAAGTCCCTTCCATTCCCTCATTATTTACAAATTGCCACCGATTGGTTTCTCAAAATTGTATAACGGGTAGCCGGTAAGGATCGTTTCATATAAGTTTTTGTCTTAATTTTGAGTGTGTAACCTCATTAAGAGCTAATAACACCTAAACCACGAGCGTCAGACAATCATTTGTTACACCGACACGAAGTTGTAATCAGGAGTGCGTTAAATTGTATAATAGTACTTAATTTATTGGATTGTAATTTAAATTCGTAACCTATTTTAGTGGAATATTAATTATGGTGGGTTCATCATTAGATAATAATAATTGGGACGTTACTATGCACTGTATTTAATTATTAAACTGCTGGAGATATTCAGTTAAGCTAAAACCAAGTTTTATTATGAAATCTCAATCCTATTACTCAAATTATTAGGCCTGAAAAAACAAAAAAGAAACTGATGTTATATATATTATATTTTTAAAATATTCGCTCCTTTTGAATTAATTGTTTAAAGAATTTAACAATTACTACTGTTATTTTTCCTGTCCCAATACGAAAAAATCATTGTGTTTTTTTTATGTAACGATTTGATGAGAAAAGTTGTGGCCCATATTGTGGATTGGATTAGCGTGGATCAAAGAGAAAAGGCAGCATACGTGTTGCACGCTGCGTGCAGTAACAAATATAATTGAGAACCCAATATTCAGAACCCTTAGGCTTGTTTGTTTATGTTTTTCACCTGCCTTTCAGGTTTAACTATAAAAGTGGAATCGTGTTTGTTTATAAAATTTCCAATGAAATCATCATTTTCATTTTCTATTTTTCACATAAAACAACATCTCAAACCTATAATTTCTATTCTCAAACTTATACACTACCCTACATCACTCATCATTCTTATCAATCACTATTCTCATATTTTAACTCAATTATATATATGGGACCCACCATTATCAACTTTATCTACTTAAAATATTACTATTTTTAAATTATAACTATCTAATGGGACCCACCAACTATAATCTTACAAATATAATATTATATATTCAAATTAAAATAGTGAAATGGACCCCATCACTAACAACTTTTCGATTATTATATACATAAAATAATATTTCAAAACTACTCAAACCAAACACAATCTCATTTCCAACCCTACATAAAAAACACATTTCAATTCATTCATCCAAACACAATCCCAATTTCCACACGAAAACCAATAAATTCTCAAAATTCTATTTCCAACTCCAGAAACTGGAAATGGACCATGGAAACATAAACAAACAGGCCCTTAGGATGAGTCGCATGCCAATCATTTTTCTCAATTTAGTTTTAATTTGGTGGAAAGAAAACTTGGTAATAGTGTTTTAAAGATCTTCTATATTTCATCTTTTGTTATTTGTTGTTTTTTTAATTTTCAACTATTACACTTACTTAAAATGATTTAGTTAATGAATGTTATACTTTAGAAAAATATTTAAAGAAAAAATAATGAAAGGCTAAACAATCATATCGATGCGGCTCTTTAGGGCAAATCACTTCAAGTCAATGTTTCTGGATTAGTCCAAATCTTCTTCTCCCAGAGTTGGAAATCTTCAGTAATGGGAACTTGCCTGACAAATAATAGGGGTCCATGTGGTTGTCCTAGGGAGGCTCCCCCAACGCTCAAGTCAGCACGGTGAACGAGAGAGAATACAAAGCAGTAAAGAGAATACTGAAGGCGTATTATGTGAATTATGAGAATATGACTTACAAATGAGATAAATGAACCTTTATATACCTGAGTAGCGGACTTTGTGGGCCGCGTAGGAGAAACTGATACGTGGGCCGGATTCGAACCTCGTGGGTTGGGTTATTCCATTTACAACCCACTAATTAATAGACAATTAATGGAATTAAATAAATATTATAAATTGAATTATAATGGTAATGGTGAAAGGACATTGTTCCCCACAGCACATATATAACATTTATCTTATCGTTCGATCATCCTCAATCTTGAATCCCTCGAACGAGAAACATAAATAGTATTAATCTATATACATGTAAATTTTCTTGAGGGGGTCTATATAAAAAGTATATATTTATCGTTGGGTCTAAATATTATTAATCGATCCATGAGGCTCAAATCATTATTGAATAGTCAGTGAGGCTCAGATCACTATTTACGGTCCAAGAGACTTACTACAACGTAAATGGCCCACTTTATTGCACTAAGCATATGCGATCCATCGTATCGAATATGTATAAAAGGTTCATCCATATTCATTTTTAATAAGTTCAATTAATTACTCAGAATTATTATCCTTTGCGCTGGTTTTTTCTCTCCAACAGTCGCTAACTTAAGCATCGGAGGGGCTTCCCTAAAACCACACCAAAGGCCCTTTAACCGTGTCGTGTGTGTTTGCTGGCTAGTTCTCACTTAAAGATTTCCATAGCTTTGGAAGCCTAGTTGTGATGCCTGGGCCGAAGAGGGCGGAGAGTGATCGCCAGTGCAAGAGAACACAGACAAGAACGACTCCTGGTAGGTTTCTAGGCGGATGAGGACATGAATGAACTGATCTCACCCCCGAAAAGAGAAGATTCTGAAATTGTGCGGGTATGATACTATACAGTTGATCATTAGAAGAACTTGAGAGATTTGATAGATTTATAGGTATTACTCATACCAACAAAATGCATATTCTTTTATGGTGCTCACCGGCACTTCTCGAGAGCGCATGAATGGGGATAGACAACTACCTTAATGGGGATTTGCTCGTCAAGCAACATCACCAATCAAATGAGAAAGCAATAAAAGTAGGAATGAGGGAGTAACTTGGATGGGATCTTCTATTCCAAGATAGTGTTTCATCTTCTATTCCACCACACAGATGATTGTCACGTGTATAGAAGTTACTATATTAAATTTGGAGCATAAATCAAACCTAATTGTAGGATTTTAATATAGTAACTTCTATACACGTAGCAATCATCATTATAGTGGAATAAGAGATGAAACACCATCTTAGAATAGAAGATCCCATCCGGGAGTAACTAAGTCGAATATCCTACTCATTTTGGAAGGTCAATTAGATACTACAATCTAGTGTATATATTCTTGGTGTAAATTCATCGTCCATGTGTCACATTTTATGAAGTGGAACACTTATCATTCATCCATACACTATATATATCTAGTATCGCTCGCTCAAATGAAATACCGTATGATATATAACATCAATACTTCACCAGTATATCATAATTATATATACATTATATCACTCACAGTTATGCATATGTACCATCTAAGTAAATAAAAATTCTATAATTTTTATTTTTTATTTCAATCAATGCTTTATTTCATATTGATTTAGTTCTAAGGATTCACACCAAGTATATAATTATATATATAATGCAGGTAATTAATTATACAGTTAAAAAATAATCGGCATATTTAATATTATTATTTATAATGTAGAAAACCAACCGGGTAAATAGGTTCTACCCAAGTGGGTAGTGCCCAACTCTCGTACGATTATGACATGTGTCCCATTTTAATTTTCTTTTTTTGAAAACAAATACATGCATATGTCATAGTGGGACACTTGGCAAAATCACAAGGGAGTCGGACACAACCCACTTGAGTAGCATCAAACCCCAAAACGAACCATCAAATTAGAAACGGGATCAAAGAGGATCTAATTGATGAAAATAAGGGTTGAATAAGAGGAAACTTATATTCCAAGTTCCAAGTCCCAAGTTCATAGCCCCCCAACTAATTCGGATATGTATTTAATTAATTCTGTGTTATCTATAAAATTTAACTCTCTCCTCAAACAATATATCATGTCCACACTAACCAACGACGACTTAATCATGTATATATACATGATATACATAGGCTAAAATTACCTTAATGCCCTCGCTTATAAGCCAAACCACCAAAATAGGCTAAGAACCGCGAGTTTCATATTCGGTCACGACCCGACCTAAAGTCGGGTTAGGTCGCCCATGACATGACACCATTGGTTATGCTATGTTTCGATAGGTGGACCTATGCGATCTTAACACGTGGAGCTATGTCATACGCACGACCTCAGAAGTCAAAACCCTAAATACCATCGGAGGACTTTCGCTAGGGGTCCACCCAACTAGCCTAAAGTTTACTTTTTACAGGACGAACCCATGGGCGAGCCATGTGATGCCAAAGACAGGCTCAAGCCCAAAATTTTCAAAAATTCTATTTTTAGTATTATAATTTTTACAATATTCAAAATTAGTCCATCCAAAATTTAATGTAAAACCCAAATCTACCCCAAAGTCTAAATTCGGTTTAAAAATCAAGAATGAAGAATGTAAAACTTTTTGTGTTATCATGAGATTGATGCTATATTTAATATATTTGTGATTTTTGACTATTTTTGTGATCCTTATTTATCATTCGTACACTTATCATGTCATTACTTTTAAAATGTACCTAACTATTTGTGTTGACAATTTATTAGAATATGTATCTAAGTATCAAATATATTAAGGAAGTCATATATTTTATTAGTTAATGGTCTAACGGTCCTAACTAAATCAACTTAATAGTTTAGCTTATTGTGTTTATCGTGTCGTACCATGTTTTTCTCGTGTTTTTAGTGCGTCGTATTTGAGTTTAAATAATTTTAGGCCCAATAAGGTCGTTGTGTTATGTTCGGACTTAAGCTTATCGTGTCGAGTTGTTATTTATCGGGCTGACACGAGCGATTTGTCACTCTTAAGTGCCATCATCAATCATGAAATTAAAAGGTTATTTATTTTTTAGTTTTTTTATATTTATTTATTGGCTTCTTGTTATTTTGGTCTGCCTCGCCCCCATTTTCGTCCCTATATATAGATAATTTTCTTAGTGAAATTTTTACTTCTTATCCCACCCTACTACTAATTCCTGGATCCGCCTCTGCCCGAACTGAAATACCTAGGCTCGAGGCAAAGCCGAAGTATATCTGATTTATTCACCCAAATCAATACATATACATATATACAAATACACACATTTAATAATATAATAATAATAATATAATATAATATAATATAATATATGTGTATATATGTACATGCATGTACTTGGACGTTTAATCCATGCGACGGCGCACGATATTCTACGCAGTAAATGACCATAATTACATTCACACCGTTTATTTACCTTTACTATGCCCTCGTCTTCTTCTCTTCCATATATATATTCACACCCGCCACCCTCATTATCCTATCGCCAACTTACTCTTTCGTGTACTTCGAAAAAACAGAATATATATCTCACACACATACACTATCAATAATATCAAACAGGATATATGGAAATTAATGAGGGTACTGTCAAAATGGGATGGCCAAAAGGATATGATCAAGATGTTTTCTCATTTCCATCCCCTCTTGATTTCAGGTGATACGAAAAATTAATTATTTAAATCTTGTTTTAGTTAAACTAATTAGTTAGTGTTATTATTTTAAGAAAAATAGTGTAGATCATATTAGACTATGTTAGAGCTAATCTGTGTCTTTTTTTTGTTTGGAAAACAGTGGATTTTGTGGTTTTTCTGGCTGGGAATTTGGCATGCAAGAAACTGTTTTTGATGCTGTTCCTTTCGCGGAGATATTTCTAAGTGACCCTTTTTATTCATCTCATGATGATCTTACACAAAACCACACTTTCGTTCCAGGTAATTATTAGTTTTATAGATTCGCTAAATTGCAATTTTAATCATATAACTTTTAGTGGTTGACAATCTTCTTTACATGGAAGCTGTTTCAATCATTGAAGATTTCATTCTTTAGTTAAAATAACAATTCATGTCCCTGTAAAAATTTTACATCATAGGTATTTTGTATTTTGGGAATTAAATAAAATATTAAAACACCGACAAAATTAAAATAGTACAAAATTAGAACTTGTACAACCAAAAATATTGCAGAAATTAGAACTTATGAGATCAAAATTGCACAACATATAAAATCTTACGGGATCAAAATTGCTACCTAAAATAATTTACGGAACCAACATTGCTAGTCCAATATAGTCACAGGACCAATTTTGCAAATAAGCTAATTTATATTGTTTTTTGCTTCTTTTTTTTTTTCAATACATTTAATTAATTTCCTCACCTTATCTTATTTGGGTTTTGGTTTCAGAGTTTTGGAATGAAATGAAAACAGGAATATCTGTGGCCCAACCAAAAAATCAGCAGCAGTTGTTATTGGCTAACTATTACAATAACTGGACATTGGTTAATAATGAGGAAATGGCGGTGGAAGAGAAGAAGAAAATAGGTAAAAGAGCCAAAGAAGAAGTCATGAAAAATAGCACAAGTATTAGTTCCAAGAAGTTGTCAAGGGAAATTATTTCGAAGTATTTTTACATGCCAATAACACAGGCAGCAAGGGAACTAAATGTAGGGTTAACCCTATTGAAGAAAAGGTGTAGGGAATTGGGAATTCGGAGGTGGCCACATAGAAAGCTAATGAGCCTTCAAACCCTAATCAGGAATGTCCAGGCATAATCCCTATCTCTCTCTCTCTCTCTCTCTCTCTCTCTCTCTCTCTCTCTCTCTCTCTCTCTCTCTCTCTCTCTCTCTCTCTCTCTCTCAAAAATGCGTGCCTACCATATATGTGTTTCGTGAGAAATATATGAGAATAAAAAATTATCTTGATGGGATAATTATAAATAGGGATGATTACAAAACTTCCAAAAGGTTTGGGTTAATTAAAAAAAAAAACTAGAGGATTTTGAAAATTGCAAAAAAAAAATTCTTAAGGTTTGATTCCAGTCTTACATTTTTTTCTTCATAAATAAGCTGAAATATTTCTAATATCCGGCCCCCTAATATTAAGAAATAATCAAATATGATGTGTGCTTTATTTAATTAGCCCAAACCTGAATGGTTTTTTTTGTAAGTATCCACAATAAATAGTCATTGAGATTTAGCCTATAAAAAAAAATCAATCTTTCAAAATTACAAATACCCCCTTGGCATATGTTTTAAATTTTCAAATTGCACCTATTGAGGGGTTTTGTATAACAAACACAAACTTATGGGGTTATATCTAATGGCTCAACGGGGTATTTGTAATTTTGGAAGTTAACTTTATTTTTTGTAATTACACTAAACTTGAAGAGTGTATTCGTAATTATCCCAATTTTGATTGAGCAAAGATCTAGTAGGATCCAAGAATTTAGAAATCCTTGGAAAGATAAAACGACATAGGAAAATTTTGCATAAATTCAAAAAAATAATAATAATACTATTACATGAAAATTTGGTTTTTTTATAGTTGAGGAAAAAACATTGCTCTTGCCCGGACTTTGGTAAAGATATTGACACAACATGCCAAATCTTGCAAATAATGTGCATGAACATAGTAAATTAAAAAAAAAATGAAAGAGAACTAGTATAGATTCTTGTTTTGTGGTATTGACAGGAACTTGGAAAGGAAGGAGCTGGAGAAGGGAAGTTGAAAGAGTATCTACAGATATTGGAACAAGAGAAGAAATTACTGGAAGAGATTCCAGACATGCAATTGGAGGACAAAACCAAGAGATTAAGGCAAGCTTTTTTTAAGGCAAATTACAAGAAGAGAAAACTAATGGGAGTGATGATTGAGACTTCTTCTTCAAAATCTGAAGCAGCAACATCTACTAGTCATAATAATAACCCTGTAATGGCTGATGAAATTGCTGTGAATTTCTGTGGCTCTAAAGAGGTCGATGGTGATGATGGTGATGAAGATGAGGAGGAGTTTAAGTATTTTTTGGCTGATTGCTTTTCTTGTAATTCTAGTGGTAGTGTTCAAATCTAATATGCCAATCAGTTTAGTTGATGGGGTTGTTAAGAATTGAGGGGGAGTTAATTAAGTAGGTTGTACATGTAATTAGGATAATGAGTGGCATCTTATAAGAGGCTAAATTGCAAATTTAGTCCTTATGGGGTTTTGCACTTTTAGTCCTTTAACTTCTTAAGATGCAGTTTTGGTCCTAGACCATTTTACCGTTTGGCCTAAATAGTAATTTTAGTCGTGTAATTTTAAGAGGTATGCAATATTAGTCCTATGTTTTCTGGGAATGGCAACTTCGGTCCTTGGCCCTTAGTCAAAATCATCAAGTTTTGTCGGATTGTGCCCAATCACAATATGCGAAAGCCTTCACTATATATTTTCACAGATTTACAGGTCAAGTCATGTCAACATTTTTATGCACGGAATTAGGCAAGTAAACATTTTGGCTAGTAAGGGTATTTCTAGGAATAATGAACTAAAGCAATACCCTTGGGGATCAAAATTGCACGAATTAAAAGTTATCGAACCAAAATTGCAAAACAATTCATAACTTACGAGACCAAAATTGCAACTTGGGGACTTAGAGGACCAAGAGCGAAATGAATCCAATTTACAGGACCAAGTTTGTAATTTTGCCTCTTATAAGATATGGTTGCTCTTTAAGTTAAAATAAAATAAAAATAATCTTGGTGATCCTCTCTCTCTCTCTCAATAATTTTGGGTAATTAAGGTGAGCATGGACTCAAAAGCAAATTAAATTGCTGTGAATAAAGTAATTCCCAATAACATACACTACTACAAGAAAATTCCAGTTTACTAACCGAATTTATATATAGATATAGGAATAGGATCAAATGAGACCACATAATTAGAGTGAGACAGTGTGGACTAATCCTAGCCACAAATCTCAAATTTTAAATAGTTGGGATTTTCCCAATTTAATAATCATTTTAGATTTATTTTAAAGTTGAAAAGGGCAGTTATGTAATTCTATCTCACAAAAACCACGAAAACCCGTCAATAATTCCCGAACCGAACAATCTGACAATGGACGCTCCAATCGGTGTTCTCCTAATCCGCCCGCTCTCGATTTACATCCAACAAGAGCTCTCCAAACGATACACCCTCTTCAAATTCTGGCAAGTGTCGCCGGATCTCCGCCACGAGTTCCTGAAAATACCGGATTCCATCAAAGCGGTGGTGGGGAATGGCGTGCTAGGCGTGAGCTTGTCTTGATTATGAATAAAAATAATTGCACCTGTTGCAATTCAATTCAGATTTGTATTTTAAATTTGTGATTTTTTTTTTGGATTAAAATTTGATTAGAATATAATTGGAATATACATTTAGATGAATTGAAGTATATGAAAACCAATAAACTGAAATACATCATACATTTTTTTTTTGGAGAAAATAATACATGATACAATATGGTTGGGATATTTTTGGGGTTTCAGAATAAAAGACAAGTTTGGAGGATTGGTGCAGAAGACGATGCTGGCGTGGAGAAAACGAGGGCCTACGAGGAGGCAGAGAGGATTACTGTACACTTGTATATTTTTTGATGTATGCTTATATGTGTTTTGTTGTATAAGTAGTTAATTTTTTATGTATGTATTTATGTTGATGTATACTTATATTTTTTGGTGTATACTTATATGTGTTTTGCTGTATACTTATATGTGTTTTGTTGTACACTTATATTTTTGTTTGACAATTGTAATACGCAGTACAAATATGTTAAATATACAGCATAATAGTGTTAAATATACATTAAATATATGTTAAATATATAGTACAATAATGAGTGTGATTTTCTCTCTCTATAACTAATTTTACTTAATACACGGTCTTCACATGTTAATAAGCGGGATTCTCTCTCTCTCTCTCTCTATTACTGATTCTTTAATTCACAGTCCCCACATGTTTTTGTTTTGACCATTTTAATATGCAGTAAAATTATGTTAAACATTCATTAAAATAGTGTTAAGTATACAACAAATATATGATAAGTGTACAACATACTGCATGACAGAACATATGCGTGATTTTCTCTCTCCAGAGCAATTTTCTCTCTCCCCACATGATTTTCTCTCTCCTAATAACTGATTCCATATTTGGATAGTCCCCCACATGTTTGTTTTGACAATTATACCCTTATTTTGCCTTAATTAAATGTTTAATCTAATTTTAACTCCTATTTATCTTAGTCATTGATATAGATAAGGGAGGGTTGGTTGAGATGAGTCCACATTGTCTCACTATAATATGTGGTCTCATTGTATCCTCCCCCTATGGATATAAATGATTTTATTAATATTTTACAATTACCTATATAATACTTACAGAATAAAAAATATTATTTTTTCCCAAATTATACCAGAAAATCATCAAAAGTTTTTAAATTTACCGACATAAATTTTATAGGTAATACCAATAATTTTAGATTATGTAGGTAAATATATACCTACGATGATTTTACGCACAACGATTTTACATAGGCTTTACAGTTGGGAGGATTGTTTTCCTACCCTTTTTGGATAGTAGAACAACTTTTCTACCCATTTTTTATTAAAAATAACATTTTTACCCACAAAGACTAAAATACCCTTACTAAAGTGGATGGAAACTGATGGACACGGGATATGAAGAGACGGCACGATCGTGTCCTAAAATACAAAGGGACGGGATGATCAAGCCTCTAAAATACAAAGGAACGGGCACAATCGTGCCCCTAAAATACAAATGGGCAGGTACGATGGTACCACTAAAATACAAAGGAATGGCCACGATCGTGCCCCTAAAATACATAGGGACGGGCACGATTGTACTCCTAAAATACAAAAAGATCGTGCCCAGAATGCATTGTGGCATGATCGTGCTCACATATAGATATAAGCACAATCGTGGTCAGGATGGATATGCATTGTGGCACGATCGTGCCATTTATGTGAGTACGATCGTGCCATGTTGAACATTCCATATATGTATTTTGCTTTTTGCGGAAATCAAAAGAATTTTCTAGCATTATACATAAATATTTCCAGAAAGAAAATACATTATCTTGGTTTACAATGACTTAAACTCCTCTTTCTATTGTGTCTTGAATCTTAAAAAATCGAAAAACTAGGGGTATTAGCAATTATAATATGTGGAAAGAGGAAGAAAAGAGTAATTAAGGAAAAACTTGTTTTTTCAAACCAAGAAAGAGGGCAAGGGCATTTATGGGTAAAATTTTGTTTTCTTCTCTCTATAGATGTAAAAATGGTCATTTTTCCTTTTACATTATCTTAATTTTACCTACAAATTTTAATGCGCAAATTGATTTTTCTTGTACTATAAACGTACACTGAAATAGTAGAACTAACACTACAAGTCAATCTGATTATAGATTTTTGGAATCCATTTTGTTTGTACGAGATTCATAATTGGAATCAAATAAGATTGAAATTTGAGTAAACATACTGATATATCTAGAAGTTATTTTTAACCCCTTTTCATGTCTCCAAATATACGATTTGTTAGTCGATCTGTTCTTCCAGCACTTTTGGACCGAGCTTGGTTCGGATGTTTTTTCTTTTTGTGTGAAATGTCTTGATATGGTGTCTATTCAAGTGTTATGAATGCTACTATAATTGTCTTAATACCTGAAAAGGATAATCGAACAAGCATGTGAGATCTTCGGCCTATATCTCTATGCAATGGGATTTGCAGAATTCTTGCTAAAATCTTGGCCAATAGCCCCAAATATATTTTGCATGAGCTGCTTTTTGTGCTTTTTTGTGCCCGATCGATCTATTATTGATAATGTGATTGTGGCTTTCGAAACAATTCACAGCATCGGATATAAGACTCGGGGCCAAAAAGGAGCGGAAATTTCATGCCACCCAAGTGGGTAAACTTAGAGTGTATGTATGGTCTTTGGATCAAACACACTCACACGGGTGTCTATGTGTGTGTGATGATTGAAGAGCCATGACCCCAAATGGGTAGCGGCGGCATGGAATAGACCCAAAAGGAGATATTGTAAAGCATACGACAGGATTTCATCTGTAGAGACAGAGAGTACCAAATTTGAACAGCCACGCTGCTCCTCAAGTCTTGTCATCAAATTAAATGGCCACAACAACAAATACAACCCCACTCGATTACTCATTTTCTGCGTAACAGAACATAAACACTAAAATGCAAAATAAAAAAGAAACACGGTTCAGTAAGTTGCCTACAAAACTGGAATATCTCAGTGCACTAACGATCCGCAAAGGCCATGCATGCTACTTTATTTTCTCATCAAACAAGGTAAAAAAAGTCTAAGCAGTCACAGGTTGCTTCTGAACAAAAGCAACACCTTTCTCAATACTCGCCTTCAGCTCCGGCTTCAGAGCTTCCAAAGCCTTCTGTTCATACTCCGTTAATCCTTGAAGCTCCGATCCAATCACTGCCTCAACCCCATTCCTACCGAGCTTAATCCTCGACGCGAAAAACGGAAGCTCGGTCAAATCAGACTGAATATAAGCACACTCATAAACATCACTGTCCCCATCGAGAGCTCGAAGCGAAGACTCAACAAACCTAGCCGCAGCATACGCCATAGAGAGAGTGGCAGACCCTGCCCCGGCCTTCGCCTCAACAACTTCCGTCCCGGCATTTTGAATCCTCACAGTTAACTCCTCAACTTCGGTATCAGTGAAAGTAACCGAGGGTTTAGTTTTCGACAACAGGGGCAAAATAGTAATTCCTGCATGGCCCCCAATGACCGGGACATCCACATCAATGAGCTTCAGGTTTTTCTTCTGGGCAACAAACGTATTCGCCCTGACGACGTCGAGGGTGGTGACACCGAAGAGCTTCTTCGGATCGTACACGCCTTTCTGTTTCAAAACCTCAGCAGCAATCGGGACCGTCGAGTTTACTGGGTTGCTAATAATGTGAATGAACGCGTCGGGGCAATTATCCGCTACAGCCTCGACCAACGTTCTCACTATATTGGCGTTAATATTAAAAAGGTCATCACGGGTCATACCCGGTTTCCTCGGAACACCAGCAGGTATGACGACAACATTTACGTCTCTCAAGCAATTGGCCAATTCGGATGCTCCCGTAAAATCCGAAACCTGAGAGGGTGTGTTGCAGTGACTGAGATCAGCCGCAACTCCCTTGACATTTGCTATATCGTAAAGGTTCAATGCGGAAACGAGTGGTGACATCTTGACAAGAAGGGCTAGCGGCTGGCCTATACCACCAGCAGCTCCAAGAACGGCTACTTTATAGGATGCTTGAGGCTGAACGTAACTGTAAGATCTCTGGTTCTGTTTTTGAAGTTTTCCTTTGTACGAGCGCTTAAGAGCTGTTTGGCTTTCACTACCTAAGAACGAAGATACTGATCGGCAGTTAACGGAGTTTGCCGATTTGAGGCCATTGAAAGTCCTAAGGTAGTTTTTAGAGTTGAATTTGATGCTAAAGGCCTTTGGCTGCTTAAGATGACCGACTTTGCAGCCAGCGGATGCAGTAGATCCAATTGAAAAAGTGGTTGCTGATGTTGCCGCCATCTTGCAACCTGCAAAGAAAAGTTACATATCAATTTTCTCAAGAATTCAGAGTCGGTATGTTCTATACAGACAAAATAACTCGACTCAAACAATGTTAAACAACACGATTCATGCTTGAGGAATTGAAGAGCAATAGATGTTGTTAGTTTACAGGATTACTGGAATAGAAAAGCTGATGCATTACAGACATCCACGGTATAGACAATAGAAAACATGTGTACCCGCTATCTTTTCATGATACATACTAGTACACAGAGTCGAAGCTCACTGAAAAAGATACTACGTTTTTAATTAGAAATAATATATGAATTTATTACACGCAACAGATGTATTTATGTGATCTGGGGTTTAGCACCACATATAGTACATAATCTAGTAAGGAAACTCGTTCGAAATTTCATTTAGTCTACTGCCATACAGGCTTTGACATACAAATTATCGTGTCCGTGTACAATGAGACATGGGCTATTGCATATGCTATCTGCAACTATTAGTTTACATATCATCAAATAAATGGGACAATTGAAACTTATCTAAATCTAGGAGTTAAATTCTTCAAACAAGCTCTAACAGACCCCAAATCACAAGTACTTCGAAAATTTAGTAATCTGAATGTTAATCGAAATCCTAGAAAGATATAATCCAATACAAGTAATTTATGCGTTCACATAGACCCCTGTACTCCCAACAACAAATGATTAAAAAGCTACAAAACCAACCAAATGTATTCCAAGTATTCAACCATGTTGAATCAGATTGAAACATATTCAAAAGCATAAAGCTACTGACTTTCAAGCATACATTGCATCCAAGACTAAAACAGAATTTACAGAAATTGCCTACAAAAAACTAAATTCATTTCAATTAAACGAGATTCTCAGATCTATTATAGACCATGAATTCTGATTTATACGAGAACAAATTGTGCATTTTATCAGGGGCCCCATTACTCCAAAATGAGGAGATAAACAAGGTGTACGCCAGAAAACAAAGACCCAACAAAAAAAAATGGAACAAAAGTGCAATTTAATACAAATTCACAAACACATCATAATGCAACAGATCTATGAGCAAGAATAGGTCAAATCAAATCAGACTTTACTCGAGTTATTATCACAAGAATCAGAGAAGCTAAAAAAATCAGCAGAAATGGGATAATTAAACAAAAAAAAAAAAAAAAAAAAAAAAGCAAGACGAGTGCTATTACCTTAGGGTCTGAAACTTCAAAGTCGAGGTAGTGGTGAATATGAATCGGGTTGAGAATGGTTTTAAAAAAGGGACTTTTCACACGCACAAACACGCTGGAGTGCGTGTATTTGAGAAGGGGTTGGTTGGTTTATCTTAATTTTCTCCGTCGAAGGGCCTCGAACAAATCTACATACAACAAATGTATCTATAGTCAGCAGTGACAGTGCTCATCAAAGGAAAGCTCAAATATATAAGAATCTTATTGTTTGGACTGTAGGATTCTATGAGGAAAGATCCTGACCGTTATGGGTTTTTGTTTTACGGCTGGGATTGCTTCTGAAGAAAGAAGAAAAAATATCAACGGGTGGGTTTGGTGTGACTGGCCGAGAAGAGTGATTGTTTGAGGCCTTTTTGGGCCCCAAACCTGATATTATTCGACCATTTTGTCTTTATTATTTTTAAAGTTGAAAGAAAGAGAAAGACATTTTAACCCTTTTTGCCTTTTTTCCTTGCTCGTTTTTTTTTTTTTTTTTTTTGGGGGTGGGGGGGGGGGGGGGGGGGGTGTAAACTAGGGGTGTCATTTTCGGACCGGATACGTAAATTCAACACGAACGTAAAAAAAATAAATAGGTATGGGTCCAGGCTTCATGGGTCTGGGTCAAATTTGGATCGAATCGAATAACCTGCCAATTAAACAGGTCGAGTTCTGGTCAACCTACTATGACTCATTTAACCCGTCTAACCCGTTTGTGAATTTAAAAGAAAACTAAGTAAATTTAATTATAAGAAAAAACAACAAAAAGGCATATCCTTAAAACTCAAATGATAAAACCTCCTTAATTATGTATATTGTTATTATTTTCTACGTCTTATTGAATGTTGTCCTCAAAATATGATTAGTATATCATGTTATATATGCAATTGTGTTATTGTTTTTGTATGTTATGAATTGTGATATTTTTTTATTGATTGAATAATGTGTCATATTGATTGATTTTTAAAAAAAAATTATGTATTCTATTAAAATTATTAAATGTATTATAAAAATAATTTTATTAAACGGGTTAAGCGGGTCGAGTCCCCGTTACCTGTGAAATAAGCAGGTCGGGTATGAGTTCAAGATTCTGACATGAATAGTTAAACAGGTCGGGTCCGAGTTGGCCGTTTGTGACACCCGGACCCACGAACCCGAACCCACGAACACGTACCCAACCCAAATTGACACCCCTAGTGTAAACTATCCGAGGTGAATCGAGCTTTAGCTTGTTTGGCAAATGTTCGTTTAATATTATGTGAGCTCGAGCTCTTTTCAGATTTTAAAAACCTTGTTTGCATTTGTTTGGAAAATTATTTACTCTTTGAATTTGTTCGTGAACGCATTCGTACAGTTTGTGTTCGTGAATATTGAATAATTTTGTTCACGAATAATAAATAAATAAACAAAAATGCATTTGACGAGTTCGTGTCCATTACTTGAATAAATTCAACATTAATTCATATGTTATTGATAAATTTTTAATATTGTAATTTTAAATCATTTGCATAATATATAAAAATATAGATTATATTATACAATACTATTAGAATTATATATGTTTAGCTTTTCAATATCTATATTTAACTTATATGTATACTTTTAATTTTAAAATTAAGGTACAGTAGCTTATCCATGAATATTTTATAAACGAACATTAAACCAGTTTATTCAAGAGCTATTAATAAACGAGTATGCAATAGTTCAAACTCTATTCGTTTATTAGACGAGCCCTAAAAGTTGTTCATTATATGTTCTTTAACTAAATAAATGAACATAAACAAATAATACTCTACATGTAAGAGGACATGTTAGAATAATAATTAAATAGTAATGACTCAACCCTTTAAAAGCTTATGGTTTGTATGGTCTCATTTCAATGGGTGTTTTCAACTTTTGTTGATTATAATGAGATTTAAGTATTGGATTAAGTTTTGTATGGAAATTAAAAATTTGCATGGATGAACGATGGATATGATTTTAATATCGATTTGAAAATGACAATATGTTTGGTTTAATAGTTTTTGAAGAAACTAAAAATACAGAAAGTGCGTGGTGAAAATGATATTATTTTTGTTTGAGTGGTTTGTAATATTAGTTTCAAAAATTTATGTATATAATAATATGTAAAGATAGTAATGGTGGAGCCTATTTTAAATATTTAATTTAGTATATGATAATTTATTATAATGATTTAAAAGTTGTTAATTAGGTCCGATTAGAATAATAAAGTTCGAAAATAGTGATATATCTAGTAGAAGGGAAAATGGACAATTCTATTTATTTTAAAATAAGTTTTTGAAGTATTTATTGCAATATATTAAAAAATATGTGCGCGAGTTCGCGTTCAGTCAGTCGTCTTGCGACCCACGATAATCTTTAATTTTTTACCTACTATTTTCAGACTCTATTCCTCCACCACTCAAGGAGGCGCCCTTCCCGGCTCCTTAGGCAAGAGGGTGCCATTCTCCGCTCTTGGGGCAAGGGTCACCCTTCTACGCTCTCGGGGCAAAGGGCGTCTTTCTTCACTCCTACATAGGTACTCTCCACTCAACTCGCCAATAAAATCCTCACCAAATAAGTTCATCGGAAGCATCTAAAAGGGTAATTGTTAAGAAGCCTTTCAAGAAACTGGTATGTATGGATGTGTTTTCAAATGGAATTTTCCACTTTCTAACTATTCCAAAATATGAGTTTATGTTTGTTTATGAAATTTCAATAGAAATAAAGTCTTCAATTTTCATTTTTTATGGAAATATTCTTTTGAAAACACAACCAAATAATTTTTCATCATAATTACGTAAATCTATGTTAAAATATACTACAATCATGCAAAATTATGTTAAAAATAAATCCAAAAAACTATAACCAAACATATTTTCATTTATAAATAGAAATTTAGACAACAAACCAAACATATTCTCAATTCTCACACGAAAACCAATAAAGTTTGAAAATTAATTTCCAACACTTGAAACTGGAAATTGGATTTGGAAACACATTCTTACATCCCCAAGTTCCTGTTATTTTTGGTAGTTTACTATTTACAAAAACAATGAGTAAGTGTTTAGGAAAATTTGGCTAAGTCGAGGCATGTATTTAATACAGTCTCCGCAAGACGAAATTACCCTGTATACAAAGTGCTTACAGTTTCGACGATCGTCCTTATGATACAACGAGTTTATTGTTTCGACTTAGCAGCACTTGCAAAAGTCGAAACTACATTGAACTTAATTGTATAAAACTTTCAAGGTTTGAAGGGAATGATATCAATATGTTGTTGCAAATGACTCGATTTTTAGGCTTAGTATTTTCGTATCGGATTTCAGCTGCAGGGGCATTGTATTTATAGGCATCAAGGTACCCGATGGAAAATATATATTTTTTGGATCGAAAGGCATGTCTACAGCCAAAAACTGCACCTGGTTACTCGAACAGGTGCAACAATTCAGATATGCGCGTCACAAGACACTGCGCAATCAAGATCGCTCATTTATGCGGTCATGCGATGCGCTGTACGCCTGCGCTACCGACTTCCAGTTGGTGATAATTAATTAATTAATTAATTAATTTTAAGGGTTTTAAATAAATTTGGTCCAAAAAGTATAAGGGCCTTGAAGCTAAGCCCAGGCGGACCCAGGCCAGGCCGGGCGGGCCGTGTCGAGCCGATCTGGCGGGCAGCGGCGGCGCGCGTGCGTTTGTGTGTTTTGAACTAAATTCACACGCATGTAGGCCCTTACCCTTTTAAAAACTTTGGTGCTCCAAGGGCCCAAACTCAATTGTCCAACTTGGAATTTATAATTGAGCATACTTTGGCTTTCTACTCTATGTGGGATGGAGCATTTCTCCTTCCCCACATTTTTCATTTTCCAAACTAATTTCTAGTTTTAAGCGGCTAACTTCTAGCATTAATTTCTCATTCACCCGAAATTGGTTTTGAGAAATTCTAAATGTTAATCTCATCTACTCACTTAGTAGAATTCTTACAAATAATTTAATTCTATTTTTCACTAATGAAAATCACTTAAATATTTGGTCAAATCGGGTCAACACCAGTTTAACATAGCCAAATTCCAACAGTTCCTAGGGAATTGTCATCTATTAGGTCCCATGAGGACTACTACTCACTCACAAGAAATATTTCACCTCTCAAGAAGGCTAAGTCCCATGAGGACTCAACCCCATAAAAGAGACTTAACTCTTGTGCTCCGAGCTCTTACGCTCTGTGGACCTTTCGCGTTCTTGGGACCTTCTGGACTTCGCTTCTTCTAGAGCGCTCCTGGACTTTCCACCTTCATGGGACTTTCCCCTTTCGTGGGGACCTCCCTCCTTCAAGAAACATCGCTTTCGACGAGACATCCTCCTCCGTAGAAGATCAAATTCCTCACGGATCACATATTCGTAAGGAACCTACCTCCACACTACTCTGGTCTCTCTTGCAGCCCGGGAGATGGGAGGTAAAATCGTAATTGTATTTCTTTTATTTAATTACGTCATTATTTAATTATTCAACTGTGAATATTTATTATTGGGCCTAATACTTTCAATTTCCCCATGAGCCCTAACCATTATTGAACAGCCCATGGGGCCTCAGTTCACTATCTACGGCCCAAGCGACCTACTTTATTGTTAAGCACATGTGGCACATCAACACATGTATAGAAAGGCCTCTCCTAGTTATTTGTAAGTATTCTAAATTTATTACTCTTAATCACTTTCGTTTGCTCTAAATTTTCTCTCCAACTTGTACTAACTTGAGCGTCGGAGGGGCTTCTCTAAGACAACACCAGAGCCTATCTAACATTTGCTGGTGTCGCAAGTAAGTTCTCATACGAAGAAGTTGCCAGCTTTGTGTAAGTCCAAGCGGCTACGATAATCTAGAGGGGGGTGAGTGGATTATCTCCATCTTTTCGATTTTGCCCTCTTTTTCAAACCGAATGCTCAAAGACAATAATAAAGGTGCGGAATGTAAACAACACACGTCGATTTATAGAGGTTCAACCCACCTAGGACCTAATCCTCTACCACCCAAGTATATCCGGGATGGATTTCAAAAAGAAAAAAGATTTTATTAATTTACCACAAATTAATACAACACCAACTTACAACGACACCTTGAAGAGCACCACACTCTTCTTCAACACCACCTTTGAGATTACCACAATCTCTCTTGAAAATTACCACAATCTCCAACGGCACCTTTGAAGATTACCACAATCCTCAACAAGAGTACTATTTTCTTTCTCAAGGTTTCTAACCTTGTCAAGAGTGGTGGTGTGAGCACATGATAGTGATTCATAGGAAGTAAATAAACTATCCTTTTCATTTTTCAAAACATTGAATTCCTTTTTCAAATTTTTGTACTTAACAAGTAAATTTTGGAATTCATTTTGAAGATCATCAAAATCATTTTGCAAATCACTATAATCATTTTGAATAACAATATCATAGGAAGTAGAGGGTTTAAGACATACCTCGTTTTCTTCTTCGATGCCCATAAAACAATATTCAACTTCTTCATAGTTGGAAGTTGTAAGAGGCTTGTTCCTTAAATTTGAGCTTGTATCCCTTTGAGAAGTAGATGCTTTTGTTTGACTCCTTTCATTTGCACATACTCCATAGATGGCTTCTAATTTTTGCCATACTTTATGTGCCGATCGAATTCCTACAATATGTTCATATTCCAAATTAGTAAATGAACAATACAAAATATTTAGAGCCTTACCGTTTAAGGAGATGATTTTCTTCTCTTCATCATTTAGCTCTTTGAGGCCTTTGGAGGTGTGTGGTGTGTCTATCATCGGAATTGATTCTCCATTTATGATGGTGTTCCAAATATCAAACCCGCAACCTTGTAAATAACATTTCATTCTTTCTTTCCAAAATATAAAACTTTTGGAATAAAACAGAAGTGGCTTGGTGGTGGAGGTGCCAGATAGATGAGCTTCGTTCGTAGCCGACGATCGTTTCTCTTCACTCGCGATGTGAAACGAGCTTGCCGAAGAGTTTGGGTCTGATACCACTTGTAAGTCCAAGCGGCTACGATAATCTAGAGAGGGTGAATAGATTATCTCCATCTTTTCGATTTTGCCCTCTTTTTCAAACCGAATGCTCAAAGACAATAATAAAGGTGCGAAATGTAAACAACACATGTCGATTTATAGAGGTTCAACCCACCTAGGCCTAATCCTCTACCACCCCAAGATATCCAGGGATGGATTTCAAAAAGAAAAAGATTTTATTAATTTACTACAAATTAATACAACACCAACTTACAACGACACCTTGAAAGCACCACACTCTTCTTCAACACCACCTTTGAGATTACCACATCTCTCTTGAAGATTACCACAATCTCCAATCGGCACCTTGTGAAGATTACCACAATCTTCAACCTCAAGAATACCAAATTCTTCAACACCTCAATAAGAAGATCACCACAATCTTCTTGCACCTATCACCTAGATCATCCAAGTGTATTCTTACCACAAGAACACTCACAAGGATATCTTGTGTTTGAATGATAACCAAAATATCAAGATTACAACTCCATAATGAATATTACAATTTGAGTGCAAAGTGTAATCAAGAAAAGCCTAGACCTCAAGAATGTGAAAGTGAATAGCTAGGCAAATTACAACAAGAAATAAGACAATGTAAGAACAAGTGTATTCTTGAGTGTATCTTGTTGTGTTGTAGTTTTCTTTCTTATAGTGTTGCTTCAATTCTTCCTCTATTTATAGAAGATGTCTTGTACATGATAGACTCCTCTTGGGGACATGAATTCGTAAAAAATACCAAGACAATTGAAGAAAAAGAGTGTTAGAAATCAACCCCTTAAATTAAGGAAAAGCTGTCTGCAAACTCAACGGATAGTTTGCTGTCAAAAGAGTGGTTCGACCGATCGCGCAGAGATAAGTTGAAATTGAATTCTCTGCGAATTTTACACAGGGGGACCGGTCTAGGGTGGGTTCGACCGGTCGCCCCTATGTGTGACCGGTTGGAGGGATCAAAATTGAGAAACAAAATGAGTCTGTTCTCAGGGGTACGTTCAGTGCACGGCCGCCCCTGAGTTGACTCGGTCGCCTCCCCATTTCCCTTCGGCCCGTTTTCGTTCCAAAACTCAACACATGTACGGGTTGCCCTATATGCACAGGCGGCCGAGTCTCGAAACAAATGTTTTGTCCAATTTTATATCGAAAATAAACTCCAAGAAATACTCCAAAAATAGTAAAAATATTTTAGGCCGATCGGGGTATTAGGCAACATCTGAGGGACATTGTTTTGATGTAAAAACATTTGACACAAAAATCATATAAATGCGTTGTCCAATTTTTGTTTAAAATAAACTTGAAGAAATACTCCTAAATTATTAAAACCATTTTAAACCATTTAGGAGTATTTGAACAACCTTTAAAAACATTGTTTTGGTGTAAAAATAAAATCATCAAAATCAACATAAAACCATTTATCAAACACTTTGGAGAAGAAATTGAACTATTATTCAAAAACTTTGATTTGGATTGATCTGCATATTTTAGCAGCATCAATCACACTTCTCAATAAATTCATTCATATCTATTCATCCTCTCTAAATATCTCTCCTGAACACGTCCAAACATGACTAGCCCTAGCGGGCTTCGACTAAATGACATTCAACTAAATGAATCACTATCAAAGGGGCGAACAATTTTGCGAACCTAAACTTAACTCTATCGGCTTTGTGCTAAACAAGTCAATGTTGGGCTATGAGTCAAAATTTTAAAAATTATATATTTATATTTAATATTAAAGTTGAGACTTTTATTATAGAACACATGTATAATTTATAATTACAATGCATTAACAAAATTATAAAATTTCATATTTTAAGATCTAAATATTAAAAATAAAAATAAATAATATACACCCAACGAAAATACGAAAATATAATACTTATTTCTTATAATTACTTATATGGCTATAAGTCAAAATTTAAGATAATGAGGTTTACATGAATTATTTCCGAACTATGGAAATATAAAAACATGTAAAAATTTGGCAAAATTGGTTATTTTATCCAATATGACCAAAGTTGGAACAACTTAAAATTATAACAGTACAATTGTTATTTTTAGTGAGGAGCAGGCTGTTAAAAGACTAAAATCAGAACTTTATAAGTTACAAGACTAATATTGCAACACTCATATATACACAGAACCAATTTTGCAATTCCCGAAGACTTAATAATATTTATTAGCAAGAAGTAATTAAAAATAAATATAGAATATTATAATTATATTTATATATATTTAAAAAATGTGGACTTCTGGCTAGACGGTACAAGGCAAAAAAAGCATGGATTGAAACGGATGAGATCTCCTATTCTACTTTTTCCTGTTCCACTTCATATTCCATATATCGGATAAAAAACACGTGTACAATTATGACATCTCTGGTACATGTGTCATTAATCCGAATGAATGGAATATAGAGTGGTATAGGAAAGCTCAATCAATTTTAAACAGGTTGGTCCACCTTTTAATTTTTCTAAACATGCCACAATTAGTTGAATCAGAAAACTAAAGATTAATAGAAGAAAATTTTCTTAAATATAAGTAATAAAGAGATATTTCTAATTTTTTAAGAAAATAAAATTTAAATTTAATTGGAGGGTTCGAGTTCGTCCATAACAACAGTTTAGACCATTAAATTATATCCGAAGAATAATAACACAATTAAAAAAGAAGTGACTCGGTTCTAATTAAAATGACTTTATCATACAAACTTCAATTACAACAAAAAAAACATTTCATATAAGGTGTAATTAATATATAGCAACATACATGATACACCTCTGGCCTCTAATTCCAATAAATCAACCATCTTCCTCGTACAAATCGATTCTTCGACCGGGTTTCCGGTTCCGACCCGCTTATACACTAAGCTTCTCCATCTCCTTCCTCAGAGCATTAGCCCTAACCAAGCTCCCAATAGTATTCACAGCCAATTTCAAATCATCCAACGGGTTACCGGGCACGACCCGCTTATACAAATAGCTATCAAAAGTCATTTTCTGCACATACTCATCGGCGCACATTTCAACAAACGCCTCCCTCGCCGGATTCGACCTGTAAAAAACCTTCTGCAAAATATCCAAAACCTTGTATGTCGGCCAATATGTTTTGTCCCATTTCTCCAAATAAACCCTCAAATCACTCTCGTCCACCATTCTCTTCCCGTTCTCAGATCCAGCCACCATAGCCTCCGCGCACATCCGCCCACTCTTCGCCGCGAAGTAAATCCCCTCGCCGGAGCATTTTGTGACGTAACCCGCGGCGTCGCCGACGAGGGCCACCCTGTCGAGGACTCGTTTCGGCCGGGGGTGTTCGGGGATGGGATGGGCTTCGACGCGGATGATTTTTCCGCCCTCGATTTTGTCGCGGGCGCGGAGTCTGGTGGCGATCTGGAGTTTTTTGATGTCGCCCTTGTGGGTGACGGTGCCGGTGCCGACGGCGACGTGGTCGCATTTGGGGAAAACCCAGCCGTAGAAATCAGGGGAGACGTCGTCTCCGACGTACATTTCTGCTAGGTCTTCGTAGTACTTCATTTTTTCGTCTGGGATTTTGATCCTCTCCTGGAAGGCGATAGCGTACTCGTAGTCGCCGGCGTTTATGCCTTTGGCGACGCGGGAGTTGGCCCCGTCGGCGCCGATGATGGCGTCGACTTCAAGCGTCTTCTTCTCGCCGGCGGCGCCGGTTTTCGCGTTGTAATCGGTGTAGTGGAGAACGTACGGCGCGTTCTTCGACTGTGGGAGGTCCATTTTCAGGAAAAGGCCGTTGATGACGGTGGCGCCGGCGGTGGCGGCGCGGTCACGGAGGTAGGCATCGAGTACTTCGCGGCGGACCATCCCGATGTACTCGTGCGGCTTCAGGGTTCTTCCGATGTCGACGGCGACATTCGACGGTGAAATCATTTTCATTTTGGTGACTCTACGGTCGATGATGTCTAGCGGGAGGTCAAATTCTCCGACCATACATAGTGGGATTGCGCCGCCGCAGGGTTTGCAGTTATCCATTTTCCGTTCGATTAGGAACGTCTCGATGCCGCCCTTGGCTAGGGTTTCCGCGGCGGAGCCACCAGCAGGTCCGCCTCCCACCACGGCGACTCTGAGGTTGCGGCCGGTGACTCTCGGGCTAGATTTCGAGGCGTTTACACGTAGTCTACGGCGGGGTAAGGTGACGGCGGAGGAGGTGGGTCTGGATAGAACTATGGCATTGTTTTCCGGCGAGGACTGGCGGAGGCCGACGAAGGTTTTGAGGGCGATGGAGGTCATGGTGGTGGCTGATTTTTTTGATTTTCTTGAAGTTTAGTGGCTGATATTGTTAGAGTGTGGGGTTTTATGATTTTTGGTTGGATATGGTTAGGGGATTTGGGGTGGCGAGGGCCGTAGGATGGGTGAGAAGGGACGGTGGGGATTGATTGAGGATAATGGGCATAGATTTTTGGTTGTCTTTGTTTGTATCGACTATTGTGATGGGAGTAAATAGTACAGTGAACTTTTCTGGCTGTGCCATAACGAGAGGACTGATTCTGAATGTTTGTGAGTGGCCCTTGCTCGGCCACGTCGTGCTGGGTCGAATTAGAAGATAAAATATTATTTATATAATATGGAGGATGTAAATCATGTAATGGGTGATATTTTTTATATTCATACTAAACTTTATTTGCGCTTTTCACTGTTCAGTCATGAAAATGTAGGGCAAAATTGACGGGAAAATTAATTTTGACCCATAAATAATCCTTTATTTTGTGTTTTATATGAACGTACTTGTGAGTTTAAGTCAATGAGATGAATTGGTGCCATATAAGACTTATGAGAAAATCATTAAAGAACAATCAATGCTATAGGAAAAAAATGTAACATGTATGTTTACTCGATTTCATTTTTAAAAAAAGGAATAATCATCCATTTAAATGAGAGTGGTGGAATATGCCTTTGAGTTGGCATAAAAAGAAAAGAAATCAATGTTATAGTCCTGTTGATTTTGAGGAAATTCAATTAGATTTGAGAAAGCATAAAAATTAGATGTTTTTTACTTTTGGGTAATTTGCCAAAATGTGGCAAAAATTAAACTTAATTGTGCAAATATGGTGTTTTTGTGAAATGTTGTATTTTTACTCGTACTGTGTGCGCCTGAATAACAGTTGGCGCACCACACGTGTGCGCCAGGAAATTAATTTCTCTTTTTTTTTTTATATTTTGTAAGGGTGGCGCTGACATCATGCGCGCCAACCCTATTTAAATTAAAAAAAAAAAAACAAAAAAGTTTCTGGCGCACCATGCAGGTGCGCCAGCACAGAATCCGATACACATATTCTGAGGGATTAGTCGTCTGGCACTTTGTGGCAGAGGGTTGACTGCTTTTCAATCCCTGACGCACCTGCAAGGTGCGCCAACAATGTTAATTTTTTAAAATAAAACACGAATTTGACATCCCAGCCCTATAAATACACACACCTCACATACACTCACACACACCTCACATACACTCACACACCCCTCTCTCTCTCTCTCTCTCTCTCTCTCTCTCTCTCTCTCTCTCTCAAACCCTCCCAAAAAAACCCTAAACCTTATATAAAAGCAAACACCACACACACACGCGCGCGCAAACACCACACACACACACGCAACAAACACACACACGGAGATAGTGGTTTCCGGCATTTTCGGGCGATTTGGGTTTCCGGCATTTTCGGGCGATTTGGGTGATTTGGGCTTCCGGCATTTTCGGGCAATTTGAGTTTCCGACATTTTTCAAGTATGTCTTAAATTATTATTTATTTCATTGTATTTTATTTTTTGTCCGAAAATATTGTATGTTAATTTCGTCATTATATTTATGAGTATAAATTTTATTTACTTATTAAAATAATATATACATATAATTTATGTATGTAAATTACTTCCAATTGCTAAAATAAATTTTAATATTCGTATTATTTATCCTGTAATAATTATTGAATTGTATATAAATAATACCCGCATATAAGCAATGTCAAATTTATTTCACTTATTTAACTGTATTATCATTATAATATATAGGCAATGTCAAACATGATCACCATAATCGTATATTTTGGAGGACAAATTGTGCAAACTGGGAGTGATGTGAGATATGACCGTAATGAAATTGGTGCTTGGAGAATTTCTTGTAGAACGAATTTTGTGAAATTGACTGAAATATTAATTTCGATGACGGGGGTTGATGTAAGTCATGGAAGTTGAAGGTGTCGGCTAAATATTGTTATAACAATATGTGTGGAATAGTATCTATTTACGGATGATGAAGATTTGTGGTCTTTTATAGATCCGTCAGCTGAGATTGAGTTTGTTGATTTGTTTGTTGAGTTAGATCCTGTAATTCAGAATGTTGAAATAAATACTTTAGTAGGACATGATTATTATCAGTATGCTGAGTTCCTTAGAGGAGGTTTGGTTCCTGAACTATCTGCATTTACACAAAGTGGACCTAGTAATAAAAATGTTGGTGTTGCTGGACCTAGTAATGCAAATGTTGATGTTGGTGGACCTAGTGATGAAGATGCTGATGTTGTAGATATTTGTCGAGGAGAGCAATGTCGAAATTCTGAACCTGATGAAAGTGCATTTGACGAGGATAATGACAGTGATGGAGCGGATGAAGCTCAACAACATAGGCAGCACACAATTCTGGTTGTAATTATGGGATTGTTTCTGGAATTTCTTTCTTCGAATCAAGGTACCCAGATGTAGGTAGTGACTCTGTTGGTATGCCTTCGTATGTACAATTCTATGACTTTGATACTGGTGTGTTGTGTAAAGGAATGATTTTTACAGATAAAAAACATGTGCAAAGTGCAGTTAAGGACTACCACATTCGTTGGGTGAAACGAGAATTCAAGGTTGTTGAAAGCACACCAACTTTGTGGAAAGTTGTATGCAAACATAACCCTGGAACTTCGGTAATGTCCAGTTTGACTTCCCAGCAGTGCAACTGGTGGTTAAGAGCGAGTTTCAACAAAAAACTTTCGATGTGGAAGATCACAAAATATAGACCTCCTCACTGCTGTTTAATGAATGTTGTTTCTGTGGATCATGCCAATTTAGATAAAAATAAATTATTGCTGATAGTCTAATGGGGATGGTACAGTGTGATCCATCTTATGGTATTAAGTATGTCCAACAAAATATTAAAGACAAGAAGTATGGTTATAATATTTCCTATTATAAAGCATGGCAGTCGATGAAACGTGCCCGTGAAAATGTGTATGGTACTTGGGAGACCTCATGCTGTTATTTGCCAAAATATATGGGGGCACTACAGAAATATAACCCTGGTACAGTGGTTGAGTGGCAGCACGTTGAACCTAGTGACAGTGAAGTGAAGACATTATTGTATGTATTTTGGGCTTTCAAGCCATGTATCGATGGTTTTGTACACTGTCGTCCAGTGATTAATGTAGACGGAACACACCTCTACACTAAATACAAGCACAAGTTACTTATTGCTGTCACATTAGACGCAAACCAACGGGTGTTGCCATTAGCTTACGCGATCGTGGATGAAGAGACTTTCGCATCTTGGAACTGGTTCTTGGGATTAATATCCAGACATATTATTCGAGGACGAGAAGGTATGTGCCTTATTTCAGATCGTCATCCTGGAATAATAAGGTCAGTTGAACGGATGCCAGAATTCCAACCTCCGTATGTGTATCATCGTTTTTGTCTGAGGCATGTTGTCTGTAATTTCCATAGTCATTTCAAGAATGTGAGGTTGAAGGATTTGTGTTGGCAAGCCGGGGCAGAACTAAGAGTTAGAGCGTTTGAGAAGACAATGGAGGAGATTAAAAAAATTTAATGAACGTGCTCACGCTTACCTGGACGCTATAGACAGGAGCAAGTGGACTTTATCGCATGATGAGGGGACACATTGTGGAATGATGACTACAAACATCTTTGAGTGTATGAACTCGGTTCTAAAGGGTGCAAGAAGATTGCCAATTTGTGCCCTTGTGCAAGAAGAGGTACATCCTCCGGGATGTGGCACAGGTGGTCATAGATATTAGGATTAGCATTAGTCAAAATTATGTATTTAGTAATTAATTTTGTTAAGACATTAATTTTGAAGGTAAATTTATAATTAATGGTTATATGTATATTATCACCTCAATTTATTTTGCCACACCATTTGTGTAATAGAATTACACAATTATTACTCAATCAATCTTTGTCAAATAAAAATTTTTTCAATTATTACTCAATTAAGATTAATAACGGCTTTGTCAATTTTTTTTTGGTTTAAACGGCTGGCGCAGCTCAACCATGCGCCAGCCCAATAATTTAAAAAAAGTTTGGACACTGGCGACATGGTGGTGCGCCACCAGTGTGGTGGCGCACACCCCATGTGCGCCACCGAGTAAAATGCTCAAACTCTTCAAAACCACCATATTTGCACAATTAAGTTTAGTTTTTGCCATATTTTGGCAAATTGCCCTTTACTTTTCAAGAACAAAAAAAAGAGAACTTAGATAAAAGATGTATTTATATAAATCAAAAGTCAAGTAAGTTATTTGCTCAATCATAATCACTATAACAATACTCCCGTAGTCCTGCCGCTTACATTAGACATGAATTAGCCGATGACAACGTCATGATTGTAGGGACGTGTTTAGCCACACTCGGGATCTATCCGCCAAGAAAAATCCGACTTGAAACTCACCATGCCCCGCTTCTATACCTCTATCCTAGGGGTGCCAATATTGATCTGGGCCGCCCTGTTTGGTTTGTTCTCCCATGACACACAATGGGATGGGACGATCATTGGTATCACTAGAGTTGCCAAATGGGTCAGGCGCGACAAATGAAAAATTAGGTGGGGCCAAAATTCCATTAGTCAGCCCCATGAAAATACACACTAAATGTCTGAGTAGACCAGGTCGGCTCGACTTTTCAGGACAAATAGGCCCGCTCCTTTTTTGGCCTCCAAAATTGTAACCCGACCTAACCTTTAATTGAGTGCGTACCGTCAGCCCCCACCCTGCCTAATTTTTTATTATTTAATATATATTTTTACATATATAATCTATATGATAATGTAATTTTTTTGTATTTTATATCTAACATTATACATTGATAATGACAATTTTGATAAGTACTATGCATTAAGAAAATAAGATACAAGATAGAAAAACTTGTAATATATAGGCTTATAATTATATTACAAGTTTATAATAATTTATTCTTCATATTTTTTTTTTGTTTATTTTTGCTTTATTTTGATTGGAATTATTATGTATCTTTTATGAAATAATAATTTATTCTTCATATTTTTATTTTATGAAATAGACTCATCCACTGGCAATCGACAGAGCTAGGGAACCAACCTAGGCTACGACATCGTCTTTAAAAAAATTAGTTAGAATTTATATGATTTTATTGGATTTTTAGTTTTCTATCCGGCCTATCCAACATTCGTATATTGGCCCACCCCGTTACCATGTCATGGCTCCGCCATTAGACCCAGTCTACACTCTTAAAAGATCATGAGTTCGAATTAACTAGACGCAAAAAAAAAAGATATACTACCACTACAAAAAAAAACTATGTTTAATGATGCTAAAATTTTCAATAGGTGAAGCTTATTAGCCACAAGGTATATTACCTACGGTTTTAAAAGTGTCATGAGTTGCGTTGGTAAATTTGATGTCACGAAAATATCCATGACGCAATATCTATGCGTAGGTAAAATACATTTCCTGACGCTTTTATCAAATGCGTCATTATGTAGTGAGACTATTTTCTGTCACAATTAATAAAGATTTAATATTTTTTAAATGAAGCTTTACTTACGCTAGTAGCGTTGTTAAATTTAGGGATGCTATTAAGTGTCTTTAAAGTTGCGACGCTTTTGAAAATTGGTGTCATCATTTTAATGACACAAACAATAAAAATGTAATTAAATTTTGAAAATTTGGCGACAAATAAAAAGATGTATAAGTAAATAGAAAGTGTCATCCACAATATATATGTATCAGCGAGAGGGATTTGTGAATCCGGATTTGCCAAATGTTGTTTGCAAGCTCACTAAATCTCTTTATGGGCTCAAGCAAGCCCCTAGAGCTTGGTTTATTACTCTCAAGGAGTTTCTGATATCTCTTCAGTTCAAGGAATCAGTGTCTGACTGCTCTCTCTTTTTTAAAAGGCAAAATGGTTCTCCTTTGATTGTACTTGTGTACGTTGATGATATTCTAATTACTGGAGCTGATTCTAATGCTATCTCAGAGTTAATACATACCCTTGGACAAAAGTTTGCCTTAAAACTCTTAGCACTGTGCATCATTTTCTTGGTATGGAGGCTGTTACTACATTTCAGGGACTTCTTTTGAATCAAACCAAATATGCCCTTGATTTACTTCAGAAGACAAATCTCCTTAATTGCAAGCCAACTTCCACTCCCATCTCCACCTCTCATAAGTTACATATTAATGACAACAAGCCATTTGAAAATTCCTCTATTTATCGAAGTGTTATTGGTGCTCTACAATATTTAACCGTGACTAGGCCTGATATTACTTTTACCGTCAACAAATTGAGCCAGTTTCTCCATGCTCCATCTCAGAATCATTGGTGTGCTTGCAAACACTTACTCAAATACATTAAGGGTACTTGTTCTCTTGGTCTGATTTTCAAACCTGTTCATCGATTTCTCCTGGAAGGTTTCATAGATGCAGACTGCGCCAGCAGTTTGGATGATCGTAGGTCTACAGGGGGTCATTGTATCTATTTTGGATCCAATCTTTTGACATGGAGTTCTAGAAATAGTCAGTTGTCTCTAAAAGTAGTGCGGAGTCAGAGTATAGGTCCCTATCCAATGCTACAACAGACATGGTTTGGCTTCACTCCTTATTTCAAGAACTTGGGCTGAAACTTGAGTCTCCTTCCTTGTTGTGGTGTGACAATGAAAAGTACTGCTGCTCTTGCCTCAAATCCCGTTTTCATGCTCGAATGAAACATATCGAAAATTGATGCTCACTATGTTCGTGAAAAATTAGCTAAATGATGGCTCAAAAGCTACCTCTAAAACCGTAGGCAAGTGCACCTATCGTTTTATAGTATAGATTATTGAGTACCGAGTGTCATTCCCACGAGGATTGTAAGTACTAATAATTACCGTCTTTTTGTTATTTAATCTAACAATTTTCAGAGTTTTTGTTTGATGAAAAAGGAAAACAAATTATAAATCAGTAAAAATGAAGGAAGATTTGTAAAATAAGAAATCAAGAGATAGAAATGTGTTTGAATGTAAATCCCTCTAGAATGTTTTTGTGATTTGACAAGTTAAAAATACAACCGTAAGCCCTTAAGCAAAAACCAACCTCTTTTAATAAAATCTCATATCTTGTGGACCGTAGAAATTCCCAATTTAAGTTAAACCCTTTCTCAAGGCGAAAAACTTCTAATCTCAAGTTGATTAATCGAAATCTCTTTCTAGTTAAAACCCCCAAGACAAAGATTATAACGATTTGTGAATTCCCATATTAGGTTTGACCCTAATCCGGAAGATTTATGTCGCCCTATATCTAGGATTGCATGCAACTCCTTTCACTTATATAGGTTCTATTTCACCATGAATCTCTCGATTTCCGGATAAAAATAAACTTCAAATCAATATTGCGCATATATCAATTCGAATGAACGAAGCATAATATAAGTGAATCACACAAAATATGAAGATTTTATTAAAAACATACACACCTTAATCACAAATCCATTCTAGAGTTCATTACATTCAAACACTAGGAGTTTTAGCTACACATGCTTTTGACACAAGAATAAATTACACAAGAAGATGTAAACATTGTAGACATGGTGTACTTATCTTTATCAAAATCTCAATTGACTTGATGATGTTGCTCCAAGCCTTCTTCCCCAATGTTGCCTCAAGCTTACTCCTTCAAGACCCCTTGATCCCAATTCTACTTAATGAAATGAATACAATGAATATTTCCTGAGTATCTAATGAATTTTCTCTCCCAACTTCAACCCTTGGCTTTTATAGGCAACCAATACATTGATAGTACTCTCTTTTGTTAAACAATTGCCTCCATTTTCCTTGTTGGTTGGTGAATTCTTGTATTCAAGTGATAAGGGAGGGGACATGGAGACATGTTTCAGCAAAATAGGGTGTTAAAAGTGTACAAAAGTGGCCAAAATGGGTTGGTTGGTGAGTTTTCCCCAAATTCCGCAAAGAAAAGTTGCAAAAAGAGGTCCCTGACACGCCAGTGTTTAAAGACGCCAGGCCGGCCGCACAAAAAAAAAATCGAAAATGGGCGACGACATGGCCGTGTTGTACAACACGCCAGGCCGGCGTGTTGTATGACACGGCCGTGTTGTACGACACGGCCAGGCCGCCGTGTTCGGGCTGTTTTCGCAAAAATTCGATTTTTAGCTCCGCGGAACACGGCCGTGTTGCCCGACACCCTGCCCGTGTTGGACCAAAAAGGCCCCGAAATGACGCGCGTTTTGCTTGGAATATCGAGCGTTTTGCATCCTTAAACTCCCGGCATGTTTTGACATGAATCCATGGTCCGAAATTCACCAAAATTAGCCCGAATGGTCAATCTACATCAATAAAATCACCTCGGAGTAATATGAACTATGTACAATCAAAAATTTACAAAACTAACAATAAAATAACTCGAATTCTACTCAAACATACACATAAAACATGCATAAAAAGACCCTTATCAAACCACCTCCAACTTTGAACTTTGCTTGTCCTCAAGCAAAACATTATAAAAAAGAGGGATTCAATAAATCACAACATACAAAGATGATTTTTTTTTTCAACATATTGAACATAAGCAGTCAAGTTCTTGGCCTTCTCAACCCGAATTAACCATTAAGTAAAAACATACTTTTGTAAAGCGATCGACTGTCAAGAAAGACTGTAATATCGGCAGGCATTATTTAGACTTGAAATCATCACTCTACAAATACTGATAGTTATGAACAACTTCAATTCAATAACGCCATGAAAATACAAGAATTCAATGGATCATAGTAGTTAGCTTACTAGTCATATAACCAAGCTTCTTGAACTTTATTGGAATGAGAAGTGAAGGAGTATTCATTCTCCTTTTTTTTTTTTTTTTTTTTTTTTTTTTTTTTTTTTTTTTTTTTTTTTTTTTTTGGGACCTTTCGAGACATGCTTCCACTAGGTTTATATTTTGAATTTCTGTTCAAACACTCCTAGGGTGGTTTCCCATACTCATATTCGTGTCGCCGTTTTACGTAAAAGACAAACATGGGGCTCATGAATGCTCCTAGTTACTAAGCAACAACAAATAGAGGAGTATAACCTCGATTGGTCCATTTTTTTTTTTTTTTTTTTTCATTTTTTCTTTTTTTTTTTTATTTTTTTATTCGCAAGCTTGGTTTAACAACTCGTTAACCACTACTAAATCACGAGTTCTCGGCGTTCATAGCGCTAGGTATCGTCAGTATATGCCTTAATACATCAAGTATTTATGGTGTTAGAGATCTCATCAAAATTTTGCCCGCATCCACGTCAATCTATCCTAGACAATCAATTGCTTCACATTGGAAACACAAATTAACAAGTTAATGTAGGTATAATTGGGCCAAGTTATTGACTAGCAAATACTTAATTTGTTAGGAAAAAAAAATCACATCTCTTGAAAACAAACACACAAGCATTACGAAAATGTTATTGTACCCACCTCCAACTTTAAGATTCACATTGTCCTCAATGTGAAAGAAAGAAATGGACAAACACACACAAAACACTCAAAAAAAAAAAAAGCAAAGAAACTAGAATGATATAAAAGAAGTGGAAAAAGAAAAATACGACCTTACTACAATAGTGGAATCGGTGTTGAGTGATCATTGGGTTGTTTTGGCACGGGACCTTCAACGGCATCTTCATACCTAATCAAAGTTAAGCAACACACAACTCGAACACCGTGAAATCTCAAATATTCCCAATTAGGACAACCAAGAAGATGTTCAAGAGTTTTTTTTTTTTTGATTTGAAAATGACTCTAAGGACTTGTGATTATTTTGAAAGAAAATAAAATAAAAAAAAAATAAAAATGAATGAAAACAATTGCACACAAACATCGGGTTGCCTCCCGGGTAGCGCTTCTTTAACGTCGTATAGCTGGACCATGTCACCTAAATGTGAAGATTTAATCGGGCGGAGCCTTGAACTTATGAAAAAATTTATCTCTTTGAACAACATCGCCACCCGTATCGATTTTCGAACAATTGACCTTCATGGTCCTATTTTTCTGTATGTTATTCTCAAAATGGGATTCATCTGTGGAAACTTTTGCACATTGAACATCACATACTTGCAAGGATTTATTAGAAGACATATCAAGCAAAGAATCATTTATCCTTGTCTCAATCAAGTTTATAGGAAAACAAGTATCATTTATAGGATTTCTCAAAGGAATTTTAAAGATAACTTGTTCACCCCCTACTCTCAAAGTAAGCTTTCCATCATGCACATCAATGAGAGATTTAGCGGTAGCCAAAAAGGGACGCCCTAGAATTAAGGGAACTTCTATATCATCATGCATGTCAAGAATAATAAAATCAATCGGGAATATGAATTTATCAATCTTAACTAGCACATCTTTAACAATACCTCTAGGATGTTTAATCGATTTATCGGCTAATTGAATGTCCATCCTAATAGGTTTAAGTTCACTTAATTCCGCATGCTTGAATGTTTCATAAGACATCACGCGTTGATACTAGCTCCTAAGTCGGCTAGTGCCCTATCAACAGTAAACCATCAATTGTGCAAGGGATAATAAAGCTTCCCGGATCATTAAATTTTTGTGGTAGCTCATTGGAAGGACATTTATCATTCAATCGCACATTTGATAATTTATTAAGCTTATTTTCACTAGGAATGATGTCATTAAGATCCCTAACATGCTTTGAATGAGGTCAACAAATGGATTATTGGCATGTAATTGTTTGAAAGAATCAAGGTACTTACCAAATTTGTCCTCCCTTCTATCTTCTTTGTTAGACTGGTAAGGGATCTTGGGCTTGTATTCTCGCAACCTCTTTTTCATGAGATTTTCTTTGGGCATGTCATCCTCCACGTATTTCGCATGGCGGCATTGGCATAATCATGCTCATGTGGAAAAGCGATAGTGATTGCCTTTACGTGTTCCCTGGGTTTGGCTCAAGATTACCCAAGCAAACTACCTTGTGGCCTTTCGGAAATCATCTTCGCAACCGCCTATTTGGTTTTCAGTTATGGATAGATGCCTCTTGATTTCTCAAGGATGTTTCCACCGCCCGGAATCGTATCTCGTTGATTGCACAAACTTTGTTACAAGATCTTCCAAGTTAGGCTTACCTTGATTTGGTGAAACAGGAGACGTGTGTAGATCGGGATTGGGATTAGGTCGTGGTTGGCCTTGATTTCCCCAACCGAAATTAGGATGTTGTCGCCACCCAGGATTATATGTGTTCTGCCGTAAGGATTACTTGGGTAATTCGCTTTCGATTCCCAACGTAATTAGCATGTTCGGCGTGAGGAATTGTATGTGGACAATCCCGATGATTATGCGATCCTCCGCAAGTTTCACAAGATAAAACATGCGGTGGTGGTGGTTTAGGAATTGCCAAATCATCAATCTTTTGGGTTAACGCTTCGACTGTGCGGGCGAGCGTAACTACCGCATTGCATTATACACACCAACCGACCGTTAGTTTTACCTCGTATGGATTGCCATTGGTAGCCGTTCATGGCCATTCCTCGATCAAATCCCGAGCGGCTTCCGGCGTTTTGTTATTAAGAGTTCCCCCGGCCGCCGCTGATCGATCATTTGTCTTGTTGCAGAAAGTAGCCCATTATAAAATGTTTGGACTTGCATCCAAATAGGTAGGCCATGGTGTGGGCACTTTCGCAATAATTCCTTAAATCTCTCCCAAGTATCGTATAAAGTTTCATCGTCTGCTTGAGTGAATGAAGAGATTTCGTTCCTTAATCTTGCGGTCTTTGCCGGTGGGAAATACTTCAAAAGGAATTTTTCTGCCATAATATTCCATGTTGTAATCGTTCCTTTTGGCAAAGTATTTAACCACTGTTTTGCTCGTCCCCGGAGAGAGAATGGGAATAAGCGTAGGCGGATGGCATCATCGGAGACCCCGTTGATTTTGAAAGTGTCGCAAATTTCAAGAAAATTCGCGATGTGATTATTGGGATCTTCATCTGGTAGACCGTCAAATTGGACAAGTTGTTGCACCATTTGAATAACGTTGGGTTTAATTTCAAAATTGTTGGCGGAAGCGGGCCTTACAATGTTGACGTCGTGCCATCCATGGATGGCTTGGCGTAATCGCACATAGTTCTTTGTTCATCCGCCATATCGATCCTTGCGCTTCCGTTAATATCCTCTTCGCGGGTCTCAGATAATACTTTCCTCCGTATTGCTACGGCGGTGTCGCGCTTCCAAATTCGGCGACGAGTAGCAGCATGCATGCGGTAAATAAAGAGGATAAGTGTAATCCAAGACTTACAAAGATAGATAAAAAGAAAGACAAATGATGAATAAAAAATGATTAAATTAACAAAAATAAGGTGTTCTTAATATTACAATCCCCGGCAACGGCGCCAAAAACTTGATGGCTCAAAAGCTACCTCTAAAACCGTAGGCAAGTGCACCTATCGTTTTATAGTATAGATTATTGAGTACCGAGTGTCATTCCCACGAGGATTGTAAGTACTAATAATTACCGTCTTTTTGTTATTTAATCTAACAATTTTTGAGTTTTTGTTTGATGAAAAAGGAAAACAAATTATAAATGTAAAAATGAAGGAAGATTTGTAAAATAAGAAATCAAGAGATAGAAATGTGTTTGAATGTAAATCCCTCTAGAATGTTTTTGTGATTTGACAAGTTAAAAATACAACCGTAAGCCCTTAAGCAAAAACCAACCTCTTTTAATAAAATCTCATGTCTTGTGGACCGTAGAAATTCCCAATTTAAGTTAAACCCTTTCTCAAGGCGAAAAACTTCTAATCTCAAGTTGATTAACTGAAATCTCTTTCTAGTTAAAACCCCAAGACAACATTATAACGATTTGTGAATTCCCATATTAGGTTTGACCCTAATCCGGAAGATTTATGTCGCCCCATATCTAGGATTGCATGCAACTCCTTTCACTTATATAGGTTCTATTTCACCATGAATCTCTCGATTTCCGGATAAAAATAAACTTCAAATCAATATTGCGCATATATCAATTCGAATGAACGAAGCATAATATAAGTGAATCACACAAAATATGAAGATTTTATTAAAAACATACACACCTTAATCACAAATCCATTCTAGAGTTCATTACATTCAAACACTAGGAGTTTTAGCTACACATGCTTTTGACACAAGAATAAATTACACAAGAAGATGTAAACATTGTAGACATGGTGTACTTATCTTTATCAAAATCTCAATTGACTTGATGATGTTGCTCCAAGCCTTCTTCCCCAATGTTGCCTCAAGCTTACTCCTTCAAGACCCCTTGATCCCAATTCTACTTAATGAAATGAATACAATGAATATTTCCGAGTATCTAATGAATTTTCTCTCCCAACTTCAACCTCGCTTTTATAGCAAACCAATACATTGATAAGTACTCTCTTTTGTTAAACAATTGCCTCCATTTTCCTTGTTGGTTGGTGAATTCTTGTATTCAAGTGATAAGGGAGGGGACATGGAGACATGTTTCAAAGAAAATAGGGTGTTAAAAGTGTACAAAAGTGGCCAAAATGGGTTGGTTGGTGAGTTTTCCCAAATTCCGCAAAGAAAAGTTGCAAAAAGAGGTCCCTGACACGCCAGTGTTGGCAAAGACGGCCGGCCGTAGGCCGCACAAAAAATCGAAAATGGGCTCGACATGGCCGTGTTGTAACACGGCCAGGCCGTGTTGTATGACACGGCCCGTGTTGTACGACACGGCCAGGCCGTGTTCGGTCATTTTTCGCAAAAATTCGATTTTTAGCTCCGTGAACACGGCCGTGTTGCTCGACACCCCCGCCGTGTTGGACCAAAAAGGCCCCGAAATGACGCGTTTTGCTTGGAATATCGAGCGTTTTTGCATCCTTAAACTCCCGGCATGTTTTGACATGAATCCATGGTCCGAAATTCACCAAAATTAGCCCCGAATGGTCAATCTACATCAATAAAATCACCTCGGAGTAATATGAACTATGTACAATCAAAAATTTACAAAACTAACAATAAAATAACTCGAATTCTACTCAAACATACACATAAAACATGCATAAAAAGACCCTTATCACTAAAGAAGTTGAAGATATGTGCCATCTGAGTTACAAATAGCCGATTTGCTTACCAAACCTATCTCTGCTGCTCGATTTCAATTCCTATATTCCAAACTTCCACTTGTTACTTCTCAGACAAAGGGTCTTTAGTTTGACATGGGTGTATTAGAGAATGGCAGTTAAAATAGTTAGTTAAGAGTCAGTTAAGTTTGTTATAGTAGTTAGCTTAGTCTCAACAATATCATTGATGTATTAATACAGACATTCACATCTAATTACTATTATACTAAAAAAATTATCACATCGACTATCATCAAAACATTTTCATTTTATATTCAATCACACTCTCAAAATCCATTCTCATTCTTTAAAATAATTTTTTCACACTATTCTTTCTAAAAGTAAAAAAGAACGAAACAAAAGGTCAAACAATCACTCCCTAACTCTTTCAGTTTCTTCAATTCCTATCCACTCCTCCCAACAAATAAAAATATGAGTCAATTATTAAAATATCACCGGAAAGACATTTTCACCTTTAGCGCTTAGCTGGTAACTCCGTAACTGGTTGGGTTTTTCTATTTACTTACGCATATATATTTAATTGCATACTTGCACAACTATATTTAAATATAAGTATATATATAGCTAAATTATATTTTAACGCAAAAATAAAGCTAGCTGGCAATTTAAGGGCAAATTTGAAACACCTCCATTGAGCGCAAATTATATTGACACACAGTTAAATGAATTTGTTTAAGTTGTATTGAAACTTAGTGAAATAATTTTTTTTTTTAATAAAGGTCACGTGTCCCTCCAATTTGTGAATTTTTGAATTTTCTAACACTTCTTTTTTATACAAATATAGAGAAGCTCTACATGGACTAGAATTACCGTTCAGTGAGGAAAAATAAGTTAAGACATTGTGACATCTCCATCCAACAGGCACAAAATTGAAGCCTAAATGGACTCTGTGACATGGAAAATCAAAGCAATGTGGCCAAAGTAAAATAATTACTCAAATAAATCAGAAGAATTTAAAACCTATTTTGGTCGAATACGATAATTTTATTAATTCTTAAAATAAACTCATAATTGTAAATTAGTTAACTAATTAGTTGCAACAAGGGAATAAAAACCTATTCATTGACAATTTTAAAAACCAATCTTATTATTCATAGGATAGAAGTCTGCAACGTCTCACGTCTCGAATAGGAAATCTGATCCTATATAGAAGATGACTCGTGAAGGTCTCCGCTAAAGTTCAAGAGGCTATCCATTTTTTTTCTTCAAGTTTTTATGTTATAAAATCTCCCATGGTAAACTTCTCTCTCGTGGAAAATGGATAATTTTGATGACGCCAACGTTGGAAAGCCTTGAATCATGGAAAATGGAAACAAACGTCTCAAAGAATCGGTGAATTTAATGACTTTATGATATTTTAATTTTGTAAAATTTCATTATCCGTCACCACATATATTTAATTGCATTCTCCTACTCCTAGAGGGTCTTGGGTAAATTATAAGTCATACTCCATTTTAATTTCTTTGAAGTTTTCTTTTTCCTTTTTATCATCTCATGGGAGCTTCTAGGCTAAATTAAGTTATTTGTTCGAGGAGAGATGTATTTAATTTACTTAGTAGGAAGAAAATGCTATTTAAAAGGGAGTTTTTGTGGCAAACGTGTTTTCTTAATTCTTCTCAATTTTGGTTTCTTACAATATCATTAATTTCTATTTAAAGTAAAACAACTCTCTAATCAATAATTATAATTTATTTGATATAATGGTTATCGTTCATCCACTAAAATAGTCTAACAAAATATCTATTTCTCTAGAATTTTCTACAACTTGTGTTCTTAAAGATATTTGGATTTTTTTCAAGACATTTTTGGAGAACTTCGATAAATGGGGCTTATTGAGTTCTAATATTTAATGGACTCTGTTTTAATTATATACTAAATAATGACATATAAAAGGTATACAAAAATTTTGGACCCCTTAAATTTGTAATTTTTCCAGCCCGAATCGTTCGACTCATTCGCCTTACGTTAGGAGCGGCTCTGGGTTTGACGAACAATTGGTATAACTAGAGTTGCCAAATGGGTCAGACGGGGCAAATGAAAAATTGGGTGGCCAAAATTCCATCGGTCAGCCCCATGAAAATACACACTAAATACCCGGGTAGACCAGGTCGACCCGATTTTTTAGGACTAATAGGCCCGCTCTTTATTTTGGCCTCCAAAATTGTAGTCTGACCTAACCTTTCATTGAGCGTGCTGGGTTGACCCATTAGGGCAGGCCCATTTTGATACCTTTAAATATCACTTTCGCTTCGCGGATACCCATCAACCCCCACCTTGTTTAATTTTTTTATTTAAATATATTTTACATATCTAATCTATATGATAATGTAATTTTTGGTACTTTATATTTAACATTATACATTGATAATGACAATTTTTATAAATACGATGCATTGAGAAAATAAGATACAAGATAGAAAAACGTATAAATAGGCTTATAAATATATTACAAGTTTATAATAATTTGTTCTTCTTATACTTTTGTTTATTTTTGCTTTATTTTTGTTGGAATTATTATGTATTTTTTATGAACTAAAAATTTATTCTTCATATTTTTATTTTATGAAATAGACTCATCCACTGGCAGTCGACAGAGCTAGGGAACCAACCTAGGTTACAACATCGTCTTTAAAAAAAATTAGTTAGAATTTATATGATTTTATTGGATTTCCAGTTTTCTATCCGGCCTACCCAACTTTCATGTATTGGCTCACATCATTACCATGTCATGGCTCCGCCATTAGACTCAGTCTACACTCTTAAAATATCATGAGTTCGAACTTGACGCAAAAAAAAAAGAATACTATCACTACAACAAAATTGTATTTAGTGATGCTAAAATTTTCAATAAGTGACGCTTACTAGCGTCACTAGGTATATTACCTACTCTTTTGAAAGTGTCATGAGTTGCGTTGATAAATTTGATGTCACGAAAATATCTGTGACGCAAGATCTATGCGTAGATAAAACATATTTTCTGATGCTTTTATCAAATGCCTCATTTTGTAGTGACGCTATTTTCTGTCACAATTAATAAAGATTTAGTATTTTTTAAATGAAGCTTTACTTACGCTAAAAGCGTTGTTAAATTTGGGGACGCTATTAAGCGTCTTTAAAGTTGCGACGCTTTTGAAAATTAGTGTTGTCATTTGAATGACAGAAAATAATAAAAGTGAAATTAAATTTTGAAAATTTGGCGACAAATAAAAAAATGTATAAGTAAATAGAAAGTGTCATCAATTTTATGACGGTTTTTACTAAGCGTTGTCATTTTAAGGACACAAATAAAAAAGAGTAAGTAAATTTTATAATTATCGTGACACTTATAAAAAAATAATTTTATTAAATTAATAGTACATCAATAAAAATGTCATTAAATTGACTAAAATGCTAATGTTTTCTAGCAAGTGTCACTAATTTTTATAATTAACAACGTTCTTTTAAAAAACATCATTATATACTTATTTACAATAACCTTTTTTGGTAGGGCCATTAAATTTGTATACCATTTTCCTTCTATTGTACTCAGTACTCACATAGTCACATATGAGGGCTCAGTCAACCCCTAAATCAAAACTTGACGGGCAAGCATTATAAGAACTGACCAATATAAAAACATGGAAACTTTTAAGTCCAAGTAAAATCCAATCGCATAACTAAGCAAGAGCAGCAGAAAGGGAACATGTATTAGATTAACAAGCACGAAGTTTACAACATGCAGCAAAATACTTAGTAAGATAGATTTTACAAGCCAAAAATGTATCAACAACAATAATTTCATAGCATTTCCACTACAAACCAAACGTTCTGCTGTTTAACTTATACATGCTCCCGAGGGGCGTAATCCCTAGCCCAAAATTTTCCCTTAGCCCAACTATTTTTTCTTCTTAATATATATATATATATATATATATATATATATAGAAAGAGATACTTTTTTCTCTTCTATAGAAAAAAGGGTAAAAAAGTTTTGGGGTGTGCCGAGGGCCAGGGGTGGCAAATTGTGTAGGTCGTATGTTATCGGGCCGGCCCGATAAAATTCAATAGTCCAGACACGACCCATTAAGCCCGATAAGCAATTTATTCGTATTTTTTCTATTAATTAATATTACTTTTTTGGCTCATTTGACCGATTTAGAGCATTTGACTCATTAAACCATTTAATAATATAATATAATATAATATAATATAATATAATATTATTTTTTCTTCTAATATTTATCACATAAAAAGCCCCTCACGAAGTTAGGACTAGAAAAAAAATATTTAAAAAAAGATATTATTTAGATTATCGGGTTTAACAGGCTTATCGGGTTTGAACCGTTCGGGATGGCCCGATAACTGCTCAAACCCGATAACAAATGGCCCAAACCCAAAAATTTAGTGTCATGTTCGTGTCGTGCTATCGTATCGTACCTTAAATTGCTACTCTACCGAGGGATAGAGGTCCCCTTGGATCCGCCCATGGCTCCCTTAAAATTACATAACCTGGAAAGCTGATACATATATGTATGAATATGCTCTCCAAGCTGTAATTAAATTAATCTCCATGATTGACCTTTGAAATTGGCATATCTATTCTCCAAACAATATATACGCACATGGCTTCAAGAGTTTACATGCAAAAACTGATTGAAGACTACCAAGTTAATTGATAAAAGCCTACAACAGCAACAACAATTATTAATTAATAATTAATATGGAATGGTACAAAATAGCCATTTAGAAAATATAAAGATTAAAAATAGTCATGTTTTGTAGACACATCTTTTTTAGCCATTTTGGGGTGTTGTTAATTTGGTTTTATACCAATGTATTGAGTGCTCTAGGCTAGGATTTTGCGTTGTTTTCGGGTATTTTAGTGTCTTTTGAGTCATATTCATGTTATTAGTTGTGGTTTGTGAGTCGGGACAAGTCTTGGTAGCCAAATTGAGTAAAAACGGTGAAAAACGTGTTTGAAAGGTGAAAAACGCATTTTAAAAGCAAAAAAAAGGAAAAATATCACGAAAAGACGAGCGCCACAGCGCCAAAACCCCCGCGCCGCAGCGCGGGGGTGAAAAATAGTACAGCGGCTGAACATGGGTGGGCGCTGCAGCACCCCAAATATATAGCAGCAGGTGAGGTTCAGCGCTGCAGCGCCCCAAAAATAGCAGCAGCTGGCGTGTGACAAGCAGGTGGGAAAGCAGCCCAGCCCGATGTGCAGCAAGCAGCAGCGTCATCCAGCAAGCTGCAGCGCCCAACCAGCAAACCAATAGCAAGCAGCAGCATCCAGCGTGAGGCAGCAATGGAGGATAAATAGGCGCGCTGCAGCACCCAGGAGCAGGGCTGCAGCGCGCCAGCGATAGGGCAGCATTACACGAATGCGCGCAGCAGCGCGCGTCTTCCAGCACCGCAGCGCACGCGACGGGCTGAAACTGGACCTTTTTATTTTTTGGGCTGTTTTGACGGATTTTTGAGGGTTTCGACTTATAAATAAACCAAGGAGGCGTATGGGAAGGGGGTCGGACATTATTTTGAACACAACGCAAGGCAAGAGACTCAGAGCTAGGGTTCGGGACGACAATTGGAGGCACTTCTCATCTGGACACAGAGAGAATTCCTTCTCTTTTCTTCTCAATTCTTTCTTTGTTTTTCTTTGTCGATTTCTTGAGATGTATAATTATTTCTCCATGAAATTTTGTACATCCAATATGAGCTAAACCTATATTTCTAGGGGATTGATGTAACTTACGTTTGAACTTATGTTTTGATTTCCAGTTTATGAAATTCACATAGTTATTAATCTATTTGTGCTATTTGATTTGATTGCATCTGTATTATCTGATCAATAATTTAGATTGTTTGGTGTGTTTGGTTTGACGCTCGAGAGATGTAATTGAACGCCTGGCCATAGAATAGCACAACCTAGGTGAAGAATTCAATTTAGGTTTCCAGCCACATCCTCCATCTAGAAGCCATCCATCTTTGAAGAGTTGGTGATCAAGTTTGACAAGGAAAGTATGAAGCTTCCCAACAAGCCCACCATTGTTGAAGCTTCAACCACCTACTTGTAACGGCCCGCCTTCCAGATCGACGACTGTCCCCACAAACCAACACGAGTCTTACCAGCGCGCTTTGTCCTCACTCACGCGCACCCTGAGAGCAGTTTCCGAGGGGGTCACCCATCATGACATTGCTCCGGGCCAAGCACGCTTAACTTCAGAGTTTTTACATGATGAGCACCAGAAAAGAAGATGCATCTTGTTGGTATGAGTAGTACCTATCAAATCTTTTAAGCCCTCCTCAACTGTATAGTCCCATACCTACACAGTCTCAAAATCTCCTCTTTTTCGGGTGTGGGATCGGTTCATTCATGTCCCCCTCCGCCTTTAGCCGCCAGAGCCGCTCCTTGTCCGTGCCTTCTTGCACCGGCGATCACTCCCCCCCTCTTCGGCCCCGGCGGCCACAAGCCCACCAGCCTTTCCGCTTGGTTCGTCCCGAACCACACCTTACTAGGAGAGGTCCCGCTCGATACCATCCGAACGCCCGCCTTCCGGATCGACGATCGCCCCCACAAACCAACACGAGTCTTCCCAGCCGCTTTGTCCTCACTCACGCGCACTCGAGAGCGATTTCAGGGGGTCACCCATCATGACATTGCTCCGGGCCAAGCACGCTTAACTTAACTTCGGAGTTTTTACATGATGAGCACCAGAAAAGAAGATGCATCTTGTTGGTATGAGTAGTACCTATCAAATCTTTTAAGCCCTCCTCAACTGTATAGTCCCATACCTACACAGTCTCAGAATCTCCTCTTTTTCGGGTGTGGGATCGGTTCATTCATGTCCCCCTCCGCCTGAAGCCCGCCAGAGCCGCTCCTTGTCCGTGCCTTCTTGCACCGGCGATCACTCCCCGCCCTCTTCGGCCCCGGGCGTCACACTACCCCTCCCACATCCATCTATAAATAGGTGCTTCATTCTTTAGTTGTAATCATCCCTTGTGAGTGAATATCACAGAGAGTAGAGAGATCCTCGAGAGTGATCAAAATCAATCCTTGAGAGATTGAGTGAGTCTTGAGAGTTTTTTGTGAGTTTGTAAATCTCCCCGTAAATCTATTCTTGTGCGAAATAGAATTGGTATTTTTCTCTCAAATTCATCCATTTAGTTTCATAATGATCTGTGATACCTAACAAGTGGTATCGAGCCTCGTCGGAGTGCTCACGGAAGTTGCAGAGGTCTGAAATTTCGAGTTTTACAAAGTTTGTTAAAACTCAATTTTCAAAGATTCCATTGGATTCCTCTCGTCGATACGAGTGCATGACGTGTTTTTGGATCGAAAAACGGACATCGGACGGCCGCATTTAGCCGCCGTCGAATTTCGAAGAAGACAAAGAAAACGATAATCTCGCATGCAAATTTCCGGTTAATTACAAATCAGTCCCCGAGTTTTATATTTTTCATTTTTGACCCCTAAACTTTCTGGAAATTTCATTTTGATCCCAAAATTTTCTCAAATTTCATTACGGTCCCCGAACTTTAAATTATAGATTGGCCCCTAAACTTTGATATTTTAGTTTGGTCCCTATATTTTCGTAAAATTACAGATCAATCCCAAATTTTTCGTAAATTGAAATTTTAACCCCCAGTGTCTATTCCACCATTTTTGACCATTCTCGACGTGACGGTATACTCCGTTTCGTGAGATTCAATATCTTTGTGAACTAATTGTTGGAAGGTGAAAATGGCCACGGATGAGTCAACATCATCTTCCTCGGAGCTATGATTATGCTCAATGATACCAATTACACGTTATGGAAACCCAGGATGGAAGATCTACTCAATCAGTAAAGATTTGTTCGACCCCATAGAGCTAAAGGGTGTTAATCCCGATGCTTCCAAGTCAACAGAGTGGAAGAAGTCGAATAAAAAATCTATTGGTCGATCCGGCAATGGATTGACCATAGTGTCTTTCACCATGTCGCACAGAGACAGACGACGATATGCCCTCTCGGCGACGTTGGAGGACATGTACCAGGCCAAGACCGCTCGGAATAAGGCCCCGTTGATGAGGCGCTTAGTCAACATGAAGGCGAAAAATGGAACTTGATTGCCGAGCATACTAGTGAGTTCGAGCTTGGTAAACCAATTATCGCCTGTAGGATGCCACTTGGAGATGAAATGCGAGGCTCTCCTACTTCTCGTTCACTTCCCGATAGCCGGGAAACACTAGTTGTTTTCTCAAAGCAATTTACCTGTAAAGCAAACTTACCATGTCTATGGTTAAGGATGCCCTATTCAATGAGGAGGCGAGAAGAAAAGACATGGGCACAGATCGGACCCATACCCTTGTGACGAAAAATCGAGGGAAACAAAGACGGAAGCAACAACGAAGTAGTAGAGGCAAAGGGAGAGGCAAAAGTAGGGGAAGATCCACCGATGGCGTAAAACCAACATATAAATGTCATCATTTTTGTGGAATAGAGGGTCATATGAAGAAGAATCGCTATAAATGGCTACGGAGAGCAAGGTCGAGCGAGTTCCCGGGTAGAAGAATAAGGGTGGAGAAACGCTAGCTATCATTCCCGGAGATGTAGCGCTTTGTTCAACCCATGATGAGGCATGCCTTCATATCTCAAGAGAAGATATAGAATGGGTGGTAGATCTGCGTCTTACCACGTAACTCCTCATATGACTACTTCACAACATACAAAGTGGTGACTTTGGAGCGGTGAAGATGGGAAATTCAGTTCATCCGGAATTGTAGGAATTGGTGATATACTGAGATAAAAACAAATGTCGGGAGTACAATCACTTTGAAGGATGTCGACATGTGCCACGATCTTCTACTGAATCTACTTTCGTGGATTCGACAAACCGGGCTATGATAATCATTTCACCAAAGGCACGTGGAAGTTGTCAAGAGGCACTATGGTAGTTGCTCGAGGACACATTTGTGGCACGTTGTACAAGACTCATGTGAAAATATGTACAGATAGCCTCAACATTGCTGAGAAAGAGGCTTCTCAAAATTTGTGGCACAGAGACTCGGTCACATGAGTGAGAAAGGGTTGTCTACCCCGATAAAGAAGGAGCTTATCAATGTTGACAAGGAAGTCGCGACCGGATCCTTGCAATCATTGTCTATTTGGTAAGCAACAAAGAGTCTCGTTTAGTTCCTCTTTAATGAGAAAATCGAGTTGCTCGATTTGGTGCACTCGATGTTTTGCGGTCCCCTGGAGGTTGAATCACTAGCGGTAACAAATATTTTCTCGACATTTATTGACGATGCTTCTCGAAAGTTGTGGGTGTATTTCAAGACAAAAGATCGTGTGTTTGAATATTTCAAATTGTTTCATGTCATGGTAGAACGTGAAACGGAAACAAATGAAGTGTCTTCGATCGAGATAATGGAGGCGAATACACTTCTAAAGCGTTCGATGCCTATTGCAAAACATATGGCATTCGACATGAGAGAAAGACGACCCCACGCACCCTCAACATAACGGTGTTTGAAAGAATGAACCGGATAATCATGGAACGTGTTCGGAGCATGCTCGGTGATGGCTAAGCCGCCAAAGCCATTCGGGGAGAAGCAATCGAGTTGCTTGCTACCTAATCAACAGATCACCATCGCAGACATCAATTTTGAAGTTCCTGAGGGCGTGTGCAGGAAGGATCCATCATACTCCCACTTGAGAGTATTTGGATGTTTAGCATATGCACATGTATCCAAAGAGCTCGATGAAGCTTGATGCAAGGACCACTCCATGCATTTTCATTGGCTATGGAGATGAAGAGTTTGGATACAAAGTTATGGGATCCAAAGGAGAAGAAGGTGATCAAGTAGGGACATAGTGTTCCATGAAAGTAAGACAATGGAAGACATTGAAAAGCCCACAATGTCTCGGAAGTCAAATATTGGTGCTCAAATCTCGATCGGCAAAGACTTAACCGTTCGTGAGAGACGGTGACGTAGTGCCGGAAAGATATACCGCGAGAATATGAAGAGGTAGAATAAGGTATTGAGCGGGGAGCCACAACCCGCTCTACCAAATGTTCCTATACCATCAAAAAGCTAGAATGATGGTAGATCTCCTCGCATTGTTCCGTAAGTTCGTAGGGCGAAAGAGGACGGATTCCATCTAGAAGATATTCGTAATCCGATTACCTTCCAACATCAAGATGGAGAACCGTGAGAGTTTCCAAGAAGCAAGATCTCATAAGGACAAAGAAAATGGTCGCAAGCAATGGAGGATGAAATGGAATCTCTGCAGAATAATTCCACTTATGAGATCGTAGAACTTCCAAAAGGGAAGAAGGCACTAAGAAACAAATGGGTGTTCAAGCTGAAGAAAGATGGTAGCGGAAAAGTGGTGAAACACAAAGCTCGCTTGGTAGTCAAGGGATTCCAACAGAAAAAGGGAATCGACTTTGATGAGATTTTTTCACCAGTAGTCAAGATGACATCAATTAGAGTTATTCTTGGTTTAGTAGCAAGTATGAACTTGGAGCTTGAACAAATGGATGTAAAGACAACATTTCTTCACGGAGATCTCAAAGAAGAGATCTACATGGAGCAGCCAGAAGGTTTTGAGATTTCAGGTGATAATCTCGTTTTCAAGCTCAAGAAGAGCTTGTATGGTCTGAAGCAGGCACCAAGGCAGTGGTACACAAAATTTGACTCGTGTATGGTGAGTCAAGGCTACAAGAAGACTAATGCAGATGAATGTGTTTATATTCATAAATTTGCAGATGGAAATTTCGTTGCTCTTCTACTATACGTAGACGATATTTTGATCGTGGGAAAAGATGCAACAAAGATTAGTCAGCTGAAGAAAGAACTGTCGAAGTCTTTTGACATGAAAGACTTAGGACCGGCTCAACAGATTTTGGGAATGCAGATAGTTCGAGACAGAAAGAACCGGAGGTTATGGCTATCTCAGGAGAAGTATATTGAACGAGTGCTCGAGAGGTTCAATATGAACAACGCCAAACCAGTAAGCATTCCATTAGCCAATCATTTCAAGTTGAGCAAGAGTGCATGTCCCTCATCCAAGGAAGAGATCGGGGAAATGTCATCGGTACCATATTCTTCAGCAGTTGGAAGTCTGATGTATGCAATGGTGTGCACAAGACCAGATATTGCTCACTCAGTGGGAACAGTGAGTCGTTTTCTCTCTAACCCCGGAAAGGAGCATTGGGAGGCAGTGAAATGGATTCTCAGGTACTTGAAGGGTACGTCGAAAATATGTCTTTGTTACGGGGGAGCTGATCCAGTCTTGGAGGGCTATACAGATGCAAATATGGCAGGAGATCCTGACAAAGTAGAAAATCAACTTCAGGATTTCTCTACACTTTCGCAGGGGGAGCTATTTCATGGCAAGATCAAGCAGAAGTGTGTTGCTTTATCCACAAAAATGAAGCAGAGTATATTTCCGCTACAAGCCGGTAAAGAAATGTTGTGGCTAAAGCGTTATCTCCAAGAACTTGGAATTAAGCAAAAAGATTACAAGGTACATTGTGACAGTGTCGAGTGCTCGGACTTGAGCAAGAACTCCATGTACCATTCTCGTACAAAACATATTGACATTCGATATCATTGGATACGCGAGACAATAGAACGACAACAATTGAAACTCGTTAAAATCCACACAAAGGAGAATCCATCAGACATGTTGACGAAGGTGGTTACACGAGAAAAGCTTGAGTTATGCAGAGACATAGCAGGATCTTGATTAGGATATGGCCGAGGGGAGAATTGAAGAATTCAATTTAGGTTTCACCACATCCTCCATCTAGAAGCCATCCATCTTTGAAGAGTTGGTGATCAAGTTTGACAAGGAAAGTATGAAGCTTCCCAACAAGCCCACCATTGTTGAAGCTTCAACCACCTACCCCTCCCACATCCATCTATAAATAGGTGCTTCATTCTTTAGTTGTAATCATCCCTTGTGAGTGAATATCACAGAGAGTAGAGAGATCCTTGAGAGTGATCAAAATCAATCCTTGAGAGATTGAGTGAGTCTTGAGAGTTTTTTGTGAGTTTGTAAATCTCCTTGTAAATCTATTCTTGTGCGAAATAGAATTGGTATTTTTCTCTCAAATTCATCCATTTAGTTTCATAATGATCCTGTGATACCTAACACTAGGGTTTTATAGAATCGAGAGATTTATGAATCTTTTGAAGCCTGTGATAAAATATTTATTGAGCGGATTAGGGTTTAATTTATGATTTTTATAGAGAGATCGAAATCAGAAATTGGAACCTAGAATCACTTGGCACTCGAGAGAGGAAGTGATAAACGGTAGGGATATTGGCTTGTAGATTAATAACTTGTGATCAATAAATTGGATTGAAAACATAGGGGATAACTAGGTGAAATCAACCCTCTAGAATTCATATCTTAAGTGTTTGATTAATTGTCTGAACCATTTATATGCTTATTTTTAGTTTTATTTTTAGTTTAATAAATTCTCATCTCTTTTCGATTTCTAGATAGAGTTAAGCTATTTTAATTATAGTACTTAGTATAAAATTCGATAACAGTCCCTGTGGAGACGATAACCCTATTTCCAAAACCTATACTAAAACTTGACACCGTACGCTTGTGGTATGATTTTCACGATCAAGTTTTTGGCGCCGTTGCCGGGAATTGTTTTATCCTATTTTAAACTAATATTTTCTATTACCACGTAGTCTTAATCCTAATCTAGACTAGTTTAGGAATTATAATTTCGTTTTTCTCATTTGACTTGTCTGTTTATGCGAGATTCTAAAGATATTAATTTGCTTCCTTTTGATCCGAGATTGAAAGGACACTTTGAGCAATCCGAGAAAAGAAAGCGAGCAGAGAATCGAGCAATGGCGGCGGGGACAATGAGAATAACGAAATCGGTCGTGAATGTGCCACCACAACTGAGGCACTGAAAGGGCAATTTGCGATTACTTCACGACCGTGAACGTAACTACTCCTAATTGTGCGCCACCATTAATGCAAATAATTTCAATTGAAACCGGGCCTCATAAGCATGGTTCAACGAGAATCGATTTGGGGGAGTCCAGTGGATGATCCGAATATACATCCGCCATATTCTTGGAAATTTGTGACACCATCAAGATGAATGGTGACCGATGAGGCCATTAGATTGAAGCTTTTCCCGTTTTCACTCCGGGATAAGGCCAGGCAATGGTTACAGATTGATTTGACTAAAAAATTCTTAGCAAAATTTTTCCCTCCCAGCAAGACACTCCAACTAAAGAGCGAGATAGCCCAGTTCCAACAGATTGATTTTGAGCCGTTATACGAAGCTTGGGAGCGATTTAAAGATCTGTTGCGGAGATGCCCACAACATGGTTATGCAGACTGGCAGAGGGTTCAATATTTCTACAAGGGACTGAATGGGCATACGAGGACGATACTAGATGCGGCATCAGGAGGAACATTGATGGCTAAAACTCCGACTGAGGCCTTACTTCTTCTTGAAGAAATGGCCACAAACAACTATTAATGGCCTTCCGAGAGATTAGCACCGAGGCTAGTTGCCGGTGTTCTTGAGCTGGATATAATGTCAGCTTTGGCAGCTCAAATCTCGAGTCTGACAAAGCAATTGGCAATCATGAATACTGGCAACACACCACAGCAAGCCGCACTCCCACCCACCGCCGTTCACGCAGCTGCCACTCATGAGGTCGAGCAAGTCAATTATGTGAATAAACGGGATTTTAATAATAGAGGTAATTCATTACCAACTCACTACCACCCGGGACTTCGCAATCATGAGAATCTCTCTTATAACAACAACATAAATGTATTGAATCCACCTCCGGGTTATCCAAATCCATCCAGTTCCAATGCACTCGGAGGTGAAAAGAAGCAGTCGCTTGAAGAGATGTTCGGCTCATTCATCGGAGAAACCAGGAGTCGAATGAATAGAAGTGAGGCGCAGATTGATGGTCTGAATACTAAGATGAGAACAATAGAGACTCATATTAGGTCGATCGAGACACAAATGGGTCAGTTGGCTACAACCGTGAATTCATTGCAGCAGAAGGGAAAATTCCCAAGTGATACAGAGGTTAATCCGAGAGAGCACTACAATGCGCTTTACGTAAAAAATGAAGCAAAAATTCACTTGCCCCCGAAGAATCACCTATTTATGCGAAACCAATGGAATCCAAGAAAATGAAGTTGGAAGATTTTGAGACCTGTCTATTTGTGAGAGGAGTGTAGTGCAATAGTCCAAAGTAAACTACCCTTTAAAATGAAGGATCCAGGGAGTTTTACTATTCCTTGTACTATTGGAGGAGTTTTCTTTGAGAAACCACTTTGTGATCTTGGGTCCAGTGTGAATCGATATCTCTTGGCCGATGTGACGAAGTATGGGCTCTGGGAGGTGAAGCCGCCCAACATCACTTTGCAGTTCACGATCGATCCATCGCCTATCCGTGGGGAATCATTGAAGACGTATTGGTAAGAATTAATAAATTTGTTTTTCCCTGGACTTTGTAGTGTTGGATGCGAACGAGGAGAAGAAAATTCCTATAATCTTTGGGCGGCCATTTTTAGCCACAACAAGGGCTTTGATCGATGTAGAAACGGGGGAGCTAACATTCCGGGTAAATCAGGAGAAAGTTGTATTCACCATCCATCCAGCCAACAAGCAAAAATCTGACATAAATAATGGTAAGCAGATGGTTGGGGATATAACTGAAGACATTGGAGATTGGGAAGTTTCTAAGGGCAATGTGGATAACATGCCTATTGGAGCCCTAACTTGAGGATAATCTGACATAGTCTGGCTAAAGACTGTAAACTTAGGGCTTTTTGGGAGGCAACCCAAACTCCTTTTATTGCTTTCTTAGTTTTAATATAATTTAGCAGTTGTTTTTGTTTTCTCTGATTGTTTTTGCATTTTTAGGAGTGGTAAGTTGCATCATACCCCACCCCTTTTATTTGTGCAAATCCCACATATCTCACTCCATCTTCACAAAGGAGCACTCTAACACCACACACACCATCGTCATCTCATCCACTCATTATTTGGTAAGTTTGCAACTTTCCAAACCCCACCCCATGGTTTTCCCCATCTTGTGATTTTTGGTGTGATTGGATTGTAGTAGTGCTAGGATAATTGTTGTTGATTTGTGGATTGTGGATTGGTTGATCATGATAGACTTAGGCTTGGTATTGATTTTTGGGATTGAATTGAGTTATCCATTGCATTCACTATCTTTGCCCAAATTCATGCATATGAGGTGTTTGATAAAATGCCCCAATGATAGTTTCAAATTGTTTAGTGCTATCTTGCATTTCTATGCTTATCTTTTTGACATGGCACTATATTTTCTACTTGGGTGCATTATGTATGTGCTTTGATTTTCGATTTCTCACCCATAACCGAATTCCTTGGTTCCACGAGTTTTGTTTTTTTGTCTACATTACTAGGTTGCAAAAATGCGAAACCAAAGAGGGACCGGGCTAAGGCGAATGGGAAGAACAAGACCACACCTCAGAGGCATATAACACCCACGAGCTTGTGCACCAGGATGCATTGTGAGCTTATACGAGACACCTCATACACGTAGTAGTACCACATGACTTAAGGAGCCTTCGCTCCTCGGCTACCAGGAAAGCCCTTTTTCCCACCTCTCCATTGGGGACAATGTCGTTTTAAGTTTGGGGGGGGGGTGCAGTCTATTTTTATTCATCGAGTCGAGTCTTCGAGTCACAAAAAACAAAAAAAAATGAAAAAAAAGAGTCGAGAGTCGACCGGGCGCCAAGAAATGTTGAAACTGCATGACTAAGTGAATTTGTTGAATATGAGTTGAACGGTCAAGAGAGCATGTGTTGAACTGCGATTTAATCTTCTTTCCATTAATTCCATCTATGTGCTTAACTCTGTTGATTTATTTGGGGATGATTTATGCAATTAAGTGGTTCCTTTATGATCCCACCGGATGCTAGAACTTGTCTGATCACTAGTCGAGGCGAAATCCTAGGTGAAGTAACATTAAGGAAGTGATTTAGGCCATCTTTGAACAAGCCAGAGCCTAAAAGCTTACCTTTGTATTATATTTTCCCTAGTGTCCCCCTTTGAGCCGTATAAACCTGTTTCTTTGGCAACCAATCTAATACCCAGAGCCTAAATGTGAATATCCTAATTACCCATCACTCATACACACAAAGTATAGAAAAATATTGGAAGTTGAGGAGGGTATGATGAGAAGGGTATGTATTTAATTGAATGAAATTGCCCGAGAAAAGAAAATATGAAACCCCCTATGCAAAATAATAAGTTTGGGGGTTCGAAAAAAAGAAGAAAGAAAAATGTGTGAAAAAAAATGAGAAAAATCAGCGGGATTGAAGATTCATAAATATTGGGGATGTCAAAAAGTGAAGGGTAGTAGCTAATTGATAATTCGAAGTGATAATTGTGTGTCTGGGTGATTTGAGCTACTTATCCTATATTTTCCTACCTTACCCTAAGCCCACATTACAAGCTTTAAAAGTCCTATTGATCCTTGTGTTACATGAGCCTACATTAGTGGAGATTAGTGTGAAAGACAAGCCTATGGAGTCCGGTAAGCATCTCATCTCTATATTCAAAAAACGGATCATTTTGAAAACACTTGATTGCGTGAGTCTATCTGTATAATGAAAACGGAGTTGGCATGAACATTCCACCTTCAAGATCACTTTGTGAAAATACGTGCTTGATTGATAGTAAAACGAAATTTGACGAATGAGTTTGGTTGTGAAGTTTCGCATTGGTTTGTTGAGTCGATGCGTCTTGAGTTTTGTTTCCTTTATGTTTATTGATTTTTAGAGTCCAGTAATTGCTTGAGGACAAGCAAACGTCTAAGTTTGGGGGTATTTGTTAATTCGGTTTTATACCAATGTATTGAGTGCTCTAGGCTAGGATTTTGCATTATTTTCGGGTATTTTAGTGTCGTTTGAGTCATATTCATGTTATTAGTTGTTGTTTGTGAGTTGGGACAAGTTTTGGTAGCCAAATTGAGTAAAAACGGTGAAAAACGTGTTTGAAAGGTGAAAAGCGCATTTTAAAAGTGGAAAAATAGAAAAATATCACTTAAAAGACGAGCGCCGCATCGCTTAAAACCCCGCCCCAATGGCAGCGGGAGTGAAAAAATAAGACACCCATTTGAACATGAGTGTGGTGGCAGTCGCATTCATACTCAAGGCAGCAGCGCCAAAATATAGCAAGAAGGTGAGGTTGAGGTTCAATGACTAGCGCTTCAAAAATATCGGCCACCGGGCATGTGACAAACAGTGGGTAAGCGGAGCCCGATGTGCAAAGAAGCAACACGGCGTCATCCAAGAAGTCGTAGCGCCCAACCAAGAAACAATAAAGAAGCAAAGAAAGATCAGCGTGAGGCAAGGCAACATGGAGGATAAATAAGCGTGACTGCAGCGCCAGGAAAGTGGCAACAAATAAGGCCAAATGGCTGTGGCAACAGACATGGATCTTGCTTGCAGCCAGTGCAAGGTTTTCCAGCCCAATAAGACGCGACGGGCCAAATCGGGCCTTTTTATTTTTGGGCCATTTTGACGGATTTTCGAGGGTTTCGACTTATAAATAAACCAAGGAGGCGCATGGGAAGGGGGTCGGACATTATTTTGAGCACAACACAAGGCAAGAGACTCATAGCTAGGGTTCGGGATGACAATTGGAGGCACTTCTCGTCTGGACACAGAGAGAATTCCTTCTCTTTTCTTCTCAATTCTTTCTTTGTTTTTCTTTGTCGATTTCTTGAGATGTATTATTATTTCTCCATGAATTTTTGTACATCCAATATGAGGTAAACCTATATTTCTAGGGGATTGATGTAACTTACATTTGAACTTATGTTTTGATTTCCAGTTTATGAAATTCGCATATTTATTAATCTATTTGTGTTATTTGATTTGATTGCATCTGTATTATCTGATCAATAATTTAGATTGTTTGGTGTGTTTGGTTTGACGTTCGAGAGAGGTAATTGAACGCCTGGCCATAGAATAACACAACCTAGGGTTTTATAGAATCGAGAGATTTATGAATCTTTTGAAGCCTGTGATAGAATATTCATTGAGCGGATTAGGGTTTAATTTATGATTTTTATAGAGAGATCGAAATCAGAAATTGGAACCTAGAATCACTTGGCACTCGAGAGAGGAAGTGATAAATGGTAGGAATATTGGCTTATAGATTAATAACTTGTGATCAATAAACTGGATTGAAAATATAGGGGATAACTAGGTGAAATCAACCCTCTAGAATTCATATCTTAAGTGTTTGATTAATTGTCTGAACCATTTATTTGCTTATTTTTAGTTTAATAAATTCTCATCTCTTTTCAATTTCTAGATAGAGTTAAGCTATTTTAATTATAGTACTTAGTATAAAATTCGATAACAATGCCGATCCCTGTGGAGACGATAACCCTACTTCCAAAACCTATACTAAAACTTGACACCGTACGCTTGCGGTAAGATTTTCGCGATCAGGTGTAAAATGACATCCATACTCTTCTAGCAAGTTAGTTTGATATTTGAGTTATTTCTTTATGTATCTTCTTACTCTTTTTTTAAGAAATCGAACTTGTAGTTTTCATTTTTAAATATGCAATATAAGTGTTGAATTATAGATACCAAAAAGAGGATTAATTTGATATATTATATATGCAAAACGGATTTAAAACGAAAAAGTTATGTGAACTCAAAGTTTTTTGGAAAAAAAATAACTGGGTATGATGTAACTCGAATTTGAGTCACTGTGTTGGGGTCAGTGAGTATTGATACCATGACCTAATAGTGAGGAAACATTGGACAAACCACTATGCCACACAAACCTTTTGGTTATAATAATGAACTTTATGTTATATATCACACATTGAGTGACTCGAAATCGAGTCACTATAACTCGAATTCGAGTCATAGTGACTCGATTTTTTAAATTTTTTTTTAATTTTTTTTTTGTTTTTGAGTCACACATGACTCGAATTCGAGTTACTGTGACTCGAATTCGAGTCACAATAACTCGAATTCGAGTCGTGTGTGACTCGATTTTTTTTAAAAAAAATTATTTTTTTCGAGTCATGTTCGAGTTACAACATACCCAGTTATATATCACACATTGAGAGAAATAACCCAAATATCAAACAAACATGCTAAAAGGGTATTGATGTCATTTTACACCCCAAAATGGCTAAAAAAGATGTGTGTGAAAAAGATGGCTAAAAAACATATTGGTTTGTTGGGAATAACTAAAAAAATCTTAATTAAAACACCAACAAGTTTAACCACCCCCTTATTGTTAAACTTGAAAATGCAAATTGAAATAAAAAAGGTTAATTACAAAAACTACCTGAGGTTTTGCCTAATTATAAAAAAAATTCAGTTATCTTTTTAAAATTACAAATATCCCCATGATATTTACTTTTAGCTTACAAAATTAAACCCTCAAGAAGTCTCTAAGAACGGGGTATTTGTTATTTAAATACAAACCTAGATATTTATAATTTTTAAAAGTAATTGGAGTTTTTTTGGTAATTAATCTAAACCTCATATCAGGAGTAGTTTTTGTAGTTACCCCACAAAATAAAGAATCAATAATGCCCTAGTTATTGAATTAACCGTAGGAGAGACACTAATAACACCAAATTAAATCCTGATGGCAATTACCCTGTTATACAAAAAATTGAAGATTAAAATCTGTTGGGACTCTTAGCTCTTGAGCAAATGTATAGAACCAGTTTATAAAACATTGGAGATATACGGTTCACTTAGTGTTTTTTTGTTCCAAGAAATTCTAAAAAATAAACAATAATTGACAGCAAACCTATATTGCATCTAGAGGTTTTAATAATCTTAACGGGAAATTATTTTTTGCAACTTGTACTATGACCATTTTGAGGGATTGGTACCTAAACACCCTGATTCTTTTGAACCAGAGCGAAACATAAGTCTGAATTTCTTCTGAATGCCCACAGTTGAATGATCATCCCTACTCTTAGTTCATTCCTCTCGCGTACACCATTCCAACCAGTTATAAACACGTAGGATGAACCCGACCTCCATTTTTTGAAAGTCATCTGGCATTCCTGAAGAGAAGGTTCAATAAGAGCCACTCTAATTTCCCCCTCTGAACTCAACAATTTCGTCACATGAATCAAATATTTCCAACGTCTCTCCTTGGCCGAGGAGCCAGCACCATCAAGAGCATTAGTTTCCGACATCGTATGAACAGCGACGAAGCTAGGAATCTCGGGTAGGGGAGATGCTATAGGAGATGAACGAAAAGAAAAAACTAAGAGAATTGTGCCTAGAAGCTCCAACGAGATGACCAATTAAAACCTACAAGAAATTAAAGTTGAGTAGGATTTGAACTAGTTTAGTGGTGACCCTCTAGGACTAGGAGAATGTAATTTAAATATAATACAAGCTTAAGTCCATGTACTGTCAAGATAACTAGATAAGTTGATGGATAATGAAATTTTGCAAAATTACCCTTCTTTTACTGGATTATTTACTTTCCAAATATGAACAGTAGCTCTTTATTTTTTTTATAAACCCCTGTACATTTTTTTTTGAAGGCTGGTGACCTTTGTACATTATTATCATAGAAAAGTATAATTCTGATCCCGTATTTGGCTGGCTTAATTAGGTTTTATTCCTTTATTTTCTGGTATATCGATCTTAGGACACAAAGTTAAGTTAAAATGTTAGTAAATTTGAGTCAATTTGTTAAAAGATAAATTGAAGATATACAATTCTCAATAAGAAATTGTACATGATCATGTTTTTCAGGTATAAAGTACATAATAAACTTTTTTTTTTGTTTTTTTAACAGAATATTACAAGTTGGGGGAATATTACAGGTAGATTTGGGTATAATTAAAAAACTAAAGTGGATCGTGGATTAAATACACGACTCAAGTTCCCCAATCGTTCATTCAATTCACAACTAGGATGAAAAAAAATCAGATAAGGATTATTTTTAATAAATTCTATAGCAGACGTTAATTGAATTAACGACTAGAGAATCAATCTGATTTCCCAATTGTTAATTGAGTTAACGACTGGAACGACAATTTAAAAAAATTTCGTTGTGTTGTGATTTTTTAAAAATGGGCTTTTTTTTACAGAAATTATATTTTATAAATATTATTACGCAATTGGGGTATATTTTAGGTCTTTCAAAAAGTTAAAGTGAAACATTAATTGAGTTAACAACTCAGATGAGTTGTTATCACTCAATAAAAAAGTGTGTATATTCGGATATAAAAAAGGGATAAATTACTAATTTAACAGATTATTACAAATATCTTACAAAATTATATTTGTGGGAGGTGTTAATAAAATAAGTGTAGACATCATTGTAATTGGCGCCCAACTCCCCTTTTATTCTTATTTGAAATATATTCGAATATATATGAATCAATTCGAATAGTCGTATTCAATATTGCAATCAGTGGCGGACGCAGGATTTCGACTTTGGGGGGGCAGAAAACGGACCGAGTTTATAAATTTATACTATGTGAAATTTTTTTTCCATATACTAACCATAATTAATGGTTTTTTATATTGTAAAAGACAACTATTTAAAATTTTATCAAATTTTGGGGGGGAAATTGTAAATTAGTTCATTTATTTTACCTTTAAAAAATAATTTGGAAAATTTTTGGGGGAAAAGAAATTTTGGAAAATTTTATGGGGGGAAAGAAATTTTTGGAAATTTTTTGATGGGAATTCTTTTTTTTTTGAAAATTTTGGGGGGGCAATTGTAAATTAATTTATTTATTTTACCCTTTAAAATATAATTTAAAAAATTTTTTGGGGGGGAAAAAAACTTTTGGAAAATTTTGGGGGCAGTGGCCCCCTTGCCCCCTTGGTTCCGCCATTGATTGCAATTCAGCCATAAAACGAATTATGCCATAAATCTTACCAAAATTGCAAAGTATTAGAAAATTGTAAAAGCAATCTAATGTTTCATGAGCTTTTTCGCAAGCCACTTTCAGACGTCTTGATAAATATCACAGCATCATCATCTGAATAGAAAGTCTAGCTAGAGAGAGCCAAACCAGCAAATGATAACATCAATTGAATCAACTTTTTTTGAGCTAAACGTATGTCATCATCAACAACCGCTTTGTCACTGAGGAAATTATGCAATGAAACTCTGACAGACAAATGGGAGCCTAAAAATATAGAAAGAGAGACTTATAGACGACTAAATAAAATTCTAAACTGAAAGGACTAGAAATCATAATCATAAAATGACTAAAACTAAATTAGGAAAATTCTAATATCATAATACTTTATTCTGACAAGGGATACTTTCTCAGGCAAAATTGTTTTTTTGGTCCGTTAAGTTGGCTCGATTTCGCTTTTAGTCCTTTAATTTTTATGGGTTGCGTTTGGCAAACACTAACTTTTCTAAACCTGCACATTTAGTCCGATTTCAAAATTTCGGGGATATCTTATCCCTAAAATGCTGAGTTGGGCCAATTTTCAATGAAATGACTATTTTGCCCCCTTTTTTTGGAGGAAAACCTTGAAGCTTAATTCTGTATTACACTTTATCCCTTCATGTGAAAAAATACTTTTAAAAAACCATCCTTATATTTAACACAGAATCAAACCTTATGATTTTTTTTTGTAATTTTAAAATACTTATGGGTTTTTTTGTAATCAACCCAAACTTCAGGGGTAGCTCTTGTAATTATCCGTATATACTATTGCAATTCAAAAAATCATTGAGACCTTTCACATATCATATATATTTGAATAAAATAGAAGTTGGCAGGCTATTTATGGGAAACAAACGAGAGCACTTGAATGGGTCAATACACATGATTTTGCTCAAAGAACAGATTGCAGCAGGAAATCATGAGGGAATATATACTCCATTTGGTTAGATATAAGAAATTTGAAAATAGGAACAACATTTAATAATGTGGCGCAATAACTACATATATATTACGGTTATTTGACAGTTTGTGGCATTTGCCACAAACTTTTGCAAAATTGGCATGGATTAGAAGAGTTTTGATATATTATTTATAGACACCCATTGTATTGGCGCAATCACCAAGAACGCTTGCTGCATTTTTTTTCCTGGAGAAGTAGGCTCCAATTTGACTCTACTACCTAATTTTTTGTTTTCCAAAAATTAATTTTAAATCTTAAATAATAACCAAGTTTTGGATAACTAGAATGTATTAAAAAATCCAAACCCATCCCAATTTCGCAAAAGTTTGTGGCATTTATGATAAACTATAAAATAACCACCCTATATATTAAACAACTAATGAATTGGAATATCTCATATATTCTTAAACCTCACGTATAGGAAGACTTACATAAATGAGCAGCGGCAAATATAACTTGACAAATAAATTGATCAAGAGAATCACGAATTCTCCTGTGCATCTATTCTACAACTGTGAATTGGTAATTACAGAAAATCTCTTAGAAAAATTCTACAAAACCACGTAGATTGTGATTTTGTAACTACTTCAACTGATTTTAACCAGGGCAAAACATAAGTCCAAATTTCTCCGAAAAGACCACAATTGAATGGTCATTCTACTCTTAGTTCATTCCTGGTGCAAACCTGATTCCAATCAGAACGCAATACATATTCTGAATTCGACCTCCAATTTTTTAAAGTTATCTGGCATACTGCAAGTGAAGGTTCAATAAGATCCGCTCTAATTTCCCCTTTCGAATCAAACTGATTTACAGCATCATTTGATATCAAGAACTGATACCTAATTTGGCCGTAGGGCATAGATAATCTACCGTGATCTTTGCTGAGATCTGTTTTGGACAAAGCCTTCTCGATAACGAAAACCAAGCTTTCTACACAACCCCCAATATCAACAATGCGGTTCTTGAACGTTTCAGGAAGAACGGGTTTTGGGTGCGAAAAATTTATGATCGCGGGTTTCTTTCTTTTGCACGTAGAATTAGGGTTTCTTTCACTCCCGATTGAACTTTCTGGGGCTTCAAGAGTGGGGTTCTTAAAGATTATTTTCTTCGAAACAGATTGTTGAGTGCAAACAACGGTTGGACATTTTTCAACACTGGTCTTGAAAGTTATTTTCAGTGCTCCTGATGAGTTTTCTTGAACTGGAATTGCATCATGATTAGCAACAGGTTTTTCAAAGTTTGTCTTCTCTCTTGGTGATCGTTCGCCTTTGTTCAAACCATGATCGAGACGACTACGAACCGGCTCGTTCAAAATATCGTCTTTTCCTTCGGACAATAATTTCGCCACATGAAGCAAGCATTCCCAGCGTCTTTCTTTGGCCGATGAGGAACCAACATCATCATCGTCGCCGATTTCCCGCATTATGTGATTTGTGAAGAATAGATCGAAGTTAATAGAGATGAGAACTAATATAATCTTCCCAGACGTTTTGGGAGATGACAGATATAAATACGTTAACGAAAGTGGAGAAAGCTTTTATCCTAGATGCTCTAGGAGAAGGTAAGCTTTTATCCTAGATGTTCCAGGAGAATGGTAAGGTTAATATCTGACTATTGTACAATTATCTGCACATATAAAACGGTATTTTGTTTTTGGATAAATATATAAAACGGTATTTATGTAAAAGATTTTTGAAGGGGTATTTAATATTTATATAATTTGTAGCATCTGTGTAAATATTAAACTGTCTTCATATGAATTGTAGTAGGAGAAGGATAAAATATATATTGTTTCAGTTTTATATGTATATATTTCAATTCTACATATTACATAAAACAGAATTTATATAGGGTGATCAGTAAGCATGGATGCGGAGGTGGAGTTTTGTGGGTTGGAGTTTGTGTGTATATATATATGACAAAAATCAGATATGACTGCCAGTCATGGACATTTTTCATGCAGACGGATCCTATATGTAAATAAGATTTCAACCCAAATCCAAACCCATAAAAATGGCCATGTTTTTGTGTATTGTAAGATCCGTCTCACGAACTTGCTCAGTGAGAGATTTGCCTCACATAAGACATTCTCTATATATATATATATATGTACTCATGTATGTATATATATAAGATGATGAATAAGAAAAAATAGGTAAATTAATAGACTAATATGATGTATTTATATATATTGATAAAGAAGTCAACGAGATTCATTTGGGCGGCCCAACCCATTTAAAAAAAAAAAAAAAACTACGTACGTTTTACTCGTTGTGGGGTATTTTCCGTCATACATCTTTGTTAGATTTTGACCATATACACCTTGTGGCCATATACAACTGGACATGTGTAGTGAAAGAAAGAAACAAGAAGAAAATGTGTAGTGAATGGAGAAAGTTCGAAAGTGAAATGAAGAATGCAACTGAACATGGTTGTTTGTGACTTCAATATTAACCTGGAGGACATAGTTGGCCAAGGAATTATTGGGCTAGTAAACACAGTGAAAGTTGGCCCTTTCAGTTTCTATTCTTTAGTCCATTCTGTTACAGCCCATTTCATGTACATTCCTAAAGCCCAATTAAAGACTGAAATTGCGATTTATTCATTCCAAAGGCACATCGTCCATGAACAAGTCACCAGGGGGCATTTGTTGACAAATTAAATTTGCACCAATTAAATAATGACACGTGTGAAATTCTATTAATTATCAATTGTATATTTTCCATTTATATTTGGGAATTTAATTGAATTTAATTCCTAATTAAATGGTTAATTAATTGATACTTAAATATATATATTTTATATGGTCAATTAAAAATTGTCAAATGTCAAATTCATATAGATCGAGATTTATCTTGACAAATATGACATGGTATGTGACTGAGAATTTTTACAATAAAATTACTATATATGTGATTTTAATAGGTTTAAAAATGATTCTTTTTCCATATTTAAAAATATTAGACATAAAAAGGAAAACCTGATATTGGCAAACCTTTATTCAGAGTATACAACTATACATTATTGAGTAAGATAAAATAGTAGATCAAGCTTAATGGATCAAAATAAACGGGCCCTTGAAGTGTTGGGCCTTGATAATAGTCCATTGACGTTTCATCACAATTCACATGTAAGACCCGTATTGCACTTATATTTACATTCTTAATCATATAATAGTGAAATTCTTGGAGACGACATTTGGGCATAGATAAAAACTCATATTACACAGTCTAACAGACCAAAATTTGTTACACAGATCCCAAAAATCGACCAAGTGAAGTTTTTATTCTATTAGCAGCCACCGATATTAGTAGTCCCTCTACAAAGTATTAACAGTCCCTATGAAAAATATTGGTACGTAGTTCACTTGAAAGTATTAGTTTATGTAATACATTTGACAACGATATAATATCACGAGAGCGCTCAAAAGTAATTAGGTTTTCATCTAAAAAGTATTAGTCCATATATTTTGTCATGTTCGGTGTTCTTTAATATAAGGGCAGTTTCTACTCTTCAAGACCTGCAACATCTCCCGCGCATCCAATTTATTTTCAATTCGAAAAATTACAAAGGAAAAGTAGGAGTATAACTTCCTACGTTGCCAAGATCGACAATTTCAGAAGTTGCATGATTCCCATGTATAACTTCCTTCCATTGATAGGAGTATACGTTGAGAACATATCTTTGTCGGAGCATATGTGGCGTGTACCGTGTCCACCCATCAATCTCTCGGGTTATCCACCATGTAGCACATGTTGGCTTCAAACACAATAGCGAGAGTTCAAGCTCGAACATATCAATTGCCACTGATTTGTCCTATGTCACATGCATCTGGTTCCGATTGGCTTTCTTAGGAAGACGACAATCTTTAGCCTTGTAATTCGGCTTTCTACAGTTGAAGCAGTTCCATTTGAACTTTTCAGCCTTCCCCCATTCCTGACCACTCCATGGGTGCTTTCTCTTCTTGCTTGCATTGGACTCCACCAAGTTTGCCTTTGCCTCCACTGGAAGCTTGCCAAACTTAATTTCAGACTTGCGATTGTCTTCTTCAATTCGTAATCTGACAATTAAGTCTTCAAGCCCCTCCTTCCGCTTATGCTTCAGGTAATTTTTTTTAAAATCCTTCAATAGAGGCGGTAGCTTCTCGATAATAGCAGCTACTTGAAAGGATTCACTCAACACCATTCCTTCTGCAATTATATCATGCAGAATGAGCTGAATCTCTTGAACCTGGCTGATCACTGTCTTGGAGTCAACCATCTTAAACTCAAGGAATTTGCCGACAATAAATTTATTTGTACCAATCTTCTGTTTTATACTTCTTCCCTAAAGAGATCCACAACTCTTTAGCAATTTTTATCGAATAATGCACATTATATAATGTGTTGTCCAGTCCGTTGAGAATGTAGTTCTTGCATATGAAGTCACTTTGACTCATGCATCGAACGCTATTCTCTTCTCTTTATTAATCTCCTCTTCCCCCGCAGTTAGAGCATCCTCCATCAGGAAACAAGCAAGGTTTAAAGTAGTAAGATAGAACAACATTTTCTGTTGCCATCTTTTGAAATCTGAACCACCTAACTTCTCAGGTTTCTCTCTCGATGCTGGTGCCAGAACGAATGGAGCTTGAACTGATGATGTTGAAGCCATTTGTTACACACAAAAATCTTGTCTGAAAATTGTTGGAAAAATAGGTGGTGTATATCGAACAACTACGAAAATTTGAGGAGAGTTTCGGTATGAAAACAAAGCATCGAGGCAAGAGTTGGACTCTATCTCTTTAATAAGAGATTTCCCCGCCCGTTGTACTTACGGAATACGACAATCGTCTCCCAAGATACAACAATCTACTTGCGATAGTTGCACTACAAATCGTAAGTACAAGGAACACTATGATGCTTTTGAACTCTCTTTTTTTACTGAACTTATGCAAGAATGCTTGATGATTTTGAAATTGGATTTCAAAAAAATTTTCCTGATGTAAAATGAAACCTCGGGGACTGCTTTTTATTGAGCTTCTGGTGCCTATTCAGACTGGGTGCAACCCTAGATCCGGATCAATCATGAACATTAGATCTCGCCCGTGGTCAATAGTTACGATCTGATGGTCCTGATCGCATCTGACTGAAGGAACACACCCCTTGGCATATACCCCTGCACACTGGACATTTGTGTCCAGTCATGGCGCCCCGTCAGCAAACAGACATTCCAATCAGCGCCAGCCTGCCACGTGTTGCCACCTGGACGACTATGCCAAGTCATTGCTACCCTACCATGTCACCGAGCTACTGGACCGAACCCTAGTTCGATTTGTCAAAACTTTAAGGCTCCTCAAATCTCCTCGCGACGATGCGTACGTGCAAAGTGCAAAGTGCAAAGTGCGCTTCTAGCGCCCAATGCGACTATGTGCGACGTGCGTGGGCTTAAGCCTGGCTTTGGCTCGAACGGTGCTCCGCATCATCCTCGGTGCTTTTGAGCTAGCCAAAGACTAGTCAAAATTGACTTGGTCCACTAGGGTGTACCATAAGGAGTTCCACATGATTACTCCTTATTAGTAGTGAAGCTCTTTATAAACTAGTCAAACATTTAATATGTTTCTTATGTGGGATATGACTTTCCATATTCCCACCCTTTTATATTCCATATATAAAGGGCATTTTATGTGGCCAACTTCATGCATTTATTTCTCATTCACCCGACATTAGTTTTGAGAAATTCAAAATGCTAAGCTCATCTACCCGCGGCGTAGATTACATTTATCTCATTTATTTCATACATCAAATAAATAAATACACTTAATTAATTGGTCAAAATCGGGTCATCTCCTAATTTCTAAAAACCAATTACAACAAAGGAGAAACTCGAAGGCTGGAAAACAATTTGGATGTCTATTATTTGGCACATATGGCTTTGTAGAAATGAAGGGATTTTCAGAAATAATCAAATGGTGGAAAACAAGACATTCATGAAAATTAGGATAAACTCTTGGTATTGGCTTCGAGCTCATTTAACAGAGATGAAGGAAGTACCAATTGACTTGTGGTTAGAAAATCCAAGAAAAATTCTCTTTAGCTAATTTGATATGCCTCATGGCCAAAGAACAAGATTCAAAAGATCAAGAAGATGAGGTACACTCTAACTCATCCCTTTCAGATTCTAGTAATTGTGACACAAACACTTCATCACGCATAGATCTTTATTATTCAATTGGCAAAATGATAAAATATTTTGAGCATATAAAACCTCACACACACTATTAAATGAGAAAAATAGCCAGCTTAAATGCCAAAACTCACAGCTGGCTAAAGAGCTGAGTACTCTAAGTTACATAGCTGATGAGAATACTAAGCTGAAGGCTGAAATTGACAAGATCCAAGCAGAATCAGCTGCTATAGAAAAGAGGGAAAATAATCTTAAAAACATGATTGCTTCATTTACTGAGGCATCCAAATCATTGGATGAACTTATAATGACTCAGAAAGAAAGTGGGGACAAGACGGGCATAGGATTCAATTCCTTTGTGCATGCCCAAGTTCCAAGAGTGATTATGGAAAAAGGATCCTCAAGCAATGAAAGAATCCAAAAATCCAAAACACCATATGTTGCACCAACACCCACTCAAAAACACAATCACAACCATACTAGCATTGGATATAAGGGAAAAGGCAAGAAGTCAGTTGAGTATGTTGACAGGACAGCTGAAACAAAATTCAGAAAGGTCCATCAGCAGACTCCAAACAGAAAATACTCTGTGAAAGCTAAACAGAGCTACCAAAAGCCCCAAATATATCAACAAATAAAATCATATGATGGGAATGGTAGAAACTATCCAAACCAAGCTGATTGGAATAACCAAAGAAGATATCAGACCAAGACCTATGGGATACAAGCCAAAGTGGCAAAGACCTCAACCTCATCATAGGTCATTTCCAATGCAAAAGAGCTATTATCAGCACACATATGCACCCAGGCACAAAATTTATCAAGCACAGAAATTCCACTATTACCCCAAGAAAGTAAATGCTCAAACAAACACACAGGCATATAGACAAAAGAGACAACTGTATGATCCTAAAACCCCCAAGCAATTTGCTAATGTGCATTATGATTATGGAACTGATAGATGGCAACCTCATAGAGTCAGATCATCTGGCTGTAGGTTGGTTGGAACATCTTATAACTCTAACCTCTCAGGACCCAGGCATGTATGGGTACCTAAAAACTAATTTTCTTGATTGTAGGTTCATGGAACAACTGAGTGCCAATGAACCTGGTACATGGATAGCGGCTGTTCCAGACATATGACAGGAAATACGAGATATCTGTCAAAGTTCAAGGAAATCAAAGGTGCAAAAGTCATATTCAGAGGAAATGAAGCTCTAGGGGAAATCAAAGGCACATGATCCATAAGTAAAAATTGATTGGAAATCACAGATGTTGCATATGTTGAAGGCCTTAACTTTAATATACTAATCATCAACCAACTCTGTGACAAAGGCTACAATGTGGGATTCAACATGGGAATTTGTCAAATTAAAGATGCTGAATCAAATGAAATTGTGCTTCAAGGGACAAGACAGAAAAATATGTATGTCGTGGATTGGTCAACTGCTACACCAAACACATGTCGGCTAGCAAAGAGTACAGCCGAATCAAGTTAGTTGTGGCACAAGAAGATGAGTCACCTAAACTTCAAAACAATAAACAAGCTTGCAAGGATTCATCTTGTGGAATGATTGTTTGACTTAGTCTACAAGAAAGAAAGCATTTGTGATGAATGCTAGATGGGAAAGCAAATTAAATCATCCTTCAAGGACAAGTCAAGTCCTTCTTCAACAAGGATATTGCATCTATTGCACATGGAATTGTTTGGTCCAGTTGAACCAACTAGTATCAGTGGAAAAAAATACACCTTAGTTGTAATCAACAAACCCAAGGTAGAGACTCAAATTCACCAAGTGCCCATAGTGTCGGAATTCACAGATGTATTTCCATAGGAACTCACCGCTGTCCCTCCAAATAGGGAAGGCGAGTTCACTATTGAAATGTTACCGGGAACAGCCCCAATTGCAAGAACGCCGCATGAATGGCCCCGTACAATTGCAAGAGTTGAGGACTCAATTACAGAAATTGATGGAAGTAGGATTTATCCGACCGAGTACATATCCGTGGGGAGCACCGATATTTTTCATCAAGAAGAATGATGGAAAATTAAGACTGTGCATAGACTATCGCGGTCTTAATAGCGTGAACATCAAGAATAAATATCCCCTCCTGAGGATAGACGAATTGTTCGATCAACTTCAAGGGGCGACGGAATATTCAAAGTTCGACTTGCCACAAGGAAACTATTAGTTGAATATTCGGGAAGAAAACATTTCTAAAACAACATTACAGACTAGGTATGGACACTATGAGTTTGTAGTAATGCCATTCGGTCTGACGAGCACTCCTGCAATATTTATTGACCTTATGTATCGAGTCTTTTGGCCTTACATGGATCAGTTCGTAGTGATATTCATCGACGATATACTCGTATACTCCAAGTCTAGAGCAGATCATGAGCGTCATCTAAGGATCGTCTCGGAGACACTACAAGAGCACAAATTATATGCCAAGTTTAGCAAGTGCGAATTTTGGCTTAAGGAAGTCGCATTTTCGGGACATATAGTATCCGACGATGGGATCGCAGTAGATCCATCGAAAGTACAGACAGTTGTTGAATGGAAACAACCAAAATCAGTGACCGAGATCAGAAGCTTCTAGGGATTAGCCAGATATTATCGAAGATTCATCAAGAATTTCTCCAAGATAGCCGGACCACTCACATGATTGACTCAGAAGCAAGTTAAGCTCGAGTGGAACAACAAATATGAGGCCAGTTTCCAAGAACTGGAAGAAATGACTTACTACAACTCCCATCTTAGCTCTTCCGAAGGGAACACAAGGCTCGTCATTTACAGTGATGCATCTAAGGAAGGTTGGGAGCAGTGTTCATGCAGGAAGAAAATATCATTACTTATGCCTCACGAAAGCTCAAATCGTACGAGAACAATTACCAAGCGCACGACTTGAAATTGGCAGCGATAGTATTCGCATTAAAGAAATGGAGACACTATCTATACGGGGCAACGTTCATAGTTTTTACCGATCATAAGAGCATGAAGTATCTATTCTCACAGATGGACCTCAACCTAAGGCAACGAAGATGGATGGAGTTAATTGAGGATTACCACTTTGATATTCAATATCATCCCAGAAAGGCAAATGTAGTAGCTGACGCCTTGAGCAGAAAGGCGATTTTAGCTAGACTAATGATCCAAGAATGGAAATCATTAGAAGAACTAAGCATTTAGAATCCGACAAGAACTGATACTCAGATTACATGTGATAACATTTCGGTTAAACTCGATCTGCTGAATGAGATCAAAGTCGTGCAAAAGAAGGACATACATCTCCAAAAGTTGAAAGAAAGGATACTTAGAGAAGAGAGGCCAGCATTTTCGATACCCGGAGACGGGATCATAAGATTCAGGAATAGAATATGCATACCGAATGACGAAAAGATAAGAAACGAGATCTTGGCAGAAGCACACCACTCAAGATATACAATACATCCTGGAAGAAACAAGATGTATAAGGACTTGGATCAGAATTATTGGTGGGTGAACATGAAGAACCAGGTAGCAGAGTTCGTTGCGAGATGTTTAACTTGGCAACGAGTAAAAGCAGAACACCAACGGCCATCTGGTTTACTACAACCATTGAAGATTCCCAAATGGAAATGGAAATACATAACAATAGACTTTGTGATGGACCTACCAATGACCAGATGAGGTCATGATGCTATATGGGTGGTTGTGGACCGACTCACAAAATCGGTGCACTTCTTTCCCATCAAGAAGACTGATAGTTTGTAGAGACTCGCGCAGACTTATGTAAGAGAGACCATTCGACTGCATGGAGTACCAGTTGACATAGTATCGGATAGGGACCCGAGATTTGTCTCGAGATTTTGGAAGTGCCTACACAAGGAATTGGGAACCTCGTTGAGTTTCAGTATAGAGGCGCACCCACAGACTGACGGACAATCTGAGCGGACAATCCAAACTCTTGAAGACATGTTACGAGATTGTATGCTAGATTTTTCCAAGGAAGTTGGCACTCGCACTAACCACTGGCCGAGTTTTCCTACAATAGCAGCTATCAGGCCACGATTGGAATGGCACCATACGAAGCACTTTATGGGCGAAAGTGTAGATCCCCACTACACTGGGAGATCGATGATCAATGGACTACAAAGGGAAACGAAAGTCACCGTCAATTCCAAAGGTAGACTTAGTTCAAGAGGCCATGGAGAAAGTCAGAATAATCAATGAGAGGATCCGTATGGCTCAGAGTCGCTAGAAGAGTAATGCGGATAAAAGAAGAAAGGATTTGAAATTTGAAGTTGGAGATGAAGTATTCCTTATGCTCTCACCACGAAAAGGGTTAATCAATCCGAAGAAATGAGGTAAGCTGAGTCCAAGATATGTCGGACCTTAATAGATACTACAAAGGATTGGAAAGTTAGCTTACCGACTCGAATTATCATCACAGTTTGCGGGAATGCACGATGTATTTCATGTCTTGAGATTAAAAAGTATCGACTGGATCCCGAACACATCATCACACATGATACTTCACCACTAATGGAGAACTTATCATACACCAAGAAACCGATTTGGATTATTTGTAAGTCCAAGCGGCTACGATAATCTAGAGGGGGGTGAATAGATTATCTCAATCTTTTCCATTTCGCCCTCTTTTTAAAACCGAATGCTCAAATACAATAATAAAGGTGCGGAATATAAACAACACACGTTGATTTAAAGAGGTTCAACCCACCAGGGCCTAATCCTCTACCACCCCAAAGTATATCCAGGGATGGATTTCGAAAAGAAAAGAATTTTATTAATTACCAAAATTAATACAAATTCAACTTACAACACCTTGAAGAGCACCACACTCTTCTTTAACACCACCTTTGGAGATTACCACAATCTCCCTTTGAAGATTACCACAATCTTCCTTCAACGGCACCTTGTGAAGATTACCACAATCTTCAACCTTGAAGAATACCAAATTCTTCAACACCTCAATAAGAAGATTACCACAATCTTCTTCACCTATCACCTAGATCATCCAAGTGTGCTCTTACCACAAGAACACTTACAAGGATATCTTGTGTTTGAATGATAACCAAAAATCAAGATTACAACTCAATAATGAATAATACAATTTGAGTGCGAAGTGTAATCAAGACAAGCCTAGACCTCAAGGATGTGAAAGTGATAAGCTAGGCAATTTTACAACAAGAATAATAACAAAGAAAGACCAAGTGTTTGCTTGAAGTGTATCTAGTTGTGTTGTATCTCTATTGTTGTTTTGGTTGCTCCAAAACTTCCTCTATTTATAGGAGATGATTGATCAAGCATAGGCTCCTCTTGGGGATTGAAAATCTGAGAAAAATACAATTAAAATCAAGAATATAGTCTGTAGAAAACAATCCCACAATTTAAGGAAATGTGTCTCATTTGTCAAACGGTCATATTTTTGCTGTCAATACACAGGGCGACCGGTCGCACAGAGATAAGAGAAAATAAGAACACTTTGAAAATTACAACAGGGCGACCGGTCGACGTAGGCTTCGACCGGTCGACCTCTGTCTCAACCGGTCCCCTTAATCAAAAATTGAATAGGTTTTGTTCGTTTCAAAACGAAACTTGCAGTGCGTCGGTCGACCCATTGGCGGCCGGTCCGACCGACCGGTCGACGCCCGTGAGCACTTGGCCGACCGCTTGTTTTTCCTTCCGTCTCATTTTTGTTTCTAAAAACATCTTCAGTACTGGGTTGCCCTATATGGTGACCGTGGTCGACCACGAGACAGAAATGTTGTCCAATTTTTGTCGAAAATAAAACCCAAGAAATACTCCGAAAATTTAGTAAAAACATTTTAAACCAAACGAGAGTATTTAGACAATATTTAGGAAGCTTGTTTAGGAGTGAAAAATCCATTGATATAAAATCATTAAAAGTGTTGTCCATTATTATCAAAAATAAACTTGAGGAAATACTCAGGAAAATATTAAAACCATTTTAAATCATTTAGGAGTATTTGGACAACCTTAAAAGCATTGTTTTGGTGACAAAATAAAATCATCAAAATTAAGATAAAAACATGTATCATACAATCTCCCCTTTTTGATGATTACAAACCAAAACAATTTTTACACAAACTAAGAGAGCAATTTTAGAAATGATTTTCCGGTAAAAACATTTGACCGTTTGGAAGCAACCAAAATTTCCAAAAATATTAAAGCAACCAAGTAGGGAGTAAATATTTTTCAATAATAAGCACAAGCTCCCCCTATCAACAAGCATATCAAGAATAATGTAAAAGCAATTATCCATAAGCTAAAAGCTTTAGCTTTTACAATTTGCTCAAGAGCTTATAAGCTCCCCCTGTCACAAAACATCATTAATCAATTTTATAAGTCCATAAATCAACAATTGGACTAGGAACAAATCACAACTTATGGCTTTTATGAGCCATAGCTTATAGCTTTTATATCGAGCTTTTTATTAGCTTCTTTGAGCTAACGAGCCAATATCCTGTTTTTCTCCCCCTTTGGAATCATGAAAAAGAATGTTAGGATGGTGAAAACATCATAGAAGTATATCAAAGTGCGCCAAAGAAATGGTTTATCAACCAATGACCAATGTAGGCTTAAAAACTAAGGAAAATGGGAGAAATGTATCATGATGAGTTCATACGCTCGTTTTGTTTCCCAAAACATGATCTCAATGAGTATTGAAGACTTGTGGAAGCGAGAGAATCATGTAGAAGTTAAAATTTTCATTGCGATATTTCAACAAACACCTTGTGTGCGTGAAAAATAGAAGAGGTTGTATATAACCTTTGTAAATGGTTCAAGCCAAAAATTTTCATATCATCAATCAACATCATTTCAAAGCTCAAAAAAAATCATATGCACCATATGCAACAATTTGTTCATCAATTAAGAAGCTCAAAGTAGATTCTCAAGGGTTCAACCCAATTGAGATAAGCTAAGAATGATCAAGGCATTACAAATGCCAACAATTAGAGCATCCATCAAATAATAAGTCATGCTTTCAACAATTCATGTATCAAATGTCCCAACATATTCAGTTTATGCATAACAAAGCAATAAAAGAAGCACTTTTACCATCAAGTACTTCATACCAATTATCAAACAATGCTTTAGAGTATTTTCACCATCAAATACTCCATCAAAGTCATGATCATCCACAAGTTATTATCAACTTGCAATTTTAACCCTTTTAAGAAAGACAAGCAAATATCATTAGCACAAATGAGTTTTACAAAAGTTCATAAAAGTACAAAACAACTTAAATGAAAATGCTAGAAAGTAAAGGAGATGGGGATATCAATCTTCGTCCGAAGAGAAGCAAGTTCTGGGTATGAGGTCCTTGATGAATTTCTTCAATTTGCCAATTGACTTCTTCAAACTAGAATTTTCCTTTTTCACAACCCGGAGCTCTTTTCTAAGAGAGGCCACATCTCTAAATGTTTCTCTTTCCACTTTGGCCATTCTCTCTTTGAGATTTAGATCTTCAACATCCAACTCGTCTTCATCTCCTTCCTCATTTTCTTCCTCCCTAATTTCTTGTTCATTTCCCACATTTTCTTCTTCATTTTCCTCTTCATTTCCCACATCATCTCCTTGTTCGTCAAACTCACCTCTTCCAATATTATCAACCTCATTGTCATTAAAGAAATCATCCCGAGGTTGTTGTTGATGTCGGACACGCCCCCTAGCGGCTTTGGTAGAACCCGTGGTAAATGTCGTCGCATTCTTACCATTTGTAGAATGTTGGCATTATCAAAATCATTGTGACAAATTTCGGTATTCATTTCATTTTCCGGGTATCCCGATAAGTATAAGAGTCGGCAAATCAAATTTCCCAAGGTATATTTCTTCTTGGTAAGCTTTCTAGATTCCAACAGGCAATATACAAAAATTGCCCCATAATTTACTCTTTCTCCTTGAACAATCTTATAGGTGAGAAAGAGTTCGAGATTGCTTGGAAGTTTTACTTCCTTTCCACAAACACAATAGGAGCAAATGATAGATATAATCCGATAATTTGGCGGCATTGCCGAGTATGTCACTTCGGGATATACTCCTAAAAAGGTTTTCACATCATCTAGTGAAACACCGAAAACGTTATCATCCCAATGAGCGCAATCCACATTGACTACTCCATCATTTGGCACATTAAAGTGATTACAAATATCGGCCAATGTCCATGAAAAATGCCTACCATTAACAAATGTGTGAAGTTCCAAAGGATTATCTATCGTAGCATTAACAATCCACATATTTGCATAGAAAAGTTTTATAAGCTCGTCATCATAGTGCAAACACGGATTATCCCAAAGTGAAACCCATCCTTGAATTTCAAAATAAGCTCTAATATCTGGAAATTCATCATGAAAAGCTTGAAAACGAACCATACGAGTGCACGCAATTTTCTTATCATTCAATCCAATATTCTCATAATGTTCCTCCGCAAGTTTATTTAAGAATCGAAATCTATTAGCTCTAGAGGGAGGCTCGTAGAGGAGTGATAACTTACTAGAGTCCCAATGAATGCTCGATTTTGAAACCCGGCTCTTAATTCGGCAATCTCCTCTTCCGTAAGCCGATTTTGATAGTCTCCTTGAAGAATATCATCTTGTTGTGGATTGGAAGAAGATTCACCCCTTTGCCTCCTTCTCCTCTTTTGAGGATTTCGTTGGTAGAATTTCTTGGAGGAGCCATATATGTAAAGTTCTTGCAAAAAGAAGTGAATTAGCAAGAAAAATTTCAAGGATTGATGAAGAATTGAAGATTTTAAAGAAAAGGGGATGATATACGATAAGGGTTTGGGGAGATTTTTGTTTGCTTTTACGAAAGTGAAGAAACAGGCACCGTTTTAAGTTGCAAAAATAACCCTGGGCGCCGGTCGAGGTGGGGTGCGGCCGGTCGAGTGTGCGCGGCGACCGGTCGCCCCCGCTATGACCGTCCCGGTGATTTTTCTTTCTCCCGAGTTTTCCAAAATTCGATTTTCCACCCCAAAAGTTTTAAAACTTTGCAAAAAATATAATTTTGGACTATATCCAACAAATATGGGTTTTGGGAAACATATAAGCGATAAAATCGAGACTAAACACGTAGTGCCTTTTTTTAAAAAAATTGCAAAAACAATTAGGGGCACTTAAGGGGTCAAAATGAAATATCTTGAAAGATATGTGCATAAGCATAAAATCGAGTTTAAAGAAAAATACGAGTAGACATACCTCGATGGTTTAAGAAACTTGATGACGTAATAGCCAATGAGTATGAAGTATGTATCCTACACAATTCTTAGACAACATATGCATAGAAAATACAAGTGTAGGCAAGTAATATGAGATATCAAAAGAGCTTATGCTATAAGATTTCATAAGAGATAATAAGCCACATAAGTCTAATAAAATGCTCAAGAGTTTTAGAAAATCATGCAAGGTCTCTTTTTTTTTTTTAAAACAATTTGAAACTCATAAATATATAAGAGACCTATTTTAAAAATAAATACTTGAAAATTCATTTTGCAATTAAGACACAATTAAAAGTATGCAAAAAAAATGCATATACAAATGGGGAGATACAGTTTACCAATTACGCCGTTTCCATGGGTTGTGTCTTTCCCATTGTTGATGATATCTTCCCATTGAGAAGTCACTTTGTTGATGATGACTTCTCCATTTCCAAGTTTGGTTACCTTCCCATGGTTGATGGTTTCTTCTTCTTTGAAAATCATCTTGTTGATGATGTCTTTGTCATTTTCAAGGATTGTGTTCTTCCCATTTTTGATTATACGCTCTTCTTGAAATTGGCTTTGTTGAGAGTGGTTTCTCCTTCTTTGATCAAATGAAACGTTCATTTGATGTTTTCTTGGTGGCATGAATTTTCTCCGATTTTTGCTTTGCGGGTACCTAATAGCACATTGTTTTGTGGTACCTCATGTGTTTGGGTCCTTTAAGATTAGCTTTGAGACTTTTAGGTCTCCAACAATATTGGAGCTATTTCTAGCCCGACAAGAATTAGCCGTATGACCCTTTTTGCCACAATAAAAACAAGTAATAATTTTAGGAGCATAATGACCAATATGCATAGTGACTTGATCCTTTTTCATATGATTAACAACATTAGGCTTATGATCAAGTTCCTTATCACAATTATGAATATCAACAATATTGGACATTTTATTGGTGCTCAAGTTGGATTTTAATAAATCCTTTTTCATGCAATCAATATTCTCAACAAGAGTACTATTTTCTTTTTCAAGGTTTCTAACCTTGTCAAGTGTGGTGGTGTGAGCACATGATAGTGATTCATAAGAAGTAAATAAACTATCCTTATCATTTTTCAAAATATTGAATTCCTTTTTCAAATTTTTGTATCTAACAAGTAAGCTTTGGAATTCATTTTGAAGTTCATCATAATCATTTTGTAAATCACTATAATCATTTTGAATGACAATATCATAGGAAGTAGAGGTTTAAGACATACCTCATTTTCTTCATTGATGCCCATAAAACAATATTCAACTTCTTCATAATTGGAAGTTGCAGGAGGCTCATTCCTTAGATTAGAGCTTGTATGATCTTGAGAAGTAGATGCTTTTGTTTGACTCCTTTCATTTGCAAATACTCCATAGATGGCTTCTAATTTTTGCCATACTTCATGTGCCGACTTTATTCCTACAATATGTTCATATTCTAAATTAGTAAATGAACAATACAAAATATTTAAAGCCTTACCGTTTAAGGAGATGATTTTCTTTTCTTCATCATTGAGCTTTTTGAAGCCTTTTGAGGTGTATGGTGTATCTTTCGTCGGAATGGATTCTCCATTAATGACGGTGTTCCAAATGTCGAACCCGCAACCTTGTAGATAGCATTCCATTCTTTCTTTCCAAAAATTAAAATTCTTGGAATCAAATAGTGGTGGCTTGGTGGTGGAGGTGCCGGATAGATGAGCTTCGTTCGTAGCCGTCGATCGTTTCTCTTCACCCGCGATGTGAAACGAGCTTGCCAAAGAGTTTGGCTCTTAATACAATTTGAGTGCGAAGTGTAATCAAGACAAGCCTAGACCTCAAGGATGTGAAAGTGATAAGCTAGACAATTTTACAACAAGAATAATAACAAAGAAAGACCAAGTGTTTGCTTGAAGTGTATCTAGTTGTGTTGTATCTCTATTGTTGTTTTGGTTGCTCCAAAACTTCCTCTATTTATAGGAGATGATTGATCAAGCATAGGCTCCTCTTGGGGATTGAAAATCTACAGAAAAATACAATTAAAATCAAGAATATAGCTGTTAGAAAATAATCCCACAATTTAAGGAAATGTGTCTGCTGTCAAACGGTCATATTTTTTTGTCATCAATACAGGCGACACGGTCGCACGAGAGATAAGAGAAAATAAGAACACTTTGAAAATTACAACAGGCGACCGGTCGACGAGGCTTGACCGGTCGACTGCCTCAACCGGTCCCCTCAATGAAAAATTGAATAGGTTTTGTTCTTTCAAAAACGAAACTTGCAGTACCGGTCGATCATTGGCGGCCGATCGGCCGACCGACGGTCGATGCCGAAAGCGATGACGGTCGACCGCTTGTTTTTCCTTCCGTCTCATTTTCTGTTTCTAAAAACATCTTGGTGCGGGTTGCCCTATAGGGCGGCCGTCGACCACGAGACATTTAAATGTTGTCCAATTTTTGTCGAAAATAAAACCCAAGAAATACTCCGAAAATTTAGTAAAAACATTTTAAACCAAACGAGTATTTAGACAACATTTAGGAACCTTGTTTAGGAGTGAAAAATCCATTGATATAAAATCATTAAAAGTGTTGTCCATTATTATCAAAAATAAACTTGAGGAAATACTCCGGAAAATATTAAAACCATTTTAAATCATTTAGGAGTATTTGGACAACCTTTAAAAACATTATTTTGGTGACAAAATAAAATCATCAAAATTAAGATAAAAACATGTATCACACATTATTGACCGACATATACGACAACTACGAAAAAAAGAGATTTCATTGGTCAAAGTAGTGTGGCAGAATCATAACCGAGATGAAGACATCACGTGGGAGATGGAGGAAGACCTAAGGAATCAATACCCTGAGTTATTCTAAGAGAAATTTGGGGGCCAAATTCTTTTAAGGAGGGGACGATGTGGAGCCCTCGATTTTCAATCACATACGAGCATGTAACTAACATCGTTGGACGACTGTGTATTTTTCGCGACTACTTTATCGCGTCATTTTGACGGATCATCAATAATAATATTTTCGCGTCTTATTGCCATTTTATTTATTTGATCAACTACTTGTTTAATTATTGGTCATTTTATTTTATTTCAATTCTATGTTTATTGATATCTTGATTGATCATTCTTGCTACTTGTGTATTATTAGACACCTTAGAATTTTAGGAGACCTATTTCATTAAGTGAATAGTATCCTATAGAAATAAGAGTTGATTTAGAATAAGTGATAATGAAACTTATAACTGATTGTGTGAATCACTATTAATGTTTGAGAATTGATATTATACACCTATTATCATCATTTTTGGACAAAAAAAAATATGGAGACTATAATTGAACTATAGTGGATGGCCATTACATATTTTGGTATAGAAATTCATCTCATATCTTATGCACATACATAATTATACACAAAACCAACACCAAAAATCCTACACAAATTTTATATTCATTTCCTCCCACAAACTCCCACAAATACCCACTATCTCCCAACATTCCCCTGAAAACTCACCCACTTACCCATGCAAGCCCATGTTTTGACCCACCTACATGCCCCCATGCAAACAACACAAGACAACACTTCACCTCCTAACACCCCCTCCCAATCGGCCACCTTCCCCAAACATACAAGCCAACTTCATTTTTTTCCCAACACTTCACATTCTAATCTCCCAACTATCTCTACCCTCCAACAATATATTCTTCTTCTATCTTTTTATTTCTTTCTTCTTCTTTCTTCTCCCTATTCATCTTCATCTATACTTAGCCAAATTTTTACAAAACCTACCTCCCTACTTGAGAAAATTCTAACACTTGTCCAAGATGAAGAAAATTTGCTTCTTCAATCACTTCTATAATTTTCAAGCTTATCTATTTCATCCACTAATCTAAGTTTGTTTTTCATTTTGAGGTATACTTAGGAGTTTTAAGTTGGAGTCATTAAAGATATTTGGAGACAAGCTTGGAAGGACTTTCAACCATCACTAGAAATCAAGATATCAAGGTAAAATTGGAGTTTTAGCACCTTCTTCTTCTTCCCCATCAATTTCGAATTTTAACACCAAAATCATATTTTAAGGTGATTTAGGGGCTGACCTTGGAGCTTGGGTTAAGAGGTGTCTTGAGAAGACCATCAATTTTAACTATAAACTCTCAACTACACAAAGTAAGTGTAGCATTCTCGACCCTATTTAAAATTTTCCCTCCTTATCTCAAATCTCCATTTCCTAACTCAAAATCTTGTAATGTTTGGCTTAGGGGCTGCCTTAAGTGAAAGTTGGAATACTCAAGGATTAGTGAGAAATATCACTTCAAGACCAACCAACCAAACAACATAAGGTGGGTGGAAAATTTTCTAAAAACTCAAGTGATTTTAGAAAAATGGCATGTAGTACCTTGAAAAATTATATGATATATGAAAATTATGTATTGCATGTGCACTTCAAGATGAGATATCCAAAAATTTCACTAAATTATGCTTAAAGTTCCAATTTTTGCAAAATAGGTGCATGTATGTGTAAATTCATGTTTTATTTGATGAATTCTTGTATGATATGTAATTTCATGCCTATGTACTTAAAATTTTATGTTTTAATTGTCTTATATTCTGTAAATTTTATTCATAATTGGAAAATTTACATTTTTGGACCTTAAAAATTGGATTGCAAGAAAATAAAAATTGTGGGACCCCTCTGTAAATATTCGAATTTGAGACTGTACTAATATTCAAATATGACATTTTGATATATTAATAAAGTTTTAAAGGTTTTGAGATGTCAAAAATTAACCCTTGAAAGCTCAAAGACTTAATTGTAGAATTTTTGAAAGTTTAACAGCAAAGATGCAATTTTTGAAACTGTACCAGCACCATTTTTAAAATTTCAGAATTTCCAACTTTTAAAGACTTAAAAACTCATATTTTGAATAAATTTCACAAACCAAAGTGTTTTGAGTAAAGAAACCAATTTTTGAAAAATTTGAGGACTAAAGTGTAAAATACTAAACTCAAGGACCAAAATGAAATTTTCAGGACTTATACCGCCCATGTACCTGAAAAAGTATATTAAACTTAATTTTATAATATTTTGAACCCATGGTTCAAATTTCATAACAAATAGACCCCAAATAAGCCTTAAGGGTAAAAACTCAAAAATTGGACTAGAATGAAATTAAAAAAAAAGGTTAAGGGACCTAAACTAATACTTTTTCAAAACTATTTTTGTCCCAACAACCCACTAATATAAGTGATATTTTAAACTTAGAATTACATTAAAAAGCCCTTCCGGTTTGTGAGATCCAAATATTTTAAACTTGGGGCCAAAAATGATATTTGACAAAAATAGGGCTCAATTTAAAATTTATCAAAACTCGACCCAAAACTTTTGAAGAACCTGATTTTATGGAAAATTTGAAGAATTTAAGAACTGACCTTATAATTTTACGAGGTCGAGACAAAAACTTATTCGATTTCAAACCCGATAAACACTAGTTTTTCTAAAACGGGGCTACTTGTAAAATTTTCTTTTGCCAAGGACCTCAAATTAATTATTTTCCCATATCATAGCCCTGGTTTTGTTTACTGACTTATATAATTAAGTATAAATTTTAGATTTCTTAAAATTATCCGTACCTCAACAGACTCCTTAACCGGATATTACGCGTTTCCCGGGGCGACTTCCTCGCCTTATAACTTTTGAACTTACAACGAGATAAATCTCCCACATAATATACAAAATCTATCAAAGATTAGTTATATTCCGATAATTAGCTTCATTCAATAATTACTTAGCCAATGCCGATAAACACCGCGGGCAATTTTTTCATGTATTTGTATCATTTTTCTGAAATTTTATTATACTCGAATGTTTTGTTGACATGTTATATCTGCGTATATCTACTTGCTTGAGTCAACGTGGTGTGTCGAGCTCACAGTCGAAGTGGACCAGTCAGGGGTGGAACCAGGCAACTCGGCTGCTATTCCATTCTCCGGCCCCATCGTCCTAATCCCACCCTTGGTGGACGGAGTGTCCAATGGGAGAAGTGGGTCGTAGTACTTGAGGTATAATCATGATTATGACAATCTGGGCCTTGCAAGCCTTTCTTGTTTGGATTGTTGTGCCTATGGAGTGCCGGTGATAGGCCTTGTGCCAAGTGCTTAGGGAGTCATAAGGTGGAACGAAGGAATCGCAGTCTGATCCAAACGATTCTGGAGTTACTCGGACCGTATTGCCTGTTTGGGTTGATGCTACATTTTCGTACGCAACCACAACTTGAATCTTTAGGTTGGCGTTACACTTCCGTACGCAACCACTACTTGACTTGTTTGAACGCACTCATGGTGCCTGATGTTCATGAACTACTTTAATCAAAAGTTCAAAACTATATAAGTTATATTATTTTGAATATCATGTCGCTTGTGCATTGTGTGTGACGCACGCATCATAAACCACACATTTTCATATAACTGTTTTCTTGCATCTCTATATAGCCACACTTTCACACGATCACCCATCCACTGAGAATTTTTGTCTCACCCCCACCTTTTCGAACGACCAGATGGTGGAGGTCCATATGATGACAATATGGACGAGGAAAATCAGACCACAGAGTGATCCATAACTGTGCTATGCCGACTTTCATGGATTTCTGTTTCTACTTGTTTTTGTTGGACTGTTTTTAAATAAGCTTGTAATCCTAAGGGCGTAAGACCTGTAAGTCCAAGTGGCTACGATAATCTTGAGGGGGGTGAATATATTATGCTAATTTTCTCGATTATGCCCTCTTTTTCGAATGTATTTCCGGGATAGATTTCAAAAAGAAAAAAGATTTTATTAATTACCACAATTAATACAACATCACCTTACAACACCTCTTTGGAGATTATCACAATCTCCCTTGAAGATTACCACAATCTTCTACGGCACCTTGTGAAGATTACCACAATCTTCCACCTTGAAGAACACCAAATTCTTCAACACCTCAAAGAGCACCAAACTCTTCAATAAGAAGATTACCACAATCTTCCTACACCTAACACCTAGATCACTCAAGTGTGTTCTTACCACAAGAACACTCACAAGGATATCTTGTGTTGAATGATGACCACAAATTCAAGATTACAACTCGATAATGAATATTACAATTTTGAGTACAAGTGTAATCAAGAAATAAAGCCTAGACCTCAAGATGTGAAAGTGTAAGACCTTAGACTATTACAACAAGAATATTGAAGATGAAAGAACAAGTATTTGCTTGAGTGTATCTTGTTGTGTTGTATATCAATTGGTTATCTTGTTGTTCCAAAACATCCTCTATTTATAGGAGATGATTGATCATGGATAGGCTCCTCTTGGGGATTGAAAATCTACAGAAAAATACAATTAAAATCAAGAATATAGCTGTTAGAAATCAATCCCACAATTTAAGGAAAATGTGTCTGCTGTCAACGGCTAGAATTTTGATGTCAAAACAGTAGGGCGACCGGTCGCGCAGAAATAGACGTTTGAAAATTTTGCACAGAAAATACATAGGGCGACCAGTCCACATAGGGTTCGACCGGTCGACCCTATGTTGGACCGGTTGGGCTCGATAAAAAAATAATACAGAGAACAACCCAGGCCTTTAGACACCGGTCGACCTCCAGGTCGACCGGTCGACCTTAGTGTAAAAATGCTTCGTCTCATTTCTGTTTCAAAACTCAACTTCAGGTATGGGTTGCCCTATAGGGCGACTGGTCCAACACGAGACATAAGTGTTGTCCAATTTTTGTCATAAATAAACTTCAAGAAATACTCCAAAAAATTAGTAAAAATGTTTTATTTCGATCGAGAGTATTTGGACAACATTTAGAAACATTGTTTTGGTGTAAAAACTTATTTAAACAAAATCATCAAAATCATGATAAAAATAATTATCTAACAAACTCCCCCTTTTTGATGATTACAAACCAAAACAATTTTAAGAGATTTTTAGGAGGTCGATTTTGAAAACAAAACAAATTTTACGGTCAAAAGATAACTAGCCGTTTGGAACAACAAATTTTCATAATATAGGCTCAAGAAAGGGAGTAAAGATTTTCAAGAAACATTTTGCAAAAGCTCCTTCTATCAACGTGCACATCAAGATAAGTAAAGAAGCAACCATACAAAAGCTAAAAACTCAGCTTTTACAATGTATCCAAGAATATCATGAGCTTAGAAGCTCCCACTGTCAAACACAATCATTAATCAAGTAACACAAGTCCAATATACATCCAATGGACTAGCTAATATCCACAACTTTTGGCTTTAAAGAGCCATAGCTTATAGCTTCTTTCATGAGCTTATTTTAGCTTCTTTGAGCTAATGAGCTTATTTTTTGTTTCTCCCCCTTTGGAATCATCAAAAAGAATGTTAGCACGATAAAAACATCATATATCCATATCAAAGTGCGCAATTTAACCGATTTATCGAGCTATTGATCATTAAGCTTAAAAATCCAAAAGCTAAGGGAAGAGTTGATCATATGACTTGTAAAAGCTCGTAAAAGCTCATTTGATTTTTAAAACATGATCTCTGTAAATGTATAAGACATTTGAAAACGAGAGAATCATGTAGGTGATGAATTTTTCTTTGAAACGTTTTATCGAACACTTGGCGGGCGTCAAATAATAAAGAAGATGTGTATAGCCCTTTCTAAAAAAAACAAGCCAATTTATTTTTTATCACCAAAATCAATTTTACAAATATCATCCAACAACAATCATCATGCCCAACACAAATATATAAGAATTCCAACAAAATATCAAAGATGAAGCACATTCTCAAGGGTTCAACCCAATTGAGATAAAGAAGACGAATTCTTACCAAGTAATCGGAGATGTCGGGTATCATGGATGATATACCAATAGTATAAACTCAAAAATATATAATTTACAAGAAATAAATAATTTTGAGTGAATTGTATGTGAAATTTGCAAAGGGGTTCGTGTTTGAAGAAGAAGAGCACACATATGTTAAGTATTGGACAAAACAAATTTTAACTCTGAAAATTGCTAGGGTGACCGGTCCAAGGGGGGTTGACCGGTCCAGGTGTAGGTCGACTGGTCCCCCTCCCTTAAACTGGTCCCTGGAGCTCTTTATGTGGTTCTGTCCGAATTTTGAACCAAAAATCCGATTTTTCACCTCTAAGTTTTAAAAACGTACGAAATGTAAACATAGACCTCATTCAATATACATTATGTCTAAACAAGCTCAAAATGAGGTAAAAGACTCGGTGGTTAATGATTAAAAATAAATGTCCGCGAGTTATCCTTGAGACGGAATTAAACACATCTCAATTTTTCGTTAAGAAACACAATCCCTTAGAAAAAGATATTCAATATCTAAATGTTTAGTTTGGTTATGAAGAACCGTATTTTGAGAAATAATTTTCACCGGACTTGTTATCCCGAAAAATATGAATGTTTTAAGACTTTGGATAAAACAAGACATAAGAGGAAGTGCCTTTCAAATATTTGAAAATTTCTTTTAACGACACCTTAATGAGATTCGTTGGGATTGTTTTGAAGTCAAGCATATAGACATAAGGCATAAATATGTCGAGTCTATGGGAATAATGAAAGTAGAGAAACATACCTCGAATTTGTTTGTTAACCAATATGCCTTTAGCATCTTTATCTAACTTGATGTTGGTTGTCATAGGAGTAGTGATGGTCCTTCCTTCTTCAATGCCCAACTTCTTCAAAAGTTCTTTTGTATACTTTGATTGTGAAATATAAGTACCTTCTTGGCATTGCTTAATTTGAAGTCCAATGAAGAAATTTAGCTCCCCCATCATGCTCATCTCAAATTCACCTTGCATTAACTTCTTCTTGTCAATACCCTTGAGCTACTAACCTTGCCTTGTTTCGAACAATATTGCCTTGGTCATCAAGCTTGTTCCGAAATACCAAAAAAATTCCTGCAAAATCTTAACACGATATCTTGCACATGAGCATAGTAATATCGAATAGTATAGACACTATAGCAAGTAACACATACTATGCTTAAAGAAAATCATCAAGAGTTTAATACAACATGTAAGTTTAAATATTCTTATAGGACGCCATATAAGGTCTCTTTTGAAATTTGAAAATCCAAGAGCATATAGTTGAGACCTCATTTATAAGAGGTATTTGAAAAAGAGCTTTGACATAGCAACCAATAATGATGACATGAATATGTGCAATAAAATGCATAACTTAAGATGAGGATAAAAATCAAATGTTTTATCAAACAAAATATAATCCTTTACAAGTCTCGGATAAAACAAGCTTTATCGAATAATGCGTTTCAAAAAATCGAAAAATCCTTTTAGTGGCACTTGTATGAGATTCTATAAAATAGCTTGGAAGCAAACACATAAACATACGGCATGAAAAATATCGAGTGAGAGTAAGAATAACACAAGTGAGCGTACCTCGATAGTTTATGTCTCTCTTGTCAAATTATGATGTAGATAACCAATGATGAAGATATAATATATATCCTACACAATTCTTAAAACAAATCTTGCACAAAACATAGTAATAAAAGTGTAGGCTAAAGCAATAAAAGATGTCACAAGTATATTATGTTTTATAAATCCATAAGAGATAATACACATACAAGTTCTTGGAAATACACAAGAAAAATATTATACAAGGTCTCCTTTTCAAAAGATTTAAGAAAAGTTTATTGAAGAACTTATTTTTAAGAAAAATATTTGAAAAATTATTTTGACAATTAAGGTAAAAATACAAGCATGCATAACAACAAAACACAATGCGTATTTTAATAAGGAGATACGGTTTACCAATTTCGCCATTTCCAAGGGTTGTGTCTTTCCCATTGTTGATGATATCTTTCTCTTGCAAAATTATTTTGTTGATGATGGCTTCTCCAATTTTGCCAATTCCAAGGATCATGTCCTTCCCACTGTTGATTATAGTTTCTTCTTGGAATTTAATTTTGTTGATAATATTTTCTCCTTTGATCAAGTGGCGCAAATGTTTGTTGTCGATTTGACAATTTGAATTTACTTTGATTTTTGTTGCACCAAGTACCTATCATAAATTTTTCTTGTGGTACCCTCAAGTGTTTGGGTACTTTGGGATTAGCATTGAGACTTTTAGATCTCCAATAATAATTAGAGCTATTTCTAGCCCGACAAGTATTAGCCGTGTGACCCTTTTTACCACAATAGAAGCATGTAATAATTTTAGAAGTATAATGACCAATATGCTTAGTGACTTGGTTCTTTTTCATATCATTGATAACATTAGGCTTATAACCAAGTTCTAGTTTCTCATGATCACAACGATGAACATCAAGAGTCTTATCGGTACTCAAGTTGAATTTTAATAAATCATTTTTCATGCAATCAATATTCTCAACAAGAGTACTATTTTCCTTTTCAAGGTTTCTAACCTTATCAAGTGTGGTGGTGTGAGAACATGAAAGTGATTCATAGGAAGTGAATAAGTTATCCTTATCATTTTTCAAAACATTGAATTCCTTTTTCAAATTTTTGTATTTAACAAGCAAGCTTTGTAATTCATTTTGAAGCTCATCAAAATCATTTTACAAATCACAATAATCATTTTGTAATTCATTATCACAAGAAGTAGAATGTTTAGAACTTGCCTCGTTTTCTTCTTCGATGCCCATAAGACATTGTTCAACTTCTTCATTATTGGAAGTTGTAGGATGCTCATCCCATATTATTAGATTTGATGTTGTGTCCAATTGAGAAGTATATGCTTTTGAATAACTCATTTTATTTGCATATACTTCATAGATAGCTTCTAGTTTTCTCCATACTTCATGTGCTGATCGAATTCCTAGAATATGATCATATTCCGAAAAGGTTAGTGAACAATAAAGAATATTAAGAGCTTTACCATTTAAGGAGAGGGTTTTCTTCTCTTCATCATTGAGCTCCTTGAGGATTTTGGAGGTGTGAGGTGTATCTTTCATCGGGATGGATTCTCCATTAATGACCGTGTTCCAAATATCGAACCCGCAACTTTGTAAATAGCATTCCATTATTTCTTTCCAAAATGCATAATTTTTGGAGTTGAATAGTGGTGGCTTGTTGGTGGAGGCGCCGGTGAGATAGACTTCATTCGTAGCCAATGATCGTTCCTCTTTACTCACGATGTGGAACGAGCTTGCCAAAGAGTTTGGCTTTGATACCACTTCTAAGTCCAAGTGGCTACGATAATCTAGAGGGGGAGTGAATAGATTATGTCCATTTTCTCGATTATGCCCTCTTTTTCGAATGTAATAAGCCAAGACAAGAATGGAAGTGCGGGAAGTAAACAACACGCGTCGATTTATAGAGGTTCAACCCACCTAGGGCCTAATCCTCTACTACCCCAGTATCTCCGAGATGGATTTCAAAAAGAAAAAAACATTTATTAATTACCACAATTAATACAACATCACCTTACAACACCTCTTTGGAGATTACTACAATCTCCCTTGAAGATTACCACAATCTTCTACGGCACCTTTTGAAGATTACCACAATCTCCCACCTTGAAGAACACCAAATTCTTCAACACCTCAAAGAGCAGCAAACTCTTCAATAAGAAGATTACCACAATCTTCCTACACCTAACACCTAGATCACCCAAGTGTGTTCTTACCACAAAAACACTCACAAGGATATCTTGTGTTGAATGATGACCACAAATTCAAGATTACAACTCGATAATGAATATTACAATTTTGAGTGCAAGTGTAATCAAGAAATAAAGCCTAGACCTCAAGATGTGAAAGTGTAAGACCTTAGGCTATTACAACAAGAATATTGAAGATGAAAGAACAAGTATTTGCTTGAGTGTATCTTGTTGTGTTGTATATCAATTGGTTATCTTGTTGTTCCAAAACATCCTCTATTTATAGGAGATGATAAATCATGGATAGGCTCCTCTTGGAGATTGAAATTCTACAGAAAAATACAATTAAAATCAAGAATATAGCTGTTAGACATCAATCCCACAATTTAAGGAAAATGTGTATGCTGTCAAAATAGTAGGGCGACGGGTCGCGCAGAAATAGACGTTTGAAAATTTTGCACAGAAAATACATAGGGCGACCGGTCCACATAGGGTTCGATCGGTCGACCCTATGTTGGACCGTTTGGGCTCGATAAAAAAACAATATAGAGAATAGCCCAGGCCTTCAGACACCGGTCGACCTCAATGGTCGACCTCACCGGTCGACCTCCAGGTCGACCTCAGTGTAAAAATGCTTCATCTCATTTATGTTTCAAAACTCAACTTCAGGTACGGGTTGCCCTATAGGGCGATCGGTCCAAAACGAGACAAAAGTGTTGTCCAATTTTTGTCAAAAATAAACTTCAAGAAATACTCCGAAAAATTAGTAAAAACATTTTATTTTGATCGGTAGTATTTGGACAACATTTAGAAACCTTGTTTTGGTGTAAAACTCATTTAAACAAAATCATCAAAATCATGATAAAAATATTTATCTAATAAGACCCTTGTACAATGTTAAGTTTGTAATCGGGTGTACTTTGGTTTTACTTTGTCATTTTGGACTGTAACTTATTCCGCTGCAACAATTAACTTTATTTGGGATTGTTCTTGATGATTGAGTAGACTTATTTGGCTTAATTCTTGTTTAAGTTATTGATCACGTCATGGTCCCGTTTGGGACATGAAAGTGCCACATCATTAGCATCATATAACAAAATCTTGCATCGGCTCCCCGCGCACATAGTTCGTGTTAGAGGGCTTGTGATGGGTAGAGATATATACTTCCACATTGATGGACCATGATGGTAGACTTATAATTGATGGCCTTTTACAGGAAAGACCCATGAGGCCCAGGCTACATTTTGATAGGCCAAACCCGTACGTGAGACCCATCAGCCAAAACGGATAATATCTCTTGGATAGATACGAGCCACCCAATGTCACATCAAACACATTGACACCTTTCAGTCTTTCACACATTTATCGCAATTTGTATAACAAAACATATAAAGTGCAATGTCATATTCAGACACTTTCAAATATGGAAAGATTTTACACGTCTTACTCACATTTTATCAAGTTCAGTTCCCCGCACCTACTGAGAGACGTTGACAGCAGGGGCGGAGCTAGACCCGGATTATTGGAGGGGTTGAAAATTTTTGGGGGGATTAAATTAATAAAAACATAATATTTAGTACTAAAAATTAATATTTAAAAATACAATTTACATATAAACACAAGAGCACCCCCATTTTTTTGCCCGCACCAGGCCCCAATAAAGCCCCCCCATTCACGGGGAAGGATACGCCCCTGGTTGATAGGTTGTTTATTGGGGGAAGAAAGACAAAACAACCCTTGGATAAGTTGTGAAGCGTGGATGAGTGCTGATCAAAAATAATAACCACATACACAAATAATTATCTCAAATAAAATGAAGACCAAGAAAATAAAATGATAAGCCAAAACACCAAATTTTAACGTGGAAAACCCCAAAAGAATAAGGGGAAAACCATGGGGCAAATACCCACAACGAATCAACTAACAAATAGTGATTACAAAATAGTACAAGCTTTTTGTCAAAGATTGTGTTAATTACAACAATGGGAAAAATTACTCTCTTTTGGTGTATCTCTCAACATAATAAAATACATTAAAAGAAAGCCCACGGATATTCCCAAAGCTCACACAATGTGGAGAAACTCAACCATACCATTGTCTGACACACATTCAAATATTTATAATGATTTTTATATCACTATTTTTGGAGCAAATACTCCCTCCAATTGGAGATAACTCTCTCGCTCGAGAAAACTCGCAATCAGGCTCTTTCTTGCTGGCTTTACTCTCTTTTTCTATCGGTGTATTTTGAATCCTTCGAGCAAGCGTATTTATATGACAAAGCTTCTGAATGCGTTGTGGAATCAACCATTTTGGCACCGAAATATTATTGTCAAAATAAGACGACTACTCAAACTTCTTTTGTCAAAGGTTGGCACCACCCTCACATGGGTGGACCTCAACAATCTCCCCATCTACGTCATGTGAGAGATATCTCTTCCATTTGTACACTATATTGATCTTCCGGAAATATCTTTTCACCAACAAATTGCACTGGTTTGCTACAAATCCTTGACGCCATGATTAACTATCGTCGAAGAGCTGCTCTCGTCATTAGCAAACCAAATATTATTGCATAGCCTCTATATACTGTTGGACACTCTCAAACATCTCTTGCTCCACCTCAACAAAAAATGTGATGTTCCTTGATCGATCAACCAAACTCTACCGCGCTATTTGATGAAGGATGCAACTCTCAAAAAGGGAATTAAATAAATATTATAGATTGAATTATAATGATAACAATGAAAGGACATTTTTGCTCACAAAAGTGATAAGAAAAAAACATCTAATTTACATTCCTGATACTAATTAAATTAATATCAAGAATGTCAAAAAGCAATTTAACGGTTTTTCTTTCATAATGTTAATACAACTACTTAGATTTTATCTTCACAAAATTCACTAAATATTGTTGCGATATTACTATATTGAATCAATGCAAAATGAGAAGTAAGATAATAAGCACTGGATAATTGTTCCATGACATCATTAAAAAACCTTATAATTTGACAAAAATTTTCATAAACCAGAAATTTGTCAGGAAATCTATCAACATTTAGAACAGTTTGCCTAAAAAGAAAATATATAATAGGTATATCTAAAATTAGTTTCATTAAGTACTCTTTAAGTGGGGTCTTGTGGAGTGAATGAATGTGTGTGCCAACTACCAATTCAAATATCGGAACAAACTGAAACTTTTTTTTGATCGGTAACAAACTGAAACTTAGTAATACATGTCGTTTCCTTTTTCGCATAAAAAAATCAGTGAGCGTGTAATTGTAGTGCGTGGATCTCGTTTAGTCAAGGCCACTCCTAACGTAAGACGAATGAATCGATCGATTCGGACCCGGAAAAATTACAAATTTTAGGGGTCCAAATTTTCATATACCTTTTATATGTCATTATTGAGTAGAAAATTAAAACAGAGTCCATTAAATATTAGAACCCAATAAGCCCCATTTATCGAAGTTTTCCAAAAATATCTTGAGAAAATATCCATATATCTTTAAGAACACAAGTTGTAGAAAATTCTAGAGAAATCGATATTTTATTAGACTATTTTAGTGGATGAATGATAACCATTATATCAAACAAATTATAACTATTGGTTAGAGAATTGTCTTACTTTAAATTGAAATTAATGATATTGTAAGAAACCAAAACTGAGAAGAATTAAGAAAACACGTTTGCTACAAAAACTCTCTTTTAAATAGCATTTTCTTCTTGCTAAGTAAATTAAATACATCTCTCCTTGAACAAATAACTTAATTTAGCCTAGAAGCTCCCACGAGATGATAAAAAGGAAAAAAAAAAGCTTTATACAAATTAAAATGGACAATGACTTATAATTTACCCAAGACCCTCTAAGAGTAAGGGAATGCGATTAAATATATGTGGTGACGGATAATGAAATTTTACAAAATTAAAATATCATAAAGTCATTAAATTCACCGATTCTTTGAGACGTTTGTTTCCATTTTCCATGATTCAAGGCTTTCCAACGCTTGTTTCTGGCCGAGCAGCTGGCGTCATCAAAATTATCCATTTTCCACGAGAGAGAAGTTTACCATGAGGAGATTTTATAACATAAAAACTTGAAGAAAAAAAATGGATAGCCTCTTGAACTTTAGCGGATACCTTCACGAGATGATTAATTAATGAAGCTTCAAAAACCGTGGAGAGAAAAGAATAAAAATATACAATGAATTTGTACTAATGCACGGTATTTTCCCCTATTGAATCATGTATTTAACCAGAGTCATCTTATATATAGGATCAGATTTCCTATTCGAGACGTGAGACGTTGCAGACTTCTATAGAATAGGATTGGTTTTTAAAATAGTCAATGAATAGATTTTTATTCAATTAGTTAACTAAATAAAAATAATTTACAATTATGAGTTTATTTTAAGAATTAATAAAATTATCGTATTCGACCAAAATAGATTATAAATATGACACGTGACCTTTCTTAAAAAAAATTATTTCACAAAGTTTCAATACAACTTAAAAAAATTCATTTAACTGTGTGTCAATATAATTTGCGCTCAATGGAGGTGTTTCAAATTTGCCCTTAAATTGCCAGCCTAGCTTTATTTTTGCGTTTAAATAAAATTTAGCTATATATATTTATATTTAAATATAGTTGTGCAAGTATGCAATTAAATATATATGCGTAAGTAAATAGAAAAACCCAACCAGTTACGGAGTTACCAGCTAAGTGCTAAAGGTGAAAATGTCTTTTCGGTGACATTTCGTTCTTTTTTATTTTAGAGAGAATAGTGAGAAAATTATTTTAAAGAATGAGAATGGATTTTGAGAGTGTATTTGGATATAAGATGAAAATGTTTTGATGATAGTTGATGTGATAGTTTTTTTAGTATAATAGTGATTAGATGTGATTGATGATTTGAAAAATAATAGAGAGTGAATAGTGTATTTGAGATATGATTGTATAATAATGATAGTTGATGTGATATTTTTTTGTTTAAATTATAAATGAATGTGATTGATGATTTGAAAATTGAGAAAATTGAATAGTGTGTTTTTTGAATTTTTTCACAAGCAATCACATTCATGCAAAAATATATCTAAAAAGTGGAAAAGGTGAAAAAAATCACATCCAACTACAATATTATTTTATGTAAAAGTAAAAATGAGCAGAACGAAAAGTCAAGGGAGTGAATTGTTTGACCTTTCGTTCCGCTCCTTTTTACTTTTAGAGAGAATAGTGTAAAACACTTATTTAAAAAAATGAGAATGGATTTTACATGTGACTGGATATAAAATGAAAATTTGATGATGATAGTTGTTGTAATAGTTTTTTTAGTATAATAATAATTATATTTGATTGGTGATTTGAAAAATAAGAGAGAGTGAATATTGTATTTGTAATATGGTTGTATAATAACGATAGTTGATGTGATATTTTTTTTTGTTTAAATTATAATTGGATGTGATTAATGATTTGAAAAATGAGAAAAGTGAATAGTGTATTTTTTGAAATTTTTCACAAGCAATCACATATTCATGCAAATTTTTGTCAAAAAAATGGAAGGGATAAAAAATCTTTCACAAGCAATCACTTATGATTCGAATTCTGACCAACGCATTTGTAATGGGTTGCAACGGTTATAGCGTACAAGCCTCGTGTTTTTAATAATTGACTCGTTATCAATCGTAACTCAAATGTTACTTGCCATCGTTTCACTTTTAATTTGATGACTAGATGAGTCAGATCCCAACTTTGGCACAACAACTTCAAAGATATATTTGAAAGTATACTGAATTTAAAGTGGGTAATGAGTTAAAACTTTTTTTTTTTGCATAGATCCAATATAATATAAAGTTGTGATAACCAAAAAATTAAATAAGGGTTAATTTAGGAGTTGTTTTAGGGGTTAGTTTAGGGATTAGTTATAGATTAATTTAGGAGTTGGGTTAATGGTTAATTTAGGATTTAAAAAATATAGAAATAAAAATAAAAATTAGCCTATAAATACATGATTAACCACATATGTTTTTCACAACTTTCTCAATTCTCTACAATAGAAAACGAAGGGATCGAGGACTAGGACTTTTATCGTTCAATTTTTCTACATCAGGTATCTGCGATTATTAAGGTAGAAATTTCTATATTATTTGTCTTTATTTAATGTTTCATGATTGTATTTTTTTAATTGCAATACATGTCAAGAGGAAATAAATTCATATAAGCTAGGGGCCATGAAAAGGGTCCGGGATCAAAAGTATCTTCGGGGTGAACCCGCAATGCTATATGTAGGAACTGGTCAGTCAGAGGAAAAAGAAGAAATTAATGAATTTATTGTTGTAATTATGTGAATGCTTTTCATGTTATATTAAATATTAACAGATATATCCCTACTGAGCTAGATGAAGCTCACCTCTATTATTATAATGACTTTCAGGTTGAGGAATCCGACTGAAGATATGATGTTGTGGATGGTGGAATAAATCATGCTATATTTATATTTTAAATAATTATGATCGCAACAAAGTTTGGATTTATGTCTTTAATTTGTTTCCAGTGTATGCTTGGAATAATTGTTGGATATTTAATTTGGAAGATGAATATTATTATCATCATCATCATCATCATCATCATCATCATCATCATCATCATTAATTATTATTATTATTATTATTATAATTATTATAATTATTATTATATTTTTTCCTTAAGAATTAAAAATTATAAATCAACTTTTTGATAATTATTGGGATAACTTTAATTTATAAATTTGTGTTTTTTAATAATATTTTTAGAGTACTTTAATGTCATAAAATTGGATCGTTACAAGTGGTATCAGAGCAGGTCTATGTTTCTGTAGGCTTGTTAAAAAAAAGTTTGAAATTAAAATGTATTGATTTTTTAAGAAAATTAAAATTAATAAAAGTCAAATTTTGTATAAGATAAAATAGTGTAATAACATCCACCTCCATTATATCTTGCCGATCTCCTCAAGGTATGAGAATTATTAATTCAAGTTACATTATACAATTGTATCAGTATGCTCATTTATGTCATGATGTATTCCATATTACTATATTATGCTTTAGAAATATAATACCAGTTTAAATGTTAGATGAATAGAAATCTTGTATTCCTTCCAAAAACAAAAATGTAAAAATAGACTTATGGTTGCAAATGCACGTATATATAGATGGCAGGAACTCGCTCGCCACACTGCAAGAAAGAACAATAATAATAACAACGGGTCCGAACCATCCAATTAGCCGACTCAATCATTATTTCAACTATCAAATTGAGGAGGGGATATCATTGGAGAATATATAGTTAAAATTCACCAGTTGCGGTACAATGTGAGGAATATCACCGGGGCTCCAAATGAACGCGTTGCCTCTCGTAGAGTGATTGATAGCTTACCCTCGTTTTGGAACGTCAAGGCTGAAAAGTTTATTGCCTCATCATTGGAGTATGACAGGCATGACGACCAACCTAAAATCAACTACGGGACATTCACTGGTAGGTTATATGGTAAATGGATTGAGTTTTTAAACAATGAGGCTATGGCAGAAGATGAGGAACCGAAAGGACACTTGGAAGAAGACCTAGAGGAAGATCCAGAAGAAGAACCAGAAGAAGATCCGAAGGAAGATGAAGACATGGATAAGTAGAGATAGATGGGTCTATGTATTGCAATAATTGATAAATAAATCCTTGTTATATATAAAGATTAGTTGTCCTACAATTGATACTAATGTATTTGACCATTATATTAGGATATTTAGATTTTAAGTTAGATATCTCATGTAAAATCCATTAATAACCTGGGATAAATGATAATAATAATATTGCGTATGACATGTTCGATCGCTAAACACCTAAAATAAATCTAGCAATCCTCGCAAGAGAACGAGATCAATCGTAGGGTAGCAAGTTGACCACAAGTCGTCTCTTAAGGAAGATTTAGCCGGCAAATAATTATTATGCGACACAATTGACAGAAAATAAAACCTAAACACTCTAACCAATTTTGTGATTTTAATAAACTAAAGAAAAACAAGTAAAAACACAATAATCAAATTGAACGAATAACTTTGAGAAACATATATGAATGAAAGTCTAGGATTTCGGAATCATCTCATCAAACTTGCAAGCAAAATGTCAATTAATTGATCATGCGGTTAACAAATATAACAAACATGTAAAAACTAAGCCTCAGTCTGATAACTCACGTAGTCACAGATTAGGGCTATCCCAAAATAATTTGCTATTTTCATTAAGTAAACAAATATCTTCTGATTCATATCTAACCCCCCGAATAAATTTAGTCTAGGAATAATATCTTCTCTCGATCTTAATTATTCTCTCAAAACAATCAAAAGTTGATCAGACAATCAACTATCAGATAAAGCAATTTATTCAGGAAAGTAAATCAATTAATCAATCCTCATACTTGTTTGTTTGAATCAAATCATCCTAATCCTAGAACAAGAAAATTAGCTCATGCTTGGGGATGGGATTATAATCTCAATTAAAGGAAATAAAATAATCATAAACATTATCATGCAACAATAATAATCACCCAACAATTGAAATCAGACAAAAGTGATGAAAAAATTTTACTCTTTGATTAAGAAGCAAAATAACTTCAAAGGTAAGAACCCAAGCAATCTCAATATTGAAAAGTAAGAGAAAAGAGAGAAAACTAGAGTCTAAAAGTATTAAGAATGAATGTGTGTCGAAAATAGGGGCTCCCCAAGTCCTATTTATAAGCCTAGAGTCCTAAAAAATGTGGAAGAGCCAAAAATCCGGAAAAAATCAGAAATTTCGTGTTCAGTACTACACCGCGTGCGCTCGCGCATTGTCGCTTGCCGTCCTTTTGTGCATGCTTGTGGCCTGCCTTCTCCGTGCGCCCGCGCGGAGAGACGCGCGCCCACGCGCCCTGCTGCCGCGCGTGCCTGAGCGGTGACCCGCGCGCCCGTGCTCGAGCCTCTTTTCATCATAACCTATAAAAATAATAAAATAACCACACACTCGACACTATAACCAATACTTAAAGCTATGTAAATATGCATAACCACACACAAAATAAGACAAGAAACAAACAAAAAATTATACTAAAAATCATGCAAAACAACTCCCCCACACTTAGCCTTTGGCTTGTCCTCAAGCAAACAATAATACCAATAAACCTAACAAGAAATATAATGTCCAATTTGAGAATCTATTAATCCATAACACCATGTTCTATCTACCTCGGATTATTCCTTATCGATTCCCAACCTTCACAATAAACTCACTCGGCTCCTAAGGTGGTTTCTCATACTCATGATTGAGCCCCCATTTTACGTAAAAGTCAAACATGGGGCTCATGAATTCTCCTAGTTACTAAGCAGCTCAACCATCGGAGTATAATACCGATTGCTCTATTTTCCTTTTTTTTATATATAGCTCTATCATGCCCATTTTTTTTGCTATATAATGCTCTTTTTTTCCCCGCAAGGCAAGCAATTTTGTGTACACACAAATCAAAATATGATTTTAACTTAGTTCACATCAATGAAATTTCGTAATTCAAGCCCCACAACTCGGACTATTGTTCAACTGTCACCTAATTCGTTCACCGCAAAGGCTAATTCACGACTTAGTCAAATTCCTATGTATCAAGTTCACAAAGTAATTACATATTTGCAACTCAAATTAATACATATATTTCAAGTTGACTAAACAACACCCTTATTAATTCTTAACCATATGCAATCACCTAATTCTTAACAATGACTAATTGTCCCCCCGCCAGTTACATCACGCAATGACCTCAATGCGTATAAGTAAAAGAGAAGGAAAAAGATACGTCCCTGAAAAATGCGATGATTGAATAATGGCACTATAGTAACATCCGCCTACAATTCTGCAAAAACATCTGAGGAAGGAAACACAATACCAAAATAGAAACACTAAAACTATATTAATGACAACAAGGAATGAAAACACACTAATACGCATGCAACACACACAAAAGAAAATTAAATAAAAAATAAAACAAACTCTAAAAGTGTCACTGCTGTGTATCCGAAGGTGGTAGAGGCGGGAATGGTGAGAAAGACGTGTTCACCTAGTGCTGTTCAATGTTTTGCACTCGAGTGTCAATGGACTCGACCTGCGTGTTCATGTTTCGCATAAGTTCATGAAGCCCAGTCATTTGATGCTGAAAATAATCAAACTGGCTCTGCATAGCATCAAGTTGTCCCATATCTCCCAACCGGTGGTGGGGCCCTGACTGGTGCTAGTGGAGGGGCCGATTGTAAATAGATCAACTCGTGGTGGTAACCCTCATGTGGAGGATGAATATCGGGATCAGACTCATACTCCTCGCCCATATGTCCCAACTGCTCCCCTGCTGGCTCTTGTAGGCGTGGTAGAATACCCATCGGGTTCCATATGTCACTACGAAAATGTTTCCGGGAGTCGGGGTCCTTTAAGGTGCCTTCTTTTGTTAGAAAATCCGTATTTTTTAGCAAAGTCGTATTCAAGGACCCACATGGAATTTCAACAAGGTGGTCGAGATGGTCGGGGATCATGTTGAAATGAATTGCTAGTTGAAAAATTAGGTGTCTGAAACCCAACGTATACTTACGGTTCCAAAAGTTGCGTTAGAAAGTGTCAAAAATGAATGTTGTAGTGCAAATTTTAGTGTTACGACGAAAGCGCCATATAAAGAACAACTCCGAGGTAGTCACCTGACTACTCTTATCTTTTCCAAAAACACAGTGAGTAATGAATTTGTGCAAAAAGTATAAGGCATGATCTATAATAAAACCATTTGGGATTCCCTTTGTAGAAAAATTATTATAACCCGTCAATTCTGCCCAAAATTCAGCTGGGGTAAATGAATTGGGCACTGCCCAATACCATGCCTAGATAGTCTAAAAACGGATTTAATTACTCTAAACTTTACTTCACATTCCTCCCCAAACAAACGACATGGAAAATTTGTAAGATGTGAATCCGAAAAATACAATGTCATATAAAACTCCAGTACCAACTCAATCATGCTGATAAAAAAATAAAAAGTTGTGATATTCTTAACTTTCAGGTGGAGGAAGCCAACCTCGATTTGCTCTAAAGTTATCAATGAAGGTATGTGTGTGATATTGTAGAGGTTTGGGAGGACCCTCTACAATTTCCCAGTTAAAAGAATCTTGGCAATTTCACCACCCGGATTTAGTTTTTATTAGCAAAACAAAAAAGGAAAAATTTTGTAGAGACGTGTTGTAGGAAACTTCGTGTTGAGGATAGATGGAATTGTGAGGAGCCGGTGGGGATGAGTGGTGGCTTGCTTCTTTTGTGGAACGACCAAGTTACTATTGTTCAATTGATCATGAACCAATTTTGTATGGAGGTCATGATTAAATTGCAAAATGCCGATTCTAAATTTTGGATGATCTTTATCTATGCTAGTACTTTGGATTCTGAGAGAGAGAAACATACCTTAGAGGGGAGAGTGTTAAGTGGGGTAATTGTTGGTGTATGGCGGGGGACTTCAACGATATTCTTTGTCATGAGGAAAAAAAGGGGGAAGGAAAAGAACTTAAGCTAGCTCCAAAATTTAAGATCTTTCATCAATGACCTTGGTTTAGCGGAGATTAATATGGTGGGCAATGGCTTCACGTGGGCGAATAATAGAGAAGCTGAAGGATTTATTGAAGAAAAGCTTGATAGATTCTTTGGGACTTTTGAATGGTTAAATAGATTCCCTTCGGGTTGTGTTTTAACTAGAATTTAAAAGCTCTTTGGACCATGTGTTGGTTACATTCAACTCGGACCCGAACATTAAAATTTCAAAAAAAAAGATTTGCTTTTGATAGGTGATGGCTTGAGAAAGATGAGGTGGATTCAGGTGATTAATGAGGCCTGGACGAAGCTCCAATAGGGCAATCCGCTGTTTAGGCTCCAAAGGAAGATTTCAGAATGCAGGGTTAATCTCCTTAAATGGAGCTGCAAATTTAGAGTTGTGGCGAACGCGAAATTGGAAGAGTTAAAGCTGAATTAGAGCCCAGGGGGACGTAGAGACTGGAATTATTGGAATAGGCTTAAGTGTCAATTGCAGGAAGAATATAGAATTGATGAGATTTATTGGAAACAAAAGTCTAGGGTCCAATGGCTTAAGGAGGGTGATAAAAATTATAAGTTTTTCCACGCATTTGTTGTTCAAAGGAGGAGGAAAAATTGTATTTTGAGGCTTGTGAATAATGATCAATCCGTTAGTTGGGGAGAAATGGCCATTGAGTTTTTCCACGCATTTATTCTTTCAATATTTTTGGGAAGCTACTAAAAATGACATTTGTTCTGCCATTTTCAATTTTTTTTTTCTGGGAAAATTGTGAAAAGCATTAACCATTCTCTTGTGACTTTGATCAAATGCCTTAATCCTACTCGTATGTCACAGTTTAGGCCTATCAGCTTATGTAATGTCATTTATAAAATCATATCCAAGATTCTTGCTAATCGTCTTAAGCCTTGTCTGCAACAGTGCATCAGTGAAAACCAGTCAGCTTTCTTGCCTAATCGCCTTATCTGTGATAATGTAGTTGTTGCACATGAAGCAATCCATTTCCTTAATAAACATAGATCTGGTAATAAAGGTTATATGGCTATTAAACTTGACATGGCTAAGTCTTATGGTAGGGTTGAATGGAATTATATTAGGTTGGTCATGCTTAGAATGGGGTTCTCTGTTGTGTTTGTCAATTGGGTCGTGGTTTGTGTTTCTTCCTCTTCTTATTCCTTCAACTTGAATGGTAAAGCTTGTGGTTATGTTATCCAAGATTCTTGCTAATCGTCTTAAGCCTTGTCTTCAACAGTGCATCAGTGAAAACCAGTTAGCTTTCTTGCCTAATCGCCTTATCTTTGATAATGTAGTTGTTGCACATGAAGCAATCCATTTCCTTAATAAACATAGATCTGGTAATAAAGGTTATATGGCTATTAAACTTGACATGGCTAAGTCTAATGATAGGGTTGAATGGAATTATATTAGGTTGGTCATGCTTAGAATGGGGTTCTCTGCTGTGTTTGTCAATTGGGTCGTGGTTTGTGTTTCTTCCTCTTCTTATTCCTTCAACTTGAATGGTAAAGCTTGTGGTTATGTTATGTCTTCTAGAGGCATTAGACAAGGTGATCCAATATCACTGTATCTTTTTTATAGTCTCATAATTATTTTCTAGTCTGATCAAGAATAATGCCACTAATAAATCCTTTAAAGGTCTGAAAATCAGTGCTAAAGGTCCTATAATCACGCACCTCTTGTTTGCAGACAATTCATTGTTGTTTTGTGAGGCAAAAACATGCCAAGTTGCGGGTATTCTTAAAATTCTTGAGCAATATAATTTGTTGTCGGGTCAGCTGGTCAACATGGATAAATCATCCTTTTTTTTAGCAAAAATACGGCGGTTGAGGTACAACAAACAATTTGTAGCACTCTTAACGGCATTAAAATTTAGAAGTCGTGTAGATATCTTGGTCTACCTTTGGGTATTGGGAGGTCCAAAAAAGAAGTTTTTCATTTTGTGGTTGAGGCGGTGTGTTCTAGATTGGAAAATTGGAAGAATAAATTTCTGTCAATGGCGGGTAAAGAAGTCCTACTCATAGCGGTTTTGTCCTGCTTCAAACTAACCGCTGGTATTTCCTTGAAAATCAGCCAGATTGTGGCTAAATTCTGGTGGTCAGGGAAAGACTTAACGAAATCAAAAATCCACTGAAAAGTGTGGGATAAAATCACAATTCCGAAATCGGCTGGGGGGTTAGGTTTTCATAACATTGTTCTATTCGACGAAGCTCTGATTACTAAAAACTTATGGAGAATTCTGGCTCAACCTAATCTCCTCATTAGTAAAATATTGAGAGCTAAGTACTATCCGAGAGGTAATTTTTTGAGTGTGGAGATTAAGCAAAATGCATCGTGGATGTGGAGATGTTGGATGAGCTGTAGGGATACTCTTAAAGAGGGTTTGAGGTTTGAAGTTGAGGATGGTAAATCGATCAAAATTTGGCAATCCCCGTGGATTCGGAAAATCTCAATTTCTGACCTTCCACAGATCCTCCAATTGATTTCCATCCTTTCTGGGCTAGTGAACTTATTGGCAGGGATGGTTTGTCATGGAACAAGGAAGTTGTGAAGAGTGTATTGAATGAGGAAGACTGCAACAATATTTTCATAATTAAAACTGTCAATAAGGATAAAAGGGATAAACTGGTGTGGCATTTGGATGCTAAAGGAAAATTTTCGGTTAAATCTATCTATCAGCACTTGATATTGAACAGACTTAGAAAGATGGATGTAGCTAGGAGTAGTGAAAATGCAGTTATGCATCAGGTTATCATAAAAAGAAGTTGGGGGCTTAGAATTAAGAGCAAAATTAAGCATTTTTATGGAAGTATTATTCAGGGATTCTCCTTACGACATCCGATATTAAAAAGAAGGGGTTGGATGTGGATAAGATGTGCAAATGCTGTGGGAAAGAGGTGGAAACGATTGAACATTTATTTTTCAAGTGTCATCGAGCTCGAAAAGTGTGGAAGCTTGCTCCTATTCATTGGGATGGCATTGAGGACTTGGCCGACTCTTTCTCATTTTGGTGGGGCAAAATATGTGGTTTGGATTCGAATCCTTGTTCTGTTCGAGGAATCCAAATCACCTCGTATGTTCTTTGGTGGTTATGGAAGACTAGAAATTTGTGGGTTTTTGTAGAAAGTTGGACTTGAACTCCAAATTGTTAATGCGGTGTCATGGAGTTTTGGGAGTTCGAAAATCAAGGGGCTCGTGTTGCTGATGTTTGAGTTGCTGTGGAATTTTTGTTGGGCTGAGTAGGGTGACATTGTCTCCAGTTCTTGGCGCAATTGATGTTGTTTCAATGGCTTAGTTTTTGGTTGGGTTGCTGTGTTGGCTTCATCTAAGAGTTAGGAACTTTTTCTAGTTCAGTGGCTCGTTTTTGTGTAAGTGGGTTTTCATTGCTGTTTCTGATTCAATTGAAGGATGTGGCTAAGGGACTTCAGTGTCTCTTTTCACTGTTTTTAGCCATTACTGTAGTACCCGAGAATTTGGGAAAAAATAGAAATTAGGGCTTGATTGTTTAATAATTAGAGATTAAAATTTTGGCTGAAATCTGAAAATATAATTATATTTGGGCCTAATAGATTAGTTTTAGACTTTATTTTATATATTATATACTGGCCCACTAGAAATAATCTTAAACCCATCATCAAACCCAAACCCAAGTTTATCCAAATATAGTAGCACCAATAAAATATAAATTATCCTAAAAAATATTTAATTAATATTTTTATAACAATCAAATTAATTTATTATAAATTCCAACAAATCAGTTTTATATCTCTATTACTCAGTAGTGTTTTAGCCAACTTATCTAATAGTATAAGTAGTATATTTTATTTAACTACAAATATTTTTTTAACATAACTTTATACCAGAAATTAAGTACAACTAAGATCCTAAAAATTGAAAAAAAAAAAAAAAAAAACAAATTAGGGCTTCAATTACCAAATCTAAAATCGGAAGAGAAAAAGAAATCAATTAAACAAATCTATTTATGTTAGTCAAATTCTCTGGTAATCAAATCATCAATTCAATAAATTAAATATTAAATTATCAACCTCAAATCTTCTCCTTTCCAAAAATAAATTCCAGTCTATCACTATATAAACCACAACTCCTCCTGCAAATCTTGATCCCACACAAATTTTCTCAAAGTGAAAGGTAAGAAAATTTTCCACCCGTAAGCACATCCTACAACCCCCATCAACAAACCAGAAAAAAATATATTTCAAAAGGGAGAATCGGGCAGAAGGATGACCTTGGTTCTCCATCGCTGCCGTCGTCGCCGCTATACTCCGGCGAGTGTGGTGGTACGTGTGTATGTGTTGGTGTGTGAGAGAAGTTTTAGAAAAAGAAAAGAGATTGGGGTTGGGGAAAGTGTTGACTGAAATAAAAAAATGGTAGGGGAATTTTGAAGATTCAGGTTACTGGGGAGGGAAAAGAGAAAAGAACTACAAAAGAGAAAGTTAAAGAAAGAAAAAAAAAGAAAGAAAGAGAGAGATGAAATGGGTGGGGGAAAGTTACGGGAAAAGAGAAGAAAGAAGAAATAAGTGGGGGGGCTGGGGGTTGGGGGTTGGGGGAGAAGGCTGGGGGTGGGGGCATGGGGTTGGAATGAAGGAATATGGAGAAAAATGTGGGTTTAGCCTTGAGTTTAGGAAATTGATCCAAATCCTAAATTTTTACCCAATTAATTTCTTGCCCTTAAATTTAATTCCTATTATATATATAAATTTTATATAAAAGTTACAAAATATTAATACTAGTTTTAAATTTAATTGTAGGCAACAAGAATTTTCAGGCATAAAAATTTCCACTCTTCGACACACTTTACTCTAAGCTACTTTTCGAGGTAGGGTTTTTTTCTAAATTCCACCTTTATTTGTCCTTGTTAAACACCCTTTATATGTTGCTTGATAATGTTGTTTCTACTATGTGTCTATAGTCGTGTGGGTCCATACAGAGGTCCGGGGCATAAAAGTTCCCTCCGGTGAAATTCCGGCAGTGCGAGCCATGTTTCAATGCTATAGCTACAATTACATTTCAATTTTTAACCATGTTATTTTGTGATGTATATTGTGTATTTAGTTTGGACAATTATGCTCCTACTGAGCCGTTGAATGCTCACCCTAAAATATACTTCTATTTCAGATGAATAATGGAGTTGGCGAGACACGTGGAGGCGGTGACCCGAACAATAAAAATCAGAATAATAAACTTTATTTTTATATATATATATATATTTTTCTTTGATGGATATTTCTAATGTTTAGTATTAAGAATTTATTTATAAAATAATTCTTAGAATTATTATCTAACAGTTTTTATATTATCATTTTAAATGGTAAATGATCTTTGAAAAATTCACGTTTATTTATAAATCGTACTATCACTTTATAAATCGTGTTTTATTTTATAATTGTGAAAACGGGATGTTACATAAGTAATATCAGAGCGGGTCAACATTTCAGTAGACTTGTTACAAAAAAAAGAGTTCTTTTAATTTATGTTAGAAAACAAATTATAAAAATATTTGTCCAAAAAAAAAGAGAAAAATACATAGAAATGGGTTACTTACCACCGCTAGCCACGTCGACTCCAAAAGCCAAGGCACGGACTTAAATTTTTCAAAAGTTCTATTGCTACTTCTACATCTATTGACACTGCTACTTCTACTCTATTACCATTGCTACTACTACTGACAAAATTATATGATTCCTATTGATAAAGAAAATAATTTAACTTAATTTATAGGGATGCATAGCACATACGATATAATGTGACTATTAGGCTATTGCGAGATATTGATGAATTCTATAAACAAATAGAAAGAACAATACAAACTCTTGAAGGACCCTTGCGATAGAATACATGAGGTTCTTTACGAATTTATATGCGATCTATAATGTTAGGATTGACTATGAGTAGATTACTAGCAACACAGATTTAAAGGAACTTTATTGATTATTCAAGTTGAATATTCACGATTTAAGTATTGATATTTTTCCCAAGAGTTAATGGTAACAGATTGAGATGGTTATGATATCATTTGGAAAAACAATAATTATTATTTGGATGTCTAAAGTCATGAAACTGAAAGTTTGTAGACTAGATTTAGAAATTGATTTATATGAAGGAACGATTTTTATGGGATCTTAGTCATGAACAAACTTAGGAAGAGCCGAGAAGGTATAGAGTGCCACATAAGGAGATAGTATTTCAATGCATAAAAAAGATGAGTTTATTTTTTATAGAATAAAGGCTAGTATCGTACCCGAGTTGTGTTAAAAAAATGGCAATAAAAAGTTTGAGAAAGAAATTATTAGATGTATTTGGTTAGTGTAGTAGGTTTCCAATATTTTGATTTTATAATGATCAATATGTTAGTTATTAGAGACTATGTAAAATATTTTTCAAAATATATTTGGGATTCCACCGGATAGACAAATAGAATCTATTGTTAACTTTTACTTGGACTATTACCGGTCAGACTTACCTTATAGGATGGCGTCAAAGGAATTACAAGGGTTCAAGGTGCAATTACAAGATTTATTGGTTAACTGACTTATTTGACCGAGAATATCACTATGAGGAGAGTCAATCATGTTTGTTAAGATGGAATATGAGTCTATAGGGTCTATATTGGTTGCATGGAAAATTTATTTGATCATAAAACAATTACCTAGTAATTAGAATAAAAGATTTTATTTAATTATTTAAAGGAGCTAGTGTCTTCTCTAAGACATATTTTAGGTCTGGATATCACCAACTGAAGTTCAACAAGTATAATTTATGGTTAAACTATGTAGTATTTTTTTGATCATGATGTTACTATTTGATAAATAGAAGTTGGCATGATTAAAGTCGAAGTTGTTAATGAATGGCATGCGTCTACGATTGTGAATTAAGTTTGAAGTTTTCTAGGTCTCTCTAGGTATTACATAAGGTTTATAGAAAGTTTTTCGAAGAGTTCAACACCAATGACTAGATTGACCAAGAAAATATAAGAAGTCTTAATAGATGGAGAAATACGATAAAATTCCAAGAACTTAAAAAAGAGTTGGCTAGTTTACCTATAGAAAAAGAACAGTTGATGAATGAGTTTGCTAAGTTGAGAATCGGGGTTGTAACACCTTCTAGTGGATAGGAATTGATTATTGCAACAATGGTTGTACGAACCTGTACTTAGAGATTGAATCAGGGAGACAGAAACAACAAATAAGTATTTGTGCAAGATGAGAAACCATTGCCCTGAACACATGAAAAGATTTGCTATAGCTACTAAGTGTGCATTAATCTATGAACGAAGATTGGGTATTCCTAAGGATGAAGAACTAAGAATTAAGTTCATTAAATAAACACATTGTACATCATACACCGCTCACACTATCACATATGAGGTACAAAGATGTACCGAGATTTAAAAGAGGTCTTTTAGTAGAGAAACATGAAAAGGGACATTGGATTATTTATAACAAAGTATTTGATGTGTCAGCAAATCAAAGTCGAACACCAAAGGATGTTGACTTTACTGAGGTCTATTGAGATTCCAGAATGGAAATGAGAACATATAACAATAAATCGTAGTCCAGTTGCCATTATTGGTAAAAACAAGAATAATGATATATGATCAAGTAACTAAATCGACCCACTTTCTACCAGTAAAAATGACACTCAAAATAGAATAGTATACATAGATTTACATTAAGAAGTTGTAAGACTACATGGACCCTTTGTGATTATAGTGTCAAATAGAGACATATGTTTCACTTTGAAATTTTGGAAAAGTCTGCAATCAACCCGAGGAACGAAGTTAAGCTTTAGTATAATTTATCACCATTAGACATATGGGCAAAAAAAAAAGAAATGATTCAAACTTTAGAAGACATATTATCAGCATCAGTGCTTGACTCAGGTGAAAATTAGGAGTCAATTTTACTTTTGGTAGGGTTCGCTTGCAATAATAGTTATCAAACAACCATTAAAATGGCGGAATTGTACGAAAGGAAGTGTAGATCACCCTTGTATTGGAGCGAAGTGAGTGAGAAGAAAATTTTGGGACCGGAGTTAGTCGAACAGACAGTTGAGAAAATTGGGAAAGTTCAGGATCGAATGAAGGTAGCACAAAGCAGACAGAAATCTTACGCGGACCGACGAAGGAAGGATCTACAGTTTGATGTAGGAGAAAAGGTATTCTTGAAAGTGGCACCTACGAGGGGTGTTTTTCGTTTCGGTGAAAAAGGGAAATTAAAGCCAAGATACATTGGCCCGTTCGAAATTCTACGATGAATTGGTGAACTAGCATACCAATTGGCATTACCGCCGAAGTTGTCATATGTTCACAATGTATTCCATGTATCAATGCTCAGAAAGTACGTTTATGACCCAAGTCATATTGTCAATTATTCAGAATTAGAAATCAGGGACGATTTGACTTACGAAGAAGCACCTGAGGTTATCTTAGAACGAAAAATACACAAATTAAGAAATAAAGGCGTGGCGCTAATCAAAGTCCAATGGAAACGACACGATAAGAACGAAGCCACATGGGAACGAGAAGAAGATGTTCGAGCTAATACCCGGATTTCCTTAATTTTGGTAAGTATTCGAATTTCAAGGACAAAATTAATTTTTAGGGGAGATAAGATGTAGTACCCGAGAATTTGGGGGAAAATAGAAATTATGGCTTGATTGTTTAATAATTAGAGATTTTAAAATTTTGGGGAAATCTGAAAATATTATTATATTTGGGCCTAATAGATTAGTTTTAGACTTTATTTTATATTTTATATATTGGCCCACTAGAAATAATCTTAAACCCATCACCAAGCCCAAACCCAAGTTTATCCAAATATTGTAGGACCAATAAAATATAAATTATCCTTAAAATATTTAATTAATATTTTTATAACAATCAAATTAATTTTTAATAAATTCCAACAAATCAGTTTTATATCCCTATTAATCAGTATTTTTTAGCCAACTTTATCTAATAATATAATTAGTATATTTTATTTAACTCCAAATATTTTTTTAGCATAACTTTATACCAGATTTTAAGCACAACTAAGATCCTAAAAATTGAAAGCAAAAAAATAAAAAATAGGGCTTCAATTAGCAAATCTAAAATCGGAAGAGAAAAAGAAATCAATTAAACAAATCTATTTCCGTTAGTCAAATTCTCTGCTAATCAAATCATCAATTCAATAAATTTAAGATTTAAGTTATCAACCTCAAATCTTCTCCTTTCCAAAAATAAATTCCAGTCTATCACTATATAAACCACAATTCCTCCTGCAAATCTTGATCCCACACAAATTTTCTCAAAGTGAAAGGTAAGAAAATTTTCCACCCGTAAGCACATCCTACAACCCCCATCAACAAACCAGAAAAAATACTTTAGAAGGGAAAAATCGGGCAGAAGGATGACCTTGCTTCTCCATCATTTGCCGCCACATCACTTTTGCCGCTATACTCTGGCGAATGTGATGGTGCCTGTGTATGTGTTGGTGTCTGAGAGAAATTTTAGAAAAAGAAAAAGAGATTGGGGTTGGGGAGGGTGTTGACTGAAAAAAAAAATGGTTGGGGGAATTTTGAAGATTTAGGTTACTGGGGAGGGAAAAGAGAAAAGAACTACAAAAGAGAACGTTAAAGAAAGAAGAGAGAGCGAGAGAGAGAGAGAGAGAGAGAGAGAGAGAGAGAGAGAGAGAGAGAGAGAGAGATGAAATGGGCGGGGAAAGTTATGGGAAAAGAGAAGGAAGAATCGGTGGGTGGGGGGGTGCAAGTGGGGGGGGAGAGAGGGGGGGTTGGGGGGGTGTGGGGTTGGGATTAGAGAATAGGGAGAGAAATGTGGGTTTAGCCTTGAGTTTAGGAAATTGATCCAAATCTTAAATTTTTACCCAATTAATTTCTAGCCCTTAAATTTAATTCCTATTATATGTATAAATTTTATATAAAAGTTACAAAATATTAATACTAGTTTTAAATTTAATTGTAGGCAACAAGAATTTTCGGACATAGAAATTTCCACTCTTCGACACACTCTACTCTACGCTACTTTTCAAGGTAGGGGTTTTTCTAAATTCCACTTTTATTTGTCCTTGTTAAATGCCCTTTATATGTTGCTTGATAATGTTGCTTCTACGTGCTACGTGTCCATAGTCGTGTGGGACCATACAGAGGTCCGGGGCATAAAAGTTCACTCCGGCAGTGCGAGCTATGTTTCAATGCCATAGCTACAATTACATTTCAATTTTAACCATGTTATTTTGTGATGTATATTGTGTATTTAGCTTGGACAAATATGCCCCTACTGAACCGTTGAATGCTCACCCCAAAATATACTTCTATTTCAGATGAATGATGGAGTTGGCGGGACACGTGGAGGCGTTGACCCGAACAATAAAAATTAGAATAATAAACTTTATTTTTTTTTTATATATATATATTTTTCTTTGATGGACATTTCTAATGTTTAGTATTAAGAATTTGTTTAAGAAATAATTCTTAGAATTATTATCTAACAGTTTTTATATTATCTCTATCTCTATCTCTATCTCTATCTCTACTACTTAAAAAGGCTGAATGTTTCTGTGAATTTTTATTAGACTAAAATGCCCCTTAATTGTATTAATTATTAATTATATGTACTGTATGTTGAAAGGTTTAAAATTAAAAGCAGAACACTAATGTTGTAGAATATGAATAGGAAGGTTTGAACTTTGAAGAAAACTAAATAACATTAAACTAAATCCGATGGGCATTACAATAGAGTAAAGTCTGAATATTTATGTGAATTTTTTATTAGGCTAAAATGCCCCTTAATTGTATTAATTATAATGGAAAAAAATTGTATTAATTATAATGTAAAAAATGTAACGTGTGCTGAAAGGTTTAAAAGCAGAACACTAAAGGTTGTAGAATATGAATAGGAAGGTTTGAACTTTGAAGAAAACTAAATGGCATAAGATTAAATTTGATGGGCATTACACTAGAAGGCTGAAAGGTGAAGAGAGAAATATGGAAAAATATGAAGGGGATGGCTGAAAACAGAAAAACAGAATAGAAAAAATCCAAATAGGAGGAGACTCCATGGCAAAATCTAAAGTCATGAAAACCCCAATCATCTCTTTTTATATTCATTTCTCAATCTTTATTTTTTCTATTGGTTTTCCCCTTTTATTTCTCTGTTTCTCTATTCTCGCAATTGATCGGTTTGATGAGTGCATTGCTAGACCTTATCCTTCTCTATTTGGCCGAAAAGATGCTAATTTTTTGGCATGTCTCCATGCTAATTTTGACATGATCAAATTGGTTATACTATGCAAAGGATTGATTTTTTGGTGTCAACCTCGATTTCAAACCTTTATTACATGATTACCTTCCTTCAGGTGCAATTGCTTCCTCCGAAATCCCGCAAGCAAAAAATTATTGAACTACACAAGATTCCTTGGTATACTTTGTTAGTCCACTTCTCTGGCTTAATTTGGCCTTAATTTATTCGTTCTAATTAGCTTAGGTATTCAATTTTCAACTCTTTTATTTCATATATATGTAATATATATATGTGTATGTGTGTGTGTGTAAATGTGTGTTTTTGGCTTAAATGAGACCTTTGATGTTTTCTTTTGGTTTTAATGCTTATTATTTATTTATTTTCAGTTGTGATTGATCTATTGTTTTTTCAGTATTGCTGCATCTTTGCAACTTTAAATTTTGTTTTGTTTAATGTCGTACTACATCTAAGCACTTTGCATTAATTTTCTACATTTGGTTCCTATATCTGATATTGTTGCCATAATTTTTTGTGGTTTTGCATTTCAAAAATTTTAAAGTCTATGATGAAAATTTATTTTAAATAGTTATCGTGAAGTTTGGGTTCAGTTTTATTATTAGGGACATTACAAACTCATACAAAAATTGGACAATTTATTGATATTTCTTGAAAGAAAGCAGAGCATTTCTTTGGTACTTCCTGTCATAATTTGATTTGATTCCATTGTGATGTAATACAATACTATGTCATGCATTAGGAATGAGACTGAAATATTTATTATTGTTTTACTCAAATATTGAGGTACTTATTTTCATGCAGATCATCACCTATTGAGATCCTTGCCGCCGACAATGACAGTTATAGAATAATCTTCTATTGCACAAGTTGGATTTTATCGATTGTTGGAAAATTTATTGTTTAGATTTTGATGAATGTCATGTAAAACTTAGAATAGGAAGTTGGCTTTTTAATTTTGTTGTAAAACTCGCATTGTAATAAATAGGGATGGTCAAGCTGAGTTAAGTCAGCTATGCCCAAACATGCAGGAAGACAACTGGAGACTAGAAGGAAGACTCCGCTGCAAGACAACTGAGTATGGCAAAGAAGAGAAGACGGGAACTCTATGAAGGAGCGGTGAGATGCGGTGAGTGGAGTATCGATCAAGTCAACTTAAGAAAAGCCAAGTCTCAAGTTGAAGTGACAGAAGAGTCATCCAATGATTGAAGCCCGACTCTAAGTCACCTGGGGAAAGCAAGGAAATGCGTCAAGTCGAGATAATCGAAAAAGATCCGTTGCACGAAATCAAGAGAATTACTTAAATAAGTAATATCTCCATGCTACCTTTCTCGAAGTGCTCGTCCCTGAAGCGTGCAAAAGGAATAAACCAATGGGAAGCTACACCGTGTCGAACTCGAAAAGGTGGAGAACAATTCATACGAGGAAACGGCAATTCCAAGGATCGCAACAAGACAAGCCAACGACCACAAGTGACTTTCAAAAATAAGCCTATCTCTTCAACGGGCAGATTTTTGAAAAGCTCACTATAAAAGGTGAGGAATAACTCGAAAAAAAAAAAAGAGATTACGCAGTTACGAACCACAAACATTCTAGCAATTATTAGAATTGTAACCTGAAATATTCTCAAGTGATTAAACGCTCAATCCTCAAGCCTACACTACGAAGAACATCAATCCAACACTCACTGTGAAGGAAAGATAACTTCAATCGGTTGAAGAGGAAATTATGAAGAATCAAGGGGTCTACATTCCACGAAGGATTGTAGGAAGGTTCAAGGTCGAACCAAGTCTTGAGCTTTTGGAGGGCTTTGTGATCAAATCCAAAGAGCTTGAGCAAGTGGGTCAGTAGTAGCAAGACAGTGCCTGCCTGAAGAAGAAGGCCGAGTCGCACGAGAAGCCACGGTGAGTGATCAAGGCGTCTCAGATCGAGTCCCAAAGGATCAAGTCACCGTTTGTGTGATCAAGACTTGTATCCTGGACTTACCACTTTGTATATCGATCAATACCTAGTGGATTCCTCGGGGAGTTGGAGAAGAGAGGAGTAGAAGAATTACCCCATCTTGAACCTCTATAAAAATCTTATTGTATCATTTACATTTCAAAGACTTTAATTCTTGCATCATATTTGTTTAATTCTGCTGACATATTTGCTATCCATTAGATAATCTCTAAGTACTTGTTCGCCTTATTTTTAGCTTCACCGCAAGTGTACGGTGTAGTTTATAGAATAGGGTAAGCAAGGTCGTATCCACGGAGACTAATAAATTTATGCGCTAAGTATTGAACCAAAATAGTCTTATTTTTATTTAGACGAGCGAAATTGGATGATTGTTGTGGAGGTAAAGACAAGAATAACCACAAGAATACAAGATACTAAGAATAATGGAATTATCAAGAGAATGAAATGGATTCCGGATTATGGTTTCAATTAATATTCCTCTTGTTGTCCGATTTAATCAAAGCCAAAGTTATTATCAATACACCTATAAGACGATCACAACGGTATTTTATCCTCCTCTCGAGATGTATATAAAGTGTAGATTGAAATATCTATGCTAGCATCTCTACTCAACATAAGATACACAACTCCCAAATGCACAAAAGATCAAATGTCCTCACAAAAATCTACAAACCTCTCGATTCATGCAAATATTCGTGTCAAGTACTCAAGATCTAATATTGAAACTCATCTCTCGAATTATGAATCAATATATCAAACATGTTAAATCATTGGCCAAGTGATAAAACAAGAATAAGCTCAAAGTACTCAAATAGACTTCAAAACAATAACTTCAACTAAGATTAAAACATTCAACAAGAGTTCAATTAATCTACTTCCAAAACCCGGAAATCACAAGAAGTTTAGCTACTCATTAAAAATAAACAACTCATAGACAAATTGTTCATATTCATGACAAGCTAAAATGAAAGATTAAAGCACAAAGAATGAGAAAACTTAGGAAATGGATAATCTCTCGATTTATCTTCAATCCTCAAGCTCCGATTCGACCCGATTCTTCTCTTGATTCTTCCTTGATGAAGTTGAGCTCTTTCTTGTGTTCTTGGGTCTTTTCCCAGACCTTTCCTCCCCTGGTGTGCGCCCCAAGAAGTGGTATTTATACCCTTTTGGAAGTCTAGTCAATTCTTTGTCATTTTTGGAGTTTTTCGCAAGCACGCACGGGTCGTGCGCCCACGCACGGGCTACCCGTGCGCCATTTCGTAGAAAACACCTAGTCTCTGTAGCACGCACGGGTCGTGCGCCCACGCACGGTCTACCCGTGCGCCATCCTATAGAAAACATCCGATCCAGTAGGGCGCACGGTCGTGCGCCCACGCACGGGTTACCCGTGCGCCACCCAAACGTCCGAATTTGCTTGCGGGGTCTTCATAAGAGTTGTAGCCCTCTCTCTTAGCTTTCCATATCCACTTGAATCACCTCAATATCAATTTTGTAGAAAGCGTTATGGCCAAAATACTAAACCCCGCCAATCTTTGGAAATTCCATACGCGTTTGGATGTTCCTTGAGATAAATCTCCTTGTTGTTTGATCATCCATGCTTCTTTTGACACACGACTCATCACTATGACTCTAGACTCCATATAGTTGGCTTCCAATTGGGTGTAATCGCTCGATTCTTGATGATTCTAGGTAGCAATGCTCGTATTTGTCACAAAATCACTCCAATTATCGTTAAATTCCTACAAAACAAGCAAGCGTAATATCTTTTCCACAAAGAGCGAATATATACCATTTCATACACGTTATTGCATGTTTAATCACCATTTTAGTCATATTTATACCTCAAAATACATGCAAAACTCACACCTATCAAAATCCCCCAAACTTAAACTGTTGGCCGTCCCGGTCAACGCTTTTAAAAACTAGACAAAACATAATTTGGGAGTAATGAAAAGTAGGGACGCACAACAACTACAAAAACTCGTATTGTTCGTCATAGGTGTCAAGCAAAGAATCAACCAAGCCTCTAATATCTAACATAAAGCACACATCAAATAAATCATGGTAAATGCTTTGAATCACTTCTCTCAAGATCAAGTGTATACTCTCATCTCACATGAATATAGGACGTGTTTACGCTCAATTCAATTCAATATTGCGAGAATTACCATAAGCTTGCAAATCGTCTCATATCTCCGTCACTAGAATGTATGCAATTTGTGAATCAAAAAGGACTTTTCTTTTGGTTATAATGAAGGCTCTTTGGTTAGGGTAGGAAAATATGGATAGAGTGACTCAAACTCGAGCGTATAGACCGATGAACATATAAATCATCTACATTAAAGCTCAATATGCTACTAAATTCTTCTCTGATTTTCATCAACTCTTCTTATCTCCATCCCCTTTCTTTTGTAAACATTATCACCTCACATTACAATTCCTAGCCTCCAAGTTCATTCAATGAAAACTCACATCATAAAATCGATTTTTTTTTCAACTCTTTTATGAATTTTCAACATTTCTTTTCTCCTCATTTTCTTCCTCTTTTGTTCCCATCAACCAATTTTGCACAATTATCCAATTTTTCAATTCCAACTCGTTCAACCTCATTCATTCCCTTTACTCAATGTTATACGCTCAAGTGTAGGGTAACAAATATATCAAGTTAAGGCTTGAATTGTTGCTATCAAGAAATTAGACAATAGGCTCAAGTTGGCTTACTAGGGATTTCAATATCATCATTAGGTAAGCAAAAGGCTTGAAGGGCTAACAAAAATGACCTTTGATCATTTTCACAATTCGCATACAACATGTGACCTTGACAGAGATACCAGAGCAAGTTCTAGAATTCTAACAACATGAATGATACACTCAAATCAATCAACAAGACTGCATATGATGAAAGCAGTAAAGGCTCAAAAGCTCACAGGCTTGCAAATACGTAATTCAAAGCATCAAACCATGTTCTCAATATCCACATGCTCAATATCATCTATTCATGGCTCAATCACTCGTACTCAACACCCAATCCAAACAATACAAAATTTTCAAAATAGAGCACGAGAATCTCAATATTGGTCAACTCACTCTCTAAACTCTATTAAAGCAATAAACGTGCTAAAGTCAGAACGTGCTTCTAATGCAATGCAACCTAAAATGCTCTACATGCAACTATATGAAAACACACAAAAATGCAAATTTTTTTTTAATCCACACATTTCATATAAAAATAATTATCTCTCCCCCCAAACTTAAATGAAATTATATCGCACGTAAGAGAAGATAGAATTTCAATATAAAACTGTGTGGATTTACCTGATTCACTGTGCGGGTGGTGGCCCTCCTTGGCATCTCCTCATATCGCTAGGACTTCTTCCTTCAACCATCACTTCAAATTTTCTACCTTAATATTATCTCAGCTGAAGGATGCACGGGCGTGCGCCTAGCACACGGGTCACCCGTGCGTGATGCCATACAGCAACACTCAGGTTTTTTTTTTTTTACAAAAAGAAAACAAACAAAAACAAAAATCACACCCAAACCGTTGGGTTGCCTCCCAACAAGCGCTATATTTAACGTCTTTAGCTTGACGCCTGTTAATTTCGATTCGTACCACCTTTGAATGCATATATTAGTTGCTTTGGATCATGGTCAAGAACCGTTTTTCCATTATTTGCATCTAGTAATGCATAATTGGGATTTCCAAGCAAGTATTGGAGTCCTGATGTTGGAACACTTTGATTTGAATTATGCTCATGTTGTCCATGCGCGTATGTACCACCAGTGTTCGTTTCGCTGTGAAATAGCTTTCTTATGATATCACGCATGCACTGACCGGGCATCCACGCACTGTTCATGTGTTCCTCGTCCTGTTTCTGCTTCTTTTCGGCACCACACACGAGTTGAAAGTCCATAGACACACAATCCGTGTTTGGTTCTGAACTTTCTTGTTTTTCCAGGATCTTCGGCTCCTCATATTCGGTACCACTCCTTTGATGAATGGCACTAGATTGTTCCTTCGAGTTGGTTTCAGTGGTGCATGAAAATTGGCTCTTTTGATATTGCTCACTAACAAATGTAACTAATTGACCCATTTGAGTCTCTAGGTTCTTTAGTGAGCTTGTCACTTGTTGTTCCATCTTGTCCATCCTTGCGTCTTGCCTTATGAAGCAGCTCCTAGTTTCACTCATGAATGCATTGGATTGATTTATGAATGAGGTGAGGGCTTCTTCTAAAGATGATTTTGCCTCTGCATTTGTAAACCCATTCATTACATTGGAGCTTGATTGTGTTGGAATCACATTCTCCGTGTGAGCATATGAAAAATCTTCGTAATTCGCCCAATTTGGATAATAGTACGTAGGAGTAGGATTATTCCAATAACTGTAAGAATTCCAGTTATTGAAATAATTGGCACTCTCCATCCGAGCGGGTGTTCGTGCACTACCTATACCAACTCAAAGAAACAAATCAAACATTGTAGAGAGAGAATTTACAAAAGAAAAATGAAATAAAATAAAAAATGCCTAAATTAAAAATAATTCTATCTATCGCAATATTAGCACCAAAAATTGTATTAGTCCCGAACGGCGCCAAAAACTTGTTCGCCTTATTTTTAGCTTCACCGCAAGTGTACGGTGTAGTTTATAGAATAGGGTAAGCAAGGTCGTATCCACGGAGACTAATAAATTTATGCGCTAAGTATTGCACCAAAATAGTCTTATTTTTATTTAGACGAGCGAAATTGGATGATTGTTGTGGAGGTAAAGACAAGAATAACCACAAGAATACAAGATACTAAGAATAATGGAATTATCAAGAGAATGAAATGGATTCCCGGATTATGGTTTCAATTAATATTCCTCTTGTTGTCCGATTTAATCAAAGCCAAAGTTATTATCAATACACCTATAAGACGATCACAACGGTATTTTATCCTCCCTCTCGAGATGTATATAAAGTGTAGATTGAAATATCTATGCTAGCATCTCTACTCAACATAAGATACACAACTCCCAAATGCACAAAAGATCAAATGTCCTCACAAAAATCTACAAACCTCTCGATTCATGCAAATATTCGTGTCAAGTACTCAAGATCTAATATTGAAACTCATCTCTCGAATTATGAATCAATATATCAAACATGTTAAATCATTGGCCAAGTGATAAAACAAGAATAAGCTCAAAGTACTCAAATAGACTTCAAGACAATAACTTCAACTAAGATTAAAACATTCAACAAGAGTTCAATTAATCTACTTCCAAAACCCGGAAATCACAAGAAGTTTAGCTACTCATTAAAAATAAACAACTCATAGACAAATTGTTCATATTCATGACAAGCTAAAATGAAAGATTAAAGCACAAAGAATGAGAAAACTTAGGGAAATGGATAATCTCTCGATTTATCTTCAATCCTCAAGCTCCGATTCGACCCGATTCTTCTCTTGATTCTTCCTTGATGAAGTTGAGCTCTTTCTTGTGTTCTTGGGTCTTTTCCAGACCTTTCCTCCCCTGGTGTGCGCCCCAAGAAGTGGTATTTATACCCTTTTGGAAGTCTAGGTCAATTTGCTGTCATTTTTGGAGTTTTAGCGCAAGCACGCACGGTCGTCGCGCCCACGCACGGGCTACCCGTGCGCCATTTCGTAGAAAACACCTAGTCTCTGTAGCACGCACGGGTCGTGCGCCCACGCACGGTCTACCCGTGCGCCATCCTATAGAAAACATCCAGTCTCTGTAGGGCGCACGGGTCGTGCGTCCACGCACGGGTTACCCGTGCGCCACCCAAACGTCCGAATTTGCTTGCGGGGTCTTCATAAGAGTTGTAGCCCTCTCTCTTAGCTTTCCATATCCACTTGAATCACCTCAATATCAATTTTGTAGAAAGAGTTATGGCCAAAATACTAAACCCTGCCAATCTTTGGAAATTCCATACGCGTTTGGATGTTCCTTGAGATAAATCTCCTTGTTGTTTGATCATCCATGCTTCTTTTGACACACGACTCATCACTATGACTCTAGACTCCATATAGTTGGCTTCCAATTGGGTGTAATCGCTCGATTCTTGATGATTCTAGGTAGCAATGCTCGTATTTGTCACAAAATCACTCCAATTATCGTTAAATTCCTACAAAACAAGCAAGCGTAATATCTTTTTCCACAAAGAGCGAATATATACCATTTCATACACGTTATTGCATGTTTAATCACCATTTTAGTCATATTTATACCTCAAAATACATGCAAAACTCACACCTATCAGTACTAAATCAAGCTCTAAATCTCTACTTAACCAAACTTAAGGGTGTTAAGTCGTCCAATGAAAACAAACCACAAGTTGAGTTAATTTAGACTTAACTTGGTGAGTTATTCCATCAACGGCTCGATTGAGTCTGTTGAGAGACTAACTCTCTTGATTAACTAAATTGGTGTCACCGAGGACACAACGGTGTGTAGTATCAACTCGAACTTTTAAAAGGACTAAATCAAAAATTTGGTAAGGTTTATTCAACCCCCTTCTAAACCTTACACTTACACCCCTTGGGACCTACAAGTGGTATCGAGAATGGTTGGTTCATTGAGCCTTCCGTGACCAGTTCTTGAACTAGATCTCCAAACTTTTCAAAGTCCGCTTTAGTACTTAAATTTTCAAAACTCCTTTTATCATTAAAATTTATTATCATGGAAGCAAATTTGACACGCATCCCTATGTTCACAATTGAAGAATTTGATGATTGGAAAATTCGTATGCGGGCTCATCTATCGCATTACATGATGAGATGTGGATAGTGATAGAGGATGGGCCATCGCAAATCTTAAAGGTGAACACAACTGTAAGAAGAAGAGCTGCGCAGCAGAAGCGCGAAGAGGATATAGCTCCCAGACCAGCTATGATCGAAAAACCAAGAACTGAATGGACAAATCATGACAGAAAAAGATACAACCTGGACAATGTAGCCAAGGACATCCTTTACAAAACCTTGGACAAAGCCATGCTCAATAAAGTCAAATCATGCAAAACGGCTAAAGAAATGGGGACAAACTAACATTGATTTGTGAAGGCTCGGAAAGCAAATCAAAGAAAATAAATTATCGGTGTCTGTACAAAAATTTGAGAATTTTCAAATGATCGCAGGAGAAAACCTGGATCAACTGGATGCTCGGTTCACGAAATCACCAACGAGCTAATCGCACTGGAAAGGAATATACACGAAGGAAATGTGTATGAAGATCCTAAAAAGTCTCGGTGAATGGGAAATGAAGGTCATGGCACTAAGACATTCCATGGACCTATCAAAGACATCCAACCATGAACTATTCTCGGACCTCAAAGCCTACGAGTTTGAGTGAGAAGAAAAGATCGAGGAAGAGACAGTTGTACCCAAAATTTGCTCTAATTGTTAAGGATGGAAAGAGAGCCGAGGTCAAAGAAGTTATTGATCCAGAAGAAATAGCCTTGATGGTTAAAAGGTTCAACAAGTTCTTCAATAAAAACTACAAGAGAGGCAAGGGCGAATCTTCCAGAAGACACTCAGCTCTCTCCAAATCAAGGGAAGATAGGACAACCAAGAGAACAGATCATCAAAAAGCTGAATATCAAAGGGCTGACAATCCAAGAATGGAAAGAGCTGATCAAAAGGTTGAATATCTATTCTAGAACTGTAGGCAACCAGGTCACTACGCCATTGATTGCCCATATCCTGTAGTCAACAATACAGGAATGAAGAAGAAAGAAAGGTCTTCAGAGAAAGAAGACAAGAAAAGAAAAAGGCAATGTTTGGCTGCAGAGATCGGCCGAGATGACCAAGTCAAAAGACACAACGGTGATTCAGAGAGAGCGGTGAAACCGACTACTCAAGTGACTCGAAGAAGAAGCCCCGATCCGTTTGATGGCCAAGGAACAAGATCAACCTTACCAAGAAGATGAGGTACACTCTAACTCATCAAACTCGGTTTTCTAGTGATAGTGATCGTGACACACACACTTCATCACCCACCGATCTTTATGATTCATTAGGCAAAATGATGAAAGATTTTGAACACATTAAATCCTCACACACACTACTAAATGAGGAAAACAATCTACTCAAGAGCCAAAACTCACAGCTGACTAAGGAGCTGAGCACTCTAAGTCAAATAGCTGATGAGAATGAAAGTTTAAAAGGTGAAAATGGCAAGCTAATAGCAGAAATTGCTTCCATAGAAAAGAGGGAGAATGACCTCAAAAATGTGATTGCCTCATTCACTAAGGCATCTAAATCATTGGATGATCTTATTATGAGTCAAAGAGAATGTGGAGACAAGACAGGCTTAGGATTTAATTCCTCTGTGATATGTCAAAATTTAAAAGTAATTTTGGAAAAAGGATCTTCAAGCAATGAAGAGTCTAAAAAACCCAAAACTCTAAATATTGCACACACATTCACTCCAAAGCACAATTACAAGCAAAGCGCCTTGGTTATAAAGGAAAAGGAAAAATGACCGAGTTGAGTGCGGCCTGAAAGGACGGTGAGAAGAGATTGATCGAGTTCTCAAAGCAAACTCCAAACATAAAATACTCAGAAAAAAAAAACAGAGCTACCAAAACCCCGAAGAAAATCTATAAAAGAAATACATATGATGGGAATGGTAGAAAATATCCAAGCCAAGTCGATTGGAATGATGTGAACTATCAAAGCATAGACTTATGGAATATAAGCCCAAATGGCAAAGGCCTAGAACTCAGCAAGGCCATTCCAAAAGTATAAGAGCTTTCATCAAAGCACACATATGCACCTAGGCACTACACTCAGAGACACCACAATTACCCAAAGAAGGCGATTGTCAAAACACATATACAGGCATACAGACAAAAGAGATAGTTGTATGAACCTAGAATCCCCAAGAAATTTGCCAAGATTAATTATGATTATGGCACTGATAGATGGCAACCCCTTAGAGTCAAATCATTTGGCTATAAGTTGGTTGGATCATCTTACAATTCTAACCCCTCAGGACCCAGACAAGTATGGGTACCTAAAACTTAATTTCCTTGATTGCGGGTTCAAGGAACAACTGAGTGCCAAGGAACCTGGTACATGGATAGTGGTTGTTCCAGACATATGACAGGAAATAAGAAAAATCTGTCAAAATTCAAGGAAGTTAAAGGAGCAAAAGTCATATTTGGAGGAAATGAAGCTCTAGGTGAAATAAGAGGCATTTGATCCATCAAGAGGAATGGATTAGAAATCACAGATGTTGCATATGTTGAAGGACTTAACTTCAACTTGCTAAGCATCAGTCAACTCTGTGACAAGGGCTATAATGTTGGATTTAACATGGGTATATGCATCAAGGATTTGAATCGAATGAAGTTGTGTTGCAAGGATGCGAGACAAAAGAACATGTATGTAGTAGATTGGTCAACCGCTACACCCAACACTGTCTACTAGCAAAAAGCACAATTTGAATCAAGTTGGTCGTGGCACAAAAAGCCGAGTCACTGAATTTCAAAACGATTAACAAGCTTGCGTAGTAGTCTTGTTGAAGGACTTCCAGACTCAAGTATACAAAAAGGAGAGTATATGTGACGCATGTCGAAGGGAAAACAAATCAAATCATCATTCAAAGAAAAGACATGCCCATCTTCAACAAGAATATTGCATCCGCTACATATGGATCTATTTGGCCCAAAGTGGAACCAGCTAGCATAAGTGGAAAGAAATACACCTTGGTGGTAGTAGATGACTACTCAAGATATACATGGACAATATTCATGTGTAAGAAGAAAGAAACTCTACGAAACTACCACGGTGATGAAGAGGATTCAAAATGAGAAGAGCAAACCATTATCAAGATAAGATCGCATGCAGGAACCGAGTTTGTCAATGGGATAATAACTCGATATTGTATTGAAAATGGCATTGGTCATGAATTATCTGCAGACAAGGACTCCCAAATGAGAATGGAGTTGCGAAAAAGAAGAAATAGAACTCTCAAAAAGCGAAGAAGGACCATGTTAGTGAGGCGGGGGTTACCAAAAAGATTTTGGGTCAAGCAATTAACACTGACTTGCTACACTCAAAACAGATGTATGATAAGCAGACGGTGACAAAGACTCCCTATGAGATTTGGTAGGAGAAAACCAAATGTTGCATATTTTAGAATATTTGGATGTAAATGCTTCATCCACAACAATGGCAAAGACAATCTAAAGGCCTTCGATGCTAAAGTCGATGAAAGTATCTTCTTGGGATACTCGGTGAAAGCAAAGCCTCTGAGTACTCAACAAAAGGACTATGGTTGCAAGAGGAATCCATTCATGTGGTATTTGATGAGCCAAATGTAATGGAGAAAATATTGAAGAGTCGGTGATAAGTGAATCATCCAAACATACGAGAAAAATCCTATCTTTCAAGCCGAATTTGGAATTATAAACTCGGATGAAGATGAGATAGCCGAGTCTCATAAGATCTTTGGAAAATTTGCGGCTAAGTGATAACGAGAGATCGATCACAAAGAACACGGTACCGCAAGACGATCAATCCACTAACTTACTTCAACTTTGATGTAAGATGGCCGAAAGACCATCCACTTAACTTGTCATTGGAGATATAAGAGAAGGTGTCAAAACAAGATCCGAACTCAACAAGAAGCTATGTTCACATGCTTTATCTCGCAAATAGAGCCCAAATATGTGTTACAAGCATTGGATGACACACATTGGATTCAAGCTATGCAAGAAGAGTGAATCGGTTTGAAAGAAGTAAAGTATGGGAATTAGTTCAAAGACCCACCCATCAAAACGTTATTGGTACTAAATGGGTGTTGAAACAAGATGAACGAGGAAGGTTACGTGGTAAGAAACAAAGCAAGACTAGTAGCCAAAGGATATTGCCAAGAAGAAGGAATAGATTTTGATGAAACATTTGCTCCTTTAGCAAGATTGGAAGCTATAAGGATGTTTCTTGCCTATGCAGACTCACAAGAATTTTATTGTATATCGAGATGGATGTAAAAAGCACATTCCTAAATGGTTTATTGGAAGAAGAAGTGTATGTTGAACAACCTCCAGGATTTGAGCAGAAGACTCTTGGAGATAAGGTATACAAACTCAAGAAAGCTCTGTATGGATTGAAACAGGCACCCAGAGCATGGTATGATACTTTGTCACAATTCCTAATCGAGAATGGATTCACAAAAGGAAATGTAGATAGAACACTTTTCAGAATTCAAGACAAGAAGAGTATCTTGCTTGTTCAAATATATGTGGATGACATCATTTTTGGATCCACAAACAAAGAGCTATGTGAAAAATTTTCAAACCTCATGCAAAGTAAATTTGAAATGAGTATGATGGGAGAGCTGACATTCTTCCTTGGACTCCAAGTGATACAACTGAAGGATGGAACCTTCATAAGTCAAACAAAATACACCGAGATTTAATGAAGAAATTTGGTATGGAGGAGAAGTCTCGTGAAAATACCAATGAATACATCATCAAAATGGACATGGATGCAGATGGCAAGTCGTAGATCAAACAAGATATAGAGTACTTATTGGATCATTGCTCTATCTCACAAAGCAAGTAGGCCGGACATCACCTTTCTTTGTAGGTGTATGTGCGAGATTTCAACTGTTCCAAAAGAAAGTCATATGACAAATGAGCTAAGAGAATATTGAGATACTTGAAAGGAAGCCAAAAAGTTAGCTTATGGTATCCAAAGGAAGGTGGATTCAAACTAATTGGCTATTCGGACTACGACTATGTTGGATGCACGAGTTGACAGAAAAGCACCTCGGCACATGTCAAATGCTAGGAAACAGGCTGATTTCTGGTTTAGCAAGAAGCAAAATTTAATAGCCACCTCTACAAACGAAGAATACATAGCTCGGGCAGTGTTGTTGTGCCCAAATCCTATGGATGAGAGGTGAGTGAGAGACTATGAAGTTGAGGAAAAAGAAATTCCAATCATGTGTGATAACACAAGTGCAATTGCAATCACTCAAAATCTGTGTTGCACTCAAGAACAAAGCATATCGATGTCGATATCACTTCATAAGAGATCATGTTGAAAAGAAGGACATCACCTTGGAATAGATCTCAACCGATAAACAATTGGCCGACATCTTCACAAAACCATTATGTGAGTCAAGATTTGAAGAACTCAAGCATGAGTTAGGGTTAATTGAGTGAGCTAACACTCGGAAGAATCAAAGAAAAGAAATGGAACACAAAAAGGGAAAAAGAGTGAACTCACAAATCACCAGTATCGGAAAAGACAATGACTATCTGAGTCGGTGACAAATTGAGTCACAAAGAGAACTGTGAGAAGAAGAGTTAAACCGGTGAGGGTAAAAGCCGAGTCATTTATGAGCAAAGTGACAAAAACACTGATCGTTCTTACTAAGCGGGAATGTTTTTAAGAATTACGCCAAAGATAATTATGACGTGTACAGGCAAAAGCTGCACACCAAGCTTATGATTGGATATAAATGCTGCCGCATTAAATACGAGACATTAAATGCTAAATCGGCGTGCAAAATCTAAGCCGTTGATTTCGATCACATTTTAAAAAACCACCCGCACGTCCTTTCATAAACCATACTTAAGCTTTCTTTCTTCTCTCTCTCATATTACCAAAACCGTTCATTTCTCTCAAAATCCAAGGCAAAACTCTCTCAAAATCCAATCTATCTTCAAATCAACCTCTAAGTTTTCTTCGGTGAAATCCTGAAAAATGGCACCAACCTATGATTTTGTCAAGTTAGGAAAGCAAATCCACACCGGGTCTACTGTGGGTTTCGACGGCATGGTGAAACAGGGGTCCAACGACACCCTAGTGAAGAAAATTCTTTGAGAAATTGGTAACGCCTGGGTGAAACCGTTTCGGCGTTGGAATATCCGATGACCTATGTGGAGGAGGTCGCACGATTCTACGTGAACGCCGAGATTCACGATGAAGGGATAAAGTCATCATTCACGGAAAGAAGTTCACCATCTCTCGCCAAGGATTTGGCTGAACACCGCTCACTACCAAGCGAAAGGAGCATCGAGAAATCAACGATCTTTGATGTAAAAGCATTTCTTTGCTTGGAAGGAAGTAGCCAAGCCCGACTATCTTTGATAAAATAGTTTACACAAAGAAACAAGAGGTCTTTGAAGGAGGATTACCACAAATCTGTTGGACATAGTTGCCAAATGCATAGACATCAAATTTGGCGGCTTTGACCAATCAAAAGCTAAGTTGATCGTAATGGCTGCGATCATTGAAGAAAAGAAAATAAATCGGAAATTTGAGTTTGTCTACAGCAGACTACGCGAGAATGTAGGGAACAAATCCTTCAAGGAAGATGGTGCATTTGGAGGATCCCTAGGATATGGCCTGGTGATTGGCCGGCTAATGGAGGTGAAAGGAGTCCTCTTAGACATGGAAAGGCGTTCCATGTAAACAAAAGAATGTTCGAGATCAAACCTCTCTCGGCGTACGAGAGAGCCTATGCCAAGAGAGTCGACACGAGTGAGGGGGAATCGGTGACCTCGAAGACACGATTGTTTCCTCTCCACCAAAGAAGAAAGTCTGCCCCATGCAAAATGCTAAGAAGATCTGTTGCTCTGCAAAGAAAGAAAGTCAAACTCGCTCCGCCCCTGCAGCCGAGTCACCGCCCCCACAGTGTCTCTCCCGCCCAAAGCAGCTAGGCGGTCGAGAAGGACTCTCAAATACCTTTCTCCGATCGTCAAAAAGAGGAGATCGATAAGCCAAGACGACGGCCAGCTACTCGGAAGAAAACACCAAGACCGGCCCCCACCGCCAAGACTCGGAAGAAACTCTCTCTCGAACCAGAAATTCCTCTCGGTACAAACTAGGAGACGAAGAAGAATCATCAAGCACTCCGAGCTTGAGAAACCGGGCCGAGTCGCCCACTCGGTGGAGCAGACATCTGGGAGACTCTTGGAGAAGTAGAGTCCCGGATATAATTGATGAAACAACTAAGTCTCTTTGAAAGGCGATCAACAGAGGCAAATCAAGACACATTTGTAGTCCGCGCACTTGGTGAGACACAAGAAAAGAAGGCGATAGAGCCGATAGTGATGTGATGATCCTATCCCCACCTTACCCGGACATCCATAATCGTCTGCGTGAGTGGAGGAAGTGGAAATTGAGTCGATCAAGGGAACAGTTCCAACGGCCCGAGTTTATCGAAGAAGAAGAGGAAGCTGGCGAACTTCCTTGGACTAACCTCTCGTGATCTCAAAGCCTTTGGATGAAGAAAAGCGCACGAGATATCCTGTGATTTTCAAGGATAAGGAGAAGGAGAGAGCGGCAGAGGAAGCCGAGGCAAGAGAGAAGGCTAACATCCGCCCTCTCACGGCACCACAGAACATACACATTCTCACTTCGATATTCTATCGAAAGTGATGAGGATCTCGGACCCTGCGCCGCAGAGAAGAGTTGCAAATGCGCAAAGCAATGCATGAATCAGAATTCTTCATGAGAAGAGCATGATGGAGGGACCAGGAGAGTCCTCCAAAACACAAACTGAAATTGATCCAATGGGAGTGGTTCGGCAAATCGCCACCGTTGTTCGCCACCACTTCCCAACTCACTCGGAAGAAATAATTAAGGAATTGGCGATGAAACCGGGTTAGTGGGGACCCCGGTTGAGCCAACCCCTAATGAAGGTGTCTTACCACCGCCCCAACGGTTTGAACACTCAAGAGAAACAGCCAGAGTTTGGAGACGAGTGACCCCATTCCAAGTCACTCGGTGGTGCGCCCGGTGAGGGGAAACTCCTCCACCGTAGCAAGGTCGGAGAATCTGCAGATGACTCCACGACGAATCTAGGAGGCGAAGTGGAGAAGGAACAACCACAAAGCACACAAAGAAGTTGTCATCAACGAAGCTCGGCAGACGATTGAGACTGTCTCGGTGAGGTGCCAACCGCTCTCGCAGCTAATGACGCCGCGATTGATCGAGGCACATGAAGGAACAACCCCGGGAGTTAACACTGCTGGGCGATGAAAGTGCAATCCATGGGGTTGAGACTCCAATGGATGCCACAAATGAAGACCCTAAGACAACCGACACTATCGAAAGGGAGGTCCAAGGCCTCACCGTAGTTGAGACTGTAGGAGGTAATGAAGGCCACGGGAGGTTGAGACTTCGGGGTAAAGAAAGAAGTCAAGTAGAGAACATCCCTCCTGCTATCATTGATCCATCGAAAAAGGAGATAAGCGCGCTTCATGATTCCCAGGATAATCGATGTAACCTTTTTGGGATCGGAAAGGCGCTGACGAAGAAGTTGAGTCATCCCCCGTGATGCAGATCCAAAAGACTCGGATGCGGATGTTCCCAACACGAGCAAGTCTCGATCTCAAGACTACTCGTCAAACTTTCAATTTTGATGATGAGCCACCAATGGAAATCTCATCATCGTCCAATGACGCTCGATAAGGCCGAGGACCGTCCACTCAATTGGAGAAACCAGTGAGACCAACGAAGGCTGTTGAGATAGCCGAGGCTCGCAAAGTCGGGTCCACTTCACAAAAGACCCCACCAAAAGCAGTCCACCGCACGGGCTCCTCAAGGCGCAGCAAAGAGTTCGACTCAAAAGGAACTTCACGCGCACCTCTCATCATTGAACAAATCCCGTTGGCCGTGATGATTCCTTTGTAGAATCATTTCCTTTCTCCTGGAGATACCCAACCTCCCTAAAGAGTCGAGAACGAACTCAAGACGCTTCCCACGACCAGCTCCTGTCATTCCGTCGGTACCATCGTTCAGTGACTATGACTTTGTTTGCCGCATGGCCATCACCGCAACGGAAGAAACAACAAGTTAAGGAGGTGTTCAAAGCATTATTTCTTTGAAATTGAACGGATGGAGAGGCACCAGGCCTCTATGGACATGCGGATGGACAACAGAGATGCAACTCTGGCCGACTTGAGAGGCATACTTGATCGGGGATCGGGAATGGTGGCAACAAAGAAGAAACAATGCGTGTGGAACAAGTTAGATACTTCAGGACATTGTTCAACAAATTGTTGGTATGGCGAAATGAGAATGCCGATGCAAAGACGAAACCGAGAGAACACATTGAGCACATGCATGAAGCTCACACCGCCGAGATAAAGCTGGCTGCGTGAGCAAAATAAGAGTGATCTCCTGCGTCTGGAAGAAAATATGGATAGAAAATTCAGCCTTCTCACGGCTGAAATGAAGCTAATTTCAAAGAGAGTCCAACGCTACTCGCTCCGAGTTTCGGCCGCATACTCCCGGCGACTTGAGATGAGAACTCGACTATCGTGAGCCCGACTTCCGCTTTGCCAATATGTTTCAGTGTTCCTATCTCCTTTGATGATGCCAAAAAAGGGGAAGAGGAATACTTTAAAGCGCTAAAGAGATCTGAAGTTTGAAAAGGAGGAAGCGGCATTTGTGAAGGGAAAGACAAATTTGAGGAAGTGTCAAAACAAAAGAAAGGAAAGACCGTTGGGGAAGGATCGAAAGATGTGACCTTGATGATTGCACAAACCCCCAACAAGGTCTTGTCACAAATGATATTATCAATGACAAACTCCCAAAGGACTCGCCACTCCAACACTCGCTATATCTATGGTGAAAAGAGAAAGACAATTGAAGCGGGGATGGAGGAAGTGGAAGGAAGAATGGATGCCCGAGTTATGAACATCTTGAAACAACATGGAGGCATTCCAAAGAGACGAGAGACACTTATGCCATCTCGGATGTCGGGACCGAGCCACGATCGGTTGATGAATTTAAAACGCCGCATCGAAGGATACTTTGCAAAAATGTCTATGGCTCAAGCTTGGGACTTGTATCTTGGGAAAAGGGTCTCACGTTATGTGAAGAAGCCGACAAAGCAGACTACGGCGGATACTCTGCTGGTCACTCCCGGGTCACTCACCGGGAAGAAGACCCCAAAGATAATACACGCCTGAGGGAGAGGTAGAGAAAGAAGCAAAGAAGATGAAGGAAGAGGCTTGGGACCTAGACCTCGCCCAAAAACATTGAGTACGTAGATCCAGGCAAGAAAGGAGGGATCTACTGGCCGATCTTGACCAAGTAGCCAATTTGCAAGTGGCTAAAAGCAATCTTGAGTATGCGAAAAGAATAGAAGAAGAAAATAAGAGACAAACTCAGCTATGGGAGGAAAGACAAGAGAGATTAAGAAGAGATGAAGCTGCCGGAAGGCATATGAAAAGAAAAGAAGACGGCGGTGACGATGAGAAAAAGAAGAAGATCGAGAAGATCTTTGAAGAAGATGAAAGAAGGAGACAATGAAGGAGATGAAGTGTTGTTGTCCACCCCTTCATGTATTTTACTATGTAAATACATACTATGTAAGTCTTCCGCAATAAAGTCAGTAAATTCTTTATTTTTGTGTAGACAAATGTTTGCTCGATACACCTTGTGATTTGTGTAAAAGAAAAGAATGTTATGATCAATAAAAGGATTGATTCTACGCATACATTCTATGTGAATACACTATCTCGTATATATCTTTGCTATTTACATTTTGAATGTTTTAAGTTTTGGCATCATCAAAAAGGGGAAATTATTGGGAAATTTATTGTTTAGATTTTGATGAATGCCATGTAAAACTTAGAATAGGAAGTTGGCACCCCAATTTTGTTGTAAAAGCGCATTGTAATAAATAGGGATGGTCAAGTGAGTTAAGTCGCCTATGCCCAAACATGCAAGAAGACAACCGGAGACTAGAAGGAAGACTCATTTTGCAAGACAAATTTGAGTATGGCAAAGAAGAGAAGACGAGAACTCATCAATGAGAAGCCGAGATGCGGTGAGTGGAGTATCGATCAAGTCAACTCAAGAAAAGCCAAGTCTCAAGTTGAAGTGATGAAGAGTCATCCAATGATTGGAAGTCGACTTAAGTCACCTGGGAAAGCAAGGAAATGCGATCAAGTCCGGATAATCGAAAAAGATCCGTTGCACATAAATCAAGAGAATTACTTAAATAAGTAATATCTCCATGCTACCTTTCTCGAAGTGCTCGATCCCGAAGCGTGCAAAAGGAATAAACCAATGGGAAGCACTACACCGTGTCGAACTCGAAAAGGTGGAGAACAATTCATACGAGGAAATGGCAATTCCAAGGATCGCAACAAGACAAGCCAGCGACCACAAGTGACTTTCAAAAATAAGCCTATCTCTTCAACGGGCGATTTTTGAAAAGCTCACTATAAAAGGCCGAGGAATAACTCGAAAAAAAAAAAAAAAAAGAGATTACGCAGTTACCCGAACCACAAACATTCTAGCAATTATTAAAATTGTAACCTGAAATATTCTCAAGTGATTAAACGCTCAATCCTAAAGCCTACACTACGAAGAACATCAATCCAACACTCACCGTGAAGGAAAGATAACTTCAATCGGTTGAAGAGGAAATTATCAAGAATCAAGGAGTCTACATTCCATGAAGGATTGTAGGAAGGTTCAAGGTCGAACCAAGTCTTGAGCTTTTGGAGGGCTTCGTGATCAAATCCAAAGAGCTTGAGCAAGTGGTGTAGTAGCAAGGCGATTGCCCCGTGAAGAAGCCGAGTCGCACGAGAAGCCGGTGAGTGATCAAGGCATCTCGGATCGAGTCCCAAAGGATCAAGTCATTTGTGTGATCAAGACTTGTATACGGATGTTACCACTTTGTATCTTGATCAATATCTAGTGGATTCCTCCAGAGTTGGAGAAGAGAGGAGTAGAAGAATTACCCCATCTTGAACCTCTATAAAAATCTTATTGTGTCATTTACATTTCAAAGACTTTAATTCTTGCAAAGATATTTACATTTCAAAGACTTTAAGTACTAAATCAAGCTCTAAATCTCTACTTAACCAAACTTAAGGGTGTTAAGTCTTCCAATAAAAACAAACCACAATTGAGTTAATTTAGACTTAAACGGTGAGTTATTCCATCAACAACTCGTTGAGTCCGTTGAGAGACTAACTCTACTTGATTAACTAAATTGGCTCTCCACCAAGGACACAAAGCTATGTAGTATCAACTCGAACTTTTAAAAGGATTAAATCCAAAATTTGGTAAGGTTTATTCAACCCCCCCCCCTTCTAAGCCTTACACTTACACCCCTTGGGACCTACATCGATTCAATATTTTCAGATTTTTTTTTGTTATAGTAAGTGTCATTGGTCAAGTCTTTAAAATTGGTGATCCTCGTGTTCAAAGGCCTCGACTTTTGGTATATGTTTACCATAGACAAACAATGCCCATATATTTTTTACATGTCTGGCGTATATCTTCTTCTATTGTCGGATCAGGGTCATGATTTTTCCTTTACTCATTTTCTGGTGAATTTGGCGTGAAAGGAATATGATCAAACATGAAGGTGGGCATTTTTCTTCCCATCGTGTCATAGCAGCTGCCCTTTTCTATCTTAATGTGAGCAAAAATATATCCTGGAAGGGTGACACTCAAGTAGCAAGAAAATGGAAGATTGGATACATGAAGCACAAGAAGCCGTCCTCACCTCGACTAGTTGTTTGACAACTTTAAGATTTTAATTGGATCAAATTAAATGCGGATGGAGCTTATAGAGGAAATTGTTGGGCGCAGCGGAGGCGTGTCGTGGTCCGAGATTTGATTTATCCGGAATATCCGACAAATCACACCAACAAGATGATGGCAAAAAATAAATGACACCGACAGAAAATAAATGCACACAGAGATTTTACGTGGTTCGGCAAAACCCACCTACGTCCACGAGAGTTTCCGTTCTTTACTAATAAATAATTTCCCGGTACAAGAAAATACACCCCTTGAGTTTTATGGACCAAACCCAAGAATAAAAGACTCTCGTACAACCACTTTACTAGCTATCAAAGAACACTCTCCCCAACCCCTCTGTGCTACCCGAGAGAAAAATACCCCGAGTGTTTCCCCGCACCTATTGACTCACTCAAATTGATCTCCCCAGGTGTGTACACTCATTTTTTCTCTCCACCCGGTTCGATGGCCAAGCACTTCACTTGCTTGCAATGATTTAGTTTGCACTCTGTCAAGCCTTTTATAGGCAATGTATGAACAACCTCAATAAATGAGCAGCACCAATTTCTTGACCATTTGCACATGGATGGTGCCATTGTCAAAGATTGGCAAAAGTTAGCACACCACTTTTGACAATACTATTGTTTTGGTGGGCTTATGCCTAACAATCGCCACCTGCACAACAAAACAATATCACCTGCAAACCAGAACATCAAACACCATTGACCTTTGTTTCTCTGCACATGTCGAATCAGTAAGGTCCTAACTCCACCCGATTCAATCGGCCAATGCACACAAGCAGTCCAGTCAACACTACTAGTTGACTGCCGAGAGGTACGACCTCAATCCATCCTCTCGCCCCAACAGGATTTCCCTCACACCCGTCTGTTCCCTGGAAGCCTTCTGGCGCGCTACCACTTCCTGTAATCTTTGAGGTCACCAGACGATACAAATTCCGATTCTTCTCTCTCTCACCCTTAGGACCCTTCCGCCATGTGTGACTTTCAGGACTCCACCTCCAGCTGAATATCGCAACTGTTGGAATCCACTTGGCACCAGGAAATTAGATTCATCCGTATCTTTGGGACACAGGTCACACCACCCAAAGTACGGTCCACTCCATCACCCATTTTGATTTTTACCACTCCAATTCCATGATTCTACAAGTAGGACCATCACCTGAGAACAAAGTTCCTGCCATCCGCAATTGAAGTAAATCAAAATAATCACTTCAGGAGTACATATGCATTATACATCCTGAATCTAAAATCCATCAATCTCGAGAAGAAGTATCTATCCTTGTGGAGACAGTGAGATATCTCCATCTTCCGCAGCTATCACCACATCAGCACCACCACCATCGCCGACATTATCCTTCTTTCTCCAAGGATAATTCCTTTTAATGTAACTCTCTTTGTGATAACGATAGCATACAACACCCTTTCCCTGGTCTTTGAATCTGACCTGTTGATTACAGATCCACCACCAGAATTCCTCCTGTTACCGATTTATTTCCCGAGCAACCAAAGCATATACATGCCCTCCTCCTGATTTGCCTTTTTTTATGGGACAACAACGATGCTTTTATATATGCTCCAAGTCCAGTGTGTCTTTCCCCTACAACAACGTCATCACCAGACTATCATATGAATCCGGGATAGAGGCAAGAAGTAAAAGGGCTTTATCTTCTTCCTCAACATTTACACCAACTTTCCCCAGTTGATCCAGATTTGCTCAGTGTGCACCTTTCATATCTGTCAACATTCCCTCATTTCCCTTCAACGCCATTGCCTGGCCCTGTTGAACTAGGAGATCCTTCACCCTTTATTGCCAAAGAGTGAAATTCCCTTTGCCGTCAAATTATTGCACCTTGAATGGATTTGTCACTGCCACAGTGTCCACCGAAAAAATCAAATCTCAATTTTCTACCTTGCTCTAGTTACCAAGTAGCTCTGATACCACTTGTTGGGCGGAGCGGAGGTGTGTCGTGGTCCGAGATTTGATTTATCCGGAATATCCGACAAATCACACCAACAAGATGATGGAAAAAAATAAATGACACCGACAGAAAATAAATGCACACAGAGATTTTACGTGGTTCGGCAAAACCCGCCTACGTCCACGAGAGTTTCCGTTCTTTACTAATAAATAATTTCCCGGTACAAGAAAATACACCCCTTGAGTTTTATGGCCAAACCCAAGAATAAAAGACTCTCGTACAACCACTTTACTAGCTATCAAAGAACACTCTCCCCAACCCCTTTGAGTTACCCGAGAGAAAAATACCCCGAGTGTTTCCCCGTACCTATCACAATTTGACTCACTCAAATTGATCTCCACACGTGTGTACACACATTTTTCCTCTCCACCCGGTTGGATGGCCAAGCACTTCACTTGTTTGCGATGATTTAGTTTGCACTATGTCAAGCCTTTTATAGGCAATGTATGAACAACCTCAATAAATGAGCAGCACCAATTTCTTGACAATTTGTACATGGATGGTGCCATTGTCAAAGATTGGCAAAAGTTAGCACACCACTTTTGACAATACTATTGTTTTGGTGGGCTTATGCCTAACAGAAATTTGGGTGATATTATTCGTAATGATAATGGTTAAGTTTTGGGGTCTTTTTGTTCGTTCTTGAGTTCTTTAACTAATACGATAACGGAGCTAATTCCTGTCTGGGATGGTTTGGTTCTTTGTCGTCATCTTCAACTCAACTTTATACACGTTGAAGTTGATTCGCAAGTGGTTATTTTCTATTCTCCAGGAAACCCCTCTTTTTCCGGATGTTTCAAGATATTGTGCTTCCGATTTTGGCTCTCACATGGTCGGTGTGTTACAAGATTTCTCATATTCTTCGGGAAAGAAATAGAGTCGCAGATATATTCGGAAATCACGCTATTGATCACTCTTTCATAGGTACATTTGTACATGTGGTCCAACATTCCTAAAGAGACCCGTCAGCTTGCTCAGTAAGATTTTCATCATTTAGAGCTCTTTCCTTATTGTAAACTCGGGAAAATTATAAAATTAGTCCGGTAATTTGACATCTTTTAGTTTTTGGTTCGCTAAGTTGTTAAAGTTTACTTTTAATTTAGTAACTTTAAAAACATAAAACATTTGGTTTGATTTTCGCTATGAAAATTTAATTTCACCGGAAATTATTGATTTGGACCATAATGTAAATGACATGGGCAATAAATTGGGGATTTATTCAGTTAGTAAGGAACCTATCACATTGTACATTTAAGTTTGAGGGGAAAAATGACAAATGAAACCCAAAAATCAAATTTCACTAATGGGGTCCCGACAATTGGCTATATACCCCTCCAATCAGAGACGACGGGACATTAGGCCAGGCACCTGAGATTTGTTTGAAACAATAAGGGTAGTTTTGTCCTTCACTTTATAACTTAATTAAATAAAAGTAAATAAAAAGAGCAATTAACCAGATTTGTATTAAGGATTACCCCTTTTATCTTATTGTCATGAGAATAAATTATATTTAGAGATTATGTTATGAAAGTGTATATTAATTAATTTTGTAGGGTTTGTTGTCGCTCTTCATTATTATTTATTTTATCCAATTGAATTTTCTCGCAGCGATTCTCTATATGAGCATGAAAGTCAACTTGAAAACTTATTTTTGGTATTAGTTTAGATGGAAGATTATTTAAAGTAGCAGGTATATATATAGGAGGTTTTGTTCAAAATATTGTTGTTATAAGAAATATATTGTTTTTTTATTGGTTTATTAATTGTTTAAGTTGTCACTGACATGGTAGAAATAACTTTTTTGGCAATGAATAATATTAAGAGTTCATTACACAACAAAATGGGAGATGGGTTACTAAATGATTGTTTGGTAACATGTATTGAAAAATATATATTTAGATATGTTATGAATCAAACTATAATGCAACAATTTCAAAATATGAAGAATATAAGAGAAATATTATGATATATTAATGAAATTCTGTTCTGTTATTTGTTTTAAAATATAAATATGTAATCGAATTAATACATTGACTTTATCAAAATTGGTAATTATTTATAGTGTTATTTTTAGTTGATGTATTGTATTTTATTTATATATACTAATATTAGTTGGGGCCCCTACGTAGACTTTCTGCCTTCGTCACTACCTCCAATGCTTACTTGCTATTTTTTTTTGTCAAGCATATATGCAATCAACGAACAAGTGACAAATTTTCCTTCAAAATTAATTGCAAAATTTCTCAATTTGTCGTCAATGTTATCAATATTCCGGTCCAAATTAGCAATTTCCCAGGAAAATTTGGACTACATGTCCCAAGTTTTTAAAGTTACTGAGCCAAAACCAAACTTGGACAATTTAGCGAACCAAAAATCTAAAGAGGTCAAGTTACCGGACCAATTTTACAATTTTTCCTTGTAAACTCTTTTATTTGGTGATTAATGATATGGGTTTGTTCTTTTAAAAAAAAGTAAAGTCAAGAGAGTTACAGGAAAGAGAAGGGTATGACAGTGGAGGTACGATGTCATAGCGGCCAACATAGAGAAGTTAGTATACAAAGATTTGCACATAAACATTTGAGTTCCATGGAGATCAACTTCTTTTGTTATTTCTGAACCGTACTTTTCTTCTTTCGGAAATGTGATCAGCACACCTACTTGCCAAAGAAGACATGCTCATATTGTGTAAAATATAGGGGAAATTTTTTGACTACTCACTATCGATAGTGGGTATTCTTTTCTACCCACCAACTTAAAAAAACTCTTTTTTACCCAATTTGACCAAATTGCCCTTCCTTTAATTTGAGGATTTTGAATTTTAAAACTGATGTAATTATTATTTTTTTTGAAAACCGTGTACAACCCCAAATACATACCCAATGCACATAAAAAGACAATATATGTATATATATATATATATATATATATATATCGTGCCGAATCATGCCGAAATCGTGCCCCAAATTTATATTGTGCCGAAATCATGCCCCTAATTTGTATCGTGCACATTTCATAATTGTACTATATCATGCACAATATTGTGCTCATTAAATTACGGCACGATATCATGCATAATATTTGTGCACGATATATCGTGCCAAATTTTAATGAGGCACGATATAAATTTGGCATGATATATCGTGCATGTACTAAACCTACAATGCACGATATAATGGAAAGAATTGTGTATATTGTGCGATCTCGAGTACATATCGTGTCATATTGTGCACAGTACAATCTTTTTTTTTAAATTTAGAAATTTCACATATCGTGCAAGTATATTCTTGCTATTTTGTGAAGAAGGAGAAGAGAGAGAAAAAATAAAAAGTTGGAGGAAAAAGTATGTATGTATGTATGTATTTTACATGAGAGAGAAATACCAACTTTACCTACTTTAAGGCTTGCATTTAATGCCTCAATGGTATTGTGGTAAAAGAACCCCAAAAGTGGGTGGAAAACATAGTTTTTTATCATACATGTCAAAAACCTCTATCTACTATCCCAAGTGTGTAATTCCCACCATTTGCTTTAAAATATATATAGACACCTCTACTATTCTCTATTTGTGCACTTCTCATTTTTCTTGGACGGATACTTAAAATATATGTATATTACATTAATAAAACAGTGGGTTTTTTTTTATAGCCATTTTGGCCAATTGAAAATCTTTTTTAGCCATGTTTTTCAAACACACTTTTTTTAGCCATTTTAGGGTGCGAAAAGACATAATTGTCCTTTAGTAGTTTAAGCCCCCATTCACTCCAAATCACCCAACACTACTTCCTCACTCGAAAATCTCACAGTAAAATCCCTATTTCCTCACTCGAAAACCCATGAAATCTCACCCAAAACCACCGAATTCGGTGACGGCCAACGGAGACGATGATGACTAGCGAGGATATGGAAATTGATAAAATTACTACTAAGATCTCTTCCATACAATATATAGCTTTTATTTTAATTTGCAAATTTTATTTTCAGATCAAAATACAATTCACAATATAAACGGCAATTATAAATAAATACTTTAAAATTCATTCAAATATATTTTTAATTAACTAAGAAATTTAAATTTAATAAAATTTATAAAATTTCGAGTAACACGTGCAACGCACGTACATTTTACTAGTCATTTTAAATGGCAAATGACCTTTGAAAAATTCACGTTTATTTATAAGTCCTACTATCACTTTATAAATCGTGTATAATTTTAAAACTGTGAAAACGGGATGTTACAATTACCTTCAGTGGTGTAGTGGGATTTGTGATCTTATTGTGTTGTTTTGTATATTAGGACTATTGGTCCTCTTCATATTTCTTGGATTTTTTGTATCCAAGATCATATCTGGCCCGTTCAATTTATCTTTGTAACATACTTGATCTCAAATTTGATTTAATCAATTTTACTTTAAAAAATCCAGCCATAGCATTCACGGGTATATGCATGGTCAATAATATGATGTAAGCGAATTGTATAATTCAATGCATCTACTGGAATATTCATTTCGTTTATTAGTACTTCTTTCAATATCTTTCGTATTGATTCTTTCTTTCAAAAAACTTTCTTTGTAGAATGATATGGTATAATTATTATTTATCAAAATGCCTATAATTAAATCAACAATTTAGCATAACATTAAGTCAAGCATTAAATTCCCGTAATAAGTTTGCTTTTCTTTATTTTTAATAAAATAAAATTATTTGGTGGTAAAAAAATTTATTTTGTGTTAAACATTAATTTGTAGTTTTCAATTCCTATGCTAAATATACACACAAATATACTATATAAATATATATTAACACTACATTAATTACTACTATTAAATTCATTTATTCAATTTGGGGCAGACATTTGTGGGGCCCTAGGTGGCCGTCTCATTGGCCTAAAGGCTCCCACGACTTTGGCAAATTCGTAGTCTCCATTCTTTCAACTCTCGGTGGGGAAGAGTAAAGGTATTTAGAGTTTTGGTTTAGTATTTAAATTTTGTATGTTTTTTGTATATATAGAACTGGTAGATGTTTTAGCCTTTTAGGAGTTTTTCGTTTTTATTTTTCAATTGTTTTTATGTTTTTTTGTGTTAAATGCAAATATTGTGTTTGATTTGTTGTTTTTTTTACGGTGAGTTTTTTCCAACTAGGGTTTTCGCCATTACAGTTATTTGGCTTTTTGGGGCTAGGTTGAAGAAAAAATACTTTTTGTTATGTGGTTTAATTGTTTTATTTTAGATGCATACTTAGTTATGGTTTGTTGCTTTGATAGGATATTATTGTTGTATTGTTATTATACACAAAGTGATATTGTTCATTAGTTTTGTTTGTAGCAGCGAATTTTTGTGTGAGAATATATTTTCCTTTTTGTATTTTCATGGTGAGTTTGTTGCAATTAGGTTTTGCTTTGTTTTGTGGCATAATATAATATTATAGATTTTTTGCGATTTTGTTGTATTCAGTGTTATTTTATGTACAGGTGCTTTCTTTTTGATATATTCTTAGTTTGGTTTTGTTGCTATAATATAATGTTTCTCACATATACTTAGTTCGGTTTTGTTGCTATAATAGAATGTTTCTGATATATACTTAGTTAGAAAAGTCTTGACATGTTTTTTTTTTTCTTGTTTTTGTTTTTAGGTTATTATTGGTAAATGGCTAGGAACAATAAAAAAGACAACAATCTCCACAGTTGAAGGTTGGTGAGGGAAGTGAGCGTCCTACTGATAATAAACAAAAGATAGCCAAATCGAAAGCGAAAGATGTGTTCCATACGTTAAGTACAAGCTCAATGCCAGGGATTCTAGTTGAGGTGATGAAGGATTTTGAGGTAGCACAGAAGAATGCAGTGGTTGAGATGGATTTTCAATAGGTTGCTGGAATTGAAGGTGGATGAATTTCCGTCGCGGCTCGTCTATTGGTTAGTGGAACTTTAACCCTGTCAGTTGTAAATTGGAATTGCCGAAAGGGAGGACTATTCATGTTGATGAGAAAGATGTCGACGGTGCTGGGATTTCAAAATGGACACATTCGTATTGAGAAGAAGAAGAAATCTGAGACGTATGATATTTATGATGAGTGGCACAGTTTTTTTGACATTGCTCACTAAGGGTGATTATAAAATTACTCCGAGACTATTTGTCCGAGAATGATGGCGGCTATGGATGGTGGTGTGTGGTTTAGGAGACACTTTATTGATTTGGTGGATTTTCTTATAGTGGGTACGGTACAATGTGGTTACATGAATCCGTTGATTATGAAGAGTTTGGATGATGTTACAAATATTATGAAATTAAATTGGTATGAGTATACCTTGAAAACATTGGTTGCAAAGAGGGATAAGGGGGAGTCATCAATCAAGACTCAATTCAATGGCCCTTTGCTTTTTTGATTGTGAGTTTTGTATTTTTCTATATATTTTTTTGCTAGTTGTTTAATTATCTTATGTGTGTTATATGTCTTTATTGTAACAGGGCTTGTACATTGATAGAGTTGTTATTTTGACAAGGGACGTTCCTAGAACAGTCTCGAGCATGTTGGCTTTGAGTTTTGTGTTATTAAAGGAGATGTGCAAGAGTGAGATTGATCATGGTGGTTTTGGCTTGGGTTATGTTGACGGGTTGTTTGATGGTGAAGGCCCGTCTGAGGTTGTTCCTGATCCTGTGGCGGGTGGTATTGACAAGGGAATGGATGTGCTTGGGTCATCTTTTCTGCGATCTTCGTACACCTATAGTGACCAGAACCTACATTTCCTTTTCAGTGTATTTCATCAATGGTGGATGGTTCGCAGGAGACCTAAAACTGGCTCTCGGGTCGGGTTGGGCCCCAAATAGAAAATACGTGGACTCAGGGCTATTTACGTAATTGTGCCTTAGGTGAGGTCAAAATGATAATTTTGGCTTAGGTTAGGTCAAGATAATAATTTCCTTATCAAGTGTGAAAATGCCATTGATTTTTATGCCCATTCAACGGCACATTTCACTATCATACTTCTAAAGTCTAGTACCACATTTTGGAAAAATAAAAATGAGCACAATTTATATCAAAGTGCATACTTGAAAATTAAAATGCAGTAAACTTACTTTTTCTTTCCTGGTACATTTTATTGCAGTGATGATCAGGAAAAAATATTTACAAGCTTTTAAATCTTTTCGGATTAAATGCAGGTGAAAATGTCTGCAATATGTATTTTTTGGATGCAAATTAAGAGCTGCAACTTTTCATCCATAAGCGCGAAATATCATCTATTTCCTCTTCAGTTTGGTTACTTAACGGCACTAACAACAGTTTTCGTGCAAAATTAGCGTTGGCACTAAAATTTGCTATAAAAAACTACACGACTAAATTTATATTTTTCTCAAGCTGGTATGGTTCTATAATTGCAACACCTCTCAAATAAAGTAATAGAATATAGGGTGCCGTTCTGCACCCCTTTTCCTGATAAATTAATGATTTAAAATGACTATTATGCCCTTACTGTTATAGAGCTTCAACTTTTCATCCCTACGCGCAAAATATCGTCAATTTCCTCTTCATTTTGGTTACTTAACGGCACCACCAACAGTTTTCGTGCAAACTTAGCGTTGGCACTAAAATTTGCAATAAAAAGCTACACGACTAAATTTATATTTTTCTCAAGCTGGTATGGTACTACAATTGCAACACCTCTCAAATAAAGTAATTGTAGGTCCCAATGGGTATGAATCTTACCAACTTTTCGATTTTAGTCCTTTTAAAATATTACAGAGTTAACACAAACAGCTAAGTCCTTGAGGGACAACTAAGTTGGTTATTCGGCAGAGTTAGGCACTCAACATACTCGATAGAGCTGTTGATAGAATAACTCAGCTGTTTAACCTGAACCTTAACTTGGTAGTGTTGGTTTTATCAGCGGAAGACTTAACACTCTTTGATTTGTTTTAAACTTGTTTTAACACTTGATTTTAGCTCTTGGTTATTAATCAGTTTGGATAGCAAATAAGTTTATCAGCAGATATAAGGTAAGTATGCAAAAATGTAAATGTGCTAAAAAACAAAGGACACAGTTAATTTTTATAGAGGTTCGAAGATGGGGTAATTCTTCTAATCCTCTCTTCTCCAACTCCTGGAGGGATCCACTAAGAATGATCGGTTCTGAGTGGTGAGCGATCATAGACGACCTTGTCACATAGCTGGCTTCTCGTCCGACTCAGCTTCTTCACAGGGCAGCTGCCTTGCTACTCAAGCTCTTGGATTTGATGCTCAACTCTCTCGGGTGGCCTGTCTTCCCTTGACTTAGAGGGAGCTGAATGTCTCCTGGAGGTTTTACCCTTGTTTCTTTTATAGTTTTTATTGAAGAACTTGTTGAATCTTTTAACCATTAGGGCAATCTCCTCCTGGTCTATGGCTTCCTTGACTTCAGCTCTCTTTCCATCCTTGACTATAAGTGCAACTGTCTTAGGTACATCTATCTCCTCTTGCTTTTTTCTTCTCAGCTCAAACTCATAAGCTTTGAGATCTGAGAATAGCTCATGATTGGATGTTGTTGTGAGGTTCATTGAATGTCTCAGGGCCATGACCTTCATTTCCAATTCAGCTGGGAGTCTTCTCAGAATCTTCATACACATTTCCTTTTGTGTATATTCTTTCCCAAGTGCTGATAGCTCATTTGTGATTTCGGTGAATCTGGCATCCAACTGATCCAAGGTTTCACCTGCAAGCATTTTAAAATTTTCAAATTTTTGTACAACAACAGGAAATTTATTTTCTTTAATTTGCTCAGATCCTTCACAAATTAAAGTTAGTTTATCCCAGATTTCTTTTGCAGATTTGCACGATTTGACTTTATTGAACATTGCTTTGTCTAATGTTTTGTAGAGTATGTCATTGGCCACATTGTCCAAGTTGTATCTCTTTCTATCGTTGTTAGTCCACTCAGTCCTTGGCTTTTCAACCATGGTTGGTCTTTCATCATCCGCTTCTGCTGCTACAGCTGCTATTCTTACAGTTGTGTTCACCTTAAGTATTTGCAGTGGCCCATCCTCTATCACTAGCCACATTTCATCATGTAAAGCAGATAGATGAGCCTGCATATGAATTTTCCAGTCATCAAATTCCTCAACAGTGAACATAGGAATGCGTGTCAAATTTGCTTCCATGATAATAACTTTGCTAAAAATGAAAGATTTTGAAAATACAAGTGTTTGAAACCCTTTTTGAAAAGATAGAGATCTAGTTCAGTAACCAGTTCGGAAGGCTTAATGAACCAACCGCTCTGATACCACTTGTAGGTCCTAAGGGGTGTGAGTAAGGTTTAGAAGGGGGGATTGAATAAACCTTACCAATTTTTCAATTTTAGTCCTTTTAAAATATTACAGAGTTAGCACAAACAGCTAAGTTGGTTATTCAACAGAGTTAGCCACTCGACTCGATAGAGCTGTTGATAGAATAACTCAGTTGTTTAAGCTGAACCTTAACTTGACTGTGTTTGTTTTATCAGCGGAAGACTTAACACCCTTTGATTTGTTTTAAACTTGTTTTAACACTTGATTTTAGCTCTTGGTTATTAATCAGTTTGGATAGCAAATAAGTTTATCAGCAGATATAAGGTAAGTATGCAGAAATGTAAATGTGTTAAAAAAAACAAAGGACACAGTTAATTTTTATAGAGGTTCGAAGATGGGGTAATTCTTCTAATCCTCTCTTCTCCAACTCCCGGAGGAATTCACTAAAGTAATGATCGGTTTACAAAGTGGTGAATGATCAGAGACGACCTTGGTCACACACAGTGGCTTCTCGTCCGACTCACCTTCTTTCACAGGCGTACCGCTTTGCTACTTGACTCATTTTCTCAAGCTCTTGGATTTGATCACGAAGCCCTCCAATAACTTGATACTGGTTCAACCTTCAACCTTCTTACAATCCTCCTTGGAAAGTAGACCCCTTTTGATTCTTCAAAAGTTTCATCTTCAACAGTTTGAAGTTGTCTTTCCTTCACAGCATTGTGTTGAATCGATTTCTTTCGAGTTTCAGGCTTGAGGATTTGCTTGAATATCTTTAAGAATATTTGCAGGTTTACAACTTAAATATTGCTTGCTTGTTCGGGATTCAGGTAACCTTTTTCCAGTCAATTTACTCAGCCTTTTATAGTGAACTTTCAAAAATCTGCCCGTTGAAGAGATAGGCTGATTTTCAAAAGACACTTGTGTTCGTTGGCTTGTCTTTTCTTGGTCTTCAATCTTGAGATGTAGACCTTCCCTCATATTAAATTAATGTGCAGCTTTTCAGGTTCTGACACGAGGTGCAGTGCTTCCCATTGGTTTATACCTTTTGCACGCTTCTGGGACAAGCACTTTAAGACCTGGCAGCATGGAAGTATTACTTATTTAAGTAATGTTCTTGACTTCTATGCAACATATTCATTTCAGTTAAATCCTCTTGGCTGCTCCCTTTTTCCCCAGGTGACTTGAGTTTGCTCCAATCATTTGAAGACTCATCTGTCACTTTCAACTTGAGACTTGGCTTCTTGAGTTGACTTTGGTGACACACGTCACACGATTGTTCCTCGGTGATACATGTTGATCAAGTTCTTGATCTTCCTTCTTGGCCATACTCGGTTGTTCCACAAATGAGTCTTCACTTGATCTTGATTGACTTCTTGTATTTCCAGGCATAGCGGTTATTTGACTCGACTTTTCAAGCCGCTATCTATTACAATGAAAATTACAAGGAAAATAGGGTGCCAAGTTTCTAGTTTAAGTTTTACATGGCATTCATAAAAATCTATAAAATAAATTTCCCAACAGTAATATAGAATATAGGGTGCCGTTATTTGCACCCCCTTTTCTTATAAATACACTATTTCCTATTTTTATAAAATTATAATGACTTAAAATGACTATTATGACCTTATTATAAAAAAATTCTAAATATATTCAATCTTTTCTTTCCAGATTTTTTTTCTTCCCTAGGGTTTAAGATATAACATTTTATTTTTTTCGCTATCGTGCTATTTTAATTATAATATTAAGTACGAAAATGTGTCATTGTTTTTATAGATTGAAGGTTTTATAGGTTGAGTTCGAAATGGTGTACAAAATTTGGGTTTTTTTTCTTTCAAGTTTGTGCATTTTTTCGCCATGTTAGAATGAGCACGATCGTGCTTAAAATAAAAGGCGTGGCACGATGGCCATTGTTTTTTCTGAAAAAAATTGTAGCACAATCGTTTTTTCAAGTGTAGCATGATCGTACCCTATTTTAATACATGACCATAGTCGTGTTAGATAAATATTTTTATCATAATTTTGTTCAAATGAGTTTTTACACCAAAACAATGTTCCTAAATGTTGTCCAAATACTCCCGAATATTTTAAAATGTTTTTACTAATTTTTCGGAGTATTTCTTGAAGTTTATTTTTGATAAAAATTGGACAACACTTCTGTTTCATGCTCGACCAGTCGCACTATAGGGCAACCCGTATCTGAAGATGTATTTTGGAACAAAAAATGAGACGGAGGTAAAATTGACCAGGTCGGCCGGCCGCATCAGGCGTCGGCTGGCCGCCTTCAGGCATCGGCCGGTGCCATCGGCCGTTGCCCAGCGCGTCGGCCGTACAGGAAGCAATTGATCGAAACAGAACTCCTGGACTTGGTTTAAAGGCGATCGGCCATTTGGACACAGGGTCGCCGGTCGGACTTCGTCGGCCGACCGGGCCGCCTGTAAAAATGTGTTCTTATTTTCAAACGTCTATTTCTACGCGACCGTCGCCCAATTGTTTGATGAAGAAAATTCTAACCGTTGTGCAAAGACATGACTTTTCCTAAATTATGGGGTTGATTTCTATGAGCTATATTCTTCATTTGTCTTGCAATTTTTTTACAGATTTCAATCTCCTAGGAGGAGCCTATCATGTTCAAGACATCTTCTATAAATAGATGAATAATTGAAGCAACACAACAAGAGAGAAAATTACAACACAACAAGATACATTCAAGCAAACATATTTGTTCTTTTATTACTCCAATAGATTTGACATTTTTTATGCCTTATGTCTATATGCTCGACTTAAAAACAATCCCACCGAATCTCATTAAGAGTGCCGTTAAAAGAAATTTTCAAATATTTGAAAGGCACTTCCTATTATGGCTTGCTTATCCATAGTCTTTAAAAATGTTTATATTTCTCGGGATAACAAGTCCGGTGTTAATAATTTCTCAAAATATGGTTTGTTATAATCAAACTTGAGATTCTACATCTTTTAAGGGATTGCATTTCTTAAACAAAAATTTGAGATTTGTTTAATTCCGTCTCAAGGATAACTCGTGGACATTTATTTTCAACCGTTTACCACCGAGTCTTTTACCTCATTTCAAGCTTGATTATGACATAATGTATAATTGAATGAGGTATACGTTTGCATTTTGCACGTTTTTAAAACTTAGGGGCGAAAAATCGGAATTTGGTTCAAACTTCGGATTTTGCAAAACAAACTGAACAAGTGGAAACTGAAGGCCGAGAGGCCGTGCGCCTCGGCTCCGATCGATCGATCGCCTCGGCTAGGCCGTGCCGCCTGTGCCTTATTTTGGATAAAATCGTCTCTGTTCTTATACTTAGCCATTTTGGCTCATTTCACTCATTTTTTGTCCCCTTTGCCATTTTCACACACAATTCACTTTTGTTGCATAAATTATATATCTTGGGGATTATCTTGCTCATTTATCATCATTGTTGCTCATCCTCACTGATTAATTGGTAAGAATTCTACTTCCTTATCTCAATTAGGTTGAACCCTTGAGAACTTGGCTTAAATGTTCATTTCTTGATGCAATTCGTATATGTTTGTGATGAGCTTATTAATTGTTGTTGGATGATATTTGTAAAATTGCTTTTGGTGATGAAAAACTTGGCTTGATTACATTTACAAGAGTTATATATATTTTCTTCTATTTTTTACGCCCGCCAAGTGTTCGATAAAACGTTCGATGAAAATTCATCACCTACATGATTCTCTTGTTTTCAAATGTCTTATATATTTATAGAGATCATGTTTTGCAAATCAAATGAGCTTTCATGAGCCTCTACAAGTCATATGATCGACTTTTCTCTCTTATTTGGTCTATAAGCTTCAATGCTCAAATAGCTCGATAAATCGGATAAATTGCGCACTTTGATATGGATATATGATGTTTTTATCGTGCTAACATTCTTTTTGAAGATTTCAAAGGGGAGAAACAGGTTATAAGCTCATTAGCTAAAATAAGTTAAAATAAGCTCGAGAAAGAAGCTATAAGTTGTGGCTATTAAAAGCCAAAAGTTGTGGATCATACTTAGTCCATTTGATGTATTATGGTCTTATTTACATATCTAATGATGTTTTATAGACAGGGGGAGCTTATAAGCTCTTGATTCTTAAGCTCAAAATGTGAAAGCTGAGCTTTTAGCTTTTGGTTGATTGTTTCTATATTACTCTTGATTGTGCATGTTGATAGGGGGAGATTTTGTAAAATATTTTTGAAAATCTTAACTCCCTTTTAAACGGATAGTTTACTCTTGAACCGGAAAATTGCTTTGCTTTCAAAATCGTCCTCTTGAAAATTGTTTTGGTTTGTAATAATCAAAAAGGGGGAGTTTGTCTTAAATAAATATTTTTATCATGATTTTGATGATTTTGTTCAAATGAGTTTTTACACCAAAACAATGTTCCTAAATGTTGTCCAAATACTCCCGATTGTTTTAAAATGTTTTTACTAATTTTTCGGAGTATTTCTTGAAGTTTATTTTTGATAAAAATTGGAAAACACTTCTGTCTCATGCTCGACCAGTCGCCCTATAGGGCAACCCGTATCTGAAGATGTATTTTGGAACAAAAAATGACGGAGGTAAAATTGACGGATCGGCCGTGCATTCGGCGTCGACCAATCCGTCGGCCGCCGCTTGGCGTCGGCCGAGTGCACTGGGAAGCAATTGATCGAACATAACACCCTGGACTTTGTTTATGAGGCATTCGACCGGCAAATTTGGACACAGGTCGGTCGGCCATTCGGACACCCCGTCGGCCGTGTGTATTTATCTAAAATTGTGTTCTTATTTTCAAACGTCTGTTTCTACGCGAACGGTCGCCCTATTGTTTGATAGCAAAATTCTAACCGTTGTTCAGCAGACAACTTTTCCCTAAATTATGGGGTTGATTTCTAACAACTATATTCTTCACTTGTCTTGCAATTTTTTAAAGATTTCAATCTCCTAGGAGGAGTCTATCATGTTCAAGACATCTTCTATAAATAGATGAAGAATTGAAGCAACACAACAAGAGAGAAAATTACAACACAACAAAATACATTCAAGCAAGTATATTTGTTCTTCATTGTTATTATTCTTGTTTTAATTTGTCTATCTTATCACTTTCACATCTTGAGGTCTAGGCTTATTTCTTGATTACACTTGCACTCAAATTTGTATTATCCATTATCGAGTTGTAATCTTGAATTTGGGTTATCATTCAACACAAGATATCCTTGTGAGTGTTCTTGTGGTAAGAACACACTTGGATGATCTGGGTGATAGGTGCAAGAAGATTGTGGTGATCTTCTTATTGAAGAGTGTGGTACTCTTTGAGGTGTTGAAAAATTTGGTATTCTTCAAGTCGGAAGATTGTCGTAATCTTCACAAGTTAGATTGAAGATTGTGGTGATCTTCAAGTGAGATTGTGGTAATCTCCAAAGAGGTGTTGTAAGGTGGTGTTGTATTAATTTTGGTAATTAATAAAAAAAAAATTCTTTTTGAAATCCATCCCGGAGATACTGGTGTGGTAGAGGATTAGGCCCTAGGTGGGTTGAACCTCTATAAATCGACGCATGTTGTTTACTTCCCGCACCTTTACTATTGTCTTGGCTTGTTTGATTCGAAAAAGAGGGCATAATCGATCGAACTTACAAGTCTTGGCTTGTAGATAATATATTCACCCCCCTCTAGATTATCGTAGCCGCTTCAACTTACAAGTCGTGCCATACTTTTAAAATAGGGCACCATCAGTCGTGCCACACTTTATCTAACGTGATATCAAAATCACCACAAACAAAAGATCATAACTTTAAATCTTGTGCACAACAAGAGGCGTGTTAGAGTTGTACACTATTTAATGGGCATATTAGATTTAATAAATATTAATTAACGAGGTTAATTGTTGAATATTATTAAATGATCAAGTCTCTAATAGATTTAACTATATATAGTTCAATAGCACTAATCAATAAGTCTGCTTCTCAACATAAGCAGTTACCTTGGATTGAAATAGTAATAATTTGGAAGTTACTTGGAAAAAAAAATTACAGAAACACACACACTGACACACACACAGAGTCGAATAGATTAAATGGACATGTAGATTGTGACCTTAAACGGTACTGCCTTATCCCTTGCACTTTTCCTCTCATTTTTTCTTCCTTGAAATAAGTTTGCACACATAAATTTCTAGCTATCTGCAAGAAGATGGCGAAAATTGAAATCAAATCTTCAAGTCATGTTCCAATGGCAACCAATAACGCAATTGCCATGTCCAGGATGGATCTAACTCCATGGGATTTGCAATTGCTCTTACTCGACCCCATTCAAAAAGGGATTTTATTTCACAAACCTGAATCCCAAGAACTCCAAAAAACCATTATACATCACCTCAAAAACTCATTCTCCCGTACACTAGACTTCTTTCCTCCCCTCGCCGGCCGCCTGGGCACCGTTAACAACGGCGATAACACGACCTGTTTTTTCGTCGATTGCAACAATGCCGGAGCTGAGTTTACTCACGCTGTCGCTAGTGATGTGTCCGTTTCCGACATCTTGGAAGCGAAATATATACCCGAAATAGTCTCTTCTTTTTTCCCACTTAATGGATTCCCAAATTATGAAGGAATTTCCAAGCCTTTGATTGGGGTACAAGTGACTGAGCTTGTGGACGGATATTTTATTGGCTGCACGGCAAATCATGCCGTGGTAGACGGGACTTCTTTCTGGCATTTCTTCAATTCCTGGTCAGAAATATCCCGCGGTTTTGGTAAAATATCAAAATCCCCTGTTTTTGAACGGCGATTTCCTAATAATCTCCCTGTCCCGCTTTCTCCATTGGAGCAAAATCAATTACTTGATTTTGTTCAACCTCCGTTACTCGAAAGGGTTTTCCACTTTAGCAAAGAAAATGTGGCTAAACTCAAAGCCAAGGCGAATTCCGAAGCTGGCAGTGACAAAATATCAACTTTACAAGCGCTCTTGGCTCATTTATGGCGAAGCGTTGTACGTTGTCGTCATTTGCAAAATAATCATAATAATGTAGGCAACCAAGAAGTGCAAATAACTCTAATCATTGGTGCAAGAGCAAGAATCCCTTTGCCGGAGGGCTATTTTGGGAACGCAATTTATGTTGGTAAAATTGGGATGAGAGATACAGAGGTGTTGCAGAATGGATTAGGGTATGCTGGAATGAAGATAAATGAGTTGGTTGCTCAGCAAAGTAGTGAAGTAGCAATTAGATTTGTGGAAGATTGGGTGGAAAATCCTGTAATAATGAGAAAGAGCGGTATGAGTTTTGTTATCTCAAGTTCGCCTCGGCACAATGTTTATGGCAACGATTTTGGATGGGGGAAACCAATTGGTGTGAGGAGTGGAAAAGGGCAAAAGTTTGATGGGAAGATGACGGTTTTTCCGGCGGCCGAGGCCGGCGGTATTGATGTGGAAGTTTGCTTAGCGCCGGAGACAATGCGGACTTTGGAAAATGATGCAGAGTTCATGCATATTTTCATCACTTGAAATTACAAACAATGGAATGATTTAAATGGAACTGCACACCATTCGAAAGTCTACTAGGAATAGACAACGTAAACGCACGACAAGATCCTCTAGAAGAGTCTTGTTTGTCTAAATCACGGATATTAAATCTTTAATAGTCTTCTGAGTAACCGTAGTGTGGATTCCTTATGTTCATGTATTTCTTTTTCATGATATATTTGCATCTATTTTATAGTAGAGCTAGTTTAGATGTTCAGTTCGTAAACAGTACCTTTTTATTTTTTATATTATATTGGAACTATTTAAACAAAATATTTTTTTCCTTAATGGTTATATATTGTTTACAGCTGCTGGTAACAATAGTAAAGGATAAGGAAACACATCCCAGTTAAATGGGTGGCTCCTATTCAATATGTAAACAATAAGCTTTCAAAAGTTCTAGTCCAAGCCTAGATGCTTCCAAAATGAATTGGGACCGAGTTAATCAATGTGTCTTATTGTAGAAAACATGATTGTATTGATTTTCATAATAAAAGGAGATGAATGATACATGTCAACATCCTACAAATAGTTGAGTACTGTCACGCCATATTTCAATAAACAAAATAAAACACAATAATATTCCATAAAATACAACTCTGAATTACACGCTTTAGCTCGACAAAGAGCTAATATCAGAATCTATATCTATACTACTTATAAAAGTGTGAATCACTTAAAAGGTTTCTTGAAATTTTTGATATACCTATTATAACCCTAATGAGTATATGTGTTTAATAGTATGAGAAGAGGGTATAATTGAACTTGTCTTCTATACATAATTTAAATATATTCAAGTGTCTATTCATATACCAAATTCTTTTTCAAATACTAAAAGTCTATTTTTTCTGTCATAACTTTTTGTGTAATAAGAATATATAAATAAAATTAAATTCATATTAAAATACATTTCAATAGCTTTCCAAACATACCTCATAAGCATATATATGAAATTTATATGATAAAATTATAACCATTCAAAGATGAATAAAATACACAATTGTATATTAATTTATAATAGTTTATGAACAAATGATGTATCTCCATTGTATTTTTAGAGAAAACAATAAAATGAATTTACATTAGGAAACAAAAAATAAAAATAAAAAGAAGTTAACTCCAAATGCTTTGATTGTAGAAAAATAGTACTTGGTTTTAAGACAAGCGAACTAAAAATCAGAACATAAGACATTTTGGCTAAATTTTGCATTAATCCTTTAACCTTTTACATCTTAAATTAGATCCAGAAATCAGTTTTATTATTTTTCTAATATAATCTACTAATTAAATAAATAATAAATATGATAATATAGATTCTTATTAATAACAAACAAATTAAAAAGTATATAAATGCTTATATCATATGAAAAATAAAATTTAAAATAAAATATATGATAGCTAAATTTTTTTATTTAATGAAAATAAAATAAAAAAATCAATTTTTAATATGAAAGTTTAAGAAGAAGAATAGTGATGATTAATTTATCTGTTAGAGTATTTTTCCTAGCATATTTTGTACTAACTAGAAAAAAATCTCACTTTTAAATAAGACTAAGAGTTAATTATGTTATTCACATGATATATATATATATATATAAGAAAAAATTTGGATGTTTAAATCATACATGGTTCATAAACTTATAATTGTCAAATTTTTATATTCATATGTATTTGTTGGAAATAAATAATAATTTATATCTTCTCTTCATAGTTATAATTCATTAATATTAAAGATGACTACTCTTAGTGCTATTGTATATATTTCAAACATATAATTGATTAAACTTTTTTTCCTTATATACTTGAATTTATTTTGATTTTTCACTTAAGTGCTAAAAAGTTAAACAGGAAAGGTAGAATTTAACTTTAGTTAATTATTATTTATAATATCACTTGAATATAAATTCGAGTGACATTCTATATCCAAAATTCTTTTGAAGAATTGGAAGTCTTTGTTCGGAAAATTTATGTATAGATTTTGATGATACCGTGTAAAACTTAGATTGGGAAGTTGGCACCCCATTTTCTATGTAATTCAACTTGTAATAGATAGGCATGTATAAGTTGAGTTGGAGTCGGCTAAGTTGAAGATTACAAAACTTGATTTGAATTTATATAAGAAATTCATAATATTATAATCATTAAAATTTAAGCAACATGAATAACCGTATTAATGTAATATATTTTTTGAGTAAAAAAAATTATTATTAGACTTCAGGGAAAAAATGAGTGATTTTACAGAATAATAGATTGTACTAAAAATTTAATTATAGAAGCTTTGATAAGCAATCTAATTATATGTTATCAACATATAGAGAACTCTGCCTTAGATGAATTTAGTCGTCTAAAAGTAAGTATTATGCATTGTGAACCTATAGTTTTATTTTTCATATTTATTTTCATTATTGATATAAATCTATACTAAATTGAGGGAAGAAACAAGATGATTTTAAAACAAAAATAAAAAATACAAATAAAATAGTTAATTTTAAGTGCTCTTATGCTAACTCCAAACTGATTAGTTTTAATAATAGTATAATATAATAACCAAAGTATTGGTCATTAATATTAATAAATAAAAATCCTATGAAGATAGATATGCCTATAACCTTTCACATTCAAATTTATTTAACTAAAATAAAATATTTTCAAATGATAGAGTTTTAAATATATTTTAATTCATATTAGTTTAAGTATGCAACCATATATATTTACTTACAATATCATCTATTATTTAAGTAAAATTATTAACTTATATTATATTTCACTAAACTCATAATTGATACAAAATGATTTCATAGAATAACTTTTTTTAGTTGTATTTCTTTTAAGTTATTTTAATGTCCATTGTATTTAGTTTAATTATAATACCTTTTAAGATATAGTTCATGCAATATATAAGTTCAATTTTAATCTTGTAGGTTTTATGTTAAGATCAAAAATACAAGAACAACATTCACAATAAATTTAAAATGATTTATTCAATATTAATTGCAACTAATTAAGTTTATATTTTTAATTAAAAATTACTTAAAATTATTTGGATCACGTGCAACGCACGTTCACCTTACTAGTATCAATAAATACACGATTAAGTTGAATTCGTATACTTAACGAAAGTCTATAAAGCAGTAAAACTAACCCAAATTATCGTATTTACCCTTTCTCTATTGTAAAATCACACAAAAATTAATTGTTCAGTATGTTAACATAAGTATACATCCTACATATCCATTTTTCGGCAGCCTGTCATTGAAGCCTCATTTCTCATCCGAATGCTATCCTCTAGTCAGCTTGTCGATGTGTTTGTCAATTTCTGAAAAGTTTTAAAATCTACTCAAATGAGCTAAATGAGCTCACTGATGGGGGAAAGGGATTAATACACTAGTTATTTATAGAAAGTTGAAATAAAATTTATTTAGCCTAGGGAAATCACTTGGTATAAAAAATAAATTTATCATGCACCAGTATATTAATTTATTGTTTTAGTAAAACAGTACCACCAAATTGAATTCTGTGATGAGAAGAAAGATGTATTGATGGTAATGATGCAACACACAGGTGCAGCCAACAGTCAATCAGGAACAATAACACTTTGTAAACTTTTTCTAGGAACTGACCTTGCCTCGATCCGAGTCCGGGATCAAAACTTATTGAATTTAAAACCCGATATAAAAATATCTTTCTTTATCAAAGGATTTATTTTAAAATAAAATCACTAAGTACCTAGAAAATTTATAATTTCAAGGTCAGCTTAATTATACCAATAATTTTTAGAGTATTTTTATAATTCAACAAAAATTATATTTATATTTATTATCCGATTTATTAGTCGAACATTTTTACCTGGATAAATACTCGATCAATAAGGTGACTTTCTCGCCCGAACAGTCCGTAATACTACAATATGGACTTCTGCATAATATACCGAATCCGATAACATATCCGCAAGATTATCCACCCGGTAACTATGCCGCGAGATTGAACTCAGTGGACTTAATACCGGATTTTGCGTGTCTATGAACACTCTGGTTTTTTCGACTGACTGACTAATTGCTCGAATGAGCTAACTCCTGACTGAACTATGGAACGGATAAGTCGTATATGGGGTAGGTAGTGCGGCTGCAATCGTCCAAATCCCAATCTCGATCCGGATAGGAGAGTCTGACGGGCGCTTAGGTCGTAGTACTGGGTATAATCATGATTATGATGATCTCCGAGCTTAGCTGGCTCCACTGTGGATACGTCTTGCCAACTGGGATACCAATTAAGGCCCTATCCATTAGAGGGATAAGGTGAACTGTTGGGGAGCCAATGTTTGATCTACACTTGTTTGCAGAATAAGGACGGGCTGGTTATGTCATTTTGGTGTGCAACATACTGATTGGATATTGGATTGACGTCACACTTACGTGCGCAACCACTACTGTTAACGGGTATCTGACGGACTGACTTGCTAACTAATAATATTAATTATTAAGAATATAATAATGACATATGCACATTTTCTGCATAAAACGGTACCCATGAAATGACTTTCCTGCATAAAATTGTAAGCCCTACTCGCATACACTCACCACACCCACTAAGAATTTTTGTCTCAATCCAACCTATTTTACCAACCAGAAGATGAGGACCCGCACCCGGAGGACAACGGTAACGATTTTGAAGCTATGAATTATTTATGATGTATTTGGCAACTGCTTAAGACAATTGAATTTCATATTGCAATGGACAAATTTCCTAGTAATCCCTTATGTAATAGATGGGCGTAAGACCCGTAAGAATGATCATGACGCGGATTGTATTTTTAATTTTCTGTTTCCGTTGCGATCTGTACGAGACTTAGTCCATTTTGATATTTATGCTTATTTTGGGAAATGCTAATTATGTTTGGATTATTATAAATGATAAATGAGACGACTTGTAAACCAGCATAAGCTTGATTGTTTGTGTCACGGCTTTCGTTTTGAGGCGTGACAAAATCTTCTACCAAAACAAAACGCCCAAAACACTAATGATTTAATATCAATCATATATAAAATCATCTGTCAAAATAAAATACCCAAAACAACAATAATTATTTATGACAATGATGTACAAATGGTGCGTCAAAATAGTACCTCCAAATAGTAGTCTCCTAGAGCAACTTCAATAACATTTTTGTGTCCATAAACTACAAGTAAAAAAAAAAAAAAAAGCAATATCATACAACTTTGTTTAATACAACATAAAATAAAGAGCTTGTTTATAAGTAATCCGGATCTATATACAAAAACTTAATAAAAACAACCTTGATAATAAAGAATAATTATACCTTGGCTACGTCCCATTAGGTTGCTTTTTCCTTTTTTTCCGTTCTCCGGTTGAACCTTTTCAAAGCCCTTCATACATTCATATACAAGAGTTGATGGTTTAATATGAATGTACATCTACTATACGTACATTCATCAATCATGCATCACATACATCAAACATTATGTGCTTCATCATAGAAGACATTCTAAAAGCATTTGGTGTTTTAAAACCTTAAATTTATGTGACCAAAGAAAAATTGTATTACTGGGCTTCTAATAAGCTAAGGCAATTTCAGTTACATACAAAAGATCAAAAGGATGTGTACTGTTGAAAGAGATATCATGTTGGTTATGCTAATAGCCTAATACTAGTTGTCAAGCTTCAACATGTGTATTTAGTAACGTAGCCAATACCAATTCCTTCGGTTTGTGTTCCTAAACTAAAAGCTATTTTCAAGGTCTAAATAAAAGTTTCCAACAAATTAATATATATAAGTTTGTCTGAACTTAAACCAGAGTCTCATCACAACTTTATTAGTAATACCTTCCGTACAATGACAAAGAAGAGGTCTCATCATCACAACCAAATCATTAATTCGTTCAAGTGTTGTAGAGAAGATAAAGAAAAATAGAAGTACTATCCTATTTCTAACTGCACAAGAAACCACAAAAACTTGGGGGAGGGAAGGGGGACTACATACAACAACAACAACGTTAAACAAAACTAGAAAAATCATATATATATATATATATATATATTTTGCCATTGTGTACCATGATAGAAAATCAACTAGCTAGAAATACAATTAGCTAAAAATCACAAATTGCAAAACAGGATTGTAATTTTCAAAAATTACGTCTCCATATTTCTACCCTACCCCGCTGACATGGAAATCATTTTCGCTTACGTGGGCTTCCTCCATGATGTGGAAATTACCATTATAGCCTCGCCTAGGTCGAGTTGACCATCTTGACCTCGCCTCACTGGAAATTACCAAGATGCCCCCAGGATCCGCGGCTTTTTTATATGGGTCCTGACCCGAATGTCCGGGTCAGGTCGTCCGCGAGCCACACACCGTCGATCGAGTGCCACGTGTACGGTGATCCGCATTACACTGTGAACAATACTATAAATATGGCACGAAAATTAAAGTAAAAGGTAACTGGTCATTATTCTAACTTACCTCGCTCTTTAGCTTTCTAAGTACCTTAACTACCTGATTCTGACTTAGGCATCAGAGGGCCTTAGCTGGGAGCCATCCCGACTAGCCTAGCGTGCGTGCTGTTTCAGGTACCCTCGAACAAAGTACCTCACCTCGCTTTTTGGGATCCTGAGCCGGGTCACCTCGTGGACAACACTTCACCTCGCTTCTTGGGTCCTTAGGTCAGGTACATCTGATTTACTTTCCTAAATCAGTTGGCGCCGTCTGTGGAAAATCAAGGTCTAGCTAAAGATGGAGGAAACACCAGGGAAGACGTTGGAAACACCTAAGCATGCATCGAAGACACCTCAGGGGGTTGTGCAGGACCCTCCTCGAGAAACATCGCCAATTCGTTCGCTTCACTTCGGGGGACCCTTTGTGGTTCGGGAGGAGGAGCAGATGATTCACATGAAAACTAGGATTTTGAGAAAATGCTGGAAAAAATGTTGGAGAACAGAGAAAGAAAGGGCAAGAAGGCTATGGAGGCACCTCCTCAAGATCTACCAGTGAGGGAAGGAAATGTGGAGAAGCGAAACGAAGCACTAGATGACTTGGAAGAGGTGGCTAGCTAAGTAGTTAGGCCACCAGCGAGGCGACCAGTGGAGGTTATAGGCGAACCGGTGAACAAGCCGGGGGACATAAATAAACTGAGTGAGCAAATTGAGCACATTACTCGACAACTAGATGACTTGAAGAGGAGGGGAGCTGTAACATCCGCTTTGCAGAAAAGGGAATCTCCATTTTCTCCCGAGATCCTAGCCGACGTGGTCACGCCGAACTTAAAGCTTCCTGATCTCCCGAAATATGATGGGAATAGGGACCCTCAGGAACATCTCACCTCTTTCGACCATGTGATGCAACTGTATGGGCAATCCGATGCCATGAATGCTAGAATATTTATTACCACGCTGACGGGAAAGGCGCAAGAATGGTTCATGGAATTACCTAGGGGAACTGTGGTTTCTTATTGTAAGTCCAAGCGGCTACGATAATCTAGAGGGGGGGTGAATAGATTATCTCCATCTTTTCGATTTCGCCCTCTTTTTATAATCGAATGCTCAAACACAATAATAAAGGTGCAGAATGTAAACAACACACATCGATTTAAAGAGGTTCAACCCACCTAGGGCCTAGTCCTCTACCACCCCAGTATATCCGGTATGGATTTCAAAAAGAAAAAGAATTTTATTAATTACCAAAATTAATACAAATTCAACTTACAACACCTTGAAGAGCACCACACTCTTCTACAACAACACCTTTGGAGATTACCACAATCTCCCTTTGAAGATCACCACAATCTTCCTTCAACGGCACCTTGTGAAGATTACCACAATCTTCAAGCTTGAAGAATACCAAATTCTTCAACACCTCAACAAGAAGATTACCACAATCTTCTTAAACCTAACACCTAGATCACCCAAGTGTGTTCTTACCACAAGAACACTCACAAGGATATCTTGTGTTTGAATGATAACCAAAAATCAAGATTACAATTCAATAATGATTGATACAATTTGAGTGCAAAGTGTAATCAAGAATAGCCTAGACCTCAAGGATGTGAAAGTGATAAGCTAGGCAAATTTACAACAAGAATAATGACAATGAAAGACCAAGTATATGCTTGAAGTGTATCTTGTTGTGTTGTATCTCAATTGTTGTATTGGTTGCTCCAAAACTTCCTCTATTTATAGGAGATGATTGATCAAGCATAGGCTCCTCTTGGGGATTGAAAATCTACAGAAAAATACAATTAAAATCAAGAATATAGCTATTAGAAATCAATCCCACAATTTAAGGAAATGTGTCTGCTGTCAAACGGTCATATTTTTGTTGTCAATACAGGCGCCGCCGGTCGCACGAAATAAGAGAAATAAGAAAACTTTGAAAAAATCATCAGGCGACCGGTCGACATAAGCCGACCGATCGACCCTGTCTCAACCGGTCCCCCCTAACATAAAAACGAAGAGGTTTGTTCTGTTTCAAACCAAAACATGCAGTGCAGTCGGCCGACCGGATCGAGGCGACGCCGGGACGACCGGTCGACCTGGCTGTTTTTACTTCCGTCTCATTTTCTGTTTCTAAAAACATCTTCAGGTACGGGTTGCCCTATAGGGCGAGCAGTCAACCACGAGACAGAAATGTTGTCTAATTTTTGTCAAAAATAAAACTCAAGAAATACTCCGAAAATTTAGTAAAACCATTTTAATCCAATGGGGAGTATTTAGACAACATTTGGAAATTTTGTTATAGGAGTAAAAACCCATTGATATAAAATCATTAAAAGTGTTGTCCATTATTATCAAAAATAAACTTGAGGAAATACTCCGGAAAATATTAAAACCATTTTAAATCATTTAGGAGTATTTGGACAACCTTTAAAAACATTGTTTTGGTGATAAAATAAAATCATCAAAATTAAGATAAAAACATGTATCAAACACTTATGACCAGTTGGCTCGAAGGTTTTTGTACCAGTTCGCAAGCCAAAAGCGAGCTTGAAGGTCGACCTCACATTTGTTCACTATAAGACAAGGTGTGAAAGAATCATTCAGGGAGTTTATAAATCGGTTCAACGATCAAGCCTTGGAGGTGCAAGATATGCGGATTGATATGATGACTAATATCCTTATCCTCGGATTAAAAAGATGACCTTTAGCATCAGCACTTGCTCGCGAACCACCTGGCGATAAGGAGCAGTTAATGGAGGTGACCCAAAAGTACATACAGGAGGAAGAGATGAATGCCCTGAAAGACCAAGAGTGGTCCCAAGTGGCTCAGGCTCCACGCGAAGGGAGGGATCTTAGAGAGAGGCTTCGGTTTAGGGCCGAGAGAGACCTAGACCGAGGTCCAACTCAAGATCGCCCTAGGATGGCGAGGCATAACATATATACTCTATTGAATGCGCCCCGAAGTCACGCCCTAATGGCCATAGAGCGAACTGATATGTTAAGGTGGCCAAAAAAGATGAAAACAACCTCGGGTCGGAGAAACATGGATAAATATTGCCGCTTTCACAAGGACCATGGTCACGATACCGAGGACTGCATTTAATTGCGAGATGAGGCTCATTCAGCAAGGATACCTACAAAATTTTGTATTGAAAGAAGAGTGAGGTGAAGGACCTAACCGGGACGCTAGGCGAAGATCACCGGCTCGCAAGTCGCGAAGCCGGTCGAGAGGTCACTATGAGGCTGGGCATAGGCGAGAACACCACACCCAAGGGAACGATCTAGGCCTAGGAAAAATCAGGAAGGCGATAACTTGCCCCGTAGGGGAGTTATACACATGATAGCAGGAGGTCCTAGCGGAGGTGACTCGCAGAGCGCGAGGAGGAAGCATGCGCGTAACCTCACTCATAACCCTAAAAGGAATCTGAAAGTCATGAGTGTCCGAAACTCTACCCCTATTACGTTTGATGGTCGTGACCTCGAGGGGTCGAGGCGGGTCAAACGACCAAATGGTGATCACTATGGACATCACCAACTTCGCTGTACAAAAAGTCCTGGTGGACAATGGGAGCTCAACAGACATATTATTTATGCATGTGTTGAGGAAGATGGAATTGGATGTAACCGCCTTACGTCCAGTTGACACTCCACTGATGGGGTTCGGAGGAAGCGAAGTGGTTCCTCTAGGAACCATTGATCTCCCCACCTCGCTAGGTGAAGCGCCATGCCGAAAGACAGTTATGATCAAGTACCTGGTGGTAGACACCCCATTTGCTTATAATGTGATCATGAGACGACCCGGACTAAATCAGTTCCAAGCCGTGGTATCCACTTACTACTTGAAGATGAAGTTCTCTACAACATGAGGAATAGGCAAAGTGCGAGGTGATCAGAAGATGGTTTGAGAATGCTATAACGTTTCCCTGTAGGTCCCAAGGGGTGTGAGTGTAAGGTTTAGAAGGGGTGGGGGTTGAATAAACCTTACCAACTTTTCAAATTAGTCCTTTTAAGTGTTCAGGGTTGATACTTCACAGCTGTGTCCTTGGTGGACAACTAAGTTAGTTAATCCGCAGAGTTAGTTACTCAACAGACTCGACTGAGCTGTTGACAGAATAACTCAGCTATTTTGACTAAAGACTTAACTCAACTGTGATTTGTTTTCAACGGAAGACTTAACACCCTTGACTATGGTTAAGTTTGTTTTAATACTTGGTTTTAGCACACAGTTGATTATCAATTGGATTGCAAATTTATCAGCAGATATAAAAATAAGATGCATAATTTAAAGTGTTGAAATGTAAATAACACAATAAGATTTTATAGAAGTTCAAAGATGGGGTAATTCTTCTACTCCTCTCTTCTCCAACTCCTGGAGGAATCCACTAAGTATTGATCAAGATCTGAGTGGTTAATGATCCCCGATACAAGTCTTGATCACACACGGTGACTTGATCCTTTGGGACACGATCACCGGAGATGCCTTGCAGTCACGCGGTGGCTTCTCGTGACGACTCGAACTTCTTCACAGGTTTGCCTTGCAACTCTGACCCACTTGCTCAAGCTTCTTGGATTTGATCACGAAGCCCTCCAAAAACTTGAGACCGGTTCGACCTTGAACCTTTCTACAATCCTCCGTGGAATGTAGACCCTTGATTCTTCAAAAATTTCCTCTTCAACCGATTGAAGTTGTCTTTCCTTCACGGTGAGTGTTGGATTGATTTCCTTCGTAATGTAGGCTTGAGGATTGATCTTGAATGATTTGAGAATATATTAGTTTCTGATTCGAGATGTTTGCTCGAATGTTCGTGATTCGGGTAACCTTCTCTCGAGTTATTCCTCGGCCTTTTATAGTGATCTTTCAAAAATCGCCGTTGAAGAGATAGGCTTATTTTTAAAGTCACTTGTGGTCGTTGGCTTGTTTTGTTGGAGTCCTTGAAATTGCCACTTCCTCGTATGAATTGTTCTTGACTTTTCAAAGTTCGACATGGTGTAGTGCTTCCCATTGGTTTATTTCTTTTGCACGCTCTCAGAACGAGCACTTCAAGAAAGGTAGTATGGAGCTATTATTTGTTTAAGTAATTCTCTTGATTTACTCGTGCAACGGATCTCTTTCGATTGTCTTGACTTGATCGCATTTTCTTAACATCCCCAAGTGACTTTAAGTCAACTTCCAATCATTTGATGACTCTTTGTCACTTCAACTTGAGACTTGGACTTCGTTTGTCTTGATTTAACTTGATCGATACTTCACTCTTTTGCATCTCACCACCTTCGAAGTTCTCATCTTCTCTTCTTTGCCATACTTAGTCGCCTCGCAGTCAAGTCTTCCTTCTAGTCTCCAGTTTTCTTCTTACATGTTTAGGCATAGCTGACTTAACACAGCATGACCAACCCTATCTATTACAATGCGTTTACAACAAAAAAATGGGGTGCCAACTTCCTATTCTAAGTTTTGCATGGCATTCATCAAAATCTACAAAATAATTTCCCAACAATTTCCCTTTTTGATGATGCCAAAACTTAAAACATCCATACAATTATTTAACAAAGAAAGATACATACGGACAAATGTAGAACACGAGAATGTATGTTTAGAATCGATCTTTTATTGATCATAACATCCTTGTTCTTTACATAGTCAATTTCATAGAGTGTATCGAGCTTAAGCCCAAAAAATGTATCGAGCTTAAACGGGGCTTAGACTAACCATCTTTGTTCTATATCTACTCACGTATAGAAATTGCATAATTTTATTCAATGTACAGAAGACTTACATAAAGTGTATTTACATAGTAAAATACATGAAGGGGTGGACAACAACACTTCATCTCCTTCGCTGCCTCCTTCTTTTATCTTCTTCAACTCTATCTTCTTCTGACCTTTTCCTTTTCTTCTCATCTTCAGTTGCCTTCTTTTTCTCATACACCTTCCGGACTTCATCTCTTCTTAGTCTTTCTTGTCTTTCCTCCCATAGCATTTGAGTTTGTCTTTTATTTTCTTCTTCAATTCTCTTCACATACTTAGCATTGTTCTTAGCCACTTGCATTGGCTACTTCGTCACAAATCCACCCAATAGATCCCTCATTTCTTGCCTAGATATATGTACTCAATGTTCTTGGCGAGTTCCAGTCCGAAACATCTTCCTCCACCATCGCTTCTTCCTCCGCCTGCAGGCGTGTATTATCTTGGGGCCTTATTTTTCCCGGTGAGTGACTAACAGAGTGACCAACAGAGTATTGCCGGTGGTTTGTTTGCTGTTACCTTCTTCACATAGTGTGAGACCTTTTTCCCAATACAAATCCCGGCTTGACCCATGGACATGTTTGAAGTAACCTTGAGATGCGGCGTCTTAAATTCATCACAGAGATCTTGGCTCGATTAAGCATCCGAAATGGCATAGGTGTCTCTGTCTATTGGAATGCCTCCATGTTATATCGAATATCCATAACTCGAGCATTCATTCTTCCTTCCACTTCCTCCATCCTCGCTTCAATTTGTCTTTCTCTTTTCGACCATTGGTACATCGAGTGTTGGAGTGGCGAGTCACTCGGAGTTTCTCGATAATATCAAATTTGTGTGACAAGACCTTGTTGGGGGTTTTAGCAATCATCAAGGTCACATCTTTCGAGCCTTTCCCCTCAACGGACTTCCCTTTCTTCTCTCTTATTATCGCCTCATTTGTCTTTCCCTTCACAAATGCTTCTTCCTTCTCGCCTTGAGATCCCTTCGCTTTTTTTAGGTATTCCTCTTCCCCTTTTTGGCATCACCAAAAGGAGAGGAACCCCCGGAGACAAGCTAGCAAGCAAGAAGTCGAGTCTGGCATTGATAGTTGAGTTCTCGAATCAATCAGCGGAGTAAGCCGCACGAAACTCGAGCGAGTGGCATTGGATTCACCGCTACCAACTTCATCTCGGCCATGAGGAGATTGAATTTTCGATCCATATTCTCTTCCACACGCAGGAGCTCGTTTTTATTATGTTCACGCAACAACTTTATCTCTGTAGTATGAGATTCATGCATTTGTTCAATGTGATCTTGCAATTTTGTCTTTGCATCAGCATTCTCAGCTCACCAGACCAACAACTTGTTGAACAATGTTTTGAAATATCGAGCTTGTTCCACACGCATTGTTTGCTGATGTTGCCACCACTCCCGGATCCTGACTATGATGCCTCTAAAATCAGCAGTGAGGTTGGCGTCCCTGTTATCCAACCTCATGTCCAGCGAGGCCTTGTGCCTCTCCATCCGTTCAATCTCAGCAAATAGGGCTTTGAACACCTCCCGAACTACAGCTGCTTCCTCTGTTTCAGCTGATGGCCAAGCAGCGTTAAAGTCATAGTTATTTGGAACAATAGTGTACGATGGAATGACAGATCGGAGTTTGTGGAAGCGCTCCCGATCTTTGTCGATTCTTCGGGAGGTCGAATGTACCTCCGAGAGAGAAGGGAAATGATTCTATGAAAGAATCATCAAGTGCAATCGAATTTGTTCAATTATAAGCGGTGCTCGTGAAGTTCCTTGTGGAGTCAAACTCTGCGAGCTTGGGAGCTGCGCGATGGACTCTGTTTGTGGGGGTGCATTGTGAAGTCGACCCGCCTTTGCCGAGACTCGGTGTCTCAACAGCCTTCGGTCTCGGTGGTTTTCCAAATGAGTTGGATCGGTCCTCGGCCTTATCGGAGCGTCATCGGACGATGATGAGATTTCCATGGGTGGCTCAACATCAAAGGTGAATGTTTGGCGAGTAGTCTTGAGGTCGACTTACTTGTGGTTAGAACATCCTCCGCTAAGTCTTTGGGAGCAGTCACAGGGGATGACTCAGCTTCATCGTCTCCTTCCGATCCCAGAAATATTACATCAAGATTATCCACGGGAATCGTGAAGAGCACTTATCTCCTTTTCTCGATGGATCAATGATAGCGGGGAGGGATGTTCGTGCTTCCGTTTCTCTACCCCGGGAAGTCTCAACCTCCCGTTGGCCTTCATTACCTCCTGCAGTCTCAAGCTGCGGCGAGGCATGGACATCCCTTTCGGCGGTGTCTGCTTTGTCTTGGGGTCTTCTCGAGGTGGCATCCATTGGAGTCTCAACTCCATGGATTGCACTTTCGCCGCCCAGTGTTAACTCCCGGGCGAGTTCCTTCCGTGCCTCGTGCCTCGATCGCGCGTCATTGCATTAGCGAGCAGTTGGCACTTCAATTTGAGACGATCACAACTACACGAGCCTCGTCGGTGACAACAACTTGTGTGGTATTCGGGCTTGATCCTTCTCCACTTCGCCTCCTAAATTCATTGTGGAGTCAGGCTGCAGCAACCTCCGACCTTGTGTAGTGGAGGGAGTTTCCCCTCACCGGGGCATACCACGGTGAGTGACTTGGAGTGGGGTCATTCGTCTCCAGGACTCTCGGCTGTTCCCACTGAGTATTCGGCCGTTGGGGCGGTGGTAAGATACTTTCGTTAGGGGTTGGCTCGATGGGGTCCCCACACTCCCGGTTTCATCGTCGTTCCCTTAATACCTTCCTCTCGAATGAGCTGGGAAATGGTGGCGCAACGACAATGGCAATATCTTTCGCACCACTCCCATTGGGTCTATCTCGGTTTGTGATTTGGAGGACTCTCCTAGTCCCTCCATCATTCTTTGCTCATGAAGGATTCTCGGACTCTTGCATTGCTTGCTGCATTTGCAACTCTTCTGTGGCAGCAACAGGGTCCAGATCCTCATCACTTTTTGATAGGACATCAAGGTGAGGGTGTCTATGATCGGTGGTGCCAGTGAGAGGGCAAATGCTGGCCTTCTCACGTGCCTCTGCGTCCTCAGCTGCTTTAGCCCGTTTATTTTCTTTTCGAATCTGCAGTATATTGATGCAATTATCCTCATCAAGGGCTTGCAGCACCGTGTCCACCTCAAGAAACCTGAAGAGTTCTTCTTCCTCAGCAATGAACTCTGGATTTTCAAATTGTACTGGATAGGCTCGCCTTCCATTTTCTCCACTCTCATGCGAGATGATTTTGGATGTCCGGATACAATGGATAGTACATGATTACATCGTCTTCTTCATTCTCTTGCTAGCCCTCGTTTCCAGGGATTAAGGGTAGCAGACTTCGCTGCTCAACATCCTCTGTAGCCTCTGTTACAGGTGGAGAAACAACCCTATCAACAGGTGATTCAGTTGTCTCAACCATTCCTTGTTCCTCAGCTGTTCTGTCTATAGCTGGGTCTTCGAGTTGCCTCTACTGATCAGCCTCAGCAGACTTGGCCGTTTCATCGATCACATCCGGAGACTCTACTTCTTGTGAGTCTCGGGTATCTTCTCGGTGAGTGGGCGACTCGGCCGGTTTCTCAAGCTCGAACGCTTGAAAATTCTTCTTCTTTTTGTTTGTACCGGAGGGATTTCCGGTTCGGATAAGGTTTCTTCGAGTCTTGGCGGCGGGGGCCGATTTGTTGTTTTCTTCGAGGAGCTGGCCGTCTTTCCTTATCAGTTCTCCTTTTCTTGACGACCGGAGAAGGTATTTGAGATTTCTTCTCTGTTGCGGCTACAGGAGCAGGAGACACTGCTACGGGGGCGGGTGACTCGGCTGCAGGGGCAGGAGCAGATTTCTTTTTCTTTCTTTGCAGAGCAACAGTGATTTTCTTAGCAGTGCGAGGAGCGACCTTTTTCTTTGGATGAGAGGAGACAATGTATCTTCGTGGTCGGTGATTCCCCTCACTGTGATGTCGCTCTCTTAGCATAGGCTCTCTTCGTGCGAGAGAGGTTTGATCTCGAACATCCTCTTGTTTACATGGAACGCCTTTCCATGTCTAAGAGGGACTCCTTTCACCTCCATCACCGGCCAATCACAGGCCATATCCTAGGGAACCTCCAAACGTTCCATCCTCCTTGAAGGATTTGTTCCCAATTGTGGCAGAGTCTGCTGTAGACAAACTCAGCCCAGTTCACTTTCTGTTCTTCAATGATCGCAACCATTACGATCAACTTTGCTTTGGACGGTGGTCAAAGCGCCAAATTTGATATCTATGCATTTGGCAACGATGTCCAAGAATTTATGGTAGTCCTCCTTCAGCTGACCTCTTATTAGTTGTGTAGACTACTTTTCAAAGATAGTCGGACTTGGCTACTTCCTTCCAAGCGAAGAGTCGAGTCAACATCGCCTTCATTGATTTCCAACATTCCTTCCGCGGTAACAAGCAGTGTTCTGCCAAATCCTTGGCAGTAATGATGAACTCCTTTCCATGAACAGAGGACTTGATGCCCTCATCGTGAACCTAAGCGTTCACGTAGAACTGTGCGACCTCTTCCACATAGGTCATCGGAAACTCCAACGTCGTAAACGGTTTCGGCCCGGACATTTCTAATTTCTCAAAGCAATCTTCTTCACTAGGGTATCGTCGGACCCTGTTTCACCATACCATCGAAATCCACAGTGGACCCGGTGTGGATTTGCTTTACTAGCTTAACAAAATCATGAGTGGATGCCATTTGTCAATATTTTACCGAACGAAACTTTAGAAAATGATCTGAGGATTGAAAGGGTTTTGAGAGAAAATTTTGCTTTTGCTTTCGAGAGAGAGATGAACAGTTTTTGGTAAAGTGTGAGAGAAACAAACGAAAATGGTTTAAGTATGGTTCATGAAAGGACGTGCGGGTGGTTTTTGAAATGTGATCAAAATCAACGGCTTAGATCTTGCACGCCAATTGGCATTTAATGTCTTGTATTTAATGTGGCAGCATTTATATCCAATCATAAGCTTGGTGTGCAGCTTTTGCCTGTACACTTCATAATTATGCTGACGTCATTCTTAAAAGCATTCCCGCTTAGTAAAAACGACTGCGTTTTTGTCACTTTGCTCATAAATGACTCAGCTTGCCCCTTAGCTAATTTAACTCTTCTTTCCTCGCATGTAAATACTCAGCTGTCAGCTAACTCGGTACATATGTCTTTCCGATACGGCTAATTCACTTAGCTGATTTGAGAGTTCAGCTCTTTTTCCCTTTTCGTGTTTCATTTCTTTTTTTTGAGTTTTCTGAGTGTCAACTCAGCTCAATTAATCCTAACTCATGCTTGAGTTCTTCAAATCTTGTCTCACATAATGGTTTTGTGAATATGTCAGGCAACTGTTTATCAGTTGAAATATATTCCAAGGTGATGTCCTTCTTTTCAACATGATCTCTTATAAAGTGATATCTGACATCGATATGCTTTGTTCTTGAGTGCAACACAGGATTTTGAGTGATTGCAATTGCACTTGTGTTATCACACATGATTGGAATTTCCTTTTCTTCAACTTCATAGTCTCTCTCATTTCTTTGTCTCATCCGTAGGACTTAGGCACAATTTTGCCGCAGCCTATGTACTGCTTCATTTGTTGAGGTGGATATTGAATTTTGCTTTTTGCTAAACCAGGAAATTAGTCTATTTCCAAGCATTTGACATGTGCACGAGGTGCTCTTCTGTCAACTCTACATCCAAGATCGATTAATGTCGAATAGCCAATTAGCTTGAATCCACCTTCCTTTGGATACCATAAGCCAACTTCTTGGCTTCCTTTCAAATATCTCAAGATCCTCTTGGCTGATCATATGGCTTTCTTTTGGAGCGATTGAAATCTTGCACATAAACCTACGGCAAAGGTGATGTCCGCCCGCTTTGTAATATAGAACAATGATCCAATAAGTGCTCAGATCTTGTTTGATCTGTGCTTGCCATCCGCATCCATGTCCATTTTGATGATGTGTTCATTGGTATTTTTATCAAGACTTCTCTTCCATACCAAATTTCTTCATTAAATCTCTGGTGTGTTTTGTTTGACTAATGAAGGTTCCATCCTTCAGCTGTTTCACTTGGAGTCCAAGGAAGAATGTCAGCTCTCCCATTATGCTCATTTCGAATTTGCTTTGCATGAGGTTTGAAAATTTATCACACATCTCTTTGTTTGTGGATCCAAAAATGATGTCATCCACATATATTTGAACAAGCAGTATGCTCTTCCTGTCTTGAATTCTGAAGAGTGTTCTATCCACTTTTCCTTTTGTGAATCCATTCTCAGTCAGGAATTGTGATAATGTATCATACCATGCTCTGGGTGCCTGTTTCAATCCATATAGAGCTTTCTTGAGTTTGTATATCTTATCTCCAAGAATCTTCTACTCAAATCCTGGAGGTTGTTCATCATATACTTCTTTTTCCAATAAACCATTAAGGAATGCACTCTTTACATCCATTTGATATACAATAAAGTTCTTGTGAGCTGCATAGGCAAGAAACATCCTTATGGCTTCCAATCTTGCCCGCGAGCAAAAGTTTCATCAAAATCTATTCCTTCTTCTTGGCAATATCCTTTGGCTACCAATCTTGCTTTGTTTCTTACCACGTAACCTTCCTCATTCATCTTGTTTGAATACCCATTTAGTGCCAATAACATTTTGATGGGTAGGTCTTTGAACCATTCCCACACTTTATTTCTTTCAAACCGATTCACTCTTCTTGCATGGCTTGAATCCAATGTGTGTCATCCAATGCTTGTGACACATCTTTAGGCTCTATTTGTGAGATGAAGTAGGTAAACATTGCTTCTTGTTGAGTTCGGATCTTGTTTTGACACCTTCTCTTACATCTCCAATGACTAGTTCTCGTGGGTGGTCTCTCGGCCATCTTACATCTGGTTGGAGTAAGTTAGCTGGATTCAGTCGTCTTACAACTATGTTGCTTTGATCACCTCTCTCGTCATCACTTAGATGCGATTTTCCAGTTTGTTTATGAGACTCAACTATCTCATCTTCATCCGGGTTTATAATTCCAAAACCGGTTTCAGACAAAGGGACTCTTCGCATGGTTGATTGATTGACTTATCGGTGACTCTTCAATGTCTTCCCATTTACATTTGGCTCATCAAACACCACATTGAATGGATTCCTCTGTAACCATAGTCCTCTTGTTGAGTACTCTGTAGGCTTTGCTTTTTGAGTATCCCAAGAAAATACCTTCATCGCCTTTAGCATCAAAAGCCTTTAAATTATCTTTGCCATTGTTATGGATGAAGCATTTGCATCCAAATATTCTAAAATATGCAACACTTTGATTTCTCTCTGTCCAAATCTCATAGGGAGTCTTTGTCGGTGTCATTTTATCATGCATCTATTTTGAGTATAACATGTTGTGTTTATTGCTTCACCCAAAATCTTTTAGTTAGCCCCTGTTTGACTAACATGGTCCTTGTTGCTTCTTTGAGAGTTCTATTCCTTCTTTCTCGCAACTCCATTCTTTGTGGAGTCCTTGCTTTCGAGATAATTCATGACCAATACCATTTTCAATACAATGCGAGTTATTATACCATTGACAAACTCGGTTCCTCTGTCGATTTTATTTTGATAATGGTTTGACTTTTCTCATTTTGAATCCTCTTCATCAATTTGTGGTAGTTTTACGTAGAGTTTCTTTCTTCTTACACATGAATATTGTCCATGTATATCTTGAGTAGTCATCTACTACCACCAAGGTGTATTTCTTCCCACTTATGCTAGTTGGTTCAATGGACCAAATAGATCTATATGTAGAGATGCAATATTCTTGTTGAAGATGGACATGTCTTTTCTTTGAATGATGATTTGATTTGTTTTCCCTTCGACATGCGTCACATATACTCTCTTTCTTGTATATCGAAGTCCGGAAGTCCTTCCACAAGATTGCTTACCGCAAGCTTGTTAATTGTTTTGAAATTCGGGTGACTCACTTCTTGTGCCACAACCAACTTGATTGTGTGCTCTTTTGCTAATAGACAGGTGCTTGGTGTTGCGATTGACCAATCCACGACATACATGTTGTTTTTTGTCCGCATCCTTGCAACACAACTTCATTTGATTCAAGATCCTTGATTTGGCATATACCCATGTTAAATCCAACATTATATAACCCTTGTCACGAGTTGGTGATGCTTAGCAAGTTGAAGTTGAGTCCTTCAACATATGCAACATCCGTGATTTCTAATCCATTTTTCTTGATGGATCCAATGGCTCTTATTTCTCCTGGAGCTTCATTTCCTCCAAATATGACTTTTGCACCTCTGACTTCCTTGAATTTTGAGAGATTTTTCTTGTTTCCTGTCATGTGTCTGGAACAACCACTATCTATGTACCAGGTTCCTTGGCACTCAGCTGTTCCTTGAACCTGCAATCAAGGAAATTAAGTTTTAGGTACCCATACTTGTCTGGGTCCTGAGGGGTTAGTATTGTAAGATGATCCAACCAACCTATAGCCAAATGATTTGACTCTAAGGGGTTGCCATCTATTATTCCCATAATCAAAATTAATTTTAGCAAATTGCTTGGGGGTTCTAGGTTCATACAGTTGTCTCTTTTGTCTGTATGCCTATGTATGTGTTTTAGCAATTGCCTTCTTTGGGTAGTTGTGATGTCTCTGAGTGTAGTGCCTAGGTGCATATGTGTGCTGATGAAAGCTCTTATACCTTTGGAATGGCCTTTGCTGAGTTCTAGGCCTTTGCCATTTGGGCTTATATTCCATAGGACTTTGCTGATAGTTCACATTATTACAATCAGCTTGGCTTGAGTACTTTCTACCATTCCCTTCATATGTGTTTCTTTTATAACACTTCTGGGGTTTTTGGTAGCTCTGTTTCTTCTTTACAAAGTATTTCCTGTTTGGAGTTTGGTGAGGAACTCGGCTAGATTTCTTCTCATATGTCCTCTCAGCACGCTCAACTGGCTGTTTTCCTTTTCCTTTATAACCAAGGCCAGTTTGCTTGTGGTTGTGCTTTGGAATAAATGTGTGTGCACCATTTGGAGTTTTGGATTTTTGAGATACTTCATTACTTGAAGATCCTTTTTCCAAAATCAATTTTGGAGCTTGACATAGCATAGAGGAATTAAATCCTAAGCCTGTCTTGTCTCCACATTCTCTTTGACTCATAATAAGATCATCCAATGATTTAGATGCCTTAGTGAATGAGGCAATCACATTTTGAGGTCATTTTCCTCTTTTCTATAGCAGCTATCTCTGCTATTAGCTTAGCATTTTCGATCTTTAGAGTTTCATTCTTATCGGCTATTTGACTTAGAGTACTCGGCTCTTAGTCGGTTGTGAGTTTTGCTCTTGTAAGTCTGTTTTCCTCATTTAGTAGTGTGTGTGAGGATTTAATGTGTTCAAAATCTTTCATCATTTTGCCTAATGAATCATAAAGATCGAGTGGGTGATGAAGTGTGTGTGTCACGATCACTATCACTAGAATCGAGTGTGATGAGTAGAGTGTACCTCATCTTCTTGGTCGGGTTGGTCTTGTTCCTTGGCCGACAAAACGATCAAGGCTTCTTCTTTGAGTCACTTGAGTAGTCACTTCACTACTCTCGAATCGGTTGTGTCTCTTGACTTGGTTTGTCTCGGTCTCTACATGTACCAACATTGCCTCTTTCTTTTCTTGTCTTCTTTCTCTCAAGACCTTTCTTTCTTCTCCATTCCTGTATTTGTTGACTACAGGATATGGGCAATCAATGGCATAGTGACCTGGTTGCCTAGTTCAGATAGATTTTCAACCTTTTGATCACTCTTTCCATTCTTGGATTGTCGACCCTTTGATATTGACTTTTTGATGATCTCGCTCTCTTGGTTGGCGTATCTTCCCTTGACTTAGAGGGGCGAGTGTCTTCCGGAGGATTCGCCCTTGCCTCTCTTGTAGTTCTTATTGAAGAACTTGTTAAACCTTTTAACCATCGGGGCTATTTCCTCTTGGTCAATGACTTCTTTGACATCACTCTCTTGCCATCCTTAACAATTAGAGCAAATTGTTTTGGGCACTGACTCTCTCCTCTTGGTCTTTTCTTCTCAACTCAAATTCGTAGGCTTTGAGATCCGAGAATAGCTCATGGTTGGATGTCTTGGATAGGTCCATGGAATGTCTTAGTGCCATGACCTTCATTTCCCATTCAATTTGGGAGACTTCTTAGAATCTTCATACACATTTCCTTCTGTGTATATTCTTTTCCAAATGCAGATAGCTCATTGGTAATTTCTGTGAACCGAGCATCCAATTGATCCAAGGTCTCTCATGCGATCATTTTGAAATTCTCAAATTTCTGTACAAGAATCGATAGTTTATTTTCCTTGATTTGCTCACGAGCCTTCACAAATCAATGTTAGCTTGTCCCATTTCGGAGCCGTTTTGCATGATTTGACTTTGTTGAACATAGCTTTGTCCAGGGTTTTGTAAAGAATGTCCTTGGCCACATTGTCCAAGTTATATCCTTTTATATCATCATTTGTTCACTCAGCTCTTGGTTTTTCAACCATGACTGGTCTGGGAGCAGCATCCTCTTCACCTTCAAATTGCGGCTCTCTCCTTACGAGTTGTGTTCACTTTTAAAATTTGCGAGTGGCCCATCCTCTATCACTATCCACATCTCATCATGTAATTCTGATAGATGAGCCTGCATACGAATTTTCCAATCATCAAATTCTTCAATTGTGAACATAGGGATGCGTGTCAAATTTCTTCCATGATAATAACTTTTGATGGTAAAAAGAGTTTTGAAAACTTAAGTACTAAAACAGACTTTGAAAAATTTGGAGATCTAGTTCAGTAACCAGTGCGGAAGGCTCAATAAACCAACCTCTCTGATACCACTTGTAGGTCCCAAGGGGTGTGAGTGTAAGGTTTAGAAGGGGGGTTGAATAAACCTTACCAACTTTTCAAATTAGGCCTTTTAAGTGTTCAGAGTTGATACTTCACAACTATGTCCTTGGTGGACAGCTAAGTTAGTTAATCAGCAGAGTTAGTTACTCAACAGACTCGACTGAGCTATTGACAGAATAACTCAGATGTTTTGACTAAAAACTTAACTCAACTGTGATTTATTTTCAGCGGAACATGGATAAATATTGCCGCTTTCACAAGGACCATGGTCACGATACCGAGGACTGCATTTAATTGCGAGACGAGATTGAAAGGCTCATTCAGCAAGGATACCTACAAAATTTTGTATTGAAAGAAGAGCGAGGTGAAGGACCTAACCGGGACCCTAGGCGAAGATCACAGGCTCGCAAGTCGCGAAGCCGGTCGAGAGGTCGTTATGAGGCTGGGCATAGGCAAGAACGCCCAAGGGAACAATCTAGGCCTAGGAAAAATCAGGAAGATAACTTGCCCCGTAGGGGAGTTATACACATGATAGCAGGAGGTCCTAGTGGAGGTGACTCGCAGAGCGCGAGGAGGAAGCATGCGCGTAACCTCACTCATGACCCTAAAAGGAAGCTGAAAGTCATGAGTGTCCAAAACTCTACCCCTATTACGTTTGATGGTCGTGACCTCGCGGAGGTCGAGGCGGGTCAAAACGACCCAATGGTGATCACTATGGACATCGCCAACTTCGCTGTACAAAAAGTCCTGGTGGACAATGGGAGCTCAGCAGACATATTATTTATGCATGTGTTGAGGAAGATGGATTTAGATGTAACCGCCTTATGTCCAGTTGACACTCCACTGATGGGGTTCGGAGGAAGCGAAGTGGTTCCTCTAGGAACCATTGATCTCCCCACCTCGCTAGGTGAAGCGCCATGCCGAAAGACAATTATGATCAAGTACCTGGTGGTAGACACCCCATTTGCTTATAATTTGATCATGGGACGACCCGGACTAAATCAGTTCCAAGCCATGGTATCCGCTTACCACTTGAAGATGAAGTTCCCTACAGCATGAGGAATAGGCAAAGTGCAAGGTGATCAGAAGATGGTTTGAGAATGCTATAACGTTTCCCTGTAGGTCCCAAGGGGTGTGAGTGTAAGGTTTAGAGGGGGGGTTGAATAAACTTTACCAACTTTTCAAATTAGTCCTTTTAAGTGTTCAGGGTTGATACTTCACAGCTGTGTCCTTGGTGGACAACTAAGTTAGTTAATCCGCAGAGTTAGTTACTCAACGACTCACCGAGCCATTACATTGTGAGAATAACTCGATTGTTTTGACTAAAGACTTAACTCAACTGTGATTTGTTTTTGAGAGGAAGACTTAACACCATTGACTATGGTTAAGTTTGTTTTAATACTTGGTTTTAGCACATAGTTGATTATCAATTGGATTGTAAATTTATCAGCAGATATAAAAATAAGATGCAGAATTTAAAGTGTTGAAATGTAAATAACACAATAAGATTTTATAGAGGTTCGAAGATGGGGTAATTCTTCTACTCCTCTCTTCTCCAACTCCCTGGAGGAATCCACTAAGTATTGATCAAGATACGAGTGGTTAACGGTCGGATACAAGTCTTGATCACACATGTGACTTGATCCTTTGGGACTTAGTGCGGAGATGCCTTGGTCACGCACGGTGGCTTCTCGACGACTCGGCTTCTTCACAGTATTTTGCCTTGCTACTACTGACCCACTTGCTCAAGCTTCTTGGATTTGATCACGAAGCCCTCCAAAAACTTGAGACTGGTTCGACCTTGAACCTTTCTACAATCCTCCGTGGAATGTAGACTCCTTGATTCTTCAGAAACTTCCTCTTCAACTGATTGAAGTTATCTTTCATTCACATGTGAGTGTTGGATTGATTTCCTTCGTAATGTAGGCTTGAGGATTGATCTTGAATGATTTGAGAATATATTAGGTTCTGATTCGAGATGTTTGCTCGAATGTTCGTGGTTCAGGTAACCTTCTCTCAGAGTTATTCCTTAGCCTTTTATAGTGATATTTCAAAAATCTGCCCGTTGACGAGATAGGCTTATTTTTGAAAGTCACTTGTGGTCGTTGACTTGTCTTGTTGCAGTCCTTGAAATTGCCACTTCCTCGTATGAATTGTTCTTCACCTTTTGAGAGTTCGACATGGTGCGAGTGCTTCCATTGGTTTATTTCTTTTGCACGCTTCGAACGAGCACTTCAAGAAAGGTAGTATGGAGCTATTACTTGTTTAAGTAATTCTCTTGATTTACGCAACGGATCTCTTTCGATTGTCTTGACTTGATTGCATTTTCTTAACATCCCCAGGTGACTTTGAGTCAACTTCCAATCATTTGATGACTCTTGTCACTTCAACCTTGAGACTTTTGTCTTGAGTTAACTTGACCGATACTCCACTCACCTACATCTCATTTTGCACCTTGATCGAGTTCCGTCTTCTCTTCTTTGCCATACTCGGTTGCCTCGCGTGAGTCTTTTTCTAGTCTCCAGTTTTCTTCTTACATGTTTAGGCATAGCTGACTTAACTCAGCTTGACCAGCCCTATCTATTACAATGCAATTTACAACAAAAAAAATAGGGTGCCAACTTCCTATTCTAAGTTTTGCATGGCATTCATCAAAATCTACAAAATAATTTCCCAACATTCCCTAAAAAAGAAGAAGGAAGGGAGAGAAGTGAGAACCATAATGCAAATAACGCGTGAGGAAGAAGTTGGGATGAGTAAGAAAGAAAATGAGATGGTCGAAAAAGCTAGGACGATGGTGGAGTATAGGGTCGAGCCAGCGGAGCAATACAAAGTGATTGAGCTCGAGCTAGGTGACCCGAATAAGTTCACTAAAATAGGGTCCCAAATGGACTCGAAGCTAGAAGTGATGATGATTCAATTTCTCAAGGAGATCGTGGACATCTTCGCCTGGAAACCTTCAGATTTTCAGGGCATAGATCCCAAAGTGATGGTCCACCGACTGAATGTGGACCCATTAGCGAGGCCAGTGAAGCAGAAAAAGCGAAGCTTTGGAAGTGAAATAAGCAAAATTATAGAAAACGAGGTGAACAAACTATTGGAAGCGGGATATGTGTGGAGATTCAGTTCACGGAATGGTTGTCAAACATAGTGGTAGTACCCGAAGCTAACAACAAATGGAGGATGTGCACAGACTTCACAGATCTGAATAAGACATGTCCCAAGGATCCTTACCCCCTGCCTCGCATCGACCTCTTGGTGGACTCCACGGCAGGATATGTCTTGCTTAGCATGATGGATGTTACCAAGGATATCACCAAATTGTTATGGCGGAGGAAGACAGAGATAAGACATCGTTTGTGACGGAAAATGGAGTTTATTGTTACATGGTAATGCCTTGTGGTCTAAAGAATGTGGGAGCTACTTATCAGAGGTTAGTCAACCTCATGTTTAGAGAGAAAATTGGCAAATCAATGGAGGTGTATGTTGATGACATGTTGGTAAAGAGTGTGAAGGAAGAGGATCACCTTGAGCATTTGAGGGAGGCTTTCAAAATAATGCGAACCTATGGTATGAAATTGAATCCAGCAAAGTGCACTTTTGGTGTGCGAGGTGGAAACTTTTTGGGCTTTATGGTGCACGAGAGGGGGATCGAAGCGAACCGAGAAAAGATAAAAGCTATAATGGGAATGAGTTCACCTAGAACAGTCAATGAAGTGCAACAACTTACGGGAAAGATCGCCTCGTTGAACAGGTTCATTTCGAGGTCAGCTGATCGCAACCTTCCTTTTTTCAACACTTTGCGAAAATGAAGAATTTTCAATGGACGGAGAAATGTGAGAAGGCGTTCGAAGATTTGAAAAGATACCTTATGTCTCCACCTTTGCTGTCCAAACCCAAAAGAGGAGAAGCTCTATTTTTATACCTAGCCATCTCGAAACAAGCCGTGAGCTCGGTGTTGGCAAGGGACGAAGAAGGAGTTCATCGCCCAATTTACTACGTGAGCAAGTTGTTATAGGGAGCCGAAGAGAGGTATCTAGAGACTGAAAAGCTAGCTCTAGCCTTGGTAGTATCAGCCAGGAAGTTGCGATCTTAATTCCAATCCCATCAAATTATTGTCCTCACAAATCAACCGCTGAGACAAGTGTTAGAAAAACCGGAGCTATCAGGTCGCTTAGTGAAATGGTCCGTGGAGTTAGGGGAATTTGACATTAAGTACCAAAGCAAAACGGCAGTAAAGGCTCAAGTTCTCTCCGACTTCGTTAACGAAGCAAGTAGGTCGGAGATGGAGGCTCAAAAGGAGGAAGTGACGTGGCTGCTATATGTGGATGGGTCGGCGGTGGCTACGGGAGGCGCCGGGATCTTGTTGCAGAAACCCAATTCTTTCGAGGTCGAAGTGGCACTTCGCCTCGAATTCGAGGTGACAAATAACGAGGCTGAATATGAAGCTCTGTTGGCAGGTTTAAAAATGGCGCAGAAGTGCAATGTGAAAAGGTTGATAGCCTACATCGACTCTCAGTTGGTAGCAATGCAGGTTGAAGGGTCATTTGAAGCCAAGGATCGATCCATGGCTAATTATTTGGAGAAAGCGAAGCGGTTGATGGAAAAGTTCGAATTTTTTCAACTACATCAGGTCCCAAGAAATGAAAATGAGCGAGCTGATGCTTTAGCTCGCTTCGCGAGTGTAGTAAGTGGGAATAGCTCGAGATAAGTGATCGTGTTAGTGGCGACGCAACCGGACTCGCTAGCGGAGAAAGGTCCCGTCGAGTAGTACCCAAGCAAGGAGTTAGTTTGTCCAATCGACACCCCGATAGATTGGATGGAAGAATTGAAAATTTTCCTATAAAAGGGAACCTTACCGTTGGATCTGATAAAAGCTAGAAGGATTCAAGTTAGAGCATCTCGGTTACAAATGATAGACAATGAGATGTATAAAAGATCAATTGGAGGACCATTGCTAAAGTGCCTTGGACCGGAAAGGGCGATGTATGTGATGAGGGAAATTCATGAGGGCAACTGTGGTAACCATTCAGGAGGTAAGGCGCTCGCCCAGAAGGTGATACGAAAAGGTTACTTTTGGCCGACTTTAGCAAAGGATGCAATGGAGTTTGTCAGAAAGTGTGCGAAGTGTCAGTTTCATGCGAACCTAACTCATCAGCCGGTGACCCAGTTGGAAACGATCCTCATTGCTTGCCATTTTGATCAATGGGGAATCGATATCTTGGGTTCATTTCCAATGGCTAAAGCTCAAAAGAAGTTCATTATTGTGGCAGTAGAATATTTCTCTAAGTGGATTGAGGCTGAGGTAGTGACTAGGATAACAGAAACCGAGGTCATGAATTTTTTGTGGAAAAATATCGCATGTAGATACGGGGCACCTAGAATTTTAGTTTCAGATAATGGTACTCAATTCCAAGGAAAGAAGATCAGAGAATGGTGTGAAGAATATAAAGTCAAGCAAAATTTCACAGCTGTTGGGAACCCTCAAGCAAATGGGCAGACCGAGGTTGCAAATAGAATTATACTACAACACTTAAAAACGAGGCTAGAGGAAGCGAAGTCATATTGGGTGGATGAGCTACCTAGAGTTCTTTGGGCATATCGAACGACCCAACGGACTTCGATGGGGGAGACGCCTTTTAGCTTAGTGTATGGGTCGGAAGTGATCGTACCGGTGGAAATTGGAGAAACTTCACTTAGGGTCGCTCGCTACGATCTTGAGAACAATAGCGAAGCTAGAAAACTCGAGCTCGACCTCATTGAAGAAAACCGAGATAAAGCATACATTTAGATTCAAGCTGCTAAGGGAAGGATGAAAAATGCGTACGACAAGAGGTTTCAAGAGCGAAGCTTTCAGGTAGGGGATCTAGTACTCAAAAAAGTGGAAGTTTCCTAGCATGTTGGGAAGCTGGAGGCAAATTGGGAAGGACCTTTTAAAGTGACTGAGGTGCTGAAGAGGGGAACATATAGGCTCGAAAATATGCAAGGGAATGAGCTCCCAAGGCCCGAGAACATTCACAACTTACGGAGGATCTATGCTTGCTGTTTATTTCATGTACCTATCTTAATTATGTTAAAAACTCTCTTTAATGAAAGAACGTGAGATATCACTTGCAATGTTTACTTCTTCGCAAACACATTTGCTTAGTATTTTAGGGTCAAAAGCTAACCATTCAAGATTCGTAGGCTCCAAAGATAAGCCCCCTAAAAAGCTAGCAGGCCCAAGAAGATCCCACGAGGGATCTAGGCCATAAGCACCCTTTTAGGCTGGCAAAGCCCATGATGGTCCCAGCCAAGGGACCTAGGCTCGCAAATTAAGGCCCTGAAAGGCTAGCAGGCCCAAGACGATCCCAAGAAGGATCTAGGCCATAAACACCCTTTTAGGTTGGCAAAGCCCACAGTGGTCCCAACCAAGGGACCTAGGCTCACAAATTAAGCCCCTAAAAGGCTAGCAGGCCCAAGACGATCCCAAGAAGGATCTAAGCCATAAGCACCCTTTTAGGCTGGCAAAGCCCACAATGGTCCCAACCAAGGGACCTAGGCTCGCAAATTAAGCCCCTAAAGGGCTAGCAGGCCCAAGACGATCCCAAGGAGGATCTAGGCCATAAACACCTTTTTAGGCTGGCAAAGCCCATAATGGTCCCAACCAAGGGACCTAGGCTCGCAAATTAAGCCCCTAAAAGGCTAGCAGGCCCAAGACGATCCCAAGAATGATATAGGCCATAAGCACCCTTTTAGGCTGGCAAAGCCCACAATGGTCCCAACCAAGGGACCTAGGCTCGCAAATTAAGCCCCTAAAAGGCTAGCAGGCCCAAGACGACCCCACGAGGGATCTAGGCCATAAGCACCCTTTTAGGCTGGCAAAGCCCACAATGGTCCCAACCAAGGGACCTAGGCTCGCAAATTAAGCCCCCTAAAAGGCTAGCAGGCCCAAGACAATCCCACGAGGGATCTAGGCCATAAGCACCCTTTTAGGCTGGCAAAGCCCGCAATGGTCGCAAGCAAGGGACCTAGGCTCGCCCAGAGACTTAGGCTCGCAAGTGAACCTAGGCTAAGAAGTTGCCTAGGACTGGCAAAGCCCACAATGGTGGCAAGGGACCTAGGCTCGCCCAGAGACTTAGGCTCGCAAGTAAACCTAGGCTAAGAAGTTGCCTAGGCTGGCAAAGCCTACAATGGTTAGACCCAGGTTCGCAAATGAACCTAGGCTCGCAAATGAACCTAAGCTCGCTCAAGGGACTTAGGTTCGCCAAAAAAAATAAAAAAATAAAACGAAACGAAGCAAAATACATGCAGCACAAAGGAGCGAGGGCAATAAATGAAGTAACATGTAATAACAAGCGAAGCAATAAACAAAAGCAAAGTGAAAGTTAGACTACATTGTGAGGTGATGAAGTTGTTACAAAAATAAGAATACATCATCTCATACATAGCAAATTTACATGTCCCTAAGATGCTAGAAGAGGCTTAACGACCTCGGTGAACTCATCGACCTCCGCAACTTCATCAATAATCTCTACGTCGTTTGAAGTGCCAACCTCGCCTTCACCTTCGACGACATCTGTCTTCGGGTCATCCTTCTCAAAGGGGTCCAGCTTCTCGGGGTCGAAATCGGCCTTGAAGGCGCCCTTTTTAATCCCTTGCTCGCGACATCGCTCAAAACTGTCGAAAAGATATACCATGGCTCGCTCGGCTATAAGTTTCTCACACGAGGAGGACTGAAGGAAGGACTGAACTCCAGCGAGGCGGGATGAAGCTAGCGAAGCCTTATACTCTCAGAGGTGGGATATTCTTCGAGACCTCGCTATGACCCCTTTCAAAAGATTCTGCCACCTCCTTGGTATGAAGCTTCTCACGAGTAGTAAGCTCGTTTTAGGACGAGGCGAGCTGGGTCTTTAGATCGTTTCACCTCCTTGAGAAGCTCGGCTCGGGCCTCCTCGATGGCTTTTTCCTTATCCGCCTTGGCAGTTCAGAGCTTCGCATAGACCTCGCTCAGCTGATTGACGTACACTTCATTTTGGTGCTTCCAGTCGGCACCTCGAAGGGCCATTCGATGCAGCAAGGCAGAAAGCTGCAAAAGGAAAAAGCGAAATAAAGGACAACGAAGCGAAGTAAAAGAAATGAAGCAATAGAGTTGCACAATTTAAAAGAAGCCACATACCGACATGATACCAAGGGCCGCAAGCTCTTCGATGCGAGTAAATTCAGTGGTCATCAGGGCGAAGTGATCGGCAGGAAGGGTAGTGTAGTTGTACAATTCAAAGGAGTCTTCTCCAGGGTTCGTTTCGAGGATCGAGCTTCGCAAGCTGATATTCCAGTTGGGAACGGTGCGAAGCATGGAGAGCTCGCGAGCTCGAGGCATAAGTTCGGGAGCCTTCTCGCGAGCCACAAGTCGCTGGGCCTGAATATGAGACTCGCTACGATTCAACCACATCATCATCCGATCCATTGTCGAAAGGTTCGCATCGATGGGCTCGCTTGCATCGTGAGCCCGCATCCCGGGGGAGGCATCCATTGAGTCAGGCGAACTCTAAGCCTTGCGAGTTTTCGTCTTTTTTTGGGCGGAACCTTCGGCTACTGCCTTCCCTTTCTCCTCCCTCGACCTGCTACCCGAGGCCTTGCCGGTTTTCTTCGAGGAGACCTCGGGGGCGGGGTCGACGACTACCGTTACAGTAGGGGCCGAAGCTATGGCTACGCCTAACGGTAAATCCGGCAGCAGCATCTTGGCGAGCTCGCTTGCGAGCTAGCAGGGTCTCTTTGTTGTTGGCGAGGGCCTTGTCAAGTACTGCAGATCGGATCGCCATATCTGCACAAATAAACAAATAGCATCAACACAAGTATGATAGGCGAACCGGAAAAAAATAAAGAGAAATAGATTACCAAGTGTTAGAGTTTCGTGGCGAGGAGCGGGGCTAAGGCCGACGAGGGATAGAACGTCTTCGGTAATGAGGTCGCAAGCCTCATACTAATTTTTGGTCAACCTAGAAATGAAGTTGGCATCCCAAGAAATAGGAGACAGGCCTCGAAGGCGAGGCTGACTCAATTTCCAATCCGAAGGCAGGTCCCAAGGATTTTCAATAGGGGCTCGAATGAATATGAACCTATCTTTTCAAGGCCACACCGAGGTAGGAACCCGGTGTAAGAATTTTCGGTTAGTTCGAGGCGACATGTAAAAGAATCCGGAGTTAGTAGTGGTGGTAGAAGAATTGATGGCACAGAGTTCGCAAAAGTGCGAAAGCGATGCGGCCACGCCGAAGTGTTTCATTAAGATGATAAAAGCTACGATGTGACGATAGGAATTTGGGACGAGCTGAGCGGGGCAAACATCAAGCCCTCTTAGAATGTCAGCAACAGGGTGAGCCAAAGGAAATCTAAGACCCGCCTCGAGGCTAGCGAGGTGAAAAGCTAAGCAGCAAGGTGGAGGCTTATCTATCCTATCACTAGTAGTAGGAATTATGATTTGGTACGAAGCGGGAATGAAGAAGTTTTTCCTAATGGTGTCTAAATCATGAACGGAGACTCGGGACCTAAACAAAGCCCAAGGGGCGACGTGTTCCAGGTCGTCCGAAGGGGTGGCCTTGTGGGATACCCTATCTTGAGAGGGGGGAATATGGGTCGCCCCGCTAGTAGAAGTAGAAGAGCTAGAAGACGAGCTGGAATCAGACGACCCCGAGTTCGAGGACGAACCAGAGTTCAACCGCGAACTAGAGGGCCGTGTAGATAGAGGAGAGGTCGCCATAAAAGAATAAGAAAATTTAAAGTAGAGAGAGAAAGAGAACCTACCTCTAAGTCAGGTGAAGTGGAGGAGCACGAAGTCAAGATCATAGGTCGGGGACGAGCTTGAGCAGCAAGGTGATCCGGGGTAAAAAGAGTGAAAAATGAAGGTTTTGAAAGACCATCTTATATATATAGAGAAGGGCGGGAAAATCAACGGTCTTAATCGAAAGGCTATTCAAATTCAATGGCTACGATGGAAGGGTCTTTTCGAATTCAAGGGCTTATATTCCGCGTCGCATCGAATTCGAGGACCTGCATCGAGTCACTTTAGCAATAAAATTACTAAAGTAACTGGGGGAGTAAATGATGTGGAAATTACCATTATAGCCTCGCCTAGGTCGAGTTGACCATCTTGACCTCGCCTCGCTGGAAATTACCAAGATGCCCCCAGGATCCACGACTTTTTTATATGGGTCCCGACCCGACACGAATGTCCGGGTCGGGTCGCCCGCGAGCCATACACCGTCGATCGGGTGCCACGTGTACGGTGATCCGCATTACACGGTGAACAGTACTATAAATACGGCACGAAAATCAAGGTAAAAGGTAACTGGTCATTATTATAACTTACCTCGTTCTTTAGCTTTCTAAGTACCTCAACTACCTGATTCTGACTTAGGCATCGGAGAGCCTTAGTTGGGAGCCATCCCGGCTAGCCTAACGTGTGTTCTGTTTCAGGTACCCTCGAACAAAGTACCTCACCTCGCTTTTTGGGATCCAAAGCCGGGTCACCTCGTGGACAACACTTCACCTCACTTCTTGGGTCCTTAGGTCAGGTACATCTGATTTACTTTCCTAAATCACTCCAAGTAAATGGATATGTTGCTTGTGACAAAAATTCATTAAAGAAAACTAGGATTCAAATGAGTAAACTGAATAAAAATTATGTTTTCTACATCACTATAATTTTTTTTGTTGCCGAAAGCAATGTGAATTTTGCGTGTAATAAAAAGCCATTACACTGTTGTTATCAACAACTACGAAAACTAGATACTTATTGCAAAAATACATTTTATAACCACAAGAAAAAACACAAGTTAATTAAATATATCATATTACCATTCCATTCATAGCCATTCTCAAATGGTGACAGCTTCCATGAACTCAACATCATCTTCCATTGCCTGCAATGTCTCCGGCGCTAAACAAACTTCTACATCGATACCACCCGATACGGCCGCGGGATGAACCATCATATTCCCATCAAATTTTTGCACTTTCCCACATCTCACAGCAATTGGTTTCCCCCATCCAAAATCATTGCCATAAATATTGTGCCGAGGCGAACTTGATATGACAAAAGCAATTCCCCCCTTTCTCAACATTGTGGGATTTTTCACCCAATCTTCCACATATTTGATTGCTGCCTCACTAGTTTGCTGAGCAACCAACTCATTGATCTTCATTCCAGCATAGCCTAATCCATTATGCAACAGCCTTGTCTCACTAGTCTCAGTACTAGCAACATAAACCGCGTTCCCAAAATACCCCTCCGGCAAAGGAATTCTTGCTCTTGCATCAACTAGTAAATATATGCAAGCTTCTTGGCTACTTAGATTATTACGAATATTCTGCAAATGTCGACAACGTACAACGTTTCGCCATAAATGAGCCGAGAGTGCTTGTAAAGTTGATATTTTGTTACTGCCAGCTTCGGAATTCGCCTTGGCTTTGAGTTTCGCCACGCTTTCTTTGCTAAAGTGAAAAACCCTTCGGAGTAACAGAGATGGAACAGAGTTTTGCAAGTGATTTTGTTCCAATGTAGGAAAACGGATGGCGTGATTACCAAATGGTCGTTCGAAAACAGGGGATTTTGAAATTTTATCAAAACCGCGGGATATCTCAGACCAGGAATTGAAGAAATGCCAGAAAGAAGCTCCATCTACAACAGCATGATTGGCCGTGCAGCCTATAAATAGGCCATCCACAAGCTCGGTGACTTGTACCCTGAGCAATGGCTTGGAAATTCCTTCATAGTTGGGGATTAATCCATCAAGTTGGAATAATGAAGAGACTATTTCAGGTACATACTTTGCTTCCAAGATGTCGGAAACAGACACGGTTCTAGCAACAGCGTGGGTAAACTCAGCTCCGCCATTGTTGCAGTCGACGAAGAAACACGACGTGTTATCGTCGTCGTTCTTAACGGTGCCCAAGCGGCCGGCGAGTGGAGGAAAGAAGCCGAGTGTACGGGAGAATGAGTTTATGAGGTGATCTATAATGTTTTTCTGGAATTCTTGGGATTCATTAGGCTTGTGAAATAAAAGGCCTTTCTGAATAGGGTCAATTTGGAGGAATAACAAATCCCATGGAGTTAGCTCAAGCCTTGATTTGGCAACTGGATGACTCTCGTTTGCCGTTCCAACGAGAGTACATGAAGAAATTACTTCAATTTTTGTCATCTTTTAGCTAATCAATCACTTTTTTTTTTTTTTGAGGGGAAATTATGAGAGGGAATTAATTATGAGAGGGAATTAATTACGAAAAAACCATGCGTTCACACTGGATTTACACCATATACATAAAAAGTATATAAATGTCAATGTAATAGATAAATATAGTATGCGCTAGTTTCCTCAAATAGTCTACCGGATGTATTTTGTTAGACGGAGCCCTAATAATCAACCCGGATCGTCTGTACCCAACAACCAAATACTTTTTAGGAGAATTACTAAGTATATTTAAGCAGGACTACTAATACTTTTTTTTCGGGGGGGGGACTAGTACTTTAAAGGAGAATTCCTAATATTTTTTATAAACAAAAAAAACTAATATTTTTCACGGGGATTACGAAAAAATATCTTTAAGTGGACAACCTAATACTTTGTAGATGGACTACTAATCCGTTTTTTATAAACTACTAATACTTTCGAGAGAAAAAATAATACTTTTTAGTAGGACTACTAAAATACTGTTCAGGTAACAACTATCACTTTTTCGATGGGAGTGCTAATACTCTTATAGGAGAAAAACTAATACTTTTATGGACTCTAGTCATATTATATCACAACATAATATTACAATAATGCCACCGCGTTTCTCAGTGATACTATGACATTGCCTATACAAAAATGTCACAGACCCCTGAATATTTCAAAAAACATCATTACTAATATTACAAAAAAAAAAAGTCATCGGGTTTGAATTTGGAATTTGACTAACGGATTTTTGCCCGTTCGACTTTGTGACATGAGTTTTTATCATATATTAAATATATGTGATGTTTTTTCTGTAGACCACTCTAAGTCAAGTATTCTGAATTAGTCAATGTCTTCCTCTCCCAAAGTTGGAAATCTTCTTTGGTGGGAACTTGTCCTGCAACACCAGCAAAATGTTAGATATGCTCTAGGGTTGTCCAGAGAGACCACTTCGACACTCAAATCAACACGTGAATGAGGGAAAATTCAGAGCAGAAAAAACAACAATTGAAAGTACTGAATGGAATTACTTGCAAATGAGATGGATCGATGAACATTTTTATACCTGAGTTGGCGGGCCTCTTGGGCCTCATAGAAGAAAGTGGCGCATGGGCCAGATAATTTTATCTGTAGCCCAACAATTAACGAATAATACTGGATAATTAAATGGATTGTTTAATTGCATTAATTGAAGTGACACGATTTTGACCTCATTATTCCACCTTCAGGTGGTCATATGAAAAGAATCATATAGTTTAGGAGGCTTTAGATAAATAAGTGTTTAAACCTCTAGAATTTGGAGTGTATATTGTATTTTCCCCTAAATTGTTTGCAGCTGCTGGTAACAAGAGTGTATGGTTATTTCTATTGTGCACAAATAGGCAGTCAAATGGACGAATAAGGCATATGGATGGAGCAAAAGTTGTGATACGAAATGAAACTAGCAAATTAATTTTATCTCTATCACACTTCACAACTATCTTGCGTGTATTGGGGTTTTCAAGAAAACTTTCATATATAAATATTGGGACGAAAAATGGAACATTTTGCTCTAATCAATCTTAATCATGTGGAGATTTTCGGAGATGCCGCAGCCATCATACCTGCAACCAATGAAAAAGCCCATTTTGCGTCGTCTTGTATCCCTATCGTTGATGAATATCAGTCAAGCCAGAGCCCCGATCTCTCATTCTGCATTTTTAGGACTAGTAGGAAATAAAAACAAGAGGCAGTTTTTTTTTCCAGCCTTTTAGGTCAATTAAAAATGTTTTTAGCCAACTTTTTCAAACACACATTTTTTAGCTATTTTGGGGTGTGAAATACCAATTTTTCCCATTAGTAATTCAAAAGCCCTTTTCAAGTCTAACATTACCAACCACACCAAAACCTCGAAAAAACCACAGTGACCGACCCCCAGAACTTTCAAAATCGGCGGCATTGATGGCGAAGAAGAAGATAGAGACCGCATTGACCTCTAACCCATTTTCTACATTTGTGGAATTTCATGGATTTTTGTTTATTTAGATTATTTATACTTGTTTTAGGTTAGGATTTGTTGTAGATTTTGTAGAAAATTCTAGGGTTTAGATGAGATAGTTCGTTTTTGTGAAGCTTCAAATGTTGTTAATGGCGTAAAAGGGTTGCGCGAAGAAGATGATGGGTAACTCGAATTCGAGGTACATGTAACTCGAATTCGAGGTAAATGTAACTCGAATTCGATACATCTTTAAATATTAAAAATCGAGTGTTTGATGGGCGAAGAAGATGATGGATAACTCGATTTCAAGGTACATGTAACTCGAAATCGAGTTATCCATCATCTTTAAAGATTAAAAATCGAGTGTTAGAAAAAAAAGGTGACTCGAGTACTGTAGATCGAGTTACTGTAGCGTCAAGTTACTGTAGCTCGAGTTAGTGTAACTCGATTACTGTAGCAGTTACTGTAGCTCGAGGTACACTAACTCGAACACAATAGCAGTTACTGTAACTCGAACACTGTAGCTCGAGTACTGTAGCAGTTATTTTGTATTTCTCCAAAAAACTTTGAATTCGAATAATTTTTTTGTTTTAAATTCGTTTTGCATGTATAATATATCAAAATAATCCTCTTTTTGATATCTATAATTCAACACCCATATTGCATATTTAAAAACCAAAAATACAAATTTGATTTTAAAAAACAAAACTTGGAAGAAAGAGTAAGACAATACATAGAGATAAGTGAAAAGAGAAGTATATGAGCATTTATATGCTTAAAGGGTATGGATATCATTTCACACCCCAAAATGGCTAAAAAAGATGTGTTTGAAAAAGTTGGCTATTTTTAATCTTTGCAATTTGGAAATGGTTATTTTGTACCATTTCCTCTAAAAACAACCTAGTTACGTTGCACATTTTTTGCTTTCTTCCCTAAAAACATGTCAAGTGACTCTTATGTTTGGGACCACATCTCATGCACCCCTTTGTCAATCGTTGCTAAATGATTTTCAATACCGTTAACCATTAATGTTATTGTGTTTTTTTCTCAAAAAAAAAAGTTAAGGCGAAAAAGGAAAAGACATGACACTCTCCAAATAAATTTCGTAATAAAATAGTTCAGAAATTAGAACAGGGTTCTCTAAAACTGCCCCATATAAACTAGGATCTCCCATACTGCCTCTTGAAGCCCTCAATATTAACGCAAAAACTTATGTGAGACGGTGAAAGTCCGTGAGACGGTGATACTTTTAGTGTAAAAAATGATACTTGTCCAATGTGGATTTGTAACATTTCAATAATAATAACCACTGTTCTAACCCCGATTAGTCCCCGCTTAGGCGCTAGGCCCTCCTTGTCCGCCTACGTTATTTTTCCGATTAGGTCCTGCCTAACCCCGCCCAAGTCCCGCCTAACCCCAATTAGTCACCGCCTAGACGTTAGGCCCCAGTCTACTGCCCGATTAGTGCCTATCGCTTTTTAGAACATTGGTAATAACGTTGAAATTGAGCAATTTGAAATTTACAGGACCAAATTAAAATTTTAAAAGAACATGACCAATTTTAACATCCTCTAATTTTACAATCTTAAGTTACAATTTTTTTATTAAAATTTTTAGAAATAAATGGAATTGATTTTGAAGGATTTTGTATATATATGTAGAGATTGGTTCAAATGGGACACCCCTCCTTATTTGAGATGGTGGGGATTTATCCAAGCCATTGGATTGATATTTTGTATGGCTCAGATTAATCCCTTTATTTTAGGCAAGTAGTTAATGCAGGATTTTTAGGGGGTCAAATAGGTAATTTATATTATTTTCGGATTTTTAATTAGGGGCAAATCTGTCTTTTTATTTGAGTGTAGAAGGTAAGTTTTAATTTTTCTTTTTCGGTTCTCGAGTTTAAGGGGCTTCAAATCTTACCAAATCAAACCAAAAAAATCACAAAAAAAAAACGTCACTTCTCCTCTTTCAAACATTTTTTCTCACCTTCAAACACTTCATCTTCTCATCGTCTCACACTCCATCTTGACCGCCAATACGTATTACGCACGGACACCATCGTCCGTTGCACCAAAATTGTCGGGGTCACCGCCATCCTCCAATGCGAGACCAACAATGAAGAAGACCATCACGACGTTGAAGATGACGGTGACGCAGGCCTGCAAAAAAAACAAATCCGCCATTGTACCATATTCTCCTCCATCGTTCGACTTCGCGATGGTCCGATATTGCCTTGCTCGAATTTTGTTTTTTTTATTAATTTTTGGACCTGGGCAATTAAGACGATGGCGATGGTGTAACACCGGGCGGTGGGTTATCATGGCGGGCATTTAAGTTTCGCACATTTTGTTTAATTTCTTGGTATGTAATTTTAACCCAAATCTTGAAAATATTTTTAGAAGTAGTTTGTGTAGTTTCTAGGGTTTTTATCTTTTGATTGTTGGGGATTTATTGTTATAGGGTTTAATTATCTTCGATTTTTCTGGAGATTTCGATTTCTAGTAATTTCATAGTTGGGTTTGTATTTTCGACTTGACTTTTCGGATATTATTCTCTTTTGTATTCTTAGTTGAGTTTTAGTGGTTATTTAATACAATTTTGATGTTTTACTGCAGTACATTTTTTTTTGTATGTCTTCAACATAGTTTAACTTCAATTGTAGTTGTATAATACAATTTTAATGTATTTGTCATCAAATATTTGTGTAGTGTAGAATAATTTTACTATATTATGATGATATTTTCTTTGTCTTCTTAATTGTAGTTGCTAAGTTGTGAAGATGGCTAGAGGACAACAAAAAAGGCAGCTTAATTAGTGCAGTTTTACTGCGTGTATAGTATTACAATGATGTATAATTAGTGCAGTTTTACTGCGTGCATAGTATTACAATGATGTATAATTAGTGCAGTTTTACTGTGTAATTAGTATTAGAATGTTGTATAATTAGTGCAGTTTTACTGCGTGTATAGTATTCCAAATAATACTGTTTATTCACTTTAACATTACTGTGTAGTTAAGAGCGTTGTATTGTATAAATGCCGAAATTTCACATCGTTTATATATTTATTTCACTTTGTGTATTGAAGTGCATTTATTTTATACAAAAAAATAAGAACGTGTTTAATTCTTCCAAATAATTTAGGATGATATACAATATACATACTAAGTCGATAAGAACGTGTTTAATCCTTCCAAATAATACAGTTTATTCACTTTAATATTACTGTGCGGTTAGGGCATGTTCACTGTATAAAAATTGAAATTTCACTGTAATATATATTTATTTCACTGTGTATTGAATTGCATCCTACAATTTAGGAAACGTTGACTACATGGGTTCGAAATTTTCGGTATTATTCGCCATTTTTTTGGGCTCTATTGGGTTTAATTTGGTAAGATTTTGTTGCCATTATTTTGTGGTTATCACTTCCTATAATTTAGGAACGTTTGACTTGGTGGTTGGTTATTTAATTCTATTAAATTTGGCATGCATAGAGTAAGACATTTTAAATTACACAATACTATTAGAGTAAAGCCACAATATTATTGAACTAAACATACACTGTAGTTAAATTTGATATACATACAGTAAAATATTTAAATCACATAGTACTATTAAAGTAAATACATGGTATTACTGAACTAAATATACACCTTAATAAAATTTGATATGTATACAGTTAAATATTTTAAATTACACAGTAATATTAAAATAAATATATGGGATTTTCGAACTAAATATACAGTAAAATTGTGATTTAACTAAATATACACGATTTTTGGAAGCATTTTGTTGCCTGATTTTGTGCATATCATCCCCTAAATTTTAGGAACGTAATTTTAGCAGTTACAATCTTAAGATTTAAATAGTCTATTATACCCCTAGTAATTTTACTTATTGATTATTAATTTAATTTTCAGTCATTAAATCTGGACTCTCAATTGGAAAATATCAATGATTTGGATGAATCCCTACCATCTCATATAAGGGGGTGTCCCATTTGAACCATCCTCTGTATATGTAATTTAGTTTTTCGAAAAATTTGAAACTTGTGGAGTTGACCTGTCTCATTTGAAATAGCTCCTCAGTCCTCAGGCAAGCCTGGACGAAATCAAACGCAAATAAATTAAGCAATAAATATATATTCTTGTGAAAGAAAATTTTCATATAATCCAAAAGTCACCGTGAATCACGAGTTGTCATTGATCACTGGAATCAATAATATGAAGAAAAAAAAAAAAATAGTATGATCAGTTTAAATTCTATTATTACACAAAAGTAGCAACTTATATTTATTGATGACTTGATGTGTGTTTTCTTGCTCAACGTGGCCCACAATATTTTCTTATCATTAGGGGCCTAGCTGATAGGTGTGAGTTCTGCTTGTATTTTGGGGCGTATTTATGGCTAAAATGGCGATTAAACGTGCATAAACTCATATGAATTGGTTCATATTCGTTCTTTGTGGGAAAGATATTATGCTTTGCTCGTTTTGTAGGAATTTAACAATAACTGAAGTAATTTTGAGACAAATACGAGCATTGCGAAGAAGAAATACCACAAACGAGGCAAAATAGAAGACACATGGGTAGGGCGCGCGCCTGAGCACCACCCGTGCGCCCTTGGGAAGGGATGATTGAAGGTACGGCAATGCGCACGGGTAGCCCGTGCGTACACGCACCACCCGTGCGCCACTGAAGATTTGGAAGTCTCCTACGGCAATGCGCATGGGTAACCCGTGCGTCCCACGCATGACCCGTGCGCTGGTTGGTGAAAAGTATAGTTTGCCTACGGTATGACGCATGGGTAACCCGTGCGTCCATGGGTGGTGCGTGAACAATTTGTCTATGAGTTGTTTAGAAATCATGTGTAGCTAAACTCTTGAGATTTCCGGGTTTTGGTAGTAGATTAATTAACTCTTGTTGAATGTTTTAATCTTAGTTGAAGTTATTATCTTGAAGCCTATTTGAGTACTTGGAGCTTATTCTTGTTTTATCACTTGATCAATGATTTAACTTGTTTGATATATTGATTCATAATTCGAGAGATGAGTTTCAATATTAGATCTTGAGTACTCGACACAAATATTTGCATGAATCGAGAGGTTGGTAAATATTTGTGAAGACAATTGATCTTTTGAACTTTTGGGAGTTGAATACTTCATGTTGAGTAGAGATGCTAGCATAGGTATTTCAATCTACGTTTTATATGCATCTCGGGAGGGAGGATAAAATATCTTTGTGATCGTCTTATAGGAATATTGATAATAACTTGGCTTTGATTAAATCGGACAACAAGAGGGGTATTAATCGAAACCTTAACTCGGGAATCCATCTCATCATTTTGATACTTCTATCAATTGTATTATCTTAATCTTGTGTTTTAGTAGTCTAGATTGTCTTAATCTCATAATAACAATCATCAAATTACGATCGTCTAAATAAAAATAAGACTATCTTAGTTCAATACTTAGCGCACAAATTTATTAGTCTCCGTGGATACGACCTTGCTACCCTTTTCTATAACGTACACCGTACACTTGCGGTGAGCTAAAAATAAAGGCGAACAAGTTTTTGGCGCCGTTGCCGGGGACTAATACAATTTTTGGTGCTAATATTGCGATAGATAGACTTATTCTTAATTTAGACATTTTTTTTATTTTCTCAAAATTTTTGATTAACTTAAATCCTTCATTATTTGACTTGTTTCTTTTAGTTTGGTCCAGGTAGTGCATGAACACACGCTCTAGACGAGGAGATTTAATACCGCTCATACCGGAGGTTGAGGCTTTCGCAAGGAGAATTAGTGCAACTACTAGACGGGCTAAAAGACAACAAAATCAGAATATAGGGGACGTGGACAAAGAAAATAGAGGTAACAATAGGATCAACGAGTTACCATTACCGGTTCCACAACAAGCTATATGTGATTAATTTCGACCTCAAACGAATCGTAATTACGGTGGTATCGCTCATATACCGATAAATGCCAACAACTTCGACCTTAAACCGGCACTGATCAACATGGTACAATAGAACCAGTTTAGGGGTTTCACAACTGAAGATCCTAATTCTGCCCTTGCACATTTCATCCAAATATGCAATACAATAAAAATGAATGGAGTTTTGGATGATGCCATAAGATTGCACCTATTCCCTTTCTCTTTAAGGGATAAGGCGAGGAATTGGTTGGGTACTTTGACGCAAGGAAGTGTGAGCACATTGGACGATTTGATCCAAAAGTTCTTGTTTAAATTCTTTCCACCGAGCAAAACTTTGCAGCTCAAAAGCGAAATAACTCAATTCCGACAGTTTGACTCCAAGCCTTTGTACAATGCTTGGGAACGATTTCGGGATATGTTAAGAAGATGTCCACAACATGGCTTTCCGGAAGATCAATAGTTATGCTTCTTCTACAATGATTTAATGGGGCAAACGAGGGCCTTTGTTGATGCCGCAGTGGGAGGAGCATTGTTGGCAAGGTTTCCACAAGATGCCTTAAATCTTCTTGAAAAAATGGCTATGAACAGTTATCAGTGGTCGTCTGAAAGATCCAATATACAACGAGTAGTTGAAATCTCGGATACAGACCCAATTAAGGCATTGACTGCACAAGTGGCGGCATTGACAACCCAATTGAGTGTTTTGACGAAAGGGTCAGAGGCAAGCACGAGAACGGGTAGTGAAGCACTTCTATATCCGATGGAGGAGGTCAGTTATGTGAATAACCTGAATTTCAACAATTTTTGGAACAATTCAAACCCAACACACTACCATCCGGGATTTAGAAACCATGAAATTTTTTCCTATGCCAATACAAAGAATGTGTTGCAACCACCACCGGGATTTAATGCATCAAATAGGGGCGCTAATCTAGAAGGCAAATCATCGTTGGAAGATGCACTCACGTCGTTCATAAATCAATCAAATGCATTCATGAGTGACACGAGGAGTCGTTGATAAACGTGAATTTTGCATGTGTTTTGATGCGTATTTCGAGCTATAATGATAAGTAAACATGCATATACTCGCGTTAAACGTTACATATTCACTCCTTGTGGAAAAGATATTACAGTTTGCTTATTTTGTAGGAATTTCATGATATTTGAAGCTAATTGAATAAGAATATGAGGAAAGCAAAGTAGAAACGCGGTGAATTGAGTGGATATACGAAACGTGAAGCCTAAAAGAGCGAAAGTTGAGCGTTCACGGAAAAGCAGGGCACACGGGTTGGGCGTGCCTCAAGACACGACCCGTGCACCCCGTATAAGGTTGATGGAAGGCTATGACAAGCGCGCGGGTAGCCCATGCATGGGCGCACCACCCGTGCGCCCTACAGAGTTAGAGCATCTCTTAGGAGTGGCGCACGGGTAGGCCGTGCTCGACGCACCACCCGTGCGCCCTACGGAGAGAGTTGGGGTATTCAGCGAGGGTGGCGCACGGGTAACCGTGCGTGGGCGCACCACCCGTGCGTCTGGCTGAATCCCATGTCTACTGACATTAAGCCCTAAACATGATGGGGAGTATAAAAAGGCTTTTTGGGGGGGCGCACACAGAGAAATTCTGGCATTTTTTGGGATCTACAACACAAGACAAGAGTCAACTCTTGGAAGGAGACATCAAGGAGATAATCGGGTTGCATCGGAGCTTGAAGAACGGAGATACATCAAGAGATTGTCGGCGTTCCTAAGTTTTCTTGCTTCTCTTTTAGTTTCACTCTTTTAGTTTCATTTGTAATGACTTTGAACACTTTGTGTGTAAGTTGTTTAATCATGTGTAGCTAAACTCTTGTGATTTCCGGGTTTTGGAAGTAGATTAATGAACTCTTGTTGAATGTTTTAATCTTAGTTGAAGTTATTGTCTTGAAGCCTATTTGAGTACTTTGTTCTTATTCTTGTTTTATCACTTGGCCAATGATTTAACTTGTTTGATATATTGATTCATAATTCGAGAGATGAGTTTCAATATTAGATCTTGAGTACTTGACATGAATATTTGCATGAATCGAGAGGTTTGCGAATATTGTGAGGACATTTGATCTTTGATGCTTTTGGGAGTTGTGTATCTATTGTTGAGTAGAGATGCTAGCATGGATATTTCAATCTACGTTTTATATACATCTCGAGAGGGGATAAAATAGCTTTGTGATCGTCTTATAGGAATATTGATAATAACCTTGGCTTTGATTTAATCGGACAACAAGAGGATTATTAATCGAAACCTTAACTCGAAATCTATTTCATCATCTTGATACTTCTTTCATTTGTGTTATCTTATTTTCGTGTTTTAGTGATTTAAATTGTCTTAATCTCAAAACAACAACCATCAAATATTGATCGTCTAAATAAAAGTAAAACTATCTTGGTTCAATACTTAAATTTATTGATTTATTAGTCTCCGTGGATACGACCTTGCTACCCTATTCGATAACGAACACCGTACACTTGCGGTGAAGCTAAAAATAAGGCGAACAAGTTTTTGGCGCCGTTGCCGGGGACTAATACAATTTTTGGTGCTAATATTGCGATAGATAGAATTATTCTTAATTTAGACATTTTTCTTTATTATTTATTTTGTTTTTTTTGTGTGACTTGAATTCCACATTATTTGACTTGTTTCTTCTAGTTTGGTCCAGGTAGTGTATGAACACGCGCTCCAAGCGGGGGGACTTAATACCGCTCATACCTAGGAAGTTGAGGCTTTCGCGAGGAGAATCGGTGCTACCACTAGCGAGTGAAAGACAACACAATCCGATAATGGGGATTTGAATGAGTTACCAATACCGCCAAACAATGGTGGAAACGAGTTACCGATACCGGTTCAACAAAGAAGCCATTCGTGATTACTTTCGACCACAAACGAATCGTAATTACGGTGGTATTGCCCATATTCCCATCAATGCCAACAACTTCGAGCTCAAACGGCACTAATCAATATGGTGCAACAGAATCGATTTGGGGGTTTGCAACGAGAAGATCCTAACTCTCACCTTGCCCATTTTATCCAAATATGCAATACGATCAAGATGAACGGAGTCTCGAGATGACGCCATAAGATTGCGCCTATTCCCATTCTCTTTACGGGATAAGGCGAGAAATTGGTTGGGTACTTTGACGCAAGGAAGTGTGAGCACTTCGGATGATTTGAGCCAAAAGTTTTTGTTTAAATTCTTTCCACCAAGCAAAACTTTGCGGCTCAAAAGTGAGATCACTCAATTCCGACAATTTGACTCGAGCCTTTGTACGAGGCTTGGGAAAGATTTTGGGATTTGTTAAGAAGATGTCCACAACACGGCTTTCCGGAGGATCACGATTATGTTTCTTTTACAATGGTCTAATGGGGCAAACAAGGGCCTTTGTTGATGCCGCAATGGGAGGAGCTTTGTTGGCAAGGTTTCCACAAGATGCCTTAAATCTTCTTGAGGAAATGGCCATGAACAGTTACCAATGGCCATCTGAAAGATCCAATGTACAACGAGTAGCCGAAATCTCAGAATCAGACCCTATCAAAACATTGTCGACACAAGTAGCGGCTTTGACAACTCAATTGAATGTATTTACGAAGGGGCCAGAAGCAGATACGAGCACGGGTAGTGAAGCTCTTCTATATCCGATGGAAGAGGTAAGTTATGTGAATAACCGGAATTTCAGCAATTTCCGGAATAATTCAAACCCAACGCACTACCATCCAGGGTTGAGAAATCATGAAAAATTTTCCTATGCAAATACAAAGAATGTGTTACAACCTCCGTCGGGATTTCATACTTCAAGTGGAGGCGGTAATGGGGAAGGCAAATCGTCGTTGGAAGATGCACTCACCTCTTTCATAAATCAATCGAATGCTTTCATGAATGACACGAGGAGCCGCCTCGCTAAGCAAGACCTTCGGATGGATAAGTTGGAACAACAAGTGACAAGCTCAATAAAGAATCTGGAGACTCAAATGGGTCAATTGGCTACAATTGTGGGTGGTCAACATCAAAATGGTCAATTTCCAAGTAATACGGAAATGAATCCTAAAGAACAATGCAAGGCGATTCGTTTACGAAGCGGTACGGAATATGAGGGGCCTAAAGAAAAATCTGGGAATCCAAAACTTTCGGATGAAGCATTGTTCGCCTTATTTTTAGCTTCACCGCAAGTGTACGGTGTAGTTTATAGAATAGGGTAGCAAGGTCGTATCCACGGAGACTAATCAATTAATATGCTAAGTATTGAACTAAGATAGTCTTATTTTTATTTAGACGATCGAAATTTGATGATTGTTGTATTGAGATTAAGACAATTTAAATCACTAAAACACAAGATTGAGATAATACAAGTGATAGAAGTATCAAGATAATGGAATGGATTTCCGAGTTAAGGTTTTGATTAATAATCCTCTTGTTGTCCGATTCAATCAAAGCCAAGGTTATTATCAATATTCCTATAAGACGATCACAAAGCTATTTTATCCCCCCTCTCGAGATGTATATAAAATGTAGATTGAAATATCTATGCTAGCATCTCTACTCAACAATAGATACACAACTCCCAAAAGCATCAAAGATCAAATGTCCTCACAATATTCGCAAACCTCTCGATTCATGCAAATATTTGTGTCGAGTATTCAAGATCTAATATTGAAACTCATCTCTCGAATTATGAATCAATATATCAAACAAGTTAAATCATTGATCAAGTGATAAAACAAGAATAAGCTCAAAATACTCAAATAGGCTTTAAGATAATAACTTCAACTAAGATTAAAACATCCAACAAGAGTTCATTAATCTACTTCCAAAACCCGGAAATCTCAAGAGTTTAGCTACACATGATTTCTAAACAACTCATAAACAAATTGTTCAAAGCCATTACAACTAAAATGAAAGATTGAAACTAAAAGAGAAGCAAGAAAAACTTAGGGAAGTCGACAATCTCTCGATATATCTCTGTTCCTTAAGCTCCGATGCAACCCGATTGTCTCCTTGATGTCTTCTTCCAAAAATAGACCCTTGTCTTGTGTTGTAGATCCCAAAATATGTCCGATCCCCCCTGTGTGCCCCCAAAAGCCTTTTTATACTCCCCATCATGTTTAGGGCTTAATGCGTGATTATGGGATTCAGAGCCAGACAAGACGCAGGTCGTGCGCCCACGCACTGGGTTACCCGTGCGCCACCTCTTTGGAATACCCCAACTCTCTCAGAGGGCGCACGGGTGGTGCGTCGGAGCACGGCCTACCCGTGCGCCACTCCGTAAAAAAATCCCGACTCTCTGTAGGGCGCACGGGTGGTGCGTCGAGCACGGCCTACCGTGCGCCATCTGCGCCTTGAATCCACCTTATACGGGGTGCACGGGTGGTGTCTTGAGGCACGCCCAACTCGTGTGCCCCCTGTTTCTTCCGTGAACGCTTAATTTTCGCTCTTTTAGGCTTCACGTTTCGTATATCCACTCAATTCTCCGCGTTTCTACTTTGCTTTCCTCATATTTTTATTCAATTAGCTTCAAATATCATGAAATTCCTACAAAATAAGCAAAGTGTAATATCTTTTCCACAAGGAGTGAATATGTAACGTTTAACGCGAGTATATGCATGTTTACTTATCATTATAGCTCGAAATACGCATCAAAATACATGCATAATTCACGCTTATCAAAATCCCCCAAACTTAAACTGTTGACCGTCCCCGATCAACAATATTTAGAACACGATAAAGCATAACGAGGAGATAAAGATACAGCGCACACCAAGAGTCTACAAGAAAAATCCAAATTGCTCGTCATGAATGCCGAGTACAACTCAATCAAGCCTCAAATCTCTAATCAAAGAACACGCCTCAAATAAAACAAAGTGAAATGCTCAATCCAACTCTCAAAATTAAGTGTATACTCTCATCTCACAAGGTTATAGGACGTGTTTACGCTCAAATCAATTCGATGTCGCAAAATTACCATAGGCTTGCAATTTGTCTCATATCTCCGCCACGAGAGTGTATGCAATTTGTGAATCATAAAGGACTTTCTCATTTGGTTGTAATGAAGGCTCTTTGGTTTAGGTAGGAGATTTTTGGATAAAGTGACTGAAACTCGAGTGTATAGACCGATGAGCATATCAATCATTTTCATTCTAATCCCATATGCTACTCCAATCATCCCTCATTTTTATCAACTTCATTTATCTCCATTTCCGTCTTTTCTTTTGAGAATCACCTCCATTCACAATCCTTCGCCCCCCAAGTTTATCCACTTTTTCAATCTCTTTTTTTTTTTCATTTGTGCATTTTCAACATCTTTCCTTCCTCTTTTTATTCCATTTAACCAAGTATGCCCAATTATTCTATTTTTCAATTCCCACCCATTCAACCTCGTTCATTTCCCTTTTACTCAACGTTATACATTCGAGTTTAAGGTGATGGAAATATAGTAAGATCAAGGGTTAAATTTTTGTGGTTATCAAAGAAATAGGCTATAGGCTCAACTTGGCTAACTAGGATTTTTCACATTTTTAGGTAGGCAAAAGGTATGAAAGGCTAACAAAGATGGCCTTTAATCACATTCACAATTCACATACACATGTGGCCTTGTGAGAGATACCCAAGCAAGTTCTAGAATTTTAATCAACATGAATGATACACTCAAATTACAACAAGACTGCATAAGATATAAGCAGTAAAGGCTCAAAGCTCACAGGCTTGTCAAAATGTAATTCAAAGCATCACACCAAGTTTTTTCATATCATCATGCTCAAAGTTATCTATTCAAGTGGCTCAATCAATCCATAACTTGACAAGATCCAATCCCAACAATATGAATTCTCAATCAACACACAAACAACAAGTTGCAACATGCTTGATCAACACACTCTCTAACCACTACTAAATCAATAAACATGCTAAAGCTATAAACGTGCTCTAATGCAAATGCAACCTAGCATGCTCTAATGCAACTATATGAAAACACAAAATGCATGAACTTTTTTTTTTATGTATGTATCCACACTTTTCATGTATTAAAATACTATCTCTCCCCAAACTTGAATGAAATTATAGTGTCCGGAAGGGGAAAAATAGAATTTCAATAACGAAAAGTGGGGATATACGAATCATCACTGCATGGCGGTGGTGGTGGAAATGGCCTTGGGAGATATGCCACATTTGTAACTGTTGGAGCACTTGCCAAGTCTCCTCGGACCTCCGATCATAGTCCTCCCGGAATGTGAGGAAATCAGCTCGATGCTGCCTCAAATCCTCTCCTTGTCGCCTCAGCTCCTCTTCTTGCCGACGCAAGTTCTCCCCAAACGCATAAAACATGTCTTGAAAATTGGCGTCGCGATGGGGTCCTCCACTGTGAGACGGACCGGGGCGATCTCCGCTTTGAGAATGTCGAGGATAATCGCCTCCGTGAGAGGACTCGGGTATATCATACCCAATTTGGAGATGATGAGGTTCCATCCCCATTTCGCGTCCATGTATCTCATCCTCCTCCTCCATATCTTCTTCATCCAAGAAACCTTCAACTCTGCGCTTCTTTCTTGACTCTATAGCCTCGGTAATTCGGTTATGTGCGTCAGAGTTCATTAAGAAGTTGGTGGTGTCCGTCAATGTATCAACGGTGGTGTATGGTGGGTTAGGCAACGGAAATGAAGCACCTTTCTTTTGTAGAAGCACCAATCTGTTGTCTTCATTCGCTATGAACTTCATATGGTGCAACGATGCCAAATTAACCCGAGTCTTTGCCGGGATAGGCTCCAAGCCTCGAAAATCGACATTGAAATGCCGGCAATAGGGGTAATGAGGCCCCTATAGAAATCGTACCCTTCTTCCCGCCTAGCTAACTTCGATTTGTTCGGCAAAATTGGCGGTGTTGTTGGGGGTGTTTGTAACCATACACCAAAGGAGATAAAGTTCCTTAGTCGTCATACCTCCAATGTTTTCTCGGGCGAACACGGAGGATGCGATCACGCGTTGAATATACCGGAAAATGGGATTCCCGGATCAGGAGGCTTTGGCGGTCCGCGTGCATACAACATTGGCCCGTTTGTGGTGTTTCCACAAGCATTCGCCGAGAAGTCGTATTGATCATAATGGGGCATCGGGCGGGTACGAGCGTTTGTTGGGACCTCGAAAATGGTGTTCAATTGGGTCATAGAGAGTTGTCTACGAACATTCCCCAACCGAAATTTTATCATATACGGTTCGAAGGTCCCGCTTTGTCTGAGTACTTCCACGGTACTCAAGAACTCCAATGTATACTTTTTAAATGTCGGCCACCTTCGGCTCATGAAGTTCGTCCATCCTACCTTGCCGAAAAGACGCCACACGTCCTCATGTATCCCCAAAGTTTGGGTACAATCATTGTCGGCGTAGCGAGATGGAGCTATTTGGCGCCGATCAAGCGATTCCATCGCTCAAGATCATCGGCATTTGTCAAGTTGACCCCATATGCCTCTGGACTGTTTTGGTCGACTTCCGGCGGTGCCACGTCGCGTTGTGCCGCCCCGCGTGCACGTCTCCTTCCACCTTGTGGGTTTCTTTGCTCGGCCATAAGGAATTTGTACCTGGAATACATTCTATTAGCATCCCAATATCATCAATGGCAACAACAAAGTAGGGAAGTAAAGCTAACATATTAAGTGATGTAAATTCACATGCCCAAGTCACTTTGATCGATCAACTACCCCAAACAAACAAAAATTATGGCCATTCTCGACAAATATTAGCTCAAATAAACATTGGCCATGCCTTATGCATCAACAATTCAACCTACATCTCCTCAATTATACAAGCCCACAAGGTGTTTGATAATTTGCCTCAAAGAATAATTCACATCATTTATAGCAAAAATATCAAAATACACACCTACCATGCTCCTTAATACATAATTAACAACGAATTGACAAGGAGAAACGGTGTTCTTACCGGAATTCTCTAAGTTAAACTCGAAATTGAAGATTTGAACCCTAGAGTCCTTTTGTTCACAATTCTTCAAGCAAAGTCAAATTTGATGCAAAGTGAAGCTCAATTGTGATGGGGAGGTGTTATGCGGATGAATTCAAGTGAAAACTAGGAGAAATTTTCGAAAACTAGGGAGGATTCGAGAGGCGCGCGAGTTGAGGGGTTTGAAATGAAGAACAGTTGTTTAAAACCGTCCAATTTATCCTTCTTCTGCAAGGCGCACGGGTCGTGCGTCGACGCACGTGTTACCCGTGCGCCACCCCGGTGAATTTGCCCAACTCTCTGAAGGGTGCACGGGTGGGGTGCCAACGCACGGGCTACCCGTGCGCACCTGTACATCAAATTTCTTCTTTTTTTTATATATATATATATATATATATATATATATAAAAACACACAAAAATTCAACAAAAACACACTAATCACACTTATTAAGAAAAAAAAAACTCGCATATCAAAGCACTCGAAACACACAAATTTTTGAAACTAAACACACACGAAAAACCGTTGGGTTGCCTCCCAACAAGCGCTATATTTAACGTCGTTAGCTTGACGCCTTTTGATTCCGATTATGATCCTTGCGAAATGAGGCTTGTCACCTCATCGTGCAGTTTTCCATGCCAATCCCGCTCACTTGGATGTACACCTCCCTTGATCATTACTAAAGGAGGTTTTTCATGCTCGTCAACTATCCACATGTTCTCCTCTCCATCGTGCGAATGGTACGTGTATGCTCTTGGTTCAACTTCAGGCTTTTTGTGCCTTTCCTTCTTCTTCATTGTTAATCCCTGCATATTATCTTTAGAATGCACACAATTATTCAAGCTATTAGCTTGAGTACAGGAGTTAGCAATTGTTTTTGTTTTACAACCATTAAGATCATCATGTCCTTTCACATTAGGAAAACGGAAAATGAAATACGCTCATCATCAACTTGTAATGTAAGCTCCCTTTCTTAACGTCTATTAGTGCTTCCGCGGTTGCCAAAAATGGACGCCCAAGTATAAGAGGGGTGTCACAATCCTCATTCATATCTAGCACTAGAAAATCCACGGGGAATATAAATTTATCGACTTTTATGAGCACATCTTCTAGTATCCCTGTTGGATATACGAGTGATCTATCCGCGAGTTGTAGGGTGACCGTGGATGGTCTCACTTCTCCGAGTCCAAGCTTCCTGAGAACGGACAGTGGCATCAAATTAATACTAGATCCTAGATCACAAAGTACATTATCAAAGAAAATATCGCCTATTGTACAAGGGATAGTGAAACTCCCCGGATCTTTCAGCTTTTGCGGTATTTTTCTTTGTATGAGTGCGCTACATTCTTCCGTCAAGTTTACAATCCCATTCTCCGCCCATTTGTTCTTGTTGGACATCGCTTCCCCTCAAAACTTCGCATAATTTGGCATCTGTTTCATTGCTTCTGCAAAAGGAACGTTAATGTGCAATTTTTTAAACATGCCCACAAATTTAGCAAATTGATTATTCAGATTAGTCTTGTGAAACAATCGGGAAAGGGAAGAGGAATATTATATTTCAACAAATTAGAGTTAGGATACGATTCACGTTTCTTGGCTCTTTTTTGTTTATCTATTTGTTGCTGTTCCTCCTTTAACTTTCATATTGCCTTGGGCTTCGTTTCTGTCATTGCCCTAAATTTGAATGGTAGGTTCGGCATCACACACGTCCTTGTCGTGCGTTGATACACTGGTCGTGCGTGACTCCGACGTCACACTAATATCAGCATTTTCAGACTCTTCATTCTCTTTTCCACCCCACACATGGATGGCATTGCAATGTTCCTGGGTTGACCTCTGTGTTGCTTGGAAATTGACCCTTTTGATGTTGACTCCCACAATTGCAGCCAATTGACCGATTTGAGTTTCGGACTCTTTATTGAGCTTGCCACTTGTTGTTCTAACTTATCCATCCTAAGGTCTTGCTTATCGAGGCGGATCTCGTCTCATTCATGAAAGCACTAGATTGATTTATGAAAGAGGTGAGTATATCTTCCAACGACGATTTGCCTCCTCCATTACCGCCTCCACTCGAAGCATTAAATCCGGTGGAGGTTGTAACACATTCTTTGTATTCGCATAGGAGAAATTTTCATGATTTCTCAACCCCTGGATGGTAGTGCGTTGGGTTTGAATTATTCCGGAAATTCTTTGAAATTCCGGTTATTCACATAATTTACCTCTTCCGTCGGATATAGAAGAGCTTCACTACCCGTGCTCGTTTCTGATTATGGCCCCTTCGTGAATATATTCAGTTGAGTTGTCAAAGTCGCTACTTGTGCCGACAATGTTTTGATAGGTGTCCGAATCGAGATTTCGGCTACTCGTTGTACATTGGATCTTTCAGACGGCCATTGGTAACTGTTCATGGCCATTTCCTCAAGAAGATTTAAGGCATCTTATGGAAACCTTGCCAACAAAGCTCCTCCCGCTGCGGCATCAACAAAGGCCCTCGTTTGCCCCATTAAACCATTGTAGAAGAAACATAACTGTTGATCCTCTGGAAACCCATGTTGCGGACATCTACGTAATAAATCCCGAAACCTTTCCCAAGCCTCGTACAATGGCTCTGAGTCGAACTGTCGGAATTGACTGATCTCGCTTTTGAGCTGCAAAGTTTTGCTCGGTGGAAAGAATTTAAACAAGAACTTTTGGCTCAGTTCGTTCCATGTGCTTACACTGCCTTGCGTCAAAGTACCTAACCAATTTCTCGCCTTATCCCGTAAAGAGAATGGGAACAGGCGCATTCTTATGGCGTCATCCGAGACTCCGTTCATCTTGATCGTATTGCATATTTGGATAAAATGCGCAAGGTGAGAGTTAGGATCTTCTGTTGCAAACCCCCCAAACTGATTTTGTTGCACCATATTGATTAGTGCCGGTTTGAGCTCGAAGTTGTTGGCATTGATGGGAATATGGGCAATGCCACCGTAATTACGATTCGTTTGTGGTCGAAAGTAATCACGAATGGCTTCTTTGTTGAACCGGTATCGGTAACTCGTTTCCACCATTGTTTGGCGGTATTGGTAACTCGTTCAAATCCCCATTATCGGATTGTGTTGTCTTTTCGGCTCGTCTAGTGGTAGCACTGATCCTCCTCGCGAAAGCCTCAACTTCCGGTATAAGCGGTATTAAGTCCCCCCGCTTAGAGCGCGTGTTCATACACTACCTGGACCAAACTAGAATACACAAGTCAAATAATGTGGAATTCAAGTCACAAAAAAAAAAAAACAAAATAAATAATAAAGAAAAATGTCTAAATTAAGAATAATTCTATCTATCGCAATATTAGCACCAATAATTGTATTAGTCTGAAGCAACGGCGCCAAAAACTTGTTCGCCTTATTTTTAGCTTCACCGCAAGTGTACGGTGTAGTTTATAGAATAGGGTAGCAAGGTCGTATCCACGGAGACTAATCAATTAATATGCTAAGTATTGAACTAAGATAGTCTTATTTTTATTTAGACGATCGAAATTTGATGATTGTTGTATTGAGATTAAGACAATTTAAATCACTAAAACACAAGATTGAGATAATACAAGTGATAGAAGTATCAAGATAATGGAATGGATTTCGAGTTAAGGTTTCGATTAATAATCCTCTTGTTGTCGATTCAATCAAAGCCAAGGTTATTATCAATATTCCTATAAGACGATCACAAAGCTATTTTATCCCCCCTCTCGAGATGTATATAAAATGTAGATTGAAATATCTATGCTAGCATCTCTACTCAACAATAGATACACAACTCCCAAAAGCATCAAAGATCAAATGTCCTCACAATATTCGCAAACCTCTCGATTCATGCAAATATTTGTGTCGGTATTCAAGATCTAATATTGAAACTCATCTCTCGAATTATGAATCAATATATCAAACAAGTTAAATCATTGATCAAGTGATAAAACAAGAATAAGCTCAAAATACTCAAATAGGCTTTAAGATAATAACTTCAACTAAGATTAAAACATCCAACAAGAGTTCATTAATCTACTTCCAAAACCCGGAAATCTCAAGAGTTTAGCTACACATGATTTCGAACAACTCATAAACAAATTGTTCAAAGCCATTACAACTAAAATGAAAGATTGAAACTAAAAAAGAAAGCAAGAAAAACTTAGGAAGTCGACAATCTCTCGATATATCTCTGTTCCTTAAGCTCCGATGCAACCCGATTGTCTCCTTGATGTCTTCCAAAAATAGACCCTTGTCTTGTGTTGTAGATCCCAAAATATGTCCGATCCCCCGTGTGCGCCCCCAAAAGCCTTTTTATACTCCCCATCATGTTTAGGGCTTAATGCAGCAGATTATGGGATTCAGTACAGACGCACGGTCGTGCGCCCACGCACGGTTACCGTGCGCCACCTCTTGGAATACCCCAACTCTGTAGGGCGCACGGGTGGTGCGTCGGAGCACGGCCTACCCGTGCGCCACTCCGGTAAAAAAATCCTGACTCTCTGTAGGGCGCACGGGTGGTGCGTCGGAGCACGGCCTACCCGTGCGCCATGCTGCAGCTTGAATCCACCTTATACAGGGGTGCACGGGTGGTGTCTTGAGGCACGCCCAACTCGTGTGCCCCCTGTTTCTTCCGTGAACGCTTAATTTTCGCTCTTTTAGGCTTCACGTTTCGTATATCCACTCAATTCTCCGCGTTTCTACTTTGCTTTCCTCATATTTTTATTCAATTAGCTTCAAATATCATGAAATTCCTACAAAATAAGCAAAGTGTAATATCTTTTCCACAAGGAGTGAATATGTAACGTTTAACGCGAGTATATGCATGTTTACTTATCATTATAGCTCGAAATACGCATCAAAATACATGCAAAATTCACGCTTATCAAGCATCTAGGCCAGAAGCAAGAGACTCCGTGATGAAGGATGATATTGAAGAAAATGGGAAAGAAGAGAACAAAGAGGCGGAACAAACAGGGGCTGAAAAGCTAAAATCATCATCTAGCTCGAATTTATCTAAGTTGCCTATATCTCTCCCCTTTCCTCAAAGATTTCAAAAGAAAAAGCTTGATGATCAATTTGCCAAATTCCTTGATATATTTAAGAAATTGCACATTAACATTCCTTTTGCAGACGCATTAGAACAGATGCCGAACTATGCGAAATTTCTTAAAGATGTTATGTCAAAAAAGCGGAAGATGACAAGCTATGAAACGGTGAATTTGACGGAAGAGTGTAGTGCAATTATCCAAAGGAAGCTACCACAAAATCTGAAAGATCCAGGGAGTTTCACTATCCCTTGTGCTATTGGTGGTAATTTCTTTAATAAAGCGTTATGTGATTTGGGGGCAAGTATTAATTTGATGCCTTTGTCCATTTTCAGGAAACTTGGATTAGGCGACGTGAAACCTACTACGGTGACATTGCAACTTGCAGACCGATCACTTACGTATCCAAGGGGAATTATTGAAGACGTACTGGTAAAAGTTGATAAATTTATATTCCCCGTGGATTTCTTGGTTTTGGATATGGACGAAGATCGAGACGTTCCACTGATACTTGGACATCCTTTCTTAGCAACGGGTAAAGCCTTAATAGATGTGCAAAAAGGGGAGCTCACATTACGTGTTAATGATGAGCATGTTTTATTTTCTATATATAAGGCAATGAAATTTCATGATTCGGTAGAGAATTGTAATTTTTTGGATATAGTTAGTTCATGCATTGAGGATTATGTTGATCATACATTGTCTACAGATGATTTGGAATTTGGTCTAGCCCACTCGTGCTCAATGTCGAGTGTTGTACTTGATTTTGATAACCAAGATTTGTACGACTATGTTTGTGCCTTAGATCATATGCAGGAATTACCTAATAGCGCAAGAGGCGAGAACGCAAAGCCAGAAATAAGGGAGCCAAACTTATAGGAACGCACCACCCATGCGTCCACGCACGGGTTGCCCATGCGTCCACGCACGGGTTGCCCGTGCGTGATGCTGAAGGACGGATGGGACTCTCTGAAGAACGCACGGCCCGTGCGCCGGAGCATGGGCAGCCGTGCGTGAGGATGAAATGACAACACCACCTCCGAACTCAAGCAATTACGAACACCTCAAATATGCATTCCTAGGGACAAATAATGCAAATCCGTAATCGTTTCTTCTCTTCTCACTCCTACCCAACTTGATAAATTGTTAAGGGTTTTTACGAAAACATAAGTCGGCACTAGGATGGTCTATAAGCGATTTAAAAGGCATAAGTCCATCCATTGTGATGCATAAAATTCGGATGGAAGATGTTTATAAACCATCGATTGCAAAACCAAAGACGACTAAACCCTATTATGCAAGATGTGGTTAGGAAGGAAGTGTTGAAATGGTTGGATGCCGGGATCATTTATGCGATATCGATAGTTCATGGGTGAGTCGGTACAAGTGGTGCCAAAAAAGTGGGGAATAACTTGATGGTGAAAAATGAAAATGAGGAACAAATTGCTACTAGAATTGTTCTGGGTGGCGAATATGTATTGATTATAGAAAACTTAATGATGCCACTCGAAAAGATCACTTCCCCCTCCCCTTTATCGATATGATGTTGGATCGTCTTGCAGGTTATGATTATTATTGCTTTTTAGATGGTTATTCGAGTACAATCAAATCATGATTGCTTGTAGGAAGACCAAGAGAAAACAACATTTACATGTCCGTATGGCACATTTGCATTTAAATCGTATGCCATTTGGTTTATGTAATGCGCCGCCACTTTCCAACGTTGTATGATGGCTATATTTCACGATCTTATTGAAAAAGTTATGGAGGTGTTTATGGACGATTTCTCGTGTTCGGTGATTCTTTTGATAATTGTCTTCACAATCTTTCCTTAGTTTTGCGGCGATGTGAAGAGACCAATCTAGTACTAAATTGGGAAAAGTGCCATTTTATGGTACGCGATGGCATTGTACTTGGTCATCGAGTCTCTTCGCAGTTTGGAAGTTGATCGGGCACACATTGTAGCAATTGAGAAGCTACCACCTCCACAAACGAGAAAGCCATTCGGAGCTTCTTGGGCCATGCGGATTTTTTAAGGTTTATCCGTGACTTTTCTAAAATTTCTAAGCCCTTGAACCAATTGCTAGAAAAAGATCTCGCTTTCATTTTTCCAATGAATGTTTGCGGGCGTTGAAATGTTGAAGACAGCATTAGTGACCGCACCTATACTCGTCGCCCGCATTGGAGCCAACCATTTGAGCTAATGTGTGATGCAAGCGACTATCTTTGTTAAACATTCTTGGTCAAAAGAGGGAAAAAATGTTCCGATCCATCTACTATGCAAGTCGAGCGTTGGGCGGTGCTCAATGAGAATTATACCACAACCGAGAAAGAAATGTTAGCGATTGTTTTCGATTCGATAAATTCGATCTTACTTGATCGGGGACGAAGACGATTGTCATACTGACCATGCGGCTATCAAATACCTCTTTGACAAGAAGGATGCGAAACCGAGGTTGATTCGATGGATCTTATTGTTGCAAGAGTTTGACGTGGAAATCAAGGACCGAAAAGGATGCGCGAACGTGGTAGCGGAGACCATCCGTCTCGATTAGAAAATCAAGAAGGAGCAAAAGGAGGTATGGGATTGATAAAAGAGGAGTTTCTGATGAAAGATTACTCATGCTTGAGGCAAAGTTCCCATGGTATGCGGACTTTGTCAACTACTTGGCAACCGGAGTTCTACCTCAGGAAATATCACCGTATCAAAAGAAGAAATTCTTACATGATGTAAAGTTCTACATGTGGGATGACCCCTACTCTTTAAGAGGTGCGCGGACAAAATCATAAGGAGATCGTGCCTCAAGAAGAATGGGAGGGAGTCCTACAACGATGTCACTCTTCACCATCGGCGGACATTTTGGTCCCCCGCACACCAGCGAAGGTATTGCAAAGTGGGCTATATTGGCCCACTTTATTTAATGACTTGTTATTTGTTTGTGCAACAATGTGACAGTGTCGGCGAATGGGAAACATTTCACGGAAGCACGAGATGCCAATGACCAATGTAATTGAAGTGGAGTTGTTCGATGTGTGGGAATTGACTTTATGGGCCCATTTCCATCGTCTTCGGGTTATCAATATATTCTACTTTGTAGAGTATGTATCACGTTGGTAGAAGCAATTCCTTCCAAAACAAATGATGCTCAGGTTGTAATGCGATTTCTTAAGAAAAATATCTTTACTAGATTCGACACCCCAAGAGCTTTAATTAGTGATGGAGGGCCGCATTTTGTAAACAAATTGATGAGCAACTTGTTGGCAAAATATGGGGTCAAACATAAAGTTGCATTGGCATATCATCCACAAGCCAACGGACAAGCATAAGTGGCTAACCGGGAGATCAAACAAATCCTTGAAAAGACGGTAAACATCAACCGAAAAGGATTAGGCGTTAAAATTAGATGATGCTACGTGGGCATACCGGATATGCATATAAGACACCGTTGGGCACATCTCCATATCAATTTGTCTTTGGAAAGTCGTGCCATTTTGGGTAGAATTGGAGCACAAAGCATTTTGGGCGGTCAAGCGAATCTGGATTTTCGTAAAGCCGGTGAGGAAAGGTTGCTCCATTTGAATCGGATGGAAGAATTTCGGGATGAAGCATACGAAAATTCCCGAATTTACAAGGAAAGAACCAAGAGGTGGCACGATAAGATGATCAAGAAAAGAGAGTTTTTAGGGAGAACCGGTGCTCTATACAATTCACGCCTTAAATTTTTCTCGGGAAAACTCAAGTCTAAGTGGTCGGGGCCATTTGTGATAAAGAAAGTGTTGAATCCACGGGATTGTAGAATTGTTGACAAAAGAAGGCGAGACTTTCATGGTAAAGCGGCCAACGGATTAAGCACTATTTCCGAGGGAATCAAGAGGAGGTGACATCCACCACCTTGCGCGATCCGTAAGTTAACAAAACAAGCGTCAAGCTAAAGACGTTAAATATAGCGCTTGTTGGGAGGCAACCCAACGGTTTTTCGTGTGACTTTCCTTTTTGTGTGTGTTTAGTTTCATAGTTGTGTGATTTGAGTGATTTGCTTTGTGTATTTCTTTTTATGAGTGTGATTTGTGTGTTTTTGTTTCATTTTTGTGTGTTTTTATTCAGGTATATCCCCACTTTTTGTTATTGAAATTCTATTTTTCCCCTTAGGACACTATAATTTCATTCAAGTTTGGGGGGAGAGATAGTATTTTAATATATGAAAAGTGTGCATACAAAAAAAAAAAAAAAGGTTCATGCAATTTGTGTTTTCATATAGTTGCATTAGAGCATGCTAGGTTGCATTTGCATTAGAGCACGTTTATTGCTTTAGCATGTTTATTGTTTTCGTAGTAGTTAGAGAGTGAGTTGACCGGGCATGTTGCAACTTGCTATTTGTGTGTGTTGATTGAAAATTCATATTGTTGGGATTGGATGTTGGTAATGAGTTGATTGAGCCTTGAATAGATGACATTGAGCATGTTGATATGGAAAACTTGGTTTGATGCTTTGAATTACATAATTGCAAGCCTGTGAGCTTTTGAGCCTTTACTGCTTGTATCTTTACTTGTAATCTTGTTGTGATTTGAGTGTATCAGTCATGTTGTTAGAATTCTAGAACTTGCTTGGGTATCTTTGTCAAGGCCACATGTTGTATGCGAATTGTGAATGTGATTAAAGGCCATCTTTGTTAGCCTTTCATGCCTTTTGCCTACCTAAAAATGTGAAAAACTCCTAGTTAGCCAAGTTGAGCCTATAGCCTATTTCTTTGATAACCACAAAATTTAACCCTTGATCTTACTATATTTCCATCATCTTATACTCGAATGTATAACGTTCAGTAAAAGAGGAATGAACGAGGTTGAATGGGTGGGAATTGAAAAATAGAATAATTGGGCATACTTGGTTAAATAGAATAAAAAAGAGGAAGGAAAAATGTTGAAAATGCACAAATGAAAAAAAAAAGAGATTGAAAAGTGGATAAACTTGGAGGGCGAAGGATTGTGAATGGAGGTGATTCTCAAAAGAAAAGACGGAAATGGAGATAAATGAAGTTGATAAAAATGAGGGATGATTGGAGTAGCATATGGGATTGGAATGAAAATGATTGATATGCTCATCGGTCTATACACTCGAGTTTGAGTCACTTTATCCAAAAATCTCCTACCTAAACCAAAGAGCCTTCATTACAACCAAATGAGAAAGTCCTTTATGATTCACAAATTGCATACACTCGTGGCGGAGATATGAGACAAATTGCAAGCTATGGTAATTTTGCGACATCGAATTGATTTGAGCGTAAACACGTCCTATAACCTCGTGAGATGAGAGTATACACTTAACTTTGAGAGTTAGATTGAGCATTTCACTTTGTTTTATTTGAGGCGTGTTCTTTGATTAGATATTTGAGGCTTGATTGAGTTATACTCGGCATTCATGACAAACAATTTGGATTTTCTTGTAGACTCTTGGTGTCTTATTTGTTATCTTTATCTCCTGTTGTACTTTATCGTGTTCTAAATATTGTTGATCGGGGACGGTCAACGGTTTAAGTTTGGGGATTTTGATAAGCGTGAATTTTGCATGTGTTTTGATGCGTATTTCGAGCTATAATGATAAGTAAACATGCATATACTCGCGTTAAACGTTACATATTCACTCCTTGTGGAAAAGATATTACACTTTGCTTATTTTGTAGGAATTTCATGATATTTGAAGCTAATTGAATAAGAATATGAGGAAAGCAAAGTAGAAAACGCGGTGAATTGAGTGGATATACGAAACGTGAAGCCTAAAAGAGCGAAAGTTGAGCGTTCACGGAAGAAAGGGGGCACACGGGTTGGCGTGCCTCAAGACACCACCCGTGCACCCCTGTATAAGGTTGATGGAAGCTGCAGCATGGCGCATGGGTAGCCCATGCATGGGTGCACCACCCGTGCGCCCTACAGAGAGTTAGAGCATCTCACCGGAGTGGCGCACGGGTAGGCCGTGCTCCGACGCACCACCCGTGCGCCCTACGAGTTGGGGTATTCCAAGAGGGTGGCGCACGGGTAACCCGTGCGTGGCGCACCACCCGTCGTCATACTGAATCCCATAATCTGCTGACATTAAGCCCTAAACATGATGGGGAGTATAAAAAGGCTTTTTGGGGGGACGCACACAGAGAAATTCTGGCATTTTTTGGGATCTACAACACAAGACAAGAGTCAACTCTTGGAAGGAGACATCAAGGAGATAATCGGGTTGCATCGGAGCTTGAAGAACGGAGATACATCGAGAGATTGTCGGCGTTCCTAAGTTTTCTTGCTTCTCTTTTAGTTTCACTCTTTTAGTTTCATTTGTAATGACTTTGAACACTTTGTGTGTAAGTTGTTTAATCATGTGTAGCTAAACTCTTGTGATTTTAGGGGTTTTGGAAGTAGATTAATGAACTCTTGTTGAATGTTTTAATCTTAGTTGAAGTTATTGTCTTGAAGCCTATTTGAGTACTTTGTTCTTATTCTTGTTTTATCACTTGGCCAATGATTTAACTTGTTTGATATATTGATTCATAATTCGAGAGATGAGTTTCAATATTAGATCTTGAGTACTTGACATGAATATTTGCATGAATCGAGAGGTTTGCGAATATTGTGAGGACATTTGATCTTTGATGCTTTTGGGAGTTGTGTATCTATTGTTGAGTAGAGATGCTAGCATGGATATTTCAATCTACGTTTTATATACATCTCGAGAGGGGATAAAATAGCTTTGTGATCGTCTTATAGGAATATTGATAATAACCTTGGCTTTGATTTAATCGGACAACAAGAGGATTATTAATCGAAACCTTAACTCGGAAATCCATTTCATCATCTTGATACTTCTTTCATTTGTGTTATCTTATTTTCGTGTTTTAGTGATTTAAATTGTCTTAATCTCAAAACAACAACCATCAAATATTGATCGTCTAAATAAAAGTAAAACTATCTTGGTTCAATACTTAGCCTATTGATTTATTAGTCTCCGTGGATACGACCTTGCTACCCTATTCGATAACGAACACCGTACACTTGCGGTGAAGCTAAAAAATAAGGCGAACAGTCGTTTCGCTAGACAAGATTCTAGGATGGATAAGGTGGAGCTACAAATGACCCAAATGACAAGTTCGATAAAGAATCTTGAAACTCAAGTGGGCCAATCGGCTACAATTGTTGGTGGGCAATATCAAAAGTGTCAATTTCCGAGTAACACGGAAGTTAATCCTAAGGAGCAATGCAAAGCTATTCGGTTAAGGAGCGGTACGGAATATGAGGGGCCTAAAGAAAAATCGGGAAATCTGAAAAATTCGGATGAAGCATCCAAGGCGGGAGATGTTGAATCGATAATGAAAGATAGTGTCGAAGTCGATGGGGAAAAAGAGAGACAACAGGAGGAACAAACAGGGGCTGAGAAGCTTAAATCATCGTCTAACTCTAGTATATCTAAATTGCCTATCTCTCTTCCCTTCCCTCAAAGATTTCAAAAGAAAAACTTGATGATCAATTTGCAAAATTCCTTGATATATTTAAGAAATTGCACATTAACATTCCTTTTGCAGATGCACTAGAGAAAATGCCAAATTACCCAAAATTTCTTAAGGATGTTATGTCGAAAAAGAGGAAGATGACAAGCTTTGAAACGGTGAATTTAACGGAAGAATGTAGCACGATAATCCAAAGGAAGCTACCGCAAAAACTGAAAGATCCGGGGAGTTTCACTATCCTTTGTGCTATTGGTGGTAGCTTTTTTAATAAAGCGTTGTGTGATTTAGGGGCAAGTATTAATTTGTTGCCTTTGTCCATTTCCAGGAAGCTTGGACTAGGCGAAGTGAAGCCAACCACGGTGACATTGCAACTTGCAGACCGATCACTTACATATCCAAAGGGAATTATAGAAGACGTGCTGGTAAAAGTTGATAAATTTATATTCCCTGTGGATTTCTTGGTTCTTGATATGGAAGAAGATCGTGACGTTCCATTGATACTTGGACGTCCATTTCTTGATACTGGTAAAGTCTTAATAGACGTACAAAAAGGAGAGCTCACTTTACGTATTAATGATGAGCACGTTTTATTTTCTATATATAAGGCGATGATATTTCATGATACGGTGGAGCATTGTCATTTTTTAGATATAGTTAGTTCATGCATTGAGGATTATGTTGATCATACATTGTCTACAAATGATTTGGAATTTGTTCTAACCCACTCGTGCTCAATGTCGAGTGTTGTGCTTGATTTTGATAACCAAGATTTGTACGACTATGTTTGTGCCTTAGATCATATGCAGGAACTACCTAGGAGTGCAAGAGGCGAGAACGCAAAGTCAGAAATAAGGGAGCAAAACCTACAGAAACGCACGACCCGTGTGTCCACGCACGGGCAACCCGTGCGTGATGCCGAAGCGATGGTTGAGAACCCTGAAGGGCGCACGGGCCGTGTGCTGGAGCACGGGCAACCCGTGCGTGATGCCGAAGGGAGAAGTGAAGACAGGGGATCACGCACGACCCGTGCGCCTGAGCACGGGCAGCCCGTGGGTGACCCTGAAACAACAATGTCGACTCCGGAACTCAAGCAATTACCCGAACACCTCAAATATGCATTTCTTGGGCGAATAATGCACCGGTAATCGTTTCATCTCTTCTCACTCCTATCCAACTTGATAAATTGTTAAGGGTTTTATGTAAACATAAGTCGGCACTCGGATGGTCTATAACTGATTTAAAAGGCATAAGTCCATCCATTGTAATGCATAAAATTCGGATGGAAGATGTTTATAAACCATCAGTGCAAAACCAAAGACGACTAAACCCTATCATGCAAGATGTGGTTAGGAAGGAAGTGTTGAAATGGTTAGATGCTGGGATCATTTATGCTATATCTGATAGTTCATGGGCAAGTCCGGTACAAGTGGAGCCGAAAAAAGAGGGGGTGACAGTCGTGAAAAATGAGAATGAGGAACTGATTGCTACTAGAATTGTTACCGGGTGGCGAATATGCATTGATTATAGAAAATTTAATGATGCCACTCGAAAGGATCATTTTCCCCTCCCCTTTATAGATATGATGTTGGATCGTCTAGCAGGTTATGATTATTATTGCTTTTTAGATGGTTATTCAGGGTACAATCAAATCATGATTGCCTTTGGAAGACCAGGAAAAACGACATTTACATGTCCTTATGGCACATTTGCATTTCGCGACATGCCATTTGGCTTATGTAATGCACCTGCCACTTTCCAACGTTGTATGATGGCTATATTTCACAATCTTATTGAAAGAGTTATGGAGCTGTTTATGGACGATTTCTCTATGTTTGGTGACTCTTTTGATAATTGTCTTCACAATCTTTCCTTAGTCTTACAGCGATGTGAAGAGACCAATCTTGTACTCAATTGGGAAAAGTGTCATTTTATGGTACGCGATGGTATTGTACTTGGTCATCGAGTCCCTTCTGCAGGTTTTGAAGTAGATCGGGCAAAGTTTGTAGCGATCGAGAAATTACCACCTCCTACAAACGAAAAAGCCATTCGGAGCTTCTTGGGCCATGCCGGATTCTATAGAAGGTTTATCCGTGACTTTTCTAAAATTTCTAAGCCTTTGAGCCAATTGTTAGAAAAAGATGCTGCTTTCAATTTTTCCAATGATTGTTTGCAGGCGTTTGAAAATTTGAAGAAGGCATTGTTGACCGCACCTATTCTTGTCGCCCCAGATTGGAGTCTACCGTTTGAATTGATGTGTGATGCGAGCGATTTTGCGGTAGGGGCTGTTCTCGGTCAAAAGAGGGAAAAATTGTTTAGATCCATCTATTATGCTAGTAGAACGTTGGACAGTGCTCGACATAATTACACCACTACCGAGAAGGAGATGTTGGCGATTGTTTTCGCATTTGATAAATTCCGATAATACTTGATTGGGACGAAAACGATTGTTCACACCGACCATGCGGCCATCAAATATCTTTTTGATACAAAGGATGCAAAACCAAGGTTGATTCGGTGGATCTTATTATTGCAAGAGTTTGATGTGGAAATCAAGGACTCGAAGGGATGTGAGAATGTGGTAGCAGACCACTTGTCTCGAATTGAAAATCAAGAGGGAGCGCAAAGAAACACGGAATTGATAAATGAGGAATTTCCTGATGAACGATTACTCATGCTCGAGGCAAAATTTCCGTGGTATGCGAACTTTGTCAACTATTTGGCTGCGGGAGTTTTGCCTCCAGATCTATCACCCTATCAAAAGAAGAAGTTCTTATATGATGTAAAGTTCTACATGTGGGACGATCCCCTACTCTTTAAGAGGTGCGCTGACAAAATCATAAGAAGATGCGTGCACGAAGAAGAATGGGAGGAGTCTTACAATGATGTCATTCCGCACCCTACGGATGATATTTTGGCCCAACTCGCATCACTTGTGAAGGTATTGCAAAGTGGGCTATACTGGCCCACTTTATTTAACGAATGTTATTTGTTTGTGCAACAATGTGACAGGTGTCAGCGAATGGGAAACATTTCCAGAAGACACGAGATGCCAATGACAAATGTAATTGAAGTTGAATTGTTCGATGTGTGGGGGATTGATTTTATGGGCCCATTTCCATCATCTTCGGGCTATCAATATATTCTAATCGCAGTGGAATATGTATCCCGTTGGGTAGAGCCGATTCCTTCCCAAATAAATGATGCTCAAGTTGTGATGCGGTTCCTCAAGAAAAATATATTTACTCGATTCGGCACTCCAAGGGCTTTAATTAGTGATGGAGGGTTGAATTTTGTAAATAAATTGATGAACAACTTATTGGCAAAATATGGGGTGAAACATAAAGTTGCATTGGCATACCATCCACAAGCCAATGGGCAAGCAGAAGTGGCCAACCGGGAGATCAAACAAATCCTTGAAAAGACGGTGAACATTAACCGAAAGGATTGGGCGTTAAAATTAGATGATGCTCTATGGGCATACCGGACTGCATATAAGACACCGTTGGGCACATCCCCATACCGACTTGTTTTTGGGAAATCGTGCCACTTCCTGGTAGAGTTGGAACACAAAGCATTTTGGGCGGTCAAGAAACTAAATATGGATTTCAAAAGGCCGGTGAAGAGAGGTTGTTCCATTTAAATGAGATGGAAGAGTTTCGGGATGAAGCTTACGAGAACTTCCGAATTTATAAAGAAAGAACCAAGAGATGACAGGATAAAATGATCAAGAAACAAAAGTTTTTACCAGGGGAACCAATCCTCTTGTATAATTCACGCCTTAATTTTTTTCCTGGAATACTCAAGTCTAGGTGGTCGGGGTCATTCGTGATAAAGAAAGTATTGAATCCTCCCGGAGTCGTGGAATTGTTAACAAAAGACGGTGAGACTTTCATGGTAAATGGTCAGAGGATTAAACATTACTTCCATCGAGGTAACCAAGAGGAGGTGACATCCATCACCTTGTGAGACCCGTGACGAAACGATAACAGGCGTCAAGCTAAAGACGTTAAATATAGCGCTTGTTGGGAGGCAACCCAACGGTTTTTGGTGTCGATTTCAATTTTTGTGTGTGTGTTTTGTTTCAATTTTGTGTGTTTTGTGTGAAAATAAAGAGAGAAAAACAAGGATAATACCTGAGTATTGCTGCCCAGGGATGCACGGGTAACCCATGCTTATGCACACCACCCGTGCGCCCCTGGAAAGGGGGACAAATGATGCTAAGGCAATACGCACAGGCAACCCGTGCATTGACGCACGGCCCGTGCGTCCCTGGAGGAATTTTTTTTTCCCCTACGGCATGACGCACGGGTAACTCCTACTCCTTCAAACGTAAAAACAATCGCCCATTTTCCCACATTGTTTCAAACTCCTAATTCCCTTCAATAATTGTTCACATAATCATATTCTTATCATCATTCATTCACAAATTGCACCAAATTCGTGTTTGAATTGATGAATTAGGTGAAAAGCACCTAGGGTTCCAATTTTTCCCCTTTTGTGAAATTTCGAGAATTTCGGTAAGAATTTCGTTCTTTCTTGTGAATTTCTTGAGAATTGCATGTTAGGGATTATATTGGGTGCTTGTGTTGGTATTTTTGATATGTTTTGGATGAATTCTTCTTTAGGGAAAATTATCAAATACCTTGTGAGCATGTGAATTAATACATATTTGGAGGAATTGATGATGAATTGTGCATGAGCTTTAATTGCTAGGGCTTGTAGATAATGATTCTCTATATTTGCAATATTAGTTGATTTCTTGGAGCACAATTGATCGGTTCAATTGACATATGAGAACCATTATGCCCTATGTGACTTGTTGCCTACATTCATCTTCCTTCTGATTGTATTTGGTTTGTTTTGGGTTGCTAATACATGTTATTCTAGGTACCTAGTCACAAGCAATGGCGAATAGACAAAACCTTCAAGAAAGGTGAAGACGTCCTCGGGTGGAACCACCACAAGAAGTACAACCCGATAGCCCGGCGGCTTTTGGAGTCGTACTAACAAATGCGGATGCTCTAGAGCGATGGAATAAGCTAGTCGTTTGAACAATGGCTCCATCAAAATATGCCGACGATGATTGTACCTAACTTCTTGGGATACATGAGGATGTTTGGCGGTTATTCGAAAGGGTCGGTTGGACAAATTTTATGCGGAGAAAATGGCTTAGTTACAGGAAACTCACGCTCGAATTTTTGAGCACATCAAGATGATTAAAAACATAGGTGGAGAGATCATTGGGGTCACTTTTCAGTTGGGGAATGTGGAGCGACAATTATCCATAGCAGAATTGAATGCCATATTTGAGGTACCCACAGATGCACCTTTCCGACCAGTTTACCGTTACGACCAATATGAATTTTGGCGCCTCCTAGTCCAAATGCCAGAAACAGGGCCCATGCTATACGAGGCATGTACTGCAAAATCTTCTTGGATCCGGAATCTGGTGTTCCGGTATACACAGTGGGTCATGTCAGCCTCTGTTTTTGCGAGAGAGAATATTGGGGGAATGACGGTCAGAGAGCTATATTTGCTATGGTGTATGCTAACGAGTACACCCTACAACACAACCGCATACTTCATTGAGCAAGTAGATCATTTAGCAAAGCGGGGAGGTGGTGCAATTTCTATAGGGGGCCTGATTACCCCTATTGCCCGACACTTCAATGTAGATTTTCGAGGGTTGGAGCCTATACCGGGCAGCACTCGGGTCAATATGGCTTCGTTGCACCACATGAAATTTCATGCAAATGAAGATGGTGTGTTAGTTCTTCTACAAAATAAAGGCTCCGCATTCCCATTGCCCAACCCGAGGTACACCACGGTAGATACCTTGGCAGACACGACCAACTTTCTCCTTAACTCTGACGCACATACCAGAGTTACATATGCTCTCAATGCAAGGAAGAGACGCCGAGTTGAAGGTTTCCCGGATGTCGAGGACATGGTGGCAGAAGAAGAGGAGATAAACAAATAGGAAATGGGAATAGAACAACATCACCCTCAAATTGGGTATGACATTCCCGAGTCCTCACGAGGATGAGATCACTCCAGACCCTCATATAGCGGGGATCGTACCGGGACTTCACATGGTGGCGAGTCCCAACACGGCAATGAATTTCACGACATGCTTTACGAATTTGGGGAGGACTTGCGTCGTTAAGGAGATGAATTGAGGCAATAGGGAGAGGATTTGAGGCGGCATCGGGCTTATTTTCTCGCATTCAGGGAGGACTATGATCGGAGGTCCTTGGAGCTCGAACAACGATATTTGGTCCAAGAACAGAGGTATGCGGTTCAGGAGGAAAGATATGCGGCCCAGGAGCAAAGACAAGCGGCCCAGGAACGGAGGGAGATGGAGACGTGGCAAGTAATCCAACAGATACAAATGTGGCATATTTCACAAGGCCACTTTCCACCGCCACCTCCGCAGTTATTTAGGTATATCTCCACTTTTCACTATTGAAATTCTTCTTTACCCTCTCGAGAAAAAATATAATTTCATTCAAGTTTGGGGGGGGGGGAAGGTAGTATTTTAATATATGAAAAGTGTGAATAAAATATATATATATATATATATATATATAATTGCATTTTTTGTGTGTTTTTGTGTGTTTTCATATAGTTGCATATAGAGCATTCTAGGTTGCATTGCATTAGAAGAACGTTTACGGCTTTAGCACGTTTAATGCTTTCATAGATGTTAGGGAGTGAGTTGACCGGGTTTGATGCAACTTGTTGTTTGTGTGATTGATTGGAAATTTGTATTGTTGAGATTGGATGTTGGGTATGAGTTGATTGAGCCTTGAATAGATAATAATGAGCATGTTGATATGGGAAACTTGGTTTGATGCTTTGAATTACATATTTACAAGCCTGTGAGCTTTTGAGCCTTTACTGCTTATATCTTTTGCAGTCTTGTTGTGATTTGAGTGTATCATTCATGTTGTTAGAATTGTAGAACTTGCTCAGGTATCTCTGTCAAGGCCACATGTGTATGCGAATTGTGAATGTGATTAAAGGCCATCTTTGCTAGACTTTCAAGCCTTTTGCATACCTAAAAATGTTGAAATTCCTAGTTAACCAAGTTGAGCCTATTGCCTATATCTTTGATAACCACAAAATTTAAGCCTTGAACTTGATATATCCGTCACCTTAAACTCGAGTGTATAGCGTCGAGTAAAGGGAATGAATGAGGTTGAATGAGTGGAAATTGGAAAAAACGAGATAATTGGGCATATTTGGCTGATTGGAACAAAAAGAGGAAGAAAAGGAGTTGAAAAGAAGTGTTGAAAATTCACAAAAGAATCGAAAAAAAAAGAAAAAATGGTGTTATAATGTGAATTTTCATCTAAACGAACTTGGGGGGCGAAAGATTGTAATTTGAGGCGATTCTCAAAAGAAAGAAAGGAGATGGAGATAAGTAAAGTTGATAAAAATAAGGGGTGATTGGAGTAGCATATGGGATACCTTATTAGATGATTGATATGCTCACTGGTCTATATGCTCGAGTTTGAGTCACTTTATCCAAAATTTCCTACCCTAACCAAAGAGCCTTCATTACAACCAAATGAGAAAGTCCTTTTTGATTCACAAATTGCATACATTCTAGTGGCGGAGATATGAGACGAATTGCAAGCCTATGGTAATTTTGCGACATTGAAGTGATTTGAGTGTAAACACGTCCTATATCCTCGTGAGATGAGAGTATACACTTAACTTTGAGAGTTGTAATTCAGAGCATTTCACCATGTTTTGTTTGATGCGTGCCCTTTGAGTAGATATTTGAGGCTTGATTGGTTTGTTGCTTGACATTCATGATGAACAATATGAATTTCTTTTTGGTCTCTTTGTGTGCGCTATCATTCTTATCTCCCTGTTGTGTTTTATTTTGTTCAAAAAAAATTATTGATCGGGACGGTCAACAGTTTAAGTTTGGGGGATTTTGATAGGTGTGAGTTTTGCTTATATTTTGGGGCGTATTTATAGCTAAAATGGCGATTAAACTTGCATAAACTTATATGAATTGCACTACAAGAAAATCGCAAAATAGCGACGGAATTCGTCGCTAAAATGTTGAGCGACGAATTAGCGACGGATTTTTTCCGTCTTTATTTTACTCGTCGTTAATTCATTAGCGACGGATTAGATTATCCATCGCTAAATAGCGACGGAAATATTTGTCACTAAAAATGATAAAAATCCGTCGCCAATCATGAATTGGAGCGATAGAATGGATGACGAATTAGCGACGACATTAGCAACAAACAAATTTGTTGCTAAATACAGCGACAAAATAGTCTGTCGCTAAATCCCGTCAATTACCTTTTGTTTTTAACATCAGCGACGGACACTTTCGTCGCTAAATTGAATAGTTTTATTATTTAGCTACGGATTTTATCCGTCGCAAATCATTCCCCCCGTTTTTTGTTTAGCGACGGATATAATCCGTCGCTAAATTGTTATTTAACGACAGAATTTATCCGTAGCAAATCTTTTCCTCAGTATTTTAAGCTAAAATTCGTTTATAGTTTAGCGATGGATTATATCCATCGCTAAACTAAATATTTTTATAGTTTAGCGACGGATTTTATCCGTTGCAAATCATTTCCCCAGTTTTTAGATTAGAATTCATTTATAATTTAGCGACGGATATAAGCCGTCGCTAAATTGGATAGTTTAATTAGTTAGCGATGGATTTTATCCGTAGCAAATCTTTTTTCCAATTTTTCAAATTTAGTCACCTTAGTAGCTACAGATTAACGACGGATAATTATCAGTTTGTAATTCCGTCGTTATTCCGTCGCTATTTAGTTGCTATGTAGTGAAATATTTTTTAAATTATTTTGGGAAGAAATCCGTCGTTATTCCGTCGTAAAGTTGTTGCTAATAGCGACGGATACCATCCGTCGCTAAAATTCGTCGCTATTCAGCGAATTTCTTGTAGTGTTGGTTCATATTCGTTCTTTGTGGGAAAGATATTATGCTTTGCTCGTTTTGTAGGAATTTAACGATAATTGAAGTAATTTTGAGACAAATACGAGCATTGCGAAGAAGAAATACCACAAACGAGGCAAAATAGAAGACGCGCGGGTAGGGCGCGCGCCTGAGCACCACCCGTGTGCCTCTGGGAAGGGATGATTGAAGGTACGGCAATGTGCACGGGTAGCCCGTGCGTACACGCACCACCCGTGCGCCACTGAAGATTTGGAAGTCTCCTACGGCAATGCGCACGGGTAACCCATGCATCCCACGCACGACCCGTTCGCTGGTTGGTGAAAAGTATAGTTTGCCTACGGTATGACGCACGGGTAACCCGTGCGTCCACGCACGGCCCGTGCGTCCCTGCTGTACTGTAGTATTTTGACAGCAAATGCCCTAGACCTTTGAGGAGGTATATAAGCACTTTTTGGGGCGCACACCAGGGATATTCTGACACTTTTGGGATCTACCACACAAGACAAAGGTCTATTCTTGGAAGAAGATATCAAGGAGACAATCGGGTCACATTGGAGCTCAAGAAACGGAGATACATCGAGAGATTGTCGACTTTCCTAAGTTTTTGTTGTTTCTCTTGTAGTTTTCATCTTTTATTTTTAGTTGTCATGGCTATGAACAATTTGTCTGTGAGTTGTTTAGAAATCATGTGTAGTTAAACTCTTGAGATTTCCGGGTTTTGGTAGTAGATTAATGAACTGTTGTTGAATGTTTTAATCTTAGTTGAAGTTATTATCTTGAAGCTTATTTGAGTACTTGGAGCTTATTCTTGTTTTATCACTTGATCAATGATTAAACTTGTTTGATATATTGATTCATAATTCGAGAGATGAGTTTCAATATTAGATCTTGAGTACTCGACACAAATATTTGCATGAATCGAGAGGTTGGTAAATATTTGTGAAGACAATTGATCTTTTGAACTTTTGGGAGTTGAATACTTCATGTTGAGTAGAGATGCTAGCATAGGTATTTCAATCTACGATTTATATGCATCTCGAAAGGGAGGATAAAATATCTTTGTGATCGTCTTATAGGAATATTGATAATAACTTGGCTTTGATTAAATCGGACAACAAGAGGGGTATTAATCGAAACCTTAACTCGGGAATCCATCTCATCATCTTGATACTTCTATCAATTGTATTATCTTAATCGTGTGTTTTAGTAGTCTAGATTGTCTTAATCTCATAACAACAATCATCAAATTACGATCGTCTAAATAAAAATAAGATTATCTTAGTTCAATACTTAGTGCACAAATTTATTAGTCTCCGTGGATACGACCTTGCTACCCTTTTCTATAACGTATACCGTACACTTGCGGTGAGCTAAAAATAAAGGAGTAGCCAACTAGACTAGTTACCCCTAGCCCAAAATTTTATTTCCCCATTTTCTCCTAGCTCAATTATTTTTTCCCCTTAAAAAAACACATATAAATTTTTTTCATTTTTTTTCCACAGAAAAAACGGGACAAAAAAAAATTTGGGTGCGCGGGAGGCCCGCTTATCATACATGTCCGGACAACATTATTCAGAAAAGGGCCTAGACAAGCACAAGACTTGGACCTAGCACTTACGCGGAGTTTGTGTGGGGTTAGACGATGCCTAATAAAAAAATAATATAGGCAGAGAATAGGAGTCTAGCGCCTTAGCGGAGACTAATCAATACTAGTTGGAGATTTTTAGAACAGTATTAGACAACAAGAAACTTCAGTCTTAAGAATAAGTAGAAAATGCATAAAGATAAATAAATAAATAAATTAGTCACCGAGCTCGATTTCAGATTTCAGATTCCATATTTCTATTCTAATTTGTATGCAATCATTCAAATGAATGACATATGTCTATTGATATCAGATATATTCAAATGATAAACTGCACATGTTTATATTAAAGACATGTACCATTCATCCAACAAATTAAAATTCAAAATGGACTAGTTAGGAAATTTGAAGTCTGGCTTTCCTGATTATAATGAGATTTTTCTTCCGATTTATTGAAAGACTCTTAAAAATAATTATGATATTTTGGCTCATTTAGTTTTGAGCAATCTCTTCATTATGGTGTTACAATTATCATTAAGTTATTTCTTTAGAGATAAATAAAGTTGATAATTGCATGTACTATAGGTTCAGTAGGAGTGAATTCCATTTACTAAATAAATTAAGCTTTACTCATTCAGTACCCTAAGAATGAGTATAAAGTTAAGGATATGCAAAAGACTACTTATGTTAAGAAATCTTTTGCATGTTTTATATATATCATTATACGGATACAATCTACGTAGCCTAACTACCTGGCAACTGATAGTTAACCCTTATAATGGATCATCTAGAAAGCAGTCATAAAGGGTTTATAAAGTGTTCTTGGAGAACAAAAGAGTTTTACTCACTTATTGGAATCAGATCATTATAGAGATCGTTCGGTAATCTGATTCCGATTTTACCGGATGCCAATAAAGTTACGATCTAGTTTTGGCTATACTTAACTGCTAATTGGAAGAACTATGTTTGAAAGAGCGCCAAAAAGATTCTCGTAGTTCATTTCAATATAATAGTTACGTTCAAGCTTATTTTAGGGCATCTTATTGAAGGATACCAGCCTGCATTGTAAGAATGATACTGAATTACCAGTAAAGATAAATGTGACAATAAATCGGTCTTGCCATATTCGATCAACAGAAGCTCTTCGATATCGATACATCAAGTTTCTTGTTGTTAAGGAAAGAGTTCAAAATAGATAGTTTTTCATAGAACATATAAAGATGAATTTTATGCTAGCAAAATCCATTAACTAAGGTATTAACACTTAAGGACTTTCATGAGCATATTGTTCATATGAGTGTTATTATGGATCATACCTTAGTTATAGTGGGAGTTAATGTTCTATGTATTTAGTTTAAGCTTTTTGGACCATTTGTTTTCTGTAGAAGAATTGATGGTTATTCTATTTGCTAAACTCAATTTTGTGTTTATTTGTGATGTTTTACATTACATGTGGACTGATCTCATTAAAGACTAAAGTTGGACCAGTTAGAAATAGGCATGATTAAGATCGCATTGCTATTTCCATGTAATACTTTGGTAATTATCTTGGTTGAGTCACGATATTGAATGTGACGAAAATTGGGATAGTCTCATTGCTAGTGTACTAGATGGACCAGATTGTCAGGAAGTAATCAAAGATTAAATGATATACAATTGTGCACATAAGGAAATATAATTATTTATGGAACGATATGTATCCCAAGTGGGATATTGTTAGAAATTATTTAATTCCTAATATGTGGGCAACATATTTAATTTCAATATATTTATCATTTAATTATTAGTGAACCAATTAGGTGATCTAAATCGGTGTAGTCCTAAAGCTACTGAAATTGATATGAAAACAAATAGTAGATACTTAATAGGAATCAACTTGGGGGATTATGGGAACCCTAATTGGATACATATATAAAGAACTTTATGGTTATGGTCCCAAGATACCAAATCGCACATAATTTACTATTCTCCCCATCAAGATGAAAAATGAAGGTCCCATACGGAATCCGGAGATTTAGTTGAGGAAGGTCATAAAGCCAAACCCTGTTTGTGTTCGTGGTCACTTTTGTTATCGAGTCATAGGAAATCCACAATTGAGGTATTTCGCATACACATCTTATGTTGTATTCATGTATTTCGTTTAAATCATAAATCTTTGATGATTATAGTGTGATCGATGTTTTATCCTAGAAACTATTTTAAATATTCTAGGATGATTTATAATTTTCTATTTGTTATTGTAAAATTCCAACATAACTAACTGAAACAATTATAGCTTAATATGTGTTTTCTCAAAATTCATATGGGTTTAAGTAAATACTTTACCTTCGATTTGTGAATATGTGTTGTATGTAGATCAATGCTACCGAGACCCGTAGGCGTATTAAATCTGAAATCATGGGTTTAATTTCACCATAAATTTTGGTGGCGTCTTCGAATTTGACGTTTGTTCCTATGTATTTAGATTATATAATACATACTATTGTAGGACCCAGTTCGTGGGATTAGTTAGACATATTTCGAAGTTCACAGCACAATGTTTTTGGAATGATAAAATTTAGTTAGTTGTCTTAGTCATTGAATGTATATGAACTCTATGCTGAAGAATGTTAAATTTCGTTTAGCAACTAGTTTAGTGGAATACATGTGTGGATCATGAATGTTCAAGTTTTCAATTTCTATGTACATGTTTGGAATCTAGGTAGCTGCATGAACGTGTATCTATTTCTAACAACTGTCTTTTGTTAGAGTATTAGTTTAAGAATAATAATTTCGTTTGGTTGTTAATTGGATTAGAAACATTTTGCTGGAGTTATTAGTATATAGGGTAATACCCAGAGGTTGTTTTACATATACTTCTTCTTGAATAATACCATTTAAAAATGCGGATTTTACATCCATTTGGTAAAGCTTGAATTTTTTAAAACAAGAATAGGCAAGTAAAATATGAATAGCTTCTAAATTTGCTACGGGTGCAAATGTTTCATCATAATCAATACCTTTTTCTTGACAATAACCTTGAGCTACTAACCTTGGTTTGTTTCGAACAATATTGCCTTGGTCATTGAGCTTGTTCCGAAACACCCATTTTGTACCAATAATGGTTTGAGATGGAGGACAAGATACTAATTCCCATACATCATTCCTTTCAAATTGATTCAACTCCTCTTGCATTTCTAAAAACCAATCATCATCTTCAATGGCTTCCTTCGCATTTTTAGGCTTTTTTTTAGATACAAAAGCTTTCTCGGCAAATTTTCCTCGAGTCATTACTTTATCAAGGGGATCACCAATAATAAGATCTTTTGGGTGATCTCCCTTAAATTTCAATCCTACGGGAAGATTCGAAGTATCACCTTTATCTTCTTGAGGAACATTTGAGCTTGAAGGTTGATCATTTTGAGTATCATCTTGAATAATGGGTTCAACAATATCCTCTTCATCACTTTCATCATTGGGTATGCTTTCAACACCCGAAGCTTCATTGAATTTGACATGGACGGATTCTTCAACAACCCCACTAGTCTTATTGTAAACCCGATATGCTTTGCTCTTGGTTGAATACCCCATAAATATTCCTTCATCGGCCTTAGGATCAAGTTTGTCCAATTGATCCTTAGTATTCAAAATAAAACATTTACATCCAAATATTTTGAAATAACTAATATTTGGAGTTCTTCCTTTCCAAAGCTCATATGGAGTTTTATTCATTTTAGGACGAATATAAATTCGATTAACAACATAGCAAGCGGTACATTACTTGACCCAAAAATATTTTGGAAGTGAAAATTCATTTAGCATGGACCGACTCATTTCTTGAAGTGTCTGATTCTTTCTTTCGGCTACTCCATTTTGTTGAGGTGTCCTTGGAGCCGAAAAAGTATGACTATATCCCTTTGTTTCACAAAAGAATCTAAATTAGCCGTCAAATTCTCCACCTCGATCACTTCGAATAGACTTAATATTATCTTTCTTTTCATTTTCAATAAATCTACATAACTTAACAAACTCATTAACGGCATCGCTTTTATTTATAAGAAATAGAGCCCAAGTATATCTAGAAAAATCATCAACTATAACAAAAGTATAATGTTTTCTACTTAGACTTGCTGTACCAATATCCCCATACAAATTAAGATGAAGCATTTGTAGGGGTTTGGTAGTGGAAATTTCATTTTTGGGCTTAAAACTACTCTTAACTAATTTGTTCTTTTGACAAGTGTCACATAAGCCAAGATTTTCAAAATTCAATTTGGGTAGTCCTTTTACATGTTGGTTTTTGTAAATAGTTTGCAAATTTTTGTATCCAACATGTCCAAGTCGCCTATGCCATAAATTAGTTAAATCATTATTGGCAACAAGACAAGAAACATTTTGACTAACCAAATCACTTGTACAAATTTTGTAAAGATTGCCTTTTCTAATTGTTTCACAAATAATTTTATCATTTTTGGAAATAAGGCATTTTTCTTTATTAAAAACAACATTATAATTTGAATCACAAAGTTGGCTAACACTTATCAAATTGAACTTAAGACCTTCTACTAAAAGAACATTACTAAGAGAGAAAGAAGAGTTACCAATTTCTCCATTTCCAAGAATTCTTCCTTTGCCATTGCCGAACATGACCATACCCTCTTCTCGGAGCTTGATGTTGGTAAAAAGTTCTCTCTTTCCGATCATATGGCGTGAACATCCGCTATCCACGAGCCATTTTGAATCTTCCATTGTTGTTATAGCCCCTATAACCTACAAAGGAATTATTTTTAGGCACCCTATAATTTTGGGGTCCATGTGGGTTAGCCTTGAGACCTTTAGGTCTCCAATAATAGCTAAAATTATTCTTCAATTTACAATTGCTAGCATAGTGTCCATTCTTACCACAATAAAAACAAGTAATAATACGAGGACTACTAGCACGTACAAAGGTTGGACCTTGGTCTTTTTTTGTTAAAAGCATTTTGAAAAGGTTTGCAACCAAGTCCTAATTTAGAATGCTCACCTCTTTGTGCATCTAAAATTTTTGTGACTTTATCCGTACTTAAATTGAATCGATGCACATCCTTTTTCAAATTTTCAATATCATTTGTGAGTGTTTGTTTTTCGGTTTCAAGAGTACGGACCATAGTAAGAGTAATAGCATGAGCCTTATCAAGAGAATCATATGAAGTAAATAATTTATCCTTTTCTAGTTTAAGCTCTTTATGTTCCTTTTTCAAATTCTTGTATTTAACAATCAAATTTTGAAACTCATTTTGCAATTCATCAAAATCACATTGTAATTCATCAATTAGGGAAGAAGATGAAGCATTAGAGCGTACCTCGGTATTTTCATCGTCTATGGCCATAAGACCATGTTCGGATTCCCCTTCCTCGTCGGTTGTTTCAAGTAATTCTTCCCAAGTTTTGACGTCCGCATTTAACGCCTTCTTTTTCGAAAAAGGCTTTTTCTTCTTTTGTTCCTCTTTCGCTAATTTTGGGCAATCGGCTATGTAGTGCCCGGATTTTTAGCATTTGAAACAAAAATTGTCTCTAGGCTTTCTTGCTTTATTTTTGTTTACAAATTTTGCAAATTTTCTAACAAGAGCAGTCGTTTCTTTATCATCCTCATCACTAGCATAATAAACATTATTAGAAGAACATGCTAAGCCTTTAATAATATTTTGCGTACCCGGTTTAGAGGTGGTTGGTTGAGAATTTTTTCTCTCCTTGAGATATACTTCATAAATGAGGAGGTTCCCAATGAGCTCATCAAACTTGAGTGTCTCAAGATTTTGAGCTTCCGTGATTGTCATCACCTTTTCGGACCATGATCCGGGAAGGGCGTTCAATACCTTGGTCACATTGTCTTCTTCGGAGATGACCTTTCCAAGAGCCACAAGAGGATTGACAATGTTGTCAAACCTTTCCACCATTTTTGATATGCTTTCACCATCATGCGTATTGAAATTTTCAAAGTCTTTCACAAGCATTGTTTTTCTTGCTTGCTTCACTTTCTTTGTGCCTTCATAGATGGTTTTTAATTTTTCCCAAACTTCATGTGCCGACCATATGCCTCTTATGCGATTATATTCGGTGGCGGTAAGAGAGCAATGTAAAATGTTTAAGGCCTTACCGTTTAGAGAGAAAGCCTTCTTGTCATTTTCATCGTACTCCTTGAACGGCTTGGGAGTCGTGGTACCATCCTCCAATTTTGTTGTTGGTTGAGCAACTCCTTCAATGACCACATTCCAAATATAAAATCCGCACCCTTGTAGAAAGCACTCCATGCGGTCTTTCCAAAATGCGTAGTTGTTGGCGTCGAATAGTGGTGGCTTGTTGGTGGAGGCGCCGGTGGTGAGATAAGCATCATTCGTAGCCATGGATCTTTCCTCTCTACTCGGAACGAGCTAGCCAAAGAGTTTGGCTTTGATACCACTTGTTAGTCCAAGTGGCTACAATAATCTAGAGGGGGGTGGATAGATTATGCCGATTTTTCGCAAATCGCCCTCTTTTTCGAATGAACAAATAAATGACAAGAATGTAAGTGCGGAAATTAAACAACACTCGTCGATTTAAAGAGGTTCAACCCACCTAGGGCCTAATCCTCTACCACCCCAGTATCTCCGGGATGGATTTCAAAAAGAAAAAAAGATTTATTAATTACCACAATTAATACAACACCACCTTTGAAGATTACCACAATCTTCTTACAACACCTTGAAGGAGATTACCACAATCTTCCTTCAACATCTATGAAGAGTACCACACTCTTCAACACCTAAGATCACCCAAGTGTGTTCTTACCACAAGAACACTAACAAGGATATCTTGTTTTGGAGGATAGAAAAATTCAAGATTACAACTCAATAAATGAAGTATACAAACTTTGAGTGCAAGTGTAATCAAGAATGAAAAGCCTAGACCTCAAGATTGTGCAAGTGCAAGAACTAGGCTATTACAACAAGAGTATAAAAATGAAGGCTTGGAGAATTTTCAGATTTATTTGCTTGTATGTGTTGTATCTTGTGTCTTCAATTCATCCTCTATTTATAGGAGAGTCTTCACCAACATATGCTCCTTCTTCTTCACTTTTGTCTACAAAAAGAGGATCACAAGATGTAGAAATATTGTACAAAAATGAAAAGTAAATCTTGCTGATAAGGATTGCAACGGTTGGAATTTTTGCTGTCAAAAATTACATAGGGCGGCCGGTTGCCCTGTATAAGATTTCGAACGTTTGAATGAAAATAGTGCGATCCAGGTAAGGGTTGCAGGGGGGTGCGACCGGTCAAGGGGGGTGCGACCGGTTGCCCTAGGGTGCGACCGGTCGGTCTTGCCCTGGACCGGTCCCCCTCTTCAGTTTTTCAAGTCTGTAACTTTCTGTTTCAATTCGTGCACTCTTCAGGTACCGGTCGACCTTTTGGGCGACCGGTCGACCTCCAATTTTAAATGTTGTCCGATTTTTATCAAAAATTAACTTCAAGAAATACTCCAAAAAATTAGTAAAAATATTTAAATCACTTGGGAGTATTTGACAATATTTAAAAACATTGTTTTGGTGCAAAAACCAATTTAAACAAAACCATCAAAAGTTTTGTCCATTTTTATCGAAAAATAAATTCTAAGAAATACTCCAAAAATTAGCAAAAATATTTTAAATCATTTAGGAGTATTTGGACAACATTTATTAACACTGTTTTGGTATAAAAACTCATTTAAACATAATCATCAAATCTTGATAAAAACATTTATCTAACACATGCATGATGGTGAAAGCATCTCTAAGATGGTGGAAAGGCTTGACAACATTGTCAATCCTCTTGTGGCCCTCATTAAAGTCATATCCGAATAAGACAAGGTGACAAAGGTATTGAATGCTCTTCCCGGCTCATGGTCCGAAGAGGTGACGACAATCACAAAGGCACAAAATCTTGAGACACTCAAATTTGACGACCTTATCGGGAACCTCCTCATCTATAAAGTCTATCTCAAGGAGAGGAAAAATTCCAAACCAACCATCAATCAATCGGGTATGCAAAATATTCCTAAAGGTCTTGCTTCTTCTTCTAATAATGCATACTATGATAATGATGATGATGATGAGGAGGAGACGACCACACTTGTTCAAAAATTTGCAAAATTTGTGAATAAAAATAAGGCAAGAAAACCAAGAGATAATGCTTGCTTTAAATGCGGAAAACCCAGACACTTTATTGCCAATTGCCCAAAACTCGATGAGGAGGAACTAAAGAAAAAGAAGCATTTTTCGAAAAAGAAGGCTCTAAATGCGGAGGTCAAAACTTGGGATGAATTACTTGAAACAACCGACGAGAAAGGAGAAACCGAACATGGTCTTATGGCCATAGACTATGAAAATAATGAGGTACGCTCTAACTCTTCTACCTCCTCCTTAGTTGATGAATTGCAATGTGATTTTGATGAATTGCAAATTGAGTTTCAAAATTTGATTGTTAAATAAAAGACTTTGAAAAAGGAGCATAAAGAGCTTAAAATTGAAAAGGATAAATTATTTACTTCTTATGAATCTCTTGGTAAAGCTCATGTTATTACTCTTACTCAAGTTCATACTCTTGAAACCGAAAAAGAATCGCTCACCAAAGATCTTGAATGTTTGAAAAAGGATGTGCATCGTTTTAACATAAGCACGGATAAAGTTACAAAAATTTTAGATGCACAAAGAGGTGAGCATTCCAAATTAGGACTTGGTTATAAACCATTTCAAAATGTTTTTAAGAAAAATAACCAAGGTTCGACTTTCGTACATGCTAGTAGCTCTTATACTCCTACTTGTTTTTATTGTGGCAAAGTTGGACATTATGCTAACAATTGCAAATTGAGAAATAGCTCTAGTCATATTTGGAGACCCAAAGGTCTCAAGACTAACCCCCATGGACCCAAAACTATAGGGTACCTAAAAATAATTCATTTGTAGGTCATAGGGGCTATAAAAACAATGGAGGATTCAAAATGGCTCGTGGACAGCGGATGTTCATGCCATATGACCGGAAAGAGAGAACTTTTTACCAACATCAAGCTCCAAGAAAAGGGTATGGTCATGTTCGGCAATGGCAAAGGAAAAATCATTGGCAATGGAGACATTGGTGACTCTTCTTTCTCTCTTAGTAATGTTTTTCTAGTAGTTGGGCTTAAGTTTAATTTGATAAGTGTTAGCCAACTTTGTGATTCAAATTATAATGTTGTTTTCAATAAAGAAAAATGTCTTATTCTTAAAAATGATGAAATTATTTGCGAAGCAAGTAGAAAAGGCAATCTTTACAAAATTTGTACAAGTGATTTGGGTAGTCAAAATGTTTCTTGTCTTGTCGCCAATAATGAGTTAACGAGTTTATGGCATAGGCGACTTGGTGTTCGCCTTATTTTTAGCTTCACCGCAAGTGTACTGTGTAGTTTATAGAATAGGGTAAGCAAGGTCGTATCCACTTAGACTAATAAATTAGTGCGCAAAGTATTGAACTAAGATAGCCTTATTTTTATTTAGACGATCGAAATTGGATAATTGTTGTGGAAGTAAACACAAGAATAACCACAAAAACACAAGATGAAAATAAATATGGAATTATCAAGGGAATGAAATGGATTCCCGGGTTATGGTTTCAATTAATATTCCTCTTGTTGTACGATTTAATGAAAACCAAAGTTATTATCAATACACCTATAAGACGATCACAACGGTATTTTATCCTCCCTCTCGAGATATATATAAAGTGTAGATTGAAATATCTATGCTAGCATCTCTACTCAACATAAGATACACAACTCCCAAATGCACAAAAGATCAATTGTCCTCACAAATATCTACAAACCTCTCGATTCATGCAAATATTCGTGTCAAGTACTCAAGATCTAATATTGAAACTCATCTCTCGAATTATGAATCAATATATCAAACATGCTAAATCATTGGCCAAGTGATAAAACAAGAATAAGCTCAAAGTACTCAAATAGGCTTCAAGACAATAACTTCAACTAAGATTAAAACATTCAACAAGAGTTCATTAATCTACTTCCAAAACCCGGAAATCTCTAGAAGTTTAGCTAATCATTACAAATAAACAACCCATAGACACATTGTTCATATTCATGACAATCTAAAATGAAAGATTAAAGCACAAAGAATGAGAAAACTTAGGGAAATGGATAATCTCTCGATTAATCTTCAATCCTCAAGCTCCGATTCGACCCGATTCTTCCCTTGATTCTTCCTTGATGAAATTGATGTGTTTCTTGTATTCTTGGGTGTATTCCCAGCCTCTACTCCTCTGGTGAGCGCCCCAAAAAGTGGTATTTATACCCTTTCAGAAGCCTAGGTCAATTTGCTGTCATTTTTGGAGTTTTCTGCAAGAATACACGGGTCGTGCGCCCACGCACGGGATACCCATGCTCAAATCCATAGGCATTCCCCTATTTTTTACCAGCCATGCACGGGTCGTGCTCCCACGCATGGGCTACCCATGCTCGAAGCCGTAGACATGCTCAAAACCTTCAGGTGCGCACGGGTCGTGCATCAACGCACGGATTGCCCATGCGCCACAAAAACGTCCGAATTGGCTTGCGGGGTCTTCATAAGAGTTGTAGCCCTCTCTCTTAAATTTCCATAGCCACTTGAATCAGCTCAATATCAGTTTTGTAGAGAGAGTTATGGCCAAAATACTAAACCCTGCCAGTACTGGAAATTCCATATGCGTTTGGACGTTCCTTGAGATAAATATCCTCATTGTTTGATCATCCATGCTTCTTTTGACACACGACTCATCACTATGACTCTAGAATCCATATAGTTGGCTTCCAATTGGATGTAATCGCCCGATTCTTGATGATTCTAGGTCGCAATGCTCGTATTTGTCACAAAATCACTCCAAATATCATTAAATTCCTACAAAACGAGCAAAGTGTAATACCTTTTCCACGAAGAGCGAATATATACCATTTCATATGAGTTATTGCATGTTTATAAACAATTATATCCATGAATATGCCCTAAAATACATCCAAAACTCACACCAATCTTATCTATGCCCGACCGGTCAAACCCCTGTTTTATCGGCAAACTATCTGTTGCATTTTCAGACAGCTTTTCCCTAATTTGTGGGATTGATTTCTAACAGCTATAATCTTGATTTTAAATGGTTTCTTTTGCAGCAAATCACTCCCCAAGGAGGAGCCTATGTCTGGAAATCAAGCCAAGATCTCTCCTATAAATAGAGGCTTCATTCAAGCAACAAGATACAACACATTACACAAGCAAAAGAGCATACAAGCAAACACTTTCATAAATCTTATTGTATTAGCCTAAGCACTTGCACTTCTTTGAGGTCTAGGCTTTCAATTCTTGATTACACTTGTACTCATATTATATTATACATTATTGAGTTGTAATCTTGATTTTGGTCATCATTCAACACAAGATATCCTTGTGAGTATTCTTGTGGTAAGAATACACTTAGGTGATCTAGGTGATAGGCGTTTGGAGAGTGTGGTACTCTTCAAAGGTGGTGAAGGAAGATTGTGGTAATCTCCTTGAAGGTGTGGTAAGAGGGTTGTGGTAATCCTCAAGGTGTTGTTGTATTAATTTTGGTAATTAATAAAATCTCTTTTTCTTTTTGAAATCCATCCCGGATATACTGGGGTGGTAGATGATTAGGTCGTAGGTGGGTTGAACCTTTATAAATCGACGAGTGTTGTTTAATTTACACATTTACATTCTCGTCTTTGCTTGATTATTCGAAAAACAGGGCAAAATCTGAAAAACCGAGAGAATCTATTCACCCCCCTCTATATTATTGTAGCCACTTGGACTAACAATGCCTAGTTGAGTCAATTCTACTGTAGCGTTAGGAGCCTGCGCAGATGACTCGGTCGCAGCTGGGCCTAGGTGTGAGGGTTGGTTTGAGCTCATTTGTCCTGACTGCCAACAGCCTTCTTCGGCCTCGGTGGTTGCTTCTAAATGAATTTGCATGTCCTCTGCTGCGCCATCAGCGTCATCGGACGATGATGAGTCTTGAAGACTTGGATCATCATCAAAATTGAACTTTTGACGAGCAGCCTTGAATTTTGGCTTACTCGTGCTAGGAAGAACATCTCCAGCTGAGTCTTTTGGACTTGCAACAGGGGATGACTCAGCTTCATCTTCACCTTCAGATCCCATAAAAGTTACATCAGGGTTGTCTTGGGAATCGTGAAGGACACTTATCTCCTTCTCAGTTGCATCAATGATAACAGGAGGGATGTTCTGTACTTCTGCCTCTTTACCTCGTGAAGTCTCAACCTCCCGTAGGCCTTTAGTACCTCCTGCAGTCTCAACTACAGCAAGGCTTTGAACATTCCCTTCGACAGACTCACTGTCTTAGGGTCTACTACGGTGGCATCCACAGAGTCTCAACTCCGTGGATTGCACTTTCGTTGCCCGCAGTGTTAACTCCTGCGCAGAACCATCCGTGCCTCGACCGCATCGAGCGTCCTCGGCTGCAGAGCGGTTGGCACTTCAGCTGAGACAGTCTCAACTGTCCGAGCTTCGTCAGTGACAACATGTTGTGTTTCTTTTTGTTGTTCCTTCCCCACTTCACCTCCTAGATTCTTTGTGGAGTCATCTGCAGCATCCTCTGACCTAGCTACAGTGGAGGGAGTTTCCCCCTCAGCTGAGTGACTTGTGATAGGGTCACTCTTCTCCAAACTCCCGGCTGTGTACTTTGAGTGTTCAGCCATGGGGGCTGTGTCCAGTTTCATCGCCATGTCCCCTAGATCCATCCTCTGAGTGAGCTGGGGAAGTGGTTGCAGCAGTAACAGTGGCAATTTGGTGCACCACTCCCAATGGATCAATTTCCAGCTGAGATTTGGAAGACTCTCCTGGTCTCCTGGTCCTTCCATCAGCTGTTGCTCATACATCATCTTGGATTCTTGCATGACTTGCTACGTTTCTAGCTCTTCTGTTGCAGCAGCAGGGTCCAGATCCTCATCACTTCCTGAGAGAACATCGAGGTGGGGATGAGTATGATCAGTGGTTCTAGTGAATGGACAAATGTTGGCCTTTTCACGAGCTTCAACCTCTTCTGCCAACCTTTTCTTCTCCTTTTCTTTGAAGATAGTTAATATATCCAGGCAGTTCTATTCATCAAGTGCTTGAACCACTGTTGTCAACCCAAGGAAAATCATCAGTTCTTCTTCTTCTTGAATAAACTCAGGTCTTTGGAAATGTTCCCTTGATCGACTCAACTTCCATTTCCTCCATTCTCGCAGACGATTTTGGATGTCTGGGTATGGTGGAGATAACATGATCACATCATCGTCATCAGCTTCCTGATGTACTTCTTTCTCAGGAATAGAAGGTATCAGAGCTTGCTGCTCTTCACCCTCAGCAGCATCTGTTGTGGGCGAAGACACAACCCTGTCGACAGGAGACTTAGTTGTCTGGTTTGTTACTTGTTCCTCAATTGCTCGCCCATCACCCACAGATTGGGTCTTCGACGTGGCTCTGCTGATCGGCCTCAGCAGACTTGGCGGTTTCATCAATAATTTCTAGAGACTCTACTTCTCCAGCTGTTTCAGCGATCTATTCTAGCTGAGTGGTTGACTCAGCTATTTTCTCAAGCTCTTAACGCTTGAAGAGTCTTCTTGTTTTGGTCCTCACAGAGGAATTTCGGTTCGGATTCGGTTTTCCTCGAGTCCAGGCGGCGGGCAGTGCCACTTTCTTGGTTTGAGGAGCTGGCTTTCTTGGCTTGTCAGTCCTCTTTTGCTTGACAACTGGAGAAGGTATTTGAGATTCCTTCTCACTGCGGGCTGCAAAAAGGGCAGAGACACGGCTATAGGCGCAGTGACTCCTACTGGGCAGGGGATAGGTGCAGTTGTTTTCTTTGCTGCAGGGGCAGTCTTCTTCTTTGCAGCTGCGGAAGTAGCTTTCTTCTTGGGAGGGGAGGCAACAGATGTTTCTTCAGTGGTCGGTGATTCCCCTCACCGTATCCGCCCTCTTGGCATAAACTCTCTTCTGAGCTCCGGATAGATTTGATCGGAACATTTTCTTATTGACATGGAACGCCTTTCCAAGTCGGAATGGAACTCCTTTCACCTCCATCAACCGGCCCTTCACAAGTCCATACCCCAAGGATCCTCCGAACGATCCATCTTCCTTGAAAGACTTATTTCCAACATTCTAGCAGAGTCTGTTGTATACAACATCAGCCCAGTTTATCTTCTTCTCCTCCATGATCGCAGCAATGACGATCAACTTGGTTTTGGACAGTTGATTAAAGCTTCCAAATTTTATGTCTACACATTTGGTAACAATATCCAATAGCTTATGTTAGTCTTCCTTCAGCAGCTTCTTGTCTGGTGTGAAGACCACCTTCGCAGCACATTCAGGTTTGGCCACTTCCTTCCATGCAGCAGCCAGGTTTACATTGGCTTCAAGTATTTTTGGTACACCTTCCGACGGCAGCAAGCAATGCTCCGCAAGGTCTTCGGTAGTGATGATAAAACTCCTTTTCGTGAACAGAGGACTTGATGCCCTCATCGTGAACCTCAGCGTTCAGGTAGAACTGTGCTACCTCCTCAACGTAAGTCATCTAAAACTCCATTGTGAGAAAGGGTTTCAGTCCAGACTTCTCGATTTTGCTAGCTATCTTCTTCACGAGGGTTTCATCGGAACCCTGTTTGATCATTCCTTCAAAATCCACGGTAGAACCAGTGTGGATTTGCTTTCCCAACTTAGCAAAATCATAGGTAGTTGCCATTTTTGAATTTTACCGAACGAAACCTTAGAAATTTGCTTAGAATATTTGTAGGGTTTTTGAGAGAAAAGAGCTTTGTTTGCTTTTGGAGAGATGAACAGTTTAAGTAATGTGAGAGAGAAAACGGATGGAATGGTATATATATGGGTTATGAAAGGACATGCATATGATTTTTGAGATTTGATCAAGATCAACGACTCAGATTTAGCACGCGGATTAGCATTTAATTTCTCGAATTTAATGCGGCAGCATTTATATCCAATCATATGCTTGGTCGTGCAGCTTTTGACTATACCTGTCATTATTGCGCTGACGTCATCCTTAAAAACATTCCTGCTTATTAAAAACGACTGCATTTTTGTCACTTAGCTGATAAGGTATTCAGCTTACTCCTTAGCTGATTCAACTCTTCTTCTCTCTATCCACAAAGTGACACAGCTGTCAGCTAATTCGATGCAACTGATTTTCCGATACGGCTGATTTACATAGCTGATTCATGAGCTCATCTCTGTTTTCATCTTTTCTTGTTTCATCTCTTCTCCTTTAGTCTTCTGAGTGTCAACTTAGCTCAATTAACCCTAGCTCATGCTTAAGCTCTTCAAATCTTGATTCACATAGTAGCTTTGTGAATATGTCAGCTAATTGTTTATCAGTTTAGATGTATTCCAAGGTGATGTCCTTCTTTTCAACATGATCTCTTATAAAATGATATCTGACATCAATGTGCTTTGTTCTTGAGTGCAACACATGATTTTGAGTTATTGCAATAGCACTTGTGTTATCACACATAATTGGAATCTCTTTTTCTTCAATTTCGTAATCTCTCAGTTGTTGTCTCATCCATAAGACTTGGGCACAACAGCTGCCCACAACTATGTAGTCAGCTTCAGCTGTGGATGTGGCTATTGAATTTTGCTTCTTGCTAAACCAGGAAACCAATATATTTCCAAGCATTTGACATGGACCTGAAGTACTCTTCCTGTCAACTCTACATCCAACATAGTCAGAGTATGAGTAACCAATAAGCTTGAACCCTCCTTTCTTTGGATACCATAAGCCGACTTCCTGGCATCCTTTCAAGTATCTTTGGATTCTCTTAGCTGCAGTCATATGGCTTTCTTTTGGTGCTAATTGAAATCTTGCACATACACCTACAACAAAGGTGATGTCTGGCCTGCTTGCTGTGAGATAGAGCAGTGATCCAATTAGTGCTCTGTATATTGTTTGATCCACAGGCTTTCCATCTGCATCCATATCCATCTTGACTGATGTATTCATTGGTATTTTCACAGAAGATTTTTCTTCCATACCAAATTTCTTCATTAAATCTCGGTGTACTTTGTTTGACTTATGAAGCTTCCATCCTTTCAGCTGTTTGACTTGAAGTCCTAGAAAGAATGTCAGCTCTCCCATCATGCTCATTTCAAATTTTCCTTGCATGAGATTTGAGAACTTATCACACAGCTCTTTGTTTGTGGATCAAAAAATAATGTCATCCACATATATTTGAACAAGTAGTATACTCTCTCTATCTTGAATTCTGAAGAGTGTTCTCTCCACTTTGCCTTTGGTGAATCCATTATCTATCAAAAATTGAGATAATGTATCATACCATGCTATAGGTGCCTGTTTCAATCCATATAGAGCTTTCTTGAGCTTGTACACCTTATCTCCAAGAGTCTTCTGCTCAAATCCTGGAGGTTGTTCAACATAAACTTCTTTTTCCAATGATCCATTCAAGAATGCACTTTTTACATCCATTTGGTATACAATGAAGTTCTTGTGTACAACATAGGCAACAAACATCCTTATTGCTTCTAATCTTGCAACATGAGCAAATGTTTCGTCAAAATCTATTCCTTCCTCTTGGTAATACCCTTTGGCTACCAATCTTGCTTTGTTTCTCACCACAGAACCATCTTCATTCATCTTGTTTCTGAAAACCCATTTTGTGCCAACAACATTTTGATGAGTTGGTCTTTGCACCAATTCCCATACTTTGTTTTTTTCAAATTGATTCAGTTCTTCTAGCATGGCTTGATTCCAATGTGTGTCATCCAATGCTTGGGACACATATTTTGGTTCTATTTGGGAAATAAAACAAGTGAACATTGCTTCTTGTTGAGCTCTAGATCTGGTTCTTACACCGTCTCTTACATCTCCAATGACTAGCTCTGGTGGATGGTCTCTCAGCCATCTCACATCAGGTTGGAGTAAGTTAGCTGGGTTCAGTTGTCTTGCAACTGTGTTATCTTCAGGGTCAGCTGATTCCCCCTCACTGGTATCCGCCCTCTTGGCATAAGCTCTCTTCTGAGCTCCAGATAGATTTTATCAGAACATTTTCTTATTGACATGGAACGCCTTTCCATGTCGGAATGGAACTCCTTTCACCTCCATCAACCGGCCAATCACAAGTCCATACCCCAAGGATCCTCCAAACGATGCATCTTCCTTGAAAGGCTTATTTCCAACATTCTAGCAGAGCCTGCTGTATACAACATCAGCCCAGTTTATCTTCTTCTCCTCCATGATCGCAGCCATGACGATCAACTTGGTTTTGGACAGTTGATTAAAGCTTCCAAATTTTATGTCTACACATTTGGCAACAATATCCAATAGCTTATGATAGTCTTCCTTCAGCCTTCTTGTCTAGTGTGAAGACCACCTTCGCAAAGACATTCGGGTTTGGCCACTTCCTTCCATGCGGCTGCCAGGTTTACATCGCCTTCAAGTATTTTCGGTACACCTTCCGACGACAAGCAATGCTCGCAAGGTCTTCACAGTGATGATAAACTCCTTTTCGTGAACAGAGGACTTGAGCCCTCATCGTGAACCTCAGCGTTCACGTAGAACTGTGCTACCTCCTTAACGTAAGTCATCTAAAACTCCATTGTGAGAAAGGGTTTGATCCGGACTTTTCGATTTTTTGGCTATCTTCTTCACGAGGTTTCATCGGAACCCTGTTTGATCATTCCTTCAAAATCCACGGTAGAACCAGTGTGGATTTGCTTTCCCAACTTAGCAAAATCATAGGTAGTTGCCATTTTTGAATTTTATCGAACGAAACCTTAGAAATTTGCTTAGAATATTTGTAGGGTTTTTGAGAGAAAAGAGCATTGTTTGCTTTTGGAGAGATGAACAGTTTAAGTAATGTGAGAGAGAAAACGGATGGAATGGTATATATATGGGTTATGAAAGGACATGCATACGATTTTTGAGATTTGATCAAGATCAACGACTCAGATTTAGCACGCGGATTAGCATTTAATTTCTCGCATTTAATGCGGCAGCATTTATATCCAATCATAGGCTTGGTCGTGCAACTTTTGACTATACTTGTCATTATTGCGCTGACATCATCCTTAAAAACATTCCCGCTTAATAAAAACGACTGCATTTTTGTCACTTAGCTCATAAGGTATTCAGCTTACTCCTTAGCTGATTCAACTCTTCTTCTCTCTATCCACAGAGTGACACAGCTGTCAGCTAACTCGATGCAACTGATTTTCCGATACGGCTGATTTACATAGCTGATTCATGAGCTCAGCTCTGTTTTCATCTTTTCTTGTTTCATCTCTTCTCCTTGAGTCTTCTGAGTGTCAACTTAGCTCAATTAACCCTAGCTCATGCTTAAGCTCTTCAAATCTTGATTCACATAGTAGCTTTGTGAATATGTCAGCTAATTGTTTATCAGTTGAGATGTATTCCAAGGTGATGTCCTTCTTTTCAACATGATCTCTTATAAAATGATATCTGACATCAATGTGCTTTGTTCTTGAGTGCAACACAGGATTTTGAGTTATTGCAATAGCACTTGTGTTATCACACATAATTGGAATCTCTTTTTCTTCAATTTCGTAATCTCTCAGTTGTTGTCTCATCCATAAGACTTGGGCACACTACTACAAAAAGGGGATTCTACTACGCAATTTTACATCGGTTGTTAGACAAACCGATGTAAAAAAAATTGCGGTGGCATAATTGTAGTTTTCTTAAAGATATCTACATCTGTTCAGTTAATAACCCGCTGTAAAGTAGTGTGTTACAACGTTTGTCTTTACAAACGATGTATCAATAATTAATTCAAAAAATTATTTTTTTACTACGAGTTTAAGTTTATTTTTAGATACAAACCCTTATCTCCGCCCCAATCTCCCCAAACTTCTCATTTCCGACTGCGCGAAATCCCCAGATCTCTTCTTTCCGACTGCCCCAAATCCTCCGTTGCGGTGCCGATTTTCCCATGCTGGTTAGTCTCTTTCCTCCTCTCCTCTCTCTTTCTCCCAAATCTCTTATTTTCAACTGCCCAAACCTGCGTTGCCAGTGCTGATTTTCCCACGCTGGTGAGTCTCCTTCGTTCTCTCCTCGGTGTTTCTCCCCTATCTCTTATTTCCGCTCTTTCTCTGGCGTGGTTTATATAATGGATCTTTTGTGTAGCGTGAGCAGCAACTTCTGGAAAAATTGGTGTATTTTATGGGTTTCATGGATATAGTAAAAAACTTAGGGCTGGAGTAAATTTTAGTTCATATGCCAAAATTTAATGTAGCTTGAAAAATCTTAAAAGTTAATGCCCAAACAACTTTACATTTCTACGACTTGGTATCAAACTCTCAAGTAAGGTTTAAATGGGCCTCTGTGTTGTTTATTGTTTAGTTTTGTTTGTTCATTTGTTTTTCTTCCGGTTATTTTTATTTTTTTTAATTTTTTTTTGGGAGAAGGATATAAAATTGCCTTAAGTATTGTACATTTATCATTTATTTTTTCAAATTCCATAGTGTCTTGCTGCGGGTGTGCAAAGTCTTTTAGAAGTTGATATGACGTGCTTACATTCTACAACTTTTGTTCAAGGCTATTTTTTTAGTTGGGAGGGTTGCCATGTTTGTACTCGGTAGAGTATTAAAGCCTTTAGATAAACAAGTGGTGTTGAAATTTTGTGTGATTTTATTGCTTTACTGAACATTGTTGTTGTCATGTTCCTTTCCGATGCCATCTCGTGAGATAGATGTCCTGTTTTCTCTGAGTGATTGAAAGTTCGCTTGCTTTTACCGCCATGTTTAAACTTTTGCTCGACATTTTGCTTGTCATTGCTAGCTTGGGCTATAGATGTCCTGATTTCTCCCTGGAGGACTCCCATTGTTCTGGATCTACTTGCATTTGATGTTGTCTGTCGATGAATTATTGAGATCTAAAATGCAATTTACATTATAAAGTCGACTTTTTTGATTGCAGATGATATGTTGTGATGGTTTGATTTGTCAACTTGGGTATGGTCTGAGTTTTTGCTTTTATATGGTTAGTGATACCAATATATTCTATAAATTAGGTGTATTCTTAAACACAGATGCAAGGCAGCAGATGCCTTTTAATCTGTATTAACTTGTTTTTCCTGATTCTCTTGTATTTTCATTGAGCTCGCTCAAAAAATTTGTTGCCATCACCCTCTAGCTGACTAGCCACCTGGAGAACTCTAGGCATTGGTTGGAGAAAATGACTGATTCCATATAGCAAGCCTGGGTAGTTACCTAGTCTGATGCAATTGGTATGACCTAACTATCAATAGCCATGAAACTAAGAAGTTAACTAATCGAGTTTTAAATGTTGATGTCTATTTGATTGTATTTTGCATTTTTGTTTAAGGTCTGCAGTTTTGGAATTTTGATACATGCCTCTACGTTTAGAGTGGTAGAGAATGTTACTTTAACTATTGAATGCATGTTTGTCCATGTGTTTAGCATTTTTCATTCATCTTTTATGGTCATTGCATGATTAGCTAATTTTGCATTATGCTATAAATTGTTCGACAAAATGCCTCATTAGGTAAGTAAAGGTGACTCAATTGATATGCCTCTATATTTAGTTGCTATTTGTAGGTGACCTATGCATTGGGTAAGATACTTTTTAGAAATTTAAAGTAGATCATCAGGTATTTAGGTGATTGTTGTCATATATTTAACATTAGATAAAAGGCAATATGGAGCCACCTTTTTTTTTTTCCAGATTTTGTTCATTGATGTTGCATATATTTAATATTAGATAGAATCAGATCTCATCATAGCTTTTGATTGTTAATGGAGTGTTGAAAATTTGGAATACCTATCTTCTTTACTGTGGGAAAGAATAATCCCCCACAATATACTTAATGTATGATCAGACAACTTATAAAAGGTATTAACTGATTTTACCATGAGAAACAAAGAAAACATAATTTCTACTATTGGTGTTTTAATAAACACTTAATAGTCTTTTACTTTGCATGATCAGACCTATACTAATATTGTCTCTTTGTTGCAAACTCAAAGTCAACTACCCGTATTTCACCTTTGTCTTAGTTAGATGATTGTTTCACTCCGTTCATAATTCGTTTTATACTTTCTCGTATGTTTCTTTTTCTAATTGGTCAGCCCTTAGTTTCTGGTAAGATTTCTCCTTTTTTCTAATCTCTTCGCAGGGCATCATAGGTAAGAAATTCCGCTGTTGCTTCTTGAAGCAAGAGGGAACATATCAGCAGGACTCGAACGATGTTTGCGGCTTTCAGGTTAGCCATTTTCTCAGTGTCTTTAGATACTCTTAATACTCTCATGCCATGGGGTTAGAAAATATAAAGACTATTACTGTGGGGCACAGTAGGTAGGAATTTAATGTGATTTTGTTTTTTGAATATGTGAGAGTTAAGATGCTGATGTTAGATTTACATAATTCTCATAAGTACTGGTTTAATCTTGAGACATATGTCACGCAGCTGGTTTTGATTATATTCCAGCTAACAAATTATTGAAACCTAAAGGGTATGAAGTGTTATTACCTCAATTAATGGTATTATAGTGAATCAAGAAAGTCAATGTACTGGACATATCTTGATGGCTTGATCCTGGGATTGCTATTTTCAGTCAACTGATCCCTAACTATAAGATTACATTAAGTCTAAGTAGTTTTTAGGGATAATTACAAAACATACCCTTGAGGTCAATCCAAGTACAAAAAAATACAACTATCTTTCAAAATTACAAATTTCCTCAAAATATGACCTGTTCTGTATTGGCAATCATAGCATGCTCTGCTTGTAACTTAATGCTTTTGAGCTACTGATAGCCACAAACTACGAGCGTGATATTAAATGTATTTCTGTTTCGATTTCTTGCAGGATGAGAAGAAAGGTGGAGCCTGAGCCTTTGTATTCTTTCTGAGGGTTGTACCAAAGTAAAACTAAACTTGGTTTAGTTTTTAAATTAGTTCACATATGCATATGAGAGGATAGTTTTCTCAAAATAATGATCAGGAAATGGAGTTGATTAGCTTATAATAATACCGTTCCTTGCGTATTTTTTTCTGCATCTTTACATTTTCCCCATATTCGTAGTGTATGGGTAAACTATGTATTATTATTTGAAATCTTAGTTTAGGCATATATTCAATTTGTTTGGATGCCTTGTATATGGAACTTTTTGCAATACAATAAAGGAGAATTATATTTCTCTTGGTGTAAGAACTATGGTTACTGTGTATGATTGAATTGCAATGTTGGTTATATATGAATGTATTTTGAGTTGACATGAGTGATATTTAATTCGAATGTGTGGGAGGTTGTGTTGCATTGTTGGACTGAATTGGGACTAGTCGGATATGCAGGTTGAAAATATAGGTTGGGACTGCTTTATAATAAACCAGATAATTAAAAAAAAGTGCACTTTTTTACATCGGTTGTGTCACAAACTCTGTAAAAGATGCAAACTTTACATCGGTTCCATTGTGCAACCGATGTACAATCTGTCAATTTTACATTATTGTTTACATCGGTTATTGATTTAACCGATGTAGAATTTGATTTTCTACATCGGTTCCATGACCGATGTAGAAAAGTCATACTTTCCACTACGCCTGATTCTACATCGGTTGTAAAACCGATGTAGAAAGTCCCCCAGAACCGATGTAAAAAAGGTAATTTGTAGTAGTGGCACAACAGCTGCCCACAACTATGTACTCAGGTTCAGCTGTGGATGTGGCTATTGAATTTTGCTTCTTGCTAAACCAGGAAACCAATCTATTTCCAAGCTTTTGACATGGACCTGAAGTACTCTTCATGTCAACTCTACATCCAGCATAGTCAGAGTATGAGTAACCAATAAGCTTGAACCCTCCTTCCTTTGGATACCATAAGCCGACTTTCGGGCATCCTTTCAAGTATCTTTGGATTCTCTTAGCTGCAGTCATATGGCTTTCTTTTGGTGCTAATTGAAATCTTGCACATACACCTACAACAAAGGCGATGTCCGCCCGCTTCTTTGTGAGATAGAGTAGTGATCCAATAAGTGCTCTGTATATTGTTTGATCCACAGGCTTTCCATCTGCATCCATATCCATCTTGACTGATGTATTCATTGGTATTTTCACAGAAGATTTTTCTTCCATACCAATCTTCTTCATTAAATCTCTGGTGTACTTTGTTTGACTTATGAAGCTTCCATCCTTCAGCTGTTTGACTTGAAGTCCTAGAAAGAATGTCAGCTCTCCCATCATGCTCATTTCAAATTTTCCTTGCATGAGATTTGAGAACTTATCACACAGCTCTTTGTTTGTGGATCCAAAAATAATGTCATCCACATATATTTGAACAAGTAGTATACTCTCTCTATCTTCAATTCTGAAGAGTGTTCTCTCCACTTTGCATTTGGTGAATCCATTATCTATCAAAAATTGAGACAATGAATCATACCATGCTCTAGGTGCCTGTTTCAATCCATATAGAGCTTTCTTGAGCTTGTACACCTTATCTCCAAGAGTCTTCTGCTCAAATCCTGGAGGTTGTTCAACATAAACTTCTTCTTCCAATGATCCATTCAAGAATGCACTTTTTACATCCATTTGGTATACAATGAAGTTCTTGTGTACAACATAGGCAACAAACATCCTTATTGCTTCTAATCTTGCAACATGAGCAAATGTTTCGTCAAAATCTATTCCTTCCTCTTGGTAATACCCTTTGGCTACCAATCTTGCTTTGTTTCTCACCACAGAACCATCTTCATTCATCTTATTTCTGAAAACCCATTTTGTGCCAATAACATTTTGATGAGTTGGTCTTTGCACCAATTCCCATACTTTGTTTCTTTCAAATTGATTCAGTTCTTCTAGCATGGCTTGATTCCAATGTGTGTCATCCAATGCTTGGGACACATCTTTTGGTTCTATTTGGGAAATAAAATAAGTGAACATTGCTTCTTGTTGAGCTCTGGATCTGGTTCTTACACCGTCTCTTACATCTCCAATGACTAGCTCTGGTGGATGGTCTCTCAGCCATCTCACATCAGGTTGGAGTAAGTTAGGCGGGTTGATCGTCTTGCAATTTGTGTTATCTTGAGCGACTCTTTCATCATCACTTAGCTGCAAATTTTCCAGTTGTCTTTGAGATTCAGCTATCTCATCATCACCTTGATTAATTGCTCCAGCTTCAGCTTCAACATAGGGACTCTTCTGCATTGGTGGCTGATTTAGCTTCTCAGCTAACTCCTCAATGTCTTTTCCATTTACATTAGGTTCATCAAAAACCACATGGATAAACTTTTCTGTGACCATTGTCCTTTTGTTCAGCATTCTATATGCTTTGCTTTCAGCAGAGTATCCCAAGAAGATACCTTCATCAGCTTTAGCATCAAAAGCCTTTAGATTATCCTTGCCATTGTTGTGGATGAAGCATTTACATCCAAATATTCTAAAATATCAAACATTTGGCTTTCTCCCTGTCCAAATTTCATAGGGGGTGTTTGTCAGCTATCTATTTATCATGCATCTATTTTGAGTATAGCATGCAGTGTTTATAGCTTCAGCCCAAAATCTTTTTGGCAATCCAGCTTCAGCTAACATGGTTCTTGCAGCTTTCTTGAGAGTTATGTTCCTTCTTTCTGCTACTCCATTCTGCTGTGGAGTCCTTGCTGCAGATAATTCATGAGCTATACCATTTTCAATACAATACTGAATAATTATTCCATTGACAAACTCAGTTCCTCTGTTAGATCTTATTTTTATAATGGTTTGACTTTTCTCGTTCTGAACTCTTTTCATCAGCTGTGGTAACTTCTGCAAGGTTTCCTTCTTTTTGCACATGAAGATTGTCCATGTATATCTTGAATAATCATCCACCACTACTAGAGTGTATTTCTTTCCACTTATGCTGACTGGCTCAACTGGACCAAATAGATCCATATGCAACAAATACAATATTCTTGTGGAAGATGGACTTGACTTCTCTTTGAATGATGATTTGATCTGCTTGCCCATCTTTACATGCATGACAAACACTTTCCTTCTTGTACACTGATTCTGGTAATCATTCTACAAGATTACTCCTTGCAAGCTTGTTAATTGTCTTGAATTTTAGGTGACTCAGCTTCTTGTGCCACAACCAACTTGATTTTGTTGTACTCTTTGCTAGCAGACAAGTGCTTGGTGTGGCAGTCGACCAATCTACCACATACATGTTCTTTTGTCTGGATCCTTGCAACACTATTTCATTTGATTCAGTGTCATTTATTTGGCATACTCCCATATTGAATCAAACATTATAGCCCTTGTCACAAAGTTGACTGATGCTTAACAAGTTGAAATTAAGGCCTTCAACGTATGCAACATCTGTGATTTCTAATCTATTTTTCTTAATGGATCCTGTGCCTCTTATTTCCCCTGGAGCTTCATTTCTTCCAAATATGACTTTTGCACCTCTAATCTCCTTGAATTTTGACAGATATTTCTTGTTTCCTGTCATGTGTCTGGAACAACCACTATCCATGTGTCAGGTTCCTTGGCACTCAGCTCTTCTTTGAACCTACAATCAAGGAAATTAGTTTTTAGGTACCCATACTTGTCTGGGTCCTAAGGGGTTAGTGTTGTAAGATGAACCAAACCAACCTAGAGCCAAATGATTTGACTCTAAGGGGTTGCCATCTATTTGTGCCATAATCATAATTCACTTTGGCAAATTGCTTGGGGGCTTTAGGTTCATACATCTGTCTCTTTCGTCTGTATGCCTTCGAGTGTGTTTTAGCAATTGCCTTCTTTGGATAATTTATGATATCTCTGAGTGTAGTGCTTAGGTGCATATGTGTGCTGATTATAGTTCTTTTGCCTTTGGAATGACCCTTGCTGAGTCCTAGTTCTTTGCCATTTTGGCATGTATTCCATAGCTCTTGGCTGATATTTCACATTATTCCAATCAGCTTGACTTGTGTAGTTTCTACCATTCCCATCATTTGTGTTCCTTTTATAGAACTTCTGGGGATTTTGGTAGCTCTGTTTCTTCTTCACAGAGTACTTCATGTTTGGAGTTTCTTTGAGGAACTCTGTTTGGATTTCTTCTCATTGTGCCCTCTCAAGATACTCACCGGTATTTGTTTTCCTTTTCCTTTATATCCAAGGCCAGTTTGTTTGTGATTGTACTTTGGAATGAATGTGTGTGCAACATTTGGTGTCTTGGATTTTTGAGATGCTTCATTACTTGAAGATCCTTTTTCCCAGATTACTCTTGGAGTTTGACTGTGAACAAAGGAATTGAATCCTATGCCTGTTTTGTCTCCACATTCTTTTTGGCTCATGATAAGGTCATCCAATGATTTAGATGCCTTTGTGAATGAAGCTATCACATTTTTGAGATCATTTTCTCTCTTTTCTATAGCATCTATTTCGCTTTTAGTTTAGCATTTTCACCTTGACTCTTTGTTCTCATCACCTATGTGACTTAGAGTACTCGGCTCCTTAGTCACGTGTGAGTTTTGGCCTTTGAGTGGCTGTTTTCCTCATTTAATAGTGTGTGTGAGGATTTAATGTGCTCAAAGTCTTTCATCATTTTGCCTAATGAATCATAAAGATCAGTGGGTGATGAAGTGTGTGTGTCACAATCACTATCACTAGAATTTGAATGAGATGAGTTAGAGTGTACCTCATCTTCTTGGTCGAGTTGATCTTGTTCTTTGGCCATTAGACAGTTAAGGCTTCTTCTTCGAGTCACTTGAGTAGTCACTTCACTACTCTCGAATCACGCTTCTTTTGACTTGGTTGTATCAACAATCTCAGCAGCCAACATTGCTCTTTTCTTTTCTTGTCTTCTTTCTCTGAAGACTTTTCTATCTTCTTCAATCCTGTATTTATTGACTACAGGATATGGACAGTCAATAGCAAATTGTCCTGGTTGTCTGCAATTCCAACACAGGTTTTCAACCTTTTGATCAACTCTCTCATTTCTTGGGTTGTCAGCTCTTTGATATTCAACCTTTTGATAGTCAGCTCTCTTTGGTGGCCTATCTTCCCTTGACTTAGAGGGACTTGAATGCCTTCTGGAGGATTCACCTTTGTTTCTTTTGTAGTTCTTGTTGAAGAATTTGTTGAATCTTTTAACCATCAAGGCAATTTCCTCATGGTCAATAATTTATTTGGTTTCAGCTCTCTTCCCTTCCTTGACAAGGAGTGCAGCTGTTTTGGGTACAACTATCTCTTCTTGATCCTTTCTTCTCAGCTCAAACTCATAAGCTTTGAGGTCTGAGAATAGTTCATAATTGGATGCCTTTTATAGGTCCAACGAGTGCCTTAGAGCCATGGTCTTCATTTCCCACTCAGCTGGGAGGCTCCTTAGAATCTTCATACACATCTCCTTCTGTGTCTATTCTTTCCCAAGTGCTGATAGTTCGTTTGTAATTTGAAGAACGGCATCGGTGATCCATTGTTTCACATGCAAGCATTTTAAAATTTTCAAATTTTTGAACAACAACAGACAATTTGATTTCCTTGATTTGCTCAGATCCTTCACAAATTAAGGCTAATTTATCCCAAATTTCTTTGGCTGTCTTGCAAGATTTGACTTTGTTGAACATGGCTTTGTACAAAGTCTTATAAAGTATATCCTTGGCTACATTGTCCAAGTTGTATATTTTTTTGTCATCATTTGTCCATTGACTCTTGGTTTTCAACCATAGCTTGTCAGGAGAGCATCCTCCTCTCTTCTGGCCGCAGCTGACTCTCCTTTGTTGTGTTCACCTTCATTATTTGCGGTGGCCCATCCTCTATCACTATCCACATCTCATCATGTAACACAACGATAGATGAAACGCATACGTATTTTCAGTCATCAAATTCTTCAATGGTGAACATAGGAATGCTTGTCAAATTTGCTTCCATGATAATAACATTGCAAAAATTAGTAACCAAGATCACGGAAGGCTCAATGAACCAACCGTTCGATACCACTTGTAGGTCCCAAGGAGTGTGATTAAGGTTTAGAAGGGGGGTTGAAGAAACCTTACCAACTTTTAGATTTTAGTCCTTTTGAAATTAGTTCAGAGTTAATATCACAACTATATCCTTGATGGACAGCTAAGTTAGTTAACCAGCAGAGTTAGCCACTCAACAGACTTGACTGAGCTGTTGATAGAATAACTCAGCTATTTAGTCTAATACTTAACTTGTCTGAGATGAAATTTTCAGCGGAAGACTTTAAACCCTTGAATTTGGTTGAGTTTGTTTTAACACTTGGTATTAGCACTTTGTTAAATATCAATTGGATAGCTTAAATACCAATTGGATAGCAAATTATCATCAGATATTAAATGATATGCAGAAAATAAATGCTCAAATGAAAATGACATAATAAATTTTATAGAGGTTCGAAGATGGGGTAATTCTTCTAATCCTCTCTTCTCCAATTCCTGGAGGAATCCACTAAGTATTGACAAGAGTACAAAGTGGTTATCAGTCCAGATGCAAGTCTTGATCACGCAGCTGACTTGATCCTTTGGGACTCAGTCTGGAGATGCCTTGGTCACACGGTTGGCTTCTCGTCCGGCTCGGCTTCTTCCAGTGGCAGGCAGTGCTTTGCTACTTCAACTCACTTGCTCGGGTTTCTTGGATTTGATCACGAAGCCCTCCAATAACTTGAGACTGGTTTGACCTTGATCCTTTCTACAATCCTTCTTGGAATGTAGACCCCTTTTGATTCTTCCAATGTTTCCTCATTGTTGGGAAATTTATTTTTAGATTTTGATGAATGAAATGTAAAACTTATACTAGAAAGTTGGCACCCCATTTTCTTTGTAATTTGCATTTTAATAGATAGGACTGTTCGAGCCGAGTTAAGTCAGCTATGCCTAAATATGCAAGAAGTCAACTGGAGACTAAAATGGAGACTCCGCTGTGATGCAGCTGAGTATGACAAGGAAGAGAAGACATGAACTCGACTGGAGAAGTATCAGCTGAGATGCAGCTGTGTGAAGTGTCAGTTAAGTCAACCCAAGATAGGCAAGTCTCAAGTTGAAGTGACAGATGAGTCATCCAATGATTGGAAGCTGACTCGAAGTCATCCGGGGAAGCTAAGGAACGGCAGTCAAGTCAAGACAACTGAAAAGGATCCATTGCACATAAGTCAAGAAAGTTACTTAAACAAGTAATACTTCCATACTGCCTTTCTTAAAGTGCTCAGTCCCAGAAGCGTGCAAAAGGAATAAACCAATGGGAAGCACTGCACCTGTGTCAGAACTCTGAAAAGCTGAAGGTTCATTCAATATGAGAAAATGTCAATTTCAAGGACTGCAACAAGACAAGCCAACGACCACAAGTGTCTTTTGAAAATTAGCCTATCTTTTCAACAGTCAGATTTTCAAAAAGAACACTATAAAAGGCTGAGGAATTAATTTGAGAAAGGGTTACCTTGACTACCTGTACTACGTACATTCAAGCTATCATTTGAGTTGTAACCTACAAAATATTCTCAAGTCATTCAAGCTTAATCCTCAGGCCAGAACTTCGAAGAAAATCAATCTAACACTTACTTGTGAAGGAAAGACGACTTCAATCAGTTAAAGAGGAAATATTTGAAGAAACAGAGGGGTCTACATTCCACAAGAGGATTGTAGAAAGGTTCAAGGTCGAACCAGTCTTAAGTTTTTGGAGGGCTTCGTGATAAAATCCAAGAAACTTGAGCAAGTGAGCTGTAGTAGCAAGGCAGCTGCCCTGTGAAAAAGCTGAGTCGGATGAGAAGCCAGCTGTGTGACCAAGGCATCTCCAGACTGAGTCCCAAAGGATCAAGTCGGTTTTGTGATCAAGACTTGCATATGGTCGATAACCACTTTGTACTCTGATCAATACTTAGTGGATTCCTCCAGGAGTTGGAGAAGAGAGGTTTAGAAGAATTACCCCATCTTCGAACCTCTAAAAAATTTGTTGTGTCATTTAAATTTCAGCACTTTAATTCTGCATATTATCTTATATCTGCTGATAAATTTTCTATCCAATTGACATTTAACAAAGTGCTAAAACCAAGTGTTAAAACATTTTAAACCAAATTCAAGGGTGTTAAGTCTTCCGTTGAAAACAAATCACAGTTGAATTAAGCTTTAGACTAAGCAGCTGAGTTATTCTATCAACAGCTCAGTCGAGTCTGTTGAGTGGCTAACTCTGTTGGTTAACTAACTTAGCTGTCCATCAAGGATATAGCTGTGAAGAATTAACTCTGAACGATTTTCAAAAGGACTAAATCGAAAAGTTGGTAAGGCTTATTCAACCACCCCTTCTAAACCTTACACTCACACCCCTTGGGACCTACAAGTGGTATCAGAGCGGTTGGTACATTGAGCCTTCCGCATTGGTTACTGAACTAGATCTCCAACCTTTCAAAGCTTGCTTTAGCACTTGATCTTTCAAAACTCTTTTATTTAGCAAAGTTACTATCATGGAAGCAATTTTGACACGCATCCATATGTTCACAATTGAGGAATTTGATGATTGGAAAATTTGTATGCAGGCTCATCTATTAGCATTACACGATGAAATGTGGATAGTAATAGAAGATGGGCCACTACAAATTTTAAAACTGAACACAGCTGCAAGGAGAGCTGTTGCAGCAAGGAGAAGAGGATGTTGCTCCCACACCAGCTATGGTTGAAAAACCCAGAGCTGAATGGACAAATGATGATAGAAAAAGATACAACCTAGACAATGTGGCCAAGGACATTCTTTACAAGACTTTGGACAAAGCTATGTTCAACAAAGTCAAATCATGCAAGACGGCCAAAGAAATCTGGGATAAGCTAACTCTGATTTGTGAAGGCTCTGAGCATATCAAAGAAAATAAGTTATCTGTTGCTGTACAAAAATTTGAAAATTTTAAAATGCTTGCAGGAGAAACCCTGGATCAACTGGATGCTCGATTCACAGAAATTACGAATGAGCTATCTGCACTTGGAAAAGAATATACATAGAAGGAAATGTGTATGAAGATTCTTAGAAGTCTTCCAGCTGAGTGGGAAATGAAGGTCATGGCCCTGAGGCATTCCATGGACCTATCAAAAACATTCAACCATGAGATATTCTCATATCTCAAAGCTTACGAATTTGAGCTGAGAAGAAAAGACCAAGAAGAGACAGATGTGCCCAAAATAGCTGCTCTAATAGTTAAGGATGGGAAAAGAGCTGAAGGCAAAGAAATCATCGATTAGGAGGAGATTGCCTTGATGGTTAAAAGATTTAACAAATTCTTCAACAAGAACTACAAGAAAGGCAAAGGTGAATCCTCCAGAAGACACTTAGCTCCGTCCAAGACAAGGGAAGATAGGCCACCCAAGAGAGCAGAGCATCAAAAGGTCGAGTACCAAAGAGCTGACAATCCGAGAATTGAAAGAGTTGAACAAAAAGTTGAGAATCTATGCTGGAACTGCAGGCAACTAGGTCCCTATGCCATTGATTGCCCATATCATGTAGTCAACAAGTACAAGAATGAAGAGGAAAGAAGAGTCTTGGGGAAAGAAGACAAGAAAAGAAAAAGACGATGTTGTTTTGCGCAGAATCACGAGACAGGCAAGCCAAAAGACACAAACGGACTCGGAGAGTAGTGAAGCGACTACTCAAGTGACTCAAGAAGAAGCCTTGATCCGTTTAATGGCAAAAGAACAAGACCAACCTAACCAAGAAGATGTGGTACACTCTAACTCATCTCACTAAGATTCTAGTGATAGTGATTGTGACACACACACTTCATCACCCACTAATCTTTATGATTCATTAGGCAAAATGATGAAAGACTTTGAGCACATTAAATCCTCACACACACTGCTAAATGAGGAAAAGCGGCTGCTTTCCAAAAGCAAAACTCACAAAATTTGACTAAGGAGATGAGTACTCTGAGTCACATAGCTGATGAGAATAAATAACTAAAGGCTGAAAATGTTAAGCTAATAGCAAAAATAGCTGCTATAGAAAAGAGGGAAAATGACCTCAAAAATGTGATTGCCTCATTCACTAAGGCATCTAAATCTTTGGATGATCTTATTATGAGCCAAAGAGAATGTGGAGATAAGACAGGCTTAGGATTTAAATCATCTATGCTAAGTCAAGCTCCCAAAGTGATTTTGGAAAAAGGATCTTCAAGTAATGAAGCATCTCAAAAATCCAAAACTCCAAATGGTGCACACACATTCATTCCAAAGCATAACCACAACCAAACTGGCCTTGGTTATAAAGGAAAAAGGAAAACAACCAGATTGAGTATCTTTGAAAGGACAACCGAGAAGAAATCGGCCGAGTTCCTCAAAGAAATTCCAAAGCAGAAACTACTCAGTAAAAGAAGAAACAGAGCTACCAAAACCACAGAAGTTCTATAAAAGAAACACATATGATGGGAATGGTAGAAACTACCCAAGCCAAGCCGATTGGTACAATGTGAAAAATCAAAGAAAGATCTATGGAATACATGCCAGATGGCAAAGGCCAGAACTCAAAGAAAGGCCATTCCAAAGGCAAAAGAGCTATCTTCAAAGACACATATGCACCCAAGCACTACACACGAAGTATCACAACTACCCAAGGAAGGCAATTGTTAAAACACACACACAGCATACGAGACAAAAGAGACAATTTGTATGAACCCAAAACCCCAAGCAATATGCCAAAGTAAATTATGATTATGGCACGAGATAGATGGCAACCCCTTAGAGTCAAATCATTTGGCTATAGGTTGGTTGGATCATCTTCAAAGACACTAACCCCTCGGGACCAGGCAAGTATGGGTACCTAAAACTAAATTTCTTGATTGCGGGTTCAAGGAGCAAGTGAGTGTCAAGGAACCTGGTACATGGATAGTGGCATTCCCGGACACATGACAGAAACAAGAAAAACTATCAAAATTCAAGGAGGTTAGAGGTGCAAAAGTTATATTTGGAGGGAATGAAGCTCCAGGAGAAATAAGAGGCATTGGATCCATCAAGAAAATGGATTAGAAATCGCGATGTTGCATATGTTGAAGGACTCAACTTCAATCACGTGTCGATCAACTCGTGACAAGGGCTATAATGTTGGATTCAACATGGGCGTATGCCAAATCAAGGACATCGAATCTAATGAAGTAGTGCTACAAGGATGCGGAGACAAAAAGAACATGTATGTGGTGGATTGGTCAATCGCAACGCCAAGCACTTGTCTAATAGCAAAAGAGCAGCGAATCAAGTTGGGTACGTGGCACAAAAAAAAAGCCGAGTCACCTGAATTTCAAAACTATTAAAAAACTTGCACGGAGTAATCTTGTAGAAGGACTCCCGGACTCGAGATACAAGAAAGAGAGTGTATGTGATGCATGCCGGATGGGAAAGCAGATCAAATCATCATTTAAAGAAAAGACATGTCCATCTTCAACAAGAATATTGCACTGTTACATATGGACTTATTTGGTCCAGTTGAACGGCTAGCATAAGTGGAAAAAAATACACCTTGGTGGTAGTAGATGATTATTCAAGATACACATGGACAATTTTCATGTGTAAGAAGAAAAAAACTTGCGAGAAGCTACCCACGGTGATGAAGAGAATCAAAATGAGAAGAGTCAAACCATCATTAAAATAAGATCGTGAGAAACCGAGTTTGTCAATGGAATAATAACTCAGTATTGTATTGAAAATGGTATTACTCATGAACTATCTGCAGCAAGGACTCATGTTATCTGAAGCAGGGCCGCCTAAAAGATTTTGGTGAAGCAATAAACACATCATGTTATACTCAAAATAGATGCATGATAAATAGACAAGTGACAAAAACTCCTATGAGATTTGGACAGGAGAAAGCCAAATGTTGCATATTTTAGAATATTTGGATACAAATGCTTCATCCGTAATAATGGCAAAGACAACTTAAAGGCTTTTGATGCCAAAGCTGATGAAGGTACCTTCTTGGGGTACTCAGCTGAAAGTAAAGCCTATAGAGTGCTCAACAAGAGGATAATGGTTACAGAAGTGTCCATCCATGTGGTGTTTGATGAACCCAAGGTAAATGAAGAAGACATTGAAGAGTTAGCCGATAAGTTGAATCAATAGCCCAATGTGCGAAGAGTCCCTATGTTGAAGTCAAGCCGGAGCAATTAACCGAGATGAGGAAGAGATAGTGAATCTCAAAGACAATTTGGACAATCTGCAGACTAAGTGATAATGAGAGAGCTGCTCAAGACAACACAACTACAAGAAGACTGAATCCAACTAACTTACTCCAACCTAATGTAAGATGGCTGAGGGACCATCCACCAGACCTAATCATTGGAGATGTAAGAGAAGGTGTAAGAACCAGATCGAGCTCAACAAGAAGCTATGTTCACTTGTTTTATCTCTCAAATAGAACCAAAAGATGTGTCACAAGCATTGGATGACACACATTGGATTCAAGCCATGCAAGAAGAGTGAATCGGTTTGAAAGGAACAAAGTATGGGAATTGGTTCAAAGACCAACCCATCAAAATGTTATTGGCACGAGAATGGGTTTTTTAAACAAAATGAATGAAGAAGGTTACGTGGTAAGAAACAAGGCAAGATTGGTAGCCAAAGGTTATTGCCAAGAAGAAGGAATAGATTTTGATTAAACCTTTGCCCTTGTTGCAAGATTAGAAGCAATAAGGATGTTTCTTGGCTATGCTGCACACAAATTTCATTGTATATCAAATGGATGTAAAAAGTGCATTCTTGAATGGACTATTGGAAGAAGAAGTATATGTTGAACAACCTCCAGGATTTGAGCAGAAGACTCTTGGAGATAAAGTGTACAAGCTCAGGAAAGCTCTATATGGATTGAAACAGGCACCAAGAGCATGATATGATACATTATCACAATTCCGATCGAGAACGGATTCACAAAAGGCAAAGTAGATAGAACAATCTTGAATTCAAGATGGGAAGAGTATACCGCTTGTTCAATTATATGTGGATGACATCATTTTTGGATCCACAAACAAAGAGCTGTGTGATAAATTTTCAAACCTCATGCAAAACAAATTTGAAATGAGCATGATGGGAGAGCTGACATTCTTCCTAGGACTTCAAGTAAAACAGCTGAAGGATGGAACCTTTATAAGTCAGACAAAGTACACCAGAGAATTAATGAAGAAATTTGGTATGGAAGAGAAGTCTTCTATAAAAATACCAATGAATACATCATTCAAAATGGATATGGATGCAGATGGCAAGCCTGTGGATCAAACAAGATACAGAGAACTTATTGGATCACTTCTCTATCTCACAGCAAGTAGGCCGGACATCACCTTTGTTGTAGGTGTATGTGTAAGATTTCAATCCGCTCCTAAAGAAAGCCACATGACTGCAACCAAGAGAATATTGAGATATTTAAAGGGAAGCCAAGAAGTTGGCTTATGATATCCGAAGGAATGTGGATTCAAGCTAATTGGTTATTCAGATTCTGACTATGCTGGATGTAGAGTTGACAGGAAGAGCACTTCAGGTACATGTCAAATGCTTGGAAATAGGTTAATTTACTGGTTTAACAAGAAGCAAAATTCAATAGCCACATCCACAGGTGAAGCAAAATACATAGTTGCGGGCAGCTATTGTGCCTAAGTCTTATGGATGAGACAGCAGCTGAGAGACTATGAAGTTGAAGAAAAGGAAATTCCAATTATGTGTGATAACACAAGTGCAATTGCAATCACTCAAAATCCTGTGTTACACTCAAGAATAAAGCACAATGATGTTATATACCATTTCATAAGAGACCATGTTGAAAAGAATGACATCACCTTGGAATACATCTCAATTGATAAGCAGTTAGCTGATATATTCACAAAACCATTATGTGAATCAAGATTTGAAGAACTCAAGCATGAATTAGGATTAATTGAGCTGAGTTGACACTCAGAAAACTCAAGGAAAAGAGATGCAACGTGAAAAGATGGAAAAAGAGCGGAGCTATTGAAATAGCTAAGTGAATCAGCCGTATCGGAAAGTCAGCTGCACCGAGTTGGCTGACAGCTGAGTCACGATGTGAATAGAGAGAGGAAGAGTTGAATCAGCTAAAAAGCAAGTTGAGTCGCTTATGAGCAAAGTGACAAAAACGCAGTTGTTTCTACTAAGCGGGAATGTTTTTAAGAATGATGTCAGCATAATTATGACGTGTACAGTCAAAAGCTACATACCAATCTTATGATTGGATATAAATGATGCCGCATTAAATGCGAGAAATTAAATATTAATCGGCGTGCAAAATCTGAGCCGTTGATCTTGATCAAATTTCAAAAATTGTTCGCACGTCCTTTCATAACCCATACATATACCATTTCGGCCATTTTTCTCTCACCTTAGACAAACTGTTCATCTCTCTCCAAAACAAAGACAAAAAAATTTCTCTCGAAACCCTACAAATTTTCAAAGCACTTTTTCAAAGTTTGGTTCGGTAAAGCTTCAACAAATGGCATCTACTTACGATTTTGTTAAGTTGGGAAAGCAAATCCACACTGGCTCTACTATGGATTTTAAAGGTATTATCAAACAGGGGTTGGATGAAACCCTTGTGAAGAAGATAGTTGAGAAAGTGGAAAAATCTGGGCTGAAACCCTTTCTCACAATGGAGTTTCAAATGACCTACGTGGAGGAGGTCGCGCAGTTCTATGTGAACGCTGAAGTTCACGACGAGGGCATCAAGTCCTCTGTTCACGGGAAAGAAGTCACAATCACTGCCAATGATTTGGTAGAGCACCTTTATTTGCATCTTGGCGAAAAGGAGTGTCGGAGATCTATGAGGCTGATGTAAACCCGGCCGCTGCCTGGAAGGAATTGGCCAAACCTGACTATGCTGCGGAGGTTGTCTTCACAGCTTACAAGAAGCTGCTGAAAGAAGACTACCACAAGCTGTTGGATATTGTTGCCAAGTGCGTAGACATCAAATTTGGAAGCTTTAATCAGCTGTCCAAAGCCAAGCTGATAGTGATGGCTGCGATCAAGGAGGAGAATAAGGTAAATTGGGCTGAGTTTGTATACAGCGGACTCTGACAAAATATTGGGAATAAGTCGTTCAAAGCAGATGGATCATTCGGAGGATCCTTGGGGTATGGCCTGGTGATTGGCCGGTTGATGGAGGTGAAAGGAGTTCCACTCCGACATAGAAAGGCGTTCCATGTCAACAAGAAAATGTTCCGATCAAATCTCTCAGGAGCTCAGAAGAGGGCTTATGCCAATAGGGTGGACACTAGTGAGGGGGAATCAGTTGATCCTGAGGAAACAGTTGTTGTCTCCCCTCCGAAGAAGAAAGCTGCCCATGCAGATGGAAAGAAGACTGCTGCCCCAGCAGCGAAGAAAACAAAAGATGCACCTGCCCCTGCAGCCGAGTCACCTACCCCTGCAGCCGTAATGGAGAAGGAAGCTCAAATACCTTCACCGGTTGTCAAGAAAAGGAGGACTGACAAGCCTAGAAAGCCAGCTCCTTAGAAAAAGAAAAAGAAGCCCCGCCGCCAAGACTCGAGGAGGCGCATCCGAACCGGAAATTCTCTCGGTAAGGACCAAAAGGAGAAGACTCTTCAAGCGATCAAAACTTTAGAAAAACAGTGAGTCCGCCACTCAATCGAACAGATCATTGAAACAACTGGAGAAGTAGAGTCTCCAGAGATTATTGATGCAACTGCCAAGTCTGCTGAGGCCGATCAGCAGAGGCAAGTCAAAGACCCAGCTGTGGACATGACAGCTGAGGAAAGAGAATCAACTAAGACAGCTGAATCCCCTGTCGACAAGACTGCATCTCCACCTGCGACAGATGCTGCTAAGAGTGAAGAGCAGCAAGCTCTACTACCCTCCATTCCTAAGACAGAAGGACAACACAAAGATGTTGATGATGATGTGATCATGCTATCTCCACCATACCCAGACATCCAAAATCGTCTGCGAGAATGGAGGAAGTGGAAGCTAAGTCGATCGAGGGAATAGTTCCAAAGACCTGAATTTATTGAAGAAGAAGAAGAACTGATGAATTTCCTCGGTTTGACCACAGTGGTCCAGGCATTGGATGAAGAGAACTGCATATATATTTTGAATATCTTCAAAGAAAAGAGAATGAGCGATAGGTAGAGGAAGCTGAAGCCCGAGAGAATGCATAGATATTTGTCCCTTCACTGGAACCACTGATCACACTCATCCCCACCTCGATGTTCTCTCAGGAAGTAATGAGGATTTGGACCCTGCTGCTGCTACAGAAGAGATGGAAATGCAGCAAGCCATGCGGGAATCCAGGATCATACATAAGCAATAGCTGATGGAAGGCCCTGGGGAATCTTCCAAATTACAGCTGGAGATTGATCCTGTGGGAGTGGTGCAGCGAATTGCGACTGTTGTTGCTGCTACCACTTCTTCTGCTCACTCTGATGAAGGCATTAAGGGAACTGGCGATGAAACTGGGAACTTGGGGACCCAAGTCGAGCTAACCCCTACTGAAGGTGTTTTACCACCTGCCCCAACGGCTGACAACTCACAGGAAATAGCCGGGAGTCTGGAGAAGAGTGACCCCATTCAAGTCACTCAGTGGTGTGCTGAGTGAGGGGAAAACTCTCTCCACCGCAGACTAGGTCGGAGAATGTTGCGGTGATTTAGGATTTACAATCTAGGAGGCGAAGTGGAAAAGGAAAAACAAACAAATACACAGCAAGTTATCACTTATGAGGCTCGGAGCGGTTGAGACGTCTCAACCAAGTGCCAATCGCTCACGAAGGCCAATGACTCGCTTGAAATAGCGAGAGGCACAAGATGGATATGCCCCGGGAGTTAACACTGGGCAATGAAAGTGCAATCCATGGAGTTGAGACTCTAGTGGATGCCACCTCTGAAGACCCTAAGACAGTTGAGTCTGTCAAAGGGATTGTCCAAGGCCTCAATGCAGTTGAGATTGCAGGAGGTAGTGAAGGCCAACGGGAGGTTGAGACTTCCCGTGATAAAGAGACAGAAGCACAGAACATCCCTCCTACTATCATTGATGCATCTGATAAGGAGATAAGTGCCCTTCACGATTCCCAAGATAATCCTGATGTAACATTTCTGGGATCTGAAGGTGAAGATGAAGTTGAGTCCTCCCCCACTGCAAATCCAAAAGACTCAGTTGAGGATGTTCACCCAAGCACGAGAAAGTCCGATCTTAAGGCTACTCGCCAAACTTTCAATTTTGATGATGAGCCACCTCTCCAAATCTCATCATCCTCCGATGACGCCACTGATACGGTCGAGGACCAGATAACTCAACAGGAAACATCTGCTGAGACCGACGAAGCTATTGAGACAGCTGAGGCTCAGCCAGTTGGGTCCATACCACAACAAACCACAGCTGAATCACAGTCAACTGCGCAGGCTCCCAAAGCTGCAGCAGAATCGACTCAACCAGGCACATCACGACCACGAGTTACCGTTGAACAGATTCCCTATGTTCGTGATGATGCTTTTGAAGAAACATTCCCATTCTCACTAGAGTTGTCTGCTCTTGATGACGAATCAGCTAGAGATCAACAATGTTTCCATAGACCAGATCCATTTCTTCCCACAGATACCATTGTTCCAGCAGATTTCGACTTTGACGCTATTTGGCCTCCAGCCGAGACAGAGGTGACAACTGAGGTTAGAGAAGTCTTCAAGGCGATTTTTGCAGAAATAGAGAAGATGGAAAGGCACCAGGCCTCCCTAGACATGAGGCTGGATAACAGAGATGCTAATCTTACGGCCGATCTGCGTGGTATAGTAGTGAGGATCCGGGAATGGTGGCAACAGCAGCAAACAATGCGTGTGGAACAAGTTTGATACTTCAAAGCATTGTACAATAAGATGCTGATCTGGAGCGCTGATAATGCTGATATGAAGAGAAGAATGCAAGAAAACATTGATAGAATGCATGAATCTCATACCACGGAAATGGAACTGCTGCGCTAATTTCATCAAAAAGAACTTCTGCGAGTGGAAGAAAACATGAATACAAAATTCAGCCTTCTTATGGTTGAAATGAAGTTGGTGACAGCCGAATCGAAAGCCACCCGCTCAGAAATTTGAGCAGCATACTCCGCAGCAGAATCCAAGCAGAACTCAGCTATCAGCCGTCTTGATTTCATGCTTGCTGGCATGTTTCCAGGAGTTCCTCTCTCATTTGATGATGCCAAAAAGGAGGAAGAGGAATACCTAAAGACGCTGAAAGAATCTGCTGCCGAGAAGAAGGACGCAGCTGTAAAGGCAAAGACAGCTGAAGAATAGAGAAGAGAAAAGAAGGGAAAATCTGTTGAGGGGGAATGTTCGAAAGACATGACTTTAATAGTTGTTAGAACCCCTCAACAAGGACTTGTCACAAATGTGACATAATCAAGAAACTTCCGGTGATTCTCTCGCGCCGCAACACTCTGTTGTGCCCATGTCCGAGAAGAGGAAAATAGTAGAAGCAGAGATGATGAAGATTGAAAGAAAAATGGATGCCCGTGCAATGGACATACTGAAACAATATGCAGGCATTCCGGTAGGAAGAGACACTGATGCCATTTCAGACGTCAGAACCGAGCCGAGATCCGTTAATGAATTCAAGACGCTCGCATCCGAGGGATACTTCGAGAACATGACCATGGCATAAGCCTGGGACTTGTATTGGAAAAAAGGCCTCAAGCTATGGAAGAAAGTTCGAAAGACAAAGAGACCATGGCGCCGTCGCTCTGTGGTCACTCAGTTGGGAAGAAAAAGGCCCCAGTACAATACACACCCAGAGGAAGAGGAAGAAGTAGTGGAGGAAGAGGTTTCAGACCTAGACCTCTACCCAAAAATATAGAATACATAGATCCAGGGAAGAAAAGAGGGATCTATTGGGCTAGGTTTGGCAAAGTAGCCAACTTGCAAGTGGCCAAGAATAATGTTGAGTATGTAAAGAGAATCGAAGAAGAAAATAAAAGACAAACTCAGCTGTGGGAAGAAAGACAAGAAAGAAAAGAAGAGATGAAGATGCCAGAAAAGCCTATGAGAAAAAGAAAGCAGGTGAAGAAAAGAAGAAGAGAAAAAGGTCAGAATAAGACAGAGCTGATGAAGAAAGAAGGAGGCAGCGAAGGAGATGAAGTGTTGTTGTCCACCCCTTCATGTAATTTACTATGGTAAGTACATAAGTATGTAAGTCTTCCGTACATTGAATAAGAAATCTGTAATTTCTTTATTTTTTTTGCGTAGACATAGATGTTTGCTCGACGGTTTTTAAACTTTGTGTAAAGGACAAGAATGTTATGATCAATAAAAGATTGATTCTACGCATACATTCTCTGTTACTACACTATCTGTATGTATCTTTGATATTTACATTTTGTATGAATCCTTTAATTTTTGGCATCATCAAAAAGGGGGAAATTGTTAGGAAATTTATTTTTAGATTTTGATGAATGCCATGTAAAACTTAGACTAGAAAGTTGGCACCCCCTTTTCTTTGTAATTTGCATTGTAATAGATAGGGATGTTCGAGCTAAGTTAAGTCAGCTATGCCTAAATATGAAAGAAGTCAAGTGGAGACTAGAATGGAGACTTCGCTGTGATGCAGCTGAGTATGATAAGGAAGAGAAGACAGGAACTCGACTGGAGAAGTATCACCGAGATGCGCATTGTGTGAAGTGTCATCAAGTCAACCCAAGATAGGCAAGTCTCAAGTTGAAGTGACATGATGAGTCATCCATGATTGAAGTCGACTCAAGTCATCCGGGGAAGCTAAGGAAATCAATCAAGTCAAGACAATCGAAAAGGATCCGTTGCACATAAGTCAAGAAAGGTACTTAAACAAGTAATACTTCCATACTGCCTTTCTTAAAGTGCTCAGTCCTAGAACTGTGCAAAAGGAGTAAACCAACGGGAAGCACTGCACCTGTGTCAGAACTCTGAAAAGCCGAAGGTTCATTCAATACGAGGAAATGTCAATTTCAAGGACTGCAATAAGACCACCCATCGACCACAAGTGTCTTTTGAAAATTAGCATATCTCTTCAACGGGCAAATTTTCAAAAAGAACACTATAAAAGGCTGAGGAATCAATTTGAGAAATGGGTACCTTGACTACATGTACTACGTACATTCAAGCTATCATTTGAGTTGTAACCTACAAAATATTCTCAAGTCATTCAAGCTTAATCCTTAGGCCAGAACTTCGAAGGAAATCAATCCAACACTTATCTGTGAAGGAAAGACGACTTCAATCAGTTGAAGAGGAAATATTTGAAGAAACAAAGGGGTCTACATTCCACAAGAGAATTGTAGAAAGGTTCAAGGTCGAACCATTCTTAAGTTTTTGGAGGGCTTCGTGATCAAATCCAAGAAGCTTGAGCAAGTGAGTTGTAGTAGCAAAAGCAGCACCGCCCCTGAAGAAAGAAGCCGAGTCGGACGAGAAGCTGTGTGTGACCAAGGCATCTCGGATCGAGTCCCAAAGGGTCAAGTCAGCTGTGTGATCAAGACTTGCATCTGGACTGATAACCACTTTGTACTTTGATCAATACTTAGTGGATTCCTCCAGGAGTTGGAGAAGAGAGGATTAGAAGAATTACCCCATCTTCAAACCTCTATAAAAGTTATTGTGTCATTTAAATTTCAGCACTTCAATTCTGCATATTATCTTATATCTGTTGATAAATTTGCTATCCAATTGACATTTAACAAAGTGCTAAAACTAAGTGTTAAAATATTTTAAACCAAATTCAAGGGTGTTAAGTCTTCCGCAGAAAACAAATCACAGTTGAGTTAAGCTTTAGACTAAGCAGCTGAGTTATTCTATCAACAGCTCAGTCGAGTCTGTTGAGTGGCTAACTCTGTTGGTTAACTAACTTAGTTGTCCATCAAGGATTTAGCTGTGAAGAATTAACTCTGAACGATTTTAAAAAGGACTAAATTGAAAAGTTGGTAAGGTTTATTCAACCCTCCCCCCATTTTAAACCTTACACTCACACCCCTTGGGACCTATACTCTTCAACTGTTTGAAGTTGTCTTTCCTTCACATCTTGGTGTTGGTTTGATTTACTTCGAGATTAAGGTTTGAGAAATTGCTTGAATAACTTGAGAGTATTTTGCAGGTTACATTTCGAATGATAACTAGAATGTTCGTGGTTCAGGTAACCTCTTCTCTAAGTGATTCCTCAGCCTTTTATAGTGATCTTTTTGAAAATCTTCTCGTTGAAGAGATAGGCTGATTTTAAAAGTCACGAGTGTCCATTGGCTTGTCTTGTTGCAGTCCTTGAAATTGACATTTCCTCGTATTAAATAAACCTTCAGCTTTTCAGAATCTGACACAGGTGCAGAGCTTCCCATTGGTTTATTCCTTTTGTACGCTTTTGGGATTGAGCACTTTAAGACATTGTAGCATGGAAGTATTACTTATTTAAGTAACCTTCTTGACTTCTGTGCAACGGATTCTTTTCAGTTGTCTTGACTTGACTGCAGTTCCTTAACTTCCCTAGGTGACTTCGAGTCAGCTCCCAATCATTGGATGACTCATCTGTCACGTCAACTTGAGACTTGGCTATCTTGGGTTAACTTGATCGACACCTCCTCACACATTTGTATTACAGTCACATTACTCTTACTGATCGAGTTCTTGTCTTCTCTACCTTGCTATACGCAGCTGCTTCACAGTGGAGTCTTCATCCCAGTCTTCAATTGACTTCTTGTATGTCCAGGCGTAGCTGACTTAACTCAGCTAGTACAGCCCTATCTAATACAAATTACAAAGAAAATGGGGTGCCAACTTTCTAGTCTAAGTTTTACATGGCATTCATCAAAATCTAAACAATAAATTTCCCAACACACGCTATATACTCAAAATAGATGCATGATAAATAGACAACTGACAAAGACTCCCTATGAGATTCGGACAGGGAGAAAGTCAAATGTTGCATAATTTAGAATATTTGGATGTAAATGTTTTATCCACAACAATGGAAAAGATAATCTGAAGGCTTTTGATGTTAAAGCTAATGAAGGTATCTTCTTGGGATACTCAGCTGAAAGCAAAGCCTACAGAGTGCTGAACAAGAGGACAATGGTCACAGAAGAATCTATCCATGTGGTTTTTGATGAACCTAATGTAAATGGAGAAGACATTGAAGAGTTAGCTGATAAGCTGAATCAGCCAACTATGCAGAAGAATCCCTATGTTGAAGCTGAAGTTGGAGCAATCAATCAAGATGAAGGTGAAATAGCTGAATCTCAAAGACAACTGGAAAATCTGCAGCTAAGTGATGATGAGAGAGCTTCTCAATACAACACAACTGAAAGATGACTGAACCTAGCTGACCTACTCTAACCAGATGTGAGATGGCTGAGAGACCATCCACCAGAGCTAGTCATTGGAGATGTAAGAGATGGTGTAAGAACCAGATCCATAGCTCAACAAGAAGTTATGTTCACTTGTTTTATTTCCGAAATAGAGCCAAAAGATGTGTCCCAAGCATTGGATGATACTCATTGGATTCAAGCCATTCAAGAAGAGCTGAATCAATTTGAAAGGAACAAAGTATGGGAATTGGTACAAAGACCAACCCATCAAAATGTTATTGGCAAAACATGGGTTTTCAGAAACAAGATGAATGAAGAAGGTTATGTGGTAAGAAACAAACCAAGATTGGTAGCCAAAGGGTATTGCCAAGAAGAAGGAATAGATTTTGATAAAACATTTGCTCATGTTGCAAGATTAGAAACAATAAGGATGTTTCTTGCTTATGCTGCTCACAAGAACTTGATTGTATATCAAATGGATGTAAAAAGTGCATTCTTAAATGGATTGTTGGAAGAAGAAGTCTATGTTGAGCAACCTCCAGGTTTTGAGCAGAAGATTATTGGAGATAAAATGTACAAGCTCAAGAAAGCTCTATATGGATTAAAACAAGCACCTAGAGCATGGTATGATACATTATCTCAATTTCTGACAGACAATGGGTTCACCAAAGGAAAAGTTGACAGAACACTCTTCAGAATTCAAGATGGAGAGAGTATCGCTTGTTCAAATATATGTGGATGACATTATTTTTGGATCCACAAACAAAGAGTCGTGTGATAAGTTCTCAAAACGATGCAAGGAAAATTTGAAATGAGCACGATGGGAGAGAGCGACATTCTTTCTAGGACTTCAAGTTAAACAGTGAAGGATGGAACCTTCATAAGTCTGACAAAGTATACCAGAGATTTAATGAAGAAATTTGGTATGGAAGAGAAGTATTCTGTGAAAATACCAATGAATACATCAGTCAAAATGGATATGGATGCAGATGGTAAGCTTGTGGATCAAACAAGATACAGAGCACTTATTGGATCATTGCTCTATTTAACAGCTAGCAGGCCAGAACCTTTGTTGTAGGTGTATGTGCAAGATTCCAATCTGCTCCAAAAGAAAGCCACATGACTGCAACTAAGAAAATCCTAAGATATTTGAAGGGATGCCAGGAAGTTGGCTTATGGTATCCAAATGAAGGTGTTTTCAAACTTATTGGTTATTCAGACTCTATTATGCTCGATGTAGAGTTGACAGGAAAAGTACTTCAGGTACATGTCAGATGCTTGGAAACAGACTGGTTTCTGGTTTAGCAAGAAGCAAAACTCAATTGCCACATCTACGGTGAAGGAAATACATAGTCAAGGGCGCCTATTGTGCCCAAGTCTTATGGATGATACAACAACTGAGAGATTATGAAATTGAAGAAAAAGAGATTCCAATTATGTGTGATAACACAAGTGCTATTGCAATCACTCAAAATCCTGTGTTGCATTCAAGAACAAAGCACATTGATATCAGATATCATTTCATAAGAGATCATGTTGAAAATAAAGACATCGCCTTAGAATACATCTCAACTGATAAACATTTAGCTGACATATTCACAAAGCCATTATGTGAATAAAGATTTAAAGAGCTTAGGCATGAGCTAGGGTTAATTGAGCTGAGTTGACACTCATAAGACTCAAGGAGAAGAGATGGAAAGTGAAAAGATGAAAATTGAGCAGATTTCTTAAATCAGCCAAGTGAATCAGCAGTATCGGAAAGACATATGTATCGAGTTAGCTGACAGCTGAGTCATCATACGAAAGGAGTGAAGAAGAGTTAAGTCATCTGTGTAATGAGTTGAGTCGTTAATGAGCTAAGTGACAAAAACGCAGTCATTTTTAATAAGCGGGAATGTTTTTAAGGATGATGTCAGTGTAATAATAACAGGTACAGACAAAAGCTGCACAACAAGCATATGATTGGATATAAATGCTACCGCATTAAATGCGGGCAATTAAATGTTAATCGGCGTGATAAATCTGAGCCGTTGATTTTGATCAAAATTTCAAAAACCGAAAGCACGTCCTTTCATAACCCATATATACCATTTTGTTCAGTTTCTCTCTCACATTACTCAAAACTGTTCATCTCTCCAAAAGCAAAGAAAGCATTTTTCTCTCAAAACCCTACCAAATCTTCAAAGCAAGTTCGTCAAAGTTCGTTTGTTAAAAACTCAGAAAAAATGGCATCAACCTACGATTTCACCAAGCTAGGGAAGCAAATCCACACTGGTTCTACCGTGGATTTCGAAAGGATGGTTAATCAGGGTTCTGATGAAACCCTTGTGAAGAAGATAGCTGACAAAATCGAGAAATCTAAACCGAAACCATTTCTCACGATGGAGTTCCAGATGACATACGTTGAGGAAGTAGCATAGTTCTACGTGAACGCTGAAGTCATCTATTCACGGAAAGGATTTTACAATCACTGCTGAAGATTTAGTGGAGCATTGTTTGCTGTCGTCGAAAGGAGTGCCGAAAATATTTGAGGCTGATGTAAACTTGGTTGCTGCATGGAAGGAAGTGACCAGACCTGAATGTGCTGCGAAGGTAGTTTACACAACTGATAAGAAGCTGCTGAAGGACGATTATCACAAGTTGATGGATATCGTCGTGAAATGTGTGGATATGAAGTTTGGAAGCCTCAATCAGCTATCCAAAACGATTTTGATCGTCATGGCTGCGATCATGGAGGAGAAGAAGGTCAACTTGGTAGAATTCATCTACAGCAGACTCTGCCATAATGTTGGAAATAAGTCCTTCAAGGACGATGGGTCATTCGGAGGATCCTTGGGCTACAGCCTTGTAGTTGGCCGGTTGATGGAGGTGAAGTGTGTTCCACTCCGACATGGAAAGTTGTTTCTTGTCAATAAGAAGATGTTTCGGGCAAACCTTTCAGGAGCCCAAAGGAGAGCTTACGCCAAGCGTGCGGATATCAGAAAGGGAAAATCAGCTGATCCCGAAGAAACATCTGCTACTTCCCCTCCGAAGAAGAAAGCTGCCCACGCAGCTGCGAAGAAGCCAACTACCCAAGCAGCAAAGAAGAAAATTGCACCTGCCCCTGCAGCCGTATCTCCTGCCCCTGCAGCCGAGGCGGAGAAGGAACCTCAAATACCTTCTCCAGCCATCAAGAAGAAGAGGACTGCCAAGCCAAGCAAGACAGCTCCTCAGACGAAGAAGGATGCACCGACCCCCGCCGCCTAGGAATTTGAGGAAACCATATCGGAACCAGAAATTCCTCTGGTAATGACCAAAAGAAGAAGACTCAGCAAGCGTTCTGAGCTTGAGAAGACAGCTGAGTCTGCAACTCAGCTGGAAATGATCTCTGAGACTATTGGAGAAATACAGTCTCGTGGTTATTGATGAAACAACCAAGTCTCTGCCGAGAGCCGATCGCCAGAGGCAAGTTGAAGACCTAGTCAGTGACAGAATAGCCGAGAACAAGAAGGCGAGAGAGCGAATCTTACGCCGACAGATCGCATCTCTACCTGCGACAGACGCTGCTGAGGGTGAAGAGCAGCAAGCTCTGCTACCCTCTATTCCTGAGAAAGGAGGACATCAAAAAGATGATGACGATGATGTGATTATGCTGTCTCCATCATATCCAGACATCCAAAATCGTCTGCGAGAATGCAGGAAATGGAAGCTTTGTCGATCAAGGGAACAATTCGAGAGACCTAAATTCATTGAAGAAGAGGAAGAATTAATGAATTTCCTCGGGTTCACCACAAAGATGGTCAGCACCTTTGGATGAAGAGAATCGCCTAGATATCTTGCAGATCTTCAAAGAAAAGGAGAATGAGAGATTGGCGAGGAAGTCAAGCCCGTGAGAAGGCCAATATTTGTCCTTTCACTGGAACCACTGATCACACTCATCCTCACTTCGATGCCTTATCAGGAAGTTATGAGGACTTGGACCCAACTATTGCTACTGATGAGCTGGAAATGCAGCAAACCATGCGGGAATCCAGGAAAATGCATGAGCAACACCCGACGGAAGGACTGGAGAGTCTTCCAAATCTCGATTGGAGATTGATCCATTGGGAGTGGACAATGCAATGATTGCCACTGTCATTGCTGCAACCACTTCCCCAGCTCACTCAGAGGATGAATCTAGGGGACATGCCGATGAAACTGGGAACTTGGGGACAAAGTTGAGCCAACCCCTGTTGAACCACCTGCCCCCACGGCTGAACACTCAATGGACACAGCCGGGAGTCTGGAGAAGAGTGACCCCATCACAAGTCACTCAAGCGGTGTGCCGGTGAGGGTGAAACTCCCTCCACTGCAGCTAGGTCGGAGGATGCTGCAGATGACTCCACCATGAATCTAGGAGGCGAAGTGGAGAAGGAACAATAAAAAGTAACACAACAAGTTGTCACAAAAGAAGCTCGGACAGTTGAGTTTGTCTCAACTGGAGTGCCAACTGCTCTGCAGGCTGATGACGTTGCTGATGCAGTCGAGGCACAGGATGGATTTGCCTCGGGAGTACAATCCACGGAGTTGAGACTTCGGTGGATGCCACCGTAAAAGACCCTAAGACAGTTGAGTCTGTCAAAGGGAATATCCAAGACCTTGCCGCAGTTGAGACTGCAGGAGGTAATGAAGGCCTACGGGAGGTTGAGATTTCCCGAGGTAAAGAGGCTGAAACACAGAACATCCCTCCTGTCCACATTGATGATTCTGAGAAGGAGATAAGTGCCCTTCATGATTCCCAAGACAACCCTAACATAACCTTTCTGGGATCTGAAAGTGAAGATGAAGCAAGCCAGACCTCAAGGCTGCTCGACAAGTGTTCAATTTTGATGATGAGCCACCACTTCAAGTCTCATCATCTTCCGATGACGCTGATGGTGCAACTGAGAAACAGCAAATTCATTTGGCAGAATCTACTAAGGCCGAAGATGTTGTTCAGACAACTGAGGCTCAATCAGCTGGCCAAACCTCACACCAAGGCCCAGCTGAAACCGAATCGTCTGTGTAGGCTCCCCAAGCTGCAACAGACTCCACTTAACCAAGCACATCACAGGCACGAGTTACGGAGAAAGCTATACCATATGTCCGTGATGATGCATTTGAAGAGACTTTCCCTTTCTCAATTGAGCTGCCTGAACTTGATGAAGAAATAGCTCGAGAGCAGAGACACTTCAACGTCAGACCTGATCCAGTTATTCCCACAGATACCATCGTCCCAACAGACTTTGACTTTGATGTTGCTTGGCTGCCAGCTGAGACAGAGGTGACAGCTGAGGTTCGAGAGGTCTTCAAGACAATCTTTGCAGAGATTGAGAAGATGGAAAGGCACCAAGACACCATGGATATGTGGCTGGATAATCAAGATGGCAATCTTACGGCCGATCTGCGTGGAATAGTGGTCAGACTCAGGGAATGGCATCAACAACAACGTACAATGCGTTTAGAACAGGTCAAAATGCATGCCTCACACACCACTGAAATGGAACTGCTGTGAGAATTTCATCGAAAAGAACCTCGCAGCGTGGAGGAGAATCGAATGAAAAGTTGCCTTCTTATGGGTGAAATGAAGTCGGTGGCAAAGAATCCAAAGCCACTCGCTCAAAATTCGAGCAAGATACTCGCAGCGGACTCAAAGCAAAACTTGCCTATCGCCAGATCGACTTCATGCCGCCTGTCTACATTTCCCAGGGGATCCTCGCTCCTTTGATGATGCCACAAAGGGGGAATAGGAATTCCTAAAGACGGTGAAAGGGTCGGCAGTTGAGAAAAAGGACGGTTGAGAAGCGAAGAAAAGAAAACAAGATCGATGAAAGATAAGGGGAAAGTAGTTGAGGGGGAAGGTTCAAAGGATATGACTATAATGGTTGCTAGAACCCCTCAATAAGGACTTGTCACAGCTGACATAATCAGCAAACTCCCGGTAAGCCTGCCGCTCCAACACTTTGTTGTACCTATGTCTGAGAAGAGAAAAATCATAGAAGCAGGGATGAAGGAGGTCGAAAGAAAAAGGGATTCCCGTGCGATGGATATATTGAAACAATACGGAGGCATTCTGGAAGGAAAAGATACAGATGCCATTCCAGACGATGGAGACGAGCCACGATCAGTGGAAGAATTCAGAACGCTCGAATCCAAGTGATATTTCAAAAATATGTCCATAGCCCAAGCCTGGGACTTGTATTGGGAGAATGGTCTAAAGCTATGTGAAGAAGCTGACAGACAGCAGACTACTAGCAGTCACTCTGTTGGAAAGAAAAAGACTCCAGTACAATATACACCCAGAGGAAGAGGAAGGAGTGGTGGAGGCATAGGTTTTCAACCTAGACTTCTACCCAAAAATATTGAATATGTAGATCCGGACAAGAAGGGACGGATCTACTGGGCTGGATATGACGAAGTAGCCAACCAGGAAGTGGCTAGGAAGAATGTTGACTATGTTAAAAGAATTGAAGAAGAAAACAAAAGGCAAGATCAGCTGTGGGAAGAAAGGCAAGAAAGGAAGAGAAGAGACGATGCTGCTAAAAGAGCATACGAGAAAAAGAAAGCAGCTGAAGATGAAAAGAAGAGAAAGAGACCAGAGGACGACAGAGCTGAAGAAGAAAGAAGGAGGCAGCGAAGGCGATGAAGTGTTGTTGTCCACCCCTTCATATATTTTAATATTGTGAATACATATGTATGTAAGTCTTCTGTATGATGAATAAAAGCCGTGCGATTTCTATTTTTTTTTGCGTAGAAATATAATGGTATGTTCACTCTGATACACATTGTAAACAGCTGTGTAAAGGACAAGAATGTTATGATCAATAAAAAGATTGATTATACGCATACATTCTCTGTTTCTATATTGTCTGTATGTATCTTTTGATGCTTACATTTTATATGTACATTTTAAGTTTTCGCATCATCAAAAAGGGGAAATTGTTGGGAAATTTATTGTTTAGATTTTGATGAATGCCATGTAAAACTTAAACTAGAAAGTTGGCACCCCATTTTACTTGTAATTTGCATTGTAATAGATAGGGATGTATGAGGTGAGTCAAGTCAGCTATTCCTGGATATACAAGAAGTCAACTAAAGACTGAAATGGAGACTCCGCTGTGAAACAACTGAGTATGGCAAGGAGAAGAAGACAAGAACTCGACTGAAGGAGTATCAGCTGAGATACAGCTGTGTGAAGTGTCAGTCAAGTCAACTAAAGAAGCAAAGTCAAGTTGAAGTGACAGTTGGGGAAAAAGGCAGCTGCAAAGAGGAGTTAACTGAAAAGAATCCGCTACACAGAAGTCAAGAATATTACCTAAACAAGTAATACTTCCATGATGCCATGTCTTAAAGTGCTCAGTCCCAGAAACGTGCAAAAGGAATAAACCAATGGGAAGCACTGCACCTTGTGTCAGACTCTGAAAAGCTGAATGCTCATTTAAACACAAGTGACTTTTAAAATCAACCTATCTCTTCAATGGGCAGATTTTTAAAAGTTCACTATAAAAGACTGAGGAATCACTTTGTGAAAAGGTTACCTTGTACACCTGAACCACGAACATTCAAGAAATTATTTCAAACTGTAACCTGAAACATATTCTCAAGTCATTCAAGATAAAAATCCTCAAGCCTAAATTTCGAAGGAAATCGATCCAACACCAAGCTGTGAAGGAAAGACAACTTCAAACTGTTGAAGATGAAACTTTTTGAAGAATTAAAAGGGGTCTACATTCCAAGGAGGATTGTAGAACGGTTCAAGGTCGAAGCAGTCTCAAGTTATTGGAGGGCTTCGTGATCAAATCCAAGAAGCTTGAGCAAGTGAGTGAAGTAGCAAAGCACCGCCCTATGAAGAAGTTTGAGTCGGACGAGAAGCCGATTGTGTGAACAAAGGCATCTCGGACCGAGTCCCAAAGGATCAAGTCATTTGTGTGATCAAGACTTGTATCTAGGACCGATAACCACTTTGTACTCTGATCAATACTTAGTGGATTCCTCCAGGAGTTGGAGAAGAGATGAGTAGAAGAATTACCCCATCAAAGCCAAATTTATATTTGCTGAAAATATATTTGCTAAAAATTATTGTGTCATTTACATTTCAGCATTTAATTTCTGCATATCATTTTATATTTGCTGAAAATCTCATCAAAGCCAAATTAAGGTTTAGACTAAACAACTGAGTTATTCTATTAACAGCTAATCAAGTCTGTTGAGTGGCTAACTCTGTTGGTTAAGTAACCTAGCTGTCCCTCAAGGACTTAGTTGTGTATTTAACTCTGTATTATTTTAAAAGGACTAAAATCGAAAAGTTGGTAAGGTTTATTCAACCCCCTCTTCTAAACCTTACTCACACCCCTTGGGACCTACACAACTAATGATAAAGAAAAATGTCTATAATTAATATATTTCAATTTTTCAAATGAGATCGTCTACATACTAGAGTATATGTAAGTGACCATTATTAGCACATGACCAGGCACTGCTCTAACAGTCGATTCAAAAATATTTTCTTGCTTTGCTTTTTACAACTAACATTATTTTAGGATAAAATATTAAAATCTCATAATCTCGTGGAACTCTCTGTATATGTGCATATTCCGATGATTATTAAACTAATTTTGGATAGGGGAAAACAAATTGCTGTGAGGAGTGGGAAAGGGAAACAAATTGATGGAAAGATGAGGGTTTTTTCGGCAGCCGAGGCGATTGTATTCATAGTCAGGGCCGCCCTAAGGGTAGTCACCGAGGGTGACCGCCAAAGACCCCTAAATTTAAGGGGCCCCAATTATAAATAAGCTTTTATATAAGTATACATGTTTTATTAAAAACAAATTAAGGAGCCCCCAAAAAATTAAAAAATACCAAAAGGCTTTTTGCTTTCAAAATTGTACTAAGAAAATTCAAATTAAAAAAAGGTTTTTCTTTCATATTCAATTTCTACTCAAGAACAAAGTCTTTTTTTTTTAAATTAGAAAAGGTATATGAAAGATTTTTTCTAAAATTGTAAAAGTTTTGGATTATTTTCCAAATACCTCTATTAATTATAGAACTTTGTTAACTATATCAGTTACTTAGCATCAACAGAGAAAAGTTTTCAAAACTAAAATTAATAAAATCACACTTGCGTTCAACTATGTCTCAAATGAGTTGACAATTCTGTATTGAAAATAAGGTGTGAAAAATCTTGATTTTGATGACCTTATTGATGATTGTGCTTCTGATAATGCTAGAAGATCTAGATTTGTTTAATGACAATTTGATATTTTTTTCATATATGTTTGTAGATGTTGCACTTATTAAATATTCTGGATGATGAAAAAAATATCTATCGTTGGAGCTAGAAGTTTTTTATTGTACTTTTTTATTATTATGGGGGTCCCTTATTTTCTTTTCGCCATGGGCCCCTGAAAAGTCAGGGTCGACCCTGTTCATAGTGGCATAGCTAGGGGGTGAATTTGGGCCTCGGCCCCCCTCTTTTAAATTTATTTTTTTTATTAAGCTATTTTTTTAGAAAAAAAAGTTAGTTTGGATTTATATTAATTCTCTATCCAGTCAAACTAATTTCGTATAGGCTAACCCTATTATGGTGTCCTGGCTATTGGGTATAACTATAGAAGTTTTCTCAGCGAAGGAGATATTACGCGCAGTGGAAGATGATGCAGAGTTCATGGAATGATTGTAAGTTTATTTATATTAGTTTTCAAGTTCAAAATATAACTTATATTTTAAACTTATATTGTTGTCACTTTTTAATAAGTCTCTTAGACCATCTAACGGATTGAAATTCATGAAATGAATTAATTTCTTTTACAAATCAAAACAAATTTGACCAAAATTTAAATGATTTAGCCAATATAAATAATTTTAAAACCCGCCACAAAATTAATCATGAGTACGTTTCATATGATTTTTTGTCATATAAATATACCATGTTTGAATTCTCCTTTTTTAGGGTTTCAACTCTGACTAAGAAAAAAACTAGAGAAAGAAAACTTATAATGATATTATAGTTGAGAAACGTACTCAAGTCTAAAATATATTGTTTGAACTCCCAATATATATATATATATATATTAGCTTCGTGCAACATGCGGTATGTGATTGTCAGACAGTAAAATAATTTAATTTTATACATTACAAGATATGTTGTCAGGTGTACTCACAAACTCATCATTTTTATTAAATTATGCCGTAAGATTAGAACGCTAATCTCAAGGAGAATAGATTAATGAGAAAACGTGTAGTAGTAGAAAAGAGGCTTATAAGGAATCTTGATTTTATTAGCTTTCTCGAGAAAAAACGGTTTTCCATAATTTAAATATAATTTATTTTATATTTTTTTATTTATATTAGTTGTCTAATTGACTCTTAATAATCAAACCAGCCCAAAGGAGTATGAGTTCCACTCAAGCGATCGTTTTCTCTTATGTGGACTGATGTATAGGCCAAATTCTCCTACGCTGCGCACGGGGCCCATCTCTTAGGTATAGAAAGGCCTCTCCTATTTTTTTGAGAAGAAATTGCAAAACTTTATTAATACTAGGATAAGTCTCCTTTTACAATTCCATCCACCCAATGAGGGATATCGTCATTCGCCCAACAAAAGGACGTAGAAGAAAAACCAAAAATATTAGATAGTCTATGAGTAACCCTATTAGTTATTCTATGAACATGAGTAATTTTGTGTGCTCCCAACTCGGATAATAATAATAAAATATCTTGAATAAGAATACATCTATAACTAAGGTCCTGTGTGGTAGGCATGACTGCTTGCCCCGCCATCAAAGAGTCCAAAAATACTACTAGAGGTCGAATGTCTGTGTTTTTAGCTCTGATTAATCCATCATGTAGGGCAATGAGCTCGCCATCAACCACGCAACCAAATTTCTCAGTGTGTCTCCCAAATGCCACGATCGTTTTTCCATGACAATCCCTTATGATCCCTCATGTTGCATAGTTTTCCTCCTTCCAATTCACACATGTTGTTCGCCTATTTTTGTTTTTTAGCTTCATCGCAAGTGTACGGATCAGTTTATAGATTAGGGTTTGCAAGGTCGAATCCACATGGATTAATAAATTAATGTACCAAGTATTGGATTATAATAGTCCTATTTTTATCTAAACTATCGAAATTTGAAGGATTGGTTTTATTACTACTAAAGAAGAATTTAATCCTAAAATAACAAAGCAAAGAGCGATTGAAAGATCAAGTATGAATGGATGGATTCCTGGGTTATGGTTTCAATTAATATTCCACTTTTATGCTCAGATTAAGCAAACCAATGTTAAACGTATTCTTCCCTACAAACCAATCACCAAAATAATTTACCCTCTCTCTCGAGATGTATGTAAAAGCGTTGATTGGAATATCTATGTTAGCATCTCTACTCAATATGAGATATCCAACTCCCAAAAGTTCAAAAGATTATAAGATCTCACACATATTCACAGACTTCTCAATCATGCGATCTATTTGTGTCAAGTACTCAAGATCTAGTATTGAAACTCATCGGCTAGAATTATGAATCAATACATCAAACAAGTTTAGATCAAAGGCCTTTTGATAAAATAAGAATTAAAGCAAAGTACTTGAAAAGAGAAAGAAAACATTAACTTCAATTATCCTTAATCATCAAATAAAAGTGTTTATTAACCAACTCCCAAACCCGGGAATCACAAAGTGTTTAGCCAGACATTGAAGATAAACAATTCATAGACAAATTATTTATAATCAAAATCTAACTAATTGAAATAACGATAGGATGGAACGAGTGACTCGGGGATGATGACGATCTCTCGATCTATCTTCAATCCTCGAATGTGTGGTTGTGGTCTTGATCGATCTCTCGAATTTTCCGGTGGAAAACTGCTCTTTTCTTTGGTTTCTAGGGAAAAAATCAGCGTCTCTTTGTTTGTGGCTGCCCCATGTCTATTTGTAATTCGTTTGGGTCGAAACCGAGTTGAAATGGATCAAACTCTATTTTTCCCGCAGAGGGGCACGGGCCGTGCCATATGGCACGCCCAGCCCGTGTTGGGTGCCGCACGTAGTTGTCAAAATTATGCAGGAGGCACGGGCCGTGCCAAATGGCACGGGCTGCCCGTGCTGGTAACCGAACTCCATGTCTTCAAGTATAGGCTGAGCACGGGCCGTGCTAGGGAGCACGCCCTGCCCGTGCTCACCTGTAGCAATGCGTACACGACTATTTTCTTCCGTTTTTCGCACGGTTCGTCTGATTTCTTGTCGACTCGACACCAAATTTCGTACTTCACATCAAATTTTGGCGATTGCAATGCTCCGAATTGTTGCCAAAGTGCTACAATTAACGATAAATTCCTACAAAACGAGCAAAGCGTAATCCTTTTCCACAAAACAGGAATAAAACCCTATTTACTCATATAATGCATGCATATCAACACATTTTAGCTAAAATCAAGCCCAAGATACATGCGAAATACATGTCAATCAAACCCCCGAACTTAAACGCTGTTGACAGTCCCGGTCAACACTTTATAAACAAGACAACACAAATGGGGTAAAGAAGAGCAACTCAAGAACACCGCATCACAATTCATGTCATCTATCCATAGACATTAAGCACAAATCAACCAAATTTCAAAGAGTTAACACGGAGCACAAGTTTATAAAAATCATGGTGAAACACTTCAAATAACACCTCTCAGGGATAAAGTGTATACTCTACTCACAAGAATGATAAGGGACGTGTATTCGCTCAAATCATATCAATGTTGAAGAATTACCATATGCTTGCAAATCGTCTCACATCTCCGCCACTCGTTTGTATGCAATTCATAAATCATAAATGACTTTATTTAATGTTGTAATGAAGGCTCTTTGGTTAAGGTAGGGAAATATGGATAAAGTGACTGAACTCGAGCGTATAGATTGGTAAACACATTGTTTTTCTCAAACCATTTTTCTAATACAAATCAACTATGTACTCCCAATCGCCTTATATCTTTTCACTTCTCTCTTTCTCCCTTCTTTTTCATACACATCATTCCCCATCGCCTTACATCATACTTTCCAACCCTTTTTCACTTCTGGTCGATTCACTTATTTGCAGTCAATTTTTGTTTTTGACTCCTTGAGAGTATTCTTCACTTTTTTTCCTCCTTTTTTTCTTTTATTCCCAAGCACCCAACATGTACACATTTTCTAACTTTTTGACACCCCTCCATTCAACCTTTATTCTATCCCTTTACTCAATGCTATACGCTCAAGTTTAGGGTAACATGTATATCAAATTAAGGTCTAAGGCTTGAAATGTGGCTATAAAAAATCAGGCAAAAGGTTCAAATTGCCTAACTAGGGAAATCAAATATCATAAGGTAGGCAAAAAGGCTTGAAAGGCTTAAAAAACATGGCCTAAAATCATCTTCATAAATGCATACAACATGTGACTTTGACGGAGATACCAGAGCAAGTTTTAGAATTCAACTCAACATGAATGACACACTCAATCACAAACAAGAATGCATAATATGAAAGCAATAAAGGCTCAAAAGCTCACAGTCTTGTAAGTGCATAATTCAAAGTATGTTAACCATGATCCAATAACCACATGCTCCATATTAACTATTCTCAACCCGGTCAACTCACACTCAACATCCAATTCAAAACAACATAAATCAATCCGCAAATGCTCCCAAGATCAAGATCACAATCAAAACACAATAAGCATACAATAGCGGTCAACTCACTCCCTAACAACTAGGAAAACAATAAACGTGCTAAAGCAATAAACGTGCTAAAACCATAAAATTTTCAAACATCTAATGCAATGCAACCTATATGCTCTGCATGCAACTAAATGAATGCAAACGCCACACCCATCAAAAAAATACTACCTCTCCCCCCAAACTTGAATGAAATTATAGCACAAGAAAGATAAGGTAGAATTTCAATGAAAAGTGTGGATATTACAGGTATCACTGTGGGGGTGGCGGCGTGTAGTGGCCCTGGGAGTATGCCAATTCTCGATCTGATGTAATATCTGTAATATCTCCAACTCCCGCTTCTCGTGTCCACAAGCTCTCGGCTTGGTACCTTTGCTCCTGGACTTCTCGGAAAGCACTGAAGTCGTCTCTATGTTGTTGCAAGCTTTCCTCAAAGGCATGGAATCTATCATGATCGTATTGTCCCCCACGCTCCTGACCTTGGTGGGAGCTCTCTGGAATATCGGCTCGCCTCTGTGGGCCGCCCTACTCGAATCCTCCCTGCTGGAAGCCCTGCTCGAATCCTCTCTCATGCCTATCATACTCCTGCGCCTCCATCACCCAGTCCTCTTCGTTGGGTAACCTGGCTACCCTTCTCCTTTTCTGTGCTGTCAAACCTTCCATGGCTCGGATATGTGCATCTGAGTACATGAGCCAGTTGATTTGGTTGTCTACCACAACAGTGAGCTGTGGGTTATGGAGGGGGAAACCAGACCCGACTTTTTGTTGAAAACAAAGGATATGATCCTCTTCGGTGATAATCTTCATGGTTCGGAGGGCTTGCATGTTGACGCTGCGACTGCCATCTATAGGCTCCATGTGGCTCATGTCAACCCCAAAATGTCGAGCAATGGGGGTGATCATTCCCCCAATTAAGATTATCCCCGTGTCCTGCTGAGAGATATAAACGGCATGGTCCACGAAGTTTGCCGCCGTATTATAAGGGGTGCGGGTGAGTATACACCAAAGTAAGTATAGCTCTCGCGCTTGCATACCCCCGTTGTTGTGGCAAGCGAATACGGAATGGGCCATCACTTTTCTGAATGTATCGGAATACGGGGTTTCGGAGTGACGAGGCTTGGATGAGCGCGCCGCATATTACATTTGACCGGTTTCTGGGGTTTGAGTCAACATTCGCCAGAATTCTCGCGAGTTGTAATTTGCGATAGGCTGGTACGGGGCATTTGATGGTACCCCAAAAATCTGGTTCAGTTCGGCGATGGTGACATTTCTCCAAACGTTGCCCAATCTGAAACTGATTTTCTGAGGTTCATTCCTGACTCGCGTCACCGTAACATGTACTGTGCTCAAGAACTCGAGGGTGAGTGTTTTGAATGTCGGCCACTGCCCTTGCATGAAGGCGGTCAATCCTACTCGCTTAAACATTAGCCACACCTCCTCATGTATCCCGAGAGCTCGGGTACACTCATCGTCGGCATAGCATGAAGGTGTGAATGTACGAGTGATCAACCGGTTCCATTCTTCCATCAATTCTGGTTCGGTGAAGGTGAGTCCATAAACTAAGGGGCTATTTGGATCAATTTCTCGAGCGGGTCTCCTCAGACGTCCACCCCGACCTCTTTGTGGTTCCGCCATTTATTTGAATTAGTACCTGGCAAAACAATCGTGAGAATCCGTACGTGCCAAGTAAAACAAGAAAACCAATGAATTCATACAACAATTCAACAAGGGTATAGTGTCTCATTTCAACAATTTAATCCATAGTTAAGCTTTCAACTCAAATAACAATATAAATTCCGAGAATCCTAGCCACTAACACCCTAAATAATCTAGCACATGTATAATCCATCAAGCAATTAACCAAAATCATCATAATTCAACAACCCACAACGTGTTCGATAAAATGCCTAATAGAAAATTTCAATCAAAATCATGGCACAAGTATCAAACAAGCATCATATATCAACCCTAATCCATAATTCTCAAGAAATTTGACATAAAAAGTGCAATTCATACCTCAAATCCTGAGACTATGAAGAGAGTTGGATTCTTGAAACCCTAAGTGCTTTCTACCCCAAATCCTTGCTTCCAAGCAATTCCACAAGTGTAATTGGTGTTTAGAGTAGTGTGGGAAGTGATTAGTTGTGATATTATAGGAGAATTTTGGAAAAATATTTGGAGGGGTCGATTTTTGTATGCTTGCGCTCGAGAGAGGGAGAAGTTCTTGTGAAGAACTTAGCCTCTGCCCGACCAAATTTAAGCCCCAGCATGAAGAAGCATGGCCGTGCCAAACGGTATGGGTGGCCCATGCTAGGGGCCGAAGAATTTAACCCCAAATTCTGGAAAACGCACGGGCCGTGCCAAATGGCACGGGTGGCCCGTGCTAGGGGTCGAACACTTGACCCCAAGGTCTGGAAAAGGCACGGGCCGTGCCAAACTCCCCAGATTCGGGACGGCACGGGAAGTGCGCATGGCGCACGGGCTGCCCGTGCTATATGCTGTACCTCATCTTCGATTTTTCAGTTTCTTTTTTTTTATTTTTTTTAAAATAGGGAAAACTTCTAACCTATGAAAGCAATTAAATCCTAACTTGGGAAAAGGAAAAAAAAACAAACCAAGAAAACATGGGAAAAAAAACAGCAAAACCAATGGGTTGTCTCCCAACAAGCGCTAAATTTAACGTCTATAGCTTGACGCCTGTTTAGTCGGTCACGGCTCTAGCAATGTGAGGCGTGTCACCTCTTCCTTTTGATCCCGACTCAAGTAATGCTTGATCCTCTGGCCATTTACCATGAATGTCTCTCCATCTCGGCTCACCAATTCCACTATTCCCGGAGGATTTAACACCTTCTTTATTACAAATGGCCCCGACCATCTTGACTTAAGTTTTCCCGGAAAGAGTTTAAGACGTGAGTTAAACAATAAGACTTGTTCACCCGGTAAAAACTCTCTCTTTTTTATCATTCAATCGTGCCATCTTTTGGTTCGCTCCTTGTGAATCCGGGAATTTTCATAAGCTTCATCCCGAAATTCCTCCATCTCGTTCAAGTGCAAGACCCTTTTCTCACCCGCTGCTTGGAAGTCAAAATTTAACTTCTTCACAGCCCAAAACGCCTTATGCTCCAATTCGACGGGTAAGTGACACGATTTCCCGAATACTAACTGATACGGAGATGTGCCCAAGGGTGTCTTGTATGCAGTCCGATATGCCCATAATGCCTCATCTAGCTTTGTGGCCCAATCTTTGCGATTTATATTTACCGTCTTCTCCAAAATCTGCTTAATCTCGCGATTGGCTACCTCTGCTTGCCCGTTTGCTTGTGGATGGTATGCTAATGCCACCTTGTGCTTGACCCCATACTTCGCAAGTAGAGTGCTCATCAATTTATTCACAAAGTGTGACCCCCCGTCGCTAATCAAAGCTCTCGGGGTTCCAAATCGAGTGAATATATTTTTCTTTAAGAATTTGAGCACTACTCTCGCATCATTAGTCTGTGCCGGAATTGCCTCAAATCATCGAGATACGTACTCTGTTGTGAGTAGAATGTATTGATAACCTGATGAAGATGGGAAGGGGCCTGTAGGTCCCAAGGGGTGTGAGTGTAAGGTTTAGAATGGGGGGTTGAATAAACCTTACCAACTTTTCGATTTAGTCCTTTTAAAATTGTTAGAGTTAATTTCACAACTAAGTCCTTGATGGACAGCTAAGTTAGTTAACCAGCAGAGTTAGCCACTCAACAGACTAGACTGAGTTGTTGATAGAATAACTCAGCCGCTTAGTCTTATACTTAACTTGGCTGTGATAAGATTTTCAGCGGAAGACTTAACACCCTTGAATTTGGTTTAAGTTTGTTTTAACAATTGTTAATTATCAATTGGATAGCAAATTATCAGCAAATATTAAATGATATGCAGAAGGTAAATGCTGAAATGTAAATGACACAATAAATTTTATTGAGGTTCGAAGATGGGGTAATTCTTCTACTCCTCTCTTCTCCAACTCTTGGAGGAATCCACTAATTATTTATCAGAGTACAGAGTGGTTATCAGTCCAGATACAAGTCTTGATCACACGGTGACTTGATCCTTTGGGGCTCGATCTGGAGATGCCTTGGTCACACGGTGCTTCTCGACGACTTAGCGTCTTCCGGGGTTTTGCGCTTTGCTACTACAACCCACTTGCTCAAGCTTCTTAGATTTGATCATGAAGCCATCCAATAACTTGAGACTGGTTCGGCCTTGAACCTTCCTACAATCCTCCTTGGAATGTAAACCCCTTTTGATTTTTTAAATTTCCTCTTTGTGAGTTTGAAGTTGTCTCTCCTTCACACAAAGGTTGGTGTTGGATCGATTTTCTTGAAGTTTAGGCTTGAGGATTTGCTTGAATAACTTGAGAGTATTTGCAGGTTACAGTTCGAGTAATAGCTTAAATGTTCATGGTTCAGGTCTTCTTCTCTCAAATTGATTCCTCAGCCTTTTATAGTGTTCTTTTGAAAATCTGCCCGTTGAAAAGATAGGCTAATTTTCAAAAGACACTTGCGGTCGTTGCTTGTCTTGTTGTAGTTCTTGAAATTGACATTTTTCGTATTGAATGAACCTTGACTTTTCGGGTTCGACACACAGTGCGATCTTCCCATTGGTTTATTCCTTTTGCACGCTTTTCAGGATCGAGCACTTTAAGAAAGGCAGCATGAATGTATTACTTGTTTAAGTAACTTTCTTGACTTCTGTGCAACGGATACTTTTTCAGTTGTCTTGACTTGATTGCAGTTTTCTACCTTTCCCAGGTGACTTCGAGTCAGCTCCCAACCATCGGACGACTCATTTGTCACTTCAACTTGAGACTTGGCTATCTTGAGTTGACTTGACTGACACTTCACATAGCTGTATCATAGCTGCTACTCCTTCTGTCGAGTTCTTGTCTTCTTTTCCTTGCTACACTCAGCTGCTTCACAGCAGAGTCTTCATCCCAGTCTCCAGTTGACTTCTTGTATATCCAGGCATAGCAGACTTGACTTAGCTCGTTCAACCCTATCTATTATAATGCAATTTACAAAGAAAATGGGGTGCCAACTTTCTAGTCTAACATTTTCATGGCATTCATCAAAATCTAAACAATAATTTCCCAACAATTTCCCTCTTTTTAATGATGCCAAAACTTAAAGCATACATACAAAAAGTAAATAGCAAAGATACATACAGACAATGTAGAAACATAGAATGTGTGCGTATAATCGATCTTTTATTGATCATAACATTCTTGTTCTTTACACAGCTGTTTACAAAATGCATCAGAGCTCAGAGCAATCATAGTGTTCTATATCTACGCAAGTATATAAATTACACAATTTTATTCAATGTACAGAAGACTTACATACATATGATTTACAACAGTAAAATACATGAAGGGGTGGACAACAACACTTCATCTCCTTCGATGCCTCATTCTTTCTTCTTCAGCTCTTTCGCCCTTCCTCTGCTCTCTTTCTTTTTTCTTCTTGCCTACCTTTTTTTTTCTCATAGGCTCTTCTGACAGCTTCATCTTTTATTTTCCTTTCTTGTCTTCTCTGACTCTCTTCCCACAGCTCATATTGTCTCTTATTTTCTACTTCAATCCTCTTTACATATTCAGCATTTTTCTGGGCCACTTCCATGTTGGCTACTACGTCATATCCAGCCCAATAGATCCCTCATTTCTTTCCTGGATCTATGTATTCGATATTTTTGGGTAGAGGTCAGGTCTGAAACCTCTTCGTCCCACTTCGCTTCTTCCTCTACCTCTAGGCGTGTATTATCTTTGGGGCCTTCTTCTTCCGGTGAGTGATCAGAGTGTCCAGCAGAGGGATCGCTTGATGGTCTCTGCTGTCGCCTTCTTCGCATAGCTTAAGGCCTTTTTCCCAATATAAGTCCCAGGCTTGGGCCATGGACATGTTCTCGAAGTATCCCTCGGATTCGAGCGTATTGAATTCATCAACTGATCTCAGCTCGGTTTCGACGTCTGAAATGGACACAGTGTCTCTGCCTGTTGCAATGCCTCCATATTGTTTCAATATGTCCATCGCACGGGCATCCATTTTTCTTTCAACCTCCTTTATCACTACTTCTACAATTTTCCTCTTTTCAGACATGGGCACAACAGAGTGTTGGAGCGGCAGAGTCACCGGAAGTTTGCTGATGATGTCAGCTGTGACGAGTCCTTGTTGAGGGGTTCTAGCAACTATTAAAGTCATGTCTTTCGAACATTCCCCCTCAATGGATTTTCCCTTTTCCTTCCTCTGATCCTCAACTGTATTATGCTTCACAACTACTTCCTTCTCAACCGCAGACCCTTCCAACTTCTTCTTTAGGTATTTCTCTTCCCCCTTTTTGGCATCATCAAAGGAGAGAGGAACCCCAGGAATAGACCAGCCAGCACGAAGTCTAGGCGGCTGGTAGCTGAATTATGCTTTGAATCTGCTGCAGAGTATGCTGCACGGAATTTGGAGCGGGTGGCTTTTGATTCAGCTGCCACCAGCTTCATTTCAGCCATGAGGAGGCTGAATTTAGTGTTCATAGTCTCCTCGACGCGCAGAAGTTATTTCTTGTGGAATTCATGCAGCGGTTGCATTTCAGTGTTGTGAGATTCATGCATTCTATCAATGTTTTCTTGCATTCTTCTCTTCATATCAGCATTATCAGCGCTCCAGATCAACATCTTGTTATACAATGCCTTAAAGTATCGAACGTGTTCCACACGCATTGTTTGTTGTTGTTGCCACCATTTCTGGATCCTGACTATTAATCCACACAGATCGGCAGTAAGATTAGCATCTTCGTTATCCAGCCTCATGTCTAGTGAGGCCTGGTGCCTTTCCATCTTCTCTATCTCTGCAAAAATCGCCTTGAAGACTTCTCGAACTTCAGCTGTTACCTCCGTCTCAGTTGGTGGCCAAGCAACGTCAAAGTCAAAGTCTGCTGGGACGATGATATCTGTGGGAATAACTGGATCAGGTTTGTGGAAGCGCCTCTTGTCTCGAGCTGATTCTACATCAAGACCCGACAGCTCTAGTGAGAAGGGAAACGTTTCTTCACACGCATCATCACGGACATAGGGAATCTGTTCAATGGTAACTCGTGGCCGTAATGTGCCCGGTTGAGTCGATTCCGCTGTAGCTTTGGGAGCCTGTGCAGTTGACTGTGATTCAGCTGGGGTATGTTGTGGTATGGACCACCGGCCGAGCTCAACTGGTTTTTCCTTTTGAGTTGTCTGGTCCTCGACCGTATCAGTAGCGTCATCGGACAATGATGAGACTTGAAGGGTTGGCTCATCATCAAAATTGAACTTTTGACGAGCAGCCTTGAATTCTGGCTCACTCGTGCTAGGAAGAACACCCTCAGCTGAGTCGTTTGGACTTGCGACAGGGGATGACTCACTTCATCTTCACCTCGGATCCGGAAAAGTTACACCAGGGTTGTCTTGGGAATCGTGAAGGGCAATTATTTCTTCGGTTGCATCAATGACAGGAGGAATGTTCTGGCATTTGTTTCTTTACCTCAGGAAGTCTCAACCTCCCGTAGGGCCTTCACTACCTCCTGCAATCTTAACTACGGCGAGGCTTGGACAATCCCCTTCGACAATCTCGGTTTGTCTTAGGGTCTTCGAGGTGTCATCCACGGAGTCTCAAGCGCATGGATTGCACTTTCATTGCCCCAGTGTTAACTCCTGGGCAGATCCATCTCGGCCTCGATCGCATCAGTGTCATTGGCCTGCAGCAGAGTTGGCACCTCAGTGAGATAGTCTCAAGCTGTCCGAGCCTCGTTAGTGACAACTTGTTGTGTTTCCATTTGTTGTTCCTTCTCCACTTCACCTCCTAGATTCTTGGTGGAGTCGTCTGCAACATTCTCCGACCGGGTGCAGTGGAGGAGTTTCCTGGGGCACACCACCGGTGAGTGACTTGGAATGGGGTCACTCTTATCCGGACTCGGCTATTTCCTGTGAGTGTTCAACCGTTGGGGCAAGTGGTAAGACACCTTCAGTAGGGGTTGGCTCTACTTGGGTCCCCGAATTCCCAGTTTCATCGCCATTTCCCTTAGAACCTTCCTCAAAGTGAGCTAGGGAAGTGGTCGCAGCAACAGTTGCAATCTGCTGCACCACTCCCATAGGGTCAATTTCCAGCTGTGATTTGGAAGATTCTCCAGGTCCTTCCATCAACTGTTGCTCATGCATCATTCTGGATTCCCGCATGGCTTGCTGCGTTTCTAGCTCTTCTGTCGCAGCAGCAGGGTCCAGATCTTCATCACTTCATGAGAGAACATCGAGGTGGGGATGAGTATGCTCAGTGGTTCCAGTGAAGGGACAGATGTTGGCCTTCTCACGAGCTTCAGCCTCTTCTACCAACCTTTCATTTTCCTTCTCTTTGAAGATATTCAAGATATCTATGCAGTTCTCTTCATCCAGTGCCTAGACCACTGTGGTCAATCTGAGTAAATTCATCAGTTCTTCCTCTTCTTCAATAAATTCAGGTCTTTGGAACTGTTCCCTTGATCGACTCAACTTCCACTTCCTCCATTCTCGCAGACGATTTTGGATGTCTGGATATGGTGGAGATAGCATGATCAAATCATCATCATCATCTTCCTGCAGTACCTCTTTCTCAGGAATGGAGGGTAGCAGAGCTTGCTGCTCTTCACCCTCAGTAGCGTTTGTCGCAGGCGGAGACGCAACCCTATCGACAGGTGAGTTAGCTGTCTTAGCTGCTTCGTGATCCTCTGCTATTCTGTCCACAGCTAGATCTTTGGTTTGCCTCTGCTGATCGGCATCAGCAGACTTGGCTGTTTCATCTATACCTTCTGGAGACTCTACTTCTCCAGCAGTCTCCGATATCTTTTCCAGCTGAGTTGCAGACTCATCTGTCTTCTCAAGCTCGGAGAGCTTGGAAATTCTTTTTCTGCTTTTGGTTTTCTCCAGAGGAACATCTGGTTCCATTTTCTCCGGTTCGTCGAAGGTAAATGCCTTCGCAGTTGTCTTAGAGGCAGCTGCCTTCCTTGTTGTGGCAGTCCTCTTCTTCTTAATCACTGTAGAATGTATTAATGGTTCCTTCTCCATTGTGGCTGCAGGGGCAGGAGACACGACTGCAGGGGCAGGTGACTAGGCTGCAGGGGCAAGTGCGATTTTCTTTTTCTTTGCTGCAGGGGCAGCAATCTTCTTTGCAGCTGCAGGGGCAGCCTTCTTCTTGGGAGGGAAGGAGACAGCTATATCGTCAGGGTCAGCCGATTTTCCCTCACTTGTATCCGCCCTCTTGGCGTAAGCTCTCTTCTGTGCTCATGAGAGATTTGATCGGAACATCTTTTTGTTAACATGGAACACCTTTCCATGTCGGAGAGGAACACCTTTCACCTCCATTAATCGGCCAATAACAAGGCCATACCCCAAGGATCCTCCGAAGGACCCATCGCCCTTGAAGGACTTGTTCCCAAATTTTTGCGTAGCTCATCGAGACGAAGTTCTCGCCAAAGATTGACTTTCTTTTCCTCCATGATCGCAGCAATGATGATCAGCTTGTTTTTGGATAGCTGGTTATGGGATCCAAACTTCACGTCTACGCATTTTGCGACGATATCCATCAGCTTGTGGTAATTGTCCTTCAAGCCAGCCTTCTTGTCATTGTGTAAACCACCTTAGCAAAGACATCCCCGCCTCAGCGGCCACTTCCTTCCACGTAGCAACCAGGTTTACATCACCTCATAGATCTCCGACACTCCTTCCACCAAGAGTAGCAAGAGGTGTTCGCTAAATCCTTAGCAAAGATGATTGTGAATTCTTTGCCATGAACAGAGGACTTGATGCCCTCGTCGTGAACTTCAACGTTCACGTAGAACTGAGCGACTTCTTCAACATAAGTCATCTAAAACTCCATCGTGAGAAAGGGTTTAATCATTCCTTCAAAATACAAAGTAGAGCCAGTGTGGATTTGTTTTCCCAACTTAACAAAATCGTAAGTATATGCCATTTCTTGAAGATTTACCGAACGAAACTTTAGAAAATCACTTTGGAGATCTGTAGGGTTTTGAGAGAAAAGTTGCTTTCTTGCTTTGAGAGAGATGAACAGTTTGTATAAAGTGAGAGAGAAAAATGGACGAAATGGTATATATGTGATTTATGAAAGGACGTGCATACGGTTTTTGAAATTTGATCAAGATCATCGGCTCAGATTTAGCACGCCGATTAGCATTTAATTTTTCGCATTTAATGCAGCAGCATTTATATCCAATCATAAGCTTGGTATGCAGCTTTTGACTGTACACGTCATAATTACGCTGGCGTCATTCTTAAAAACATTCCCGCTTAGTAAAAATGACTGCGTTTTTTGTCACTTTGCTCATAAATGACTTAGCTTACTTCTTAGTTGATTCAACTCTTCTTCTCTCTGTTTACATAGTGACTCAGCTATTAGCTAACTCGGTGCAGCTGACTTTCCGATACGGCTTATTCACTTAGCTGATTCAAGAGCTTCGCTCTTCTCCTCATCTTTTTACGTTTCATCTCTTTTCCGTGAGTCTTCTGGGTGTTAACTCAGTTAAAGTAACCCTAACTCATGCTTGAGTTCTTCAAATCTTGATTCACATAATGGTTTTGTGAATATATCAGCAAATTGCTTATCAGTTGAGATGTATTCTAAGGTAATGTCTATCTTTTCAACATAGTTTCTTATGAAATGGTATCTGACATCAATGTGCTTTGTTCTCGAATGCAACACGGGATTTTGAGTGATTGCAATAGCACTTGTGTTATCACACATAATTGGAATCTCCTTTTCTTCAACTTCATAGTCTCTCATTTGTTGTCTCATCCATAAGACTAGGGCAACTTGTTTGCCCCAGCCTATGTACTCGTCTTTTGTGGATGTGGCTATTGAATTTTGTTTCTTGCTAAACCAGGAAATTAATCTATTTCAAGCATCCGACATGTACCGAAGTACTCTTCGTCAACTCTATATCCAAAGATAGTCGAGTCGAGTAACCAATTAGCTTGAATCCACCTTCCTTTGGATACCATAAGCCAACTTCTTGGCTTCCTTCAAGTATCTTAAGATTATTTTGGCCGATCATGTGGCTTTCTTTTGGAGCAGATTGAAATCTTGCACATACACCTACAACAAAGGTGATGTCTGGCCTACTTGTTGTGAGATAGAGCAGTGATCCAATAAGTACTCTATATCTAGTTTGATCCACATGCTTGCCATCTGCATCCATGTCCATTTTGACTAATGTATTCATTGGTATTTTCACAGAAGACTTTTCTTCCATACCAAATTTTTTTATTAAATCTCTGGTGTACTTTGTCTGACTTATGAAGGTTCCATCCTTCAGCTGTTTTACTTGGAGTCCTAGGAAGAATGTCAGCTCTCCCATCATGCTCATTTCAAATTTGCTTTGCATGAGATTTGAGAATTTATCACACAGCTCTTTGTTTGTGAATCCAAAAATGATGTCATCCACATATATTTGAACAAGCATTATACTTTTCCCATCTTGAATTCTGAAGAGTGTTCTATCTACTTTGCCTTTTGTGAATCCATTCTCAGTCCGGAATTGAGATAATGTATCATACCATGCTCTAGGTGCTTGTTTCAATCCATATAGAGCTTTCTTAAGTTTGTACACTTTATCTCCAAGAGTCTTCTGCTCAAATCCAGGAGGTTGTTCAACATAGACTTCTTCTTCCAATAATCCATTCAAGAATGCACTTTTTACATCCATTTGATATAAAATGAAGTTCTTGTGAGCAGCATAGGCAAGAAACATCCTTATTGCTTCTAATCTTGCAACAGGAGCAAATGTTTCGTCAAAATCTATTCATCCCTCTTGGCAATACCCTTTGGCTACCAATCTTGCTTTGTTTCTTACCACAGAACCGTCTTCATTCATATTGTTCCTAAACACCCATTTTATGCCAATGACATTTTGATGGGTTGGTCTTTGAACCAATTCCCACACTTTCTTCCTTTCAAACTGATTCAGCTCTTCTTGCATGGCTTGAATCCAATATGTGTCATCCAATGCTTGTGACACATCTTTTAGCTCTATTTGAGAAATAAAACAGGTAAACATTGCTTCTTGTTGAGCTCTTGATCTGGTTCTTACACCATCTCTTACATCTCCAATGACTAGCTCTGGTGGATGGTCTCTCAGCCATCTCACATCAGGTTGGAGTAAGTTAGCTGGGTTCGATCGTCTTTATTGTATTATCTTTGACTCTCTCATCATCACTTAGCTGCATATTGTCCAGTTGTCTTTGAGATTCAGCTATCTCATCTTCATCTTGGTTTATTGCTACAACTTCAGCTTCAACATAGGGACTCTTCTGCATAGTTGGCTGATTCAGCTTATCAGCTAACTCTTCAATGTCTTCTCCATTTACATTAGGTTCATCAAAAACCACATGGATAGACTCTTCGTGACCATAGTCCTTTTATTCAAGATTTATAGGCTTTCCTCTCAACTGAGAATCCCAAGAAGATACCTTCATCACTTTAGCATCAAAAGCCTTTAAATTGTCTTTGTCATTATTATGGATGAAGCATTTACATCCAAATATTTTAAAATATGCAACATTTGGCTTCCTCCCTGTCTAAATCTCATAGGGAGTCTTTGTCAACTGTCTATTTATCATTCATCTATTTTGAGTATAGCATGCAATGTTTATAGCTTCAGCCCAAAATCTTTTAGGCAGCCCCTTCCTAACATGGTCCTTGCAACTTCCTTGAGAGTTTACATTTCCTTCTTTCGCAACTCCATTCTCATTGTGGAGTCCTTGCTGCAGATAATTCATCGGCAATACCATTTTCAACACAATATCGAGTTATTATCCCATTGACAAACTCGGTTCCTGTCGAGATCTTATCTTTATCATGGTTTGACTTTTCTCATTTTGAATTCTCTTCATCACCGTAATTTGTGGTAGCTTCGCAAGGTTTTTTCTTTTTACACATGAAAGCTGTCCATGTATATCTTGAGTAATCATCTAATACCACCAAGGTATATTTCTTTCCACTTATGCTAGTGGCTCAATGGACCAAATAAATCCATATGCGGTGAGATGCAATATTCTTGTTGAAGATGGACATGACTTCTCTTTGAATGATGATTTGACCGCTTTCCCATCCGGCATGCATCACAAATGCTTTCATTCTTACACCGAAGTCCTGGGAGTCCTTCTACAAGATTACTCCTTGCAAGCTTGTTAATTGTCTTGAAATTCGGTGACTCGACTTCTTGTGCCGACCCCCAACTTGATTTGTACTCTTTTGCTAGCAGACAAGTGTTTGGTGTGGAAGTCGACCAGTCTACTACATACATGTTCTTTTGTCTGCATCCTTGCAACACTACTTCATTTGATTCAGTATCTTTGATTTGGCACACTCCCATATTGAATCCAACATTATAGCCCTTGTCACAGAGTTGGCTGATGCACAATAAGTTGAAATTAAGACCTTCAACGCATGCAACATTTGTAATTTCTAATCCATTTTTCTTAATGGATCCAGTGCCTCTAATTTTCCCTGGACCTTCAATTCCTCCAAATATGACTTTTGCACCTCTAATCTCCTTGAATTTTGATAGATTTTTCTTGTTTCCTGTCATGTATCTGGAACAACCACTATCCATGTACTAGGTTCCTTGGCACTCAGCTGATCCTTGAACCTGCAATCAAGGAAATTAGTTTTTAGGTACCCATACTTGCCTAGGTCTTGAGGGGTTAATGCTGTAAGATGATCCAAACAACCTATAGCCAAAAGATTTGAATCTAAGGGGTTCCTATCTATCTGTGCCATAATCATAATTCACTTTGGCAAATTGCTTGGGGGCTTTAGGTTCATACAATTGTCTCTTGTGTTTGTATGCCTGTGTGTGTGTTTTAGCAATTGCCTTCTTTGGGTAATTGTGATATCTCTGAGTGTAGTGCTTGGGTGCATATATGTGCTGATAATAGCTTTGTTGCCTTTGGAATGACCTTTGCTGAGTTCTAGGCCTTTGCCATTTAGGCTTGTATTCCATAGGTCTTAGTTGATATTTCACATTATTCCTATCATATTTGTTCCTTTTATAGAACTTCAGAGGCTTTTGGTAGCTCTGTTTCTTCTTTCTGAGTACTTCCTATTTGGAGTTTCTTTGAGGAACTCTTTGGATTTCTTCTCGGTTTGTCCTCTCAAAGATACTCAGCATTTGTTTTCCTTTTCCTTTATAACCAAGGCCATCTTGGTTGTGATTGTGCTTTAGAATGAATGTGTGTGCAACATTTGGTATCTTGGATTTTTGAGATGCTTCATTGCTTGAAGATCATTTTTCCAAGATTACCTTGGGAGTTTGACTATGCACAAAGGAGTTGAATCCTATGCCTGTCTCATCTCCACACTCTTTTTGACTCATGATAAGGTCATCCGATGATTTAGATGCCTTTGTGAATGAAGCAATCACATTTTTGAGATCATTTTCTCTCTTTTCTATAGCACCTATCCCTGCTATTAGTTTAGCATTCTCAGCCTTCAGCTTTTTGTTCTCATCAGCTATGTGACTTAGAGCACTCAGCTCCTTAGTCAGCTAAGAGTTTTGACTTTTGAGCTGGCTATTTTCCTCATTTAATAGTGTGTGTGAGGATTTAATGTGCTCAAAGTCTTTCATCATTTTGCCTAATGAATCATAAAGATCAGTGGGTGATGAAGTGTGTGTGTCCCAATCACTATCACTAGAATCTGAATGAGATGAGTTGGAGTGTACCTCATCTTCTTGGTCAGGTTGATCTTGTTCTTTATCCATTAGACAGATTAAGGCTTCTTCTTCAGAGTCACTTGAGTAGTCAGCTTCACTACTCTCTGAGTTTGCTGCTTCTTTTGACTTAGCTATATCAGCAGTCTCAGCAGCCAACATTGCTCTTATCTTTTCTTGCCTTCTTTCTCTGAAGACTTTTCTTTCTTCTTCATTCATTCTTCTTCATTCATGTATTTGTTAACTACAGGATATGAACAATCAATGGCATAGTGTCCTGGTTGTCTGCAATTCTAACACAGGTTCTCAACTTTTTGGTCAGCTCTTTCATTTCTTGGGTTGTCGACTCTTTGATATTCGACCTTTTGATGTTCAGCCCTTTTTGGTGGCCTATCATCCCTTGATTTGGAGGAGAGTGAGTGTCTTCCGGAGGATTCACCTTTGCCCCTTTTGTAGTTCTTGTTGAAGAACTTGTTGAATCTTTTAACCATCGAGCAATCTCCTCCTGGTTAATGACTTCTTTGACCTCGGCTCTCTTTCCATCCTTAACTATCGGTCTGTTGTTTTGGGCTGTTGTCTCTTCTTGATCCTTACTTCTCAGCTCAAACTCATAGGCTTTGAGGTCTGAGAATAGTTCATGATTGGATGTTTTTGATAGGTCCATCGAGTGCCTTAGAGCCATTGTCTTCATTTCCCACTTAGCTGGGAGGCTCCTTAATATCTTCATACACATCTCTTACGTGTGTATTCTTTCCCAAATCTTTGAGAGCTCAATGGTAATTTCGGTGAATCTAACATCCGGTGGTCCATCGTTTCACACCGCAAGCATTTTAAAGTTTTCAAATTTACGAATAACAACGGATAATTTGTTTTCCTTGATTTGCTCAGATCCTTCAAAAATTAGGGTTAGTTTATCCCAGATCTCTTTGGCTGTCTTGCAAGATTTCACTTTGTTGAACATGGCTTTGTCCAAAGTCTTGTAGGCCTCATTGTCCAAGTTGTATCATTTTCTGTCATCATTTGTCCATTCAGCTCTTGGTTTTTCAACCATTTGGTCTAGGGAGCGACAACCTCTTCTCCTTCATTGCACTTCTTCTCCTTACTTTGTGTTCACCTTCAATATTTGCAGTGGCCCATCTTCTATTACTATCCACATCTCATCATGTAAAGATGATAGATGAGCCTGCATACGTATTTTCCAGTCATCAAATTCTTCAATGGTGAACATAGGAATGCGTGTCAAATTTGCTTTCATGGTAATAACTTTGCTAAATGAAAAGAGTTTTTGAAAGAGCAAGTGTTAAAACTTCTTTGAGAAATTGAAGATCTAGTTCAGTAACCAGTGCGGAAGGCTCAATGAACCAACGACTCTGATACCACTTGTAGGTCCTAAGGGCTGTGAGTGTAAGGTTTAGAAGGGGAGTTGAATAAACCTTACCAACTTTTCGATTTAGTCCTTTTAAAATTGTTTAGAGTTAATTTCATAGCTATGTCCTTGATGGACAACTAAGTTAGTTAACCAGCAGTGTTAGCCACTCAAGCATTTCTGACCGAATTTGTTGATAGAATAACTCAGCTGCTTAGTCTTATACTTAACTTGGTTGTGATAAGATTTTCAACGGAAGACTTAACACCCTTGAATTTGGTTTAAGTTTGTTTTAACACTTGTTAATTATCAATTGGCTAGCAAATTATCAGCAGATATTAAATGATATGCAGAAGGTAAATGCTGAAATGTAAATGACACTATAAATTTTATAGAGGTTCGAAGATGGGGTAATTCTTCTACTCCTCTCTTCTCACACTCCTGGAGGAATCCACTAAGTATTGATCGAGTCGAGTGGTTATTAGTCCGGATACAAGTCTTGATCACACACGGTGACTTGATCATTTTGGGACTCGATGTCTGGAGATGCCTTGGTCACACAAACCTGGCTTCTCGTGCGACTCGAACTTCTTCACAGGGCGACTTTCTTGCTACTACGACCCACTTGCTCAAGCTTCTTGGATTTGATCACGAAGTCCTCCAATAACTTGAGACTGGTTCGACCTTTAACATTCCTACAATCCTCCTTGGAATGTAGACCCCTTTTAATTTTTCAGAAATTTCCTCTTCAACTGTTTGAAGTTGTCTCTCCTTCACAGGTTGGTGTTCGATCGATTTTCTTCGAAGTTTAGGCTTGAGGATTTGCTTGAATAACTTGAGAGTATTTGCGATTCTGATTCGAGTAATAGCTTAAATGTTCGTGGTTGGTCTTCTTCTCTCAAATTGATTCCTCAGCCTTTTATAGTGTTCTTTTGAAAATCTGCCCGTTGAAGAGATAGGCTAATTTTCAAAAGACACTTGTGGTCGTTGGCTTGTCTTGTTGTAGTTCATGAAATTGACATTTCCTCGTATTGAATGAACCTTGACTTTTAGGGTTCTCGCACAGTGCGTGCTTCCCATTGGTTTATTCCTTTTGCGCGCGGGGTGAGCACTTTAGAAAAAGCGACATAGAAGTATTACTTGTTTAAGTACCTTTCTTGACTTCTGTGCAATAGATCCTTTTTCAGTTGTCTTGACTTGACTGCAGTTTTCTAACTTCCCCAGGTGACTTCGAGTCAGCTCCCAATCATTGGACCACTCATCTGTCACTTCAACTTGAGACTTGACTATCTTGAGTTGACTTGACTGACACTTCACATAGCTGTATCATAGCTGCTACTCCTTCAGTCAAGTTCTTGACTTTTTTTTCCTTGCTACACTCAGCTGCTTCACAGCAGAGTCTTCATCCCAGTCTCCAGTTGACTTCTTGTATATCCAGGCATAGCCGACTTGACTTAGCTCGTACAACGCTATTTATTACAATGAAATTTACAAAGAAAATGGGGTACCAACTTTCTAGTCTAAGTTTTTCATGGCATTCATCAAAATCTAAACAATAATTTCCCAACAGGGCCCATGAAGTCAATCCCCCACACATCGAAGAGTTCAACCTCCATCACATTTGTCATGGGCATCTCATGTCGTCTCGAGATGTTCCCCATCCACTGGCACCTATCACACTGTTGTAAAAATAGATAGTAATCATTAGATAACGTAGGCCAATATAAACCACTTTGCAATACCTTAGCCGCCGTGCGTGTCGGACCAAAGTGTCCCCCGGATGGTGAAGAATGACACTGTTGTAGAACTCTCTCACACTCTTCTTGAGGTACACATCGTCGAATGATGGTGTCAGCGCACCTTTTAAAGAGCAAAGGGTCATCCCACATGTAGAACTTGACGTCATGGAGGAATTCCTTCTTTTGATAAGATGATAAATCCAGAGGCAAGACCCCTGCAACCAAATAGTTAACAAAATCTGCATACCATGGGAATTTAGCTTGTAACATCAGAAGTTGCTCGTCGGGGAACTCCTTCTTAATTGCCTATGTGTCTTCTTTCTCCTCCTTCTTATATTCCAGTCTAGACAAGTGATCGACTACTACATTTCTGCAGCTCTTTCTATCCCGAATTTCCACATTGAATTCTTGTAACAAAAGGATCCACAGAATCAGTCTCGGTTTGGCGTCCTTCTTGTCGAATAGATATTTTATAACTGCGTGGTCGGTGTGGACTATCGTCTTAGTTCCAATCAAGTAAGACCGGAACTTGTCGAATGCAAACACGATTGCCAGCATTTTCTTCTCAGTGGTTGTGTAGTTTTTTGGCGTTTGTCTAAAAGTTCTGCTCGCATAGTAGATGGCTCGAACATCTTGTCTCTTTTCTGGCCCAAAACAGCCCCAACTGCAAAGTCGCTGGCATCGCACATTAACTCGAAGGGCTGATTCCAATCCGGAACTACTAGAATTGGTGTTGTCACCAAAGCCTTCTTCAGAATCTCAAAAGCTTGCAAACAATCATCGGAAAAATTAAAAGCAGTATCTTTTTCTAATAACTGACTTAAAGGTTTAGTGATTTTAGAAAAGTCACGGATAAACCTTCTGTAGAATCCGGTGTGCCCCAAAAAGCTTCGAATGGCTTTCTCGTTTGTTGGAGGTGGGAGTTTCTCAATTGCCACAACCTTCGCTCTATCAACTTCCAAACCTGTAGAAGAGGCTCGGTGGCCTAAAATAATGCCATCTCGTACCATGAAATGGCACGTTTCCCAATTTAAAACAAGGTTAGTCTCCTCGCATCTCTGCAAAACTAGAGATAGGTTATCCAAGCAATTATCATATGAATCTCCATACACAGAAAAATCATCCATAAAAACCTCCATTATTTTCTCAATGAAATCATGGAATATAGCCATCATGCATCTTGGAAAAGTAGCGGGCGCGTTATAAAGTCCGAATGGCATTCTGCGAAATGCAAATGTACCATAGGGGCATGTAAAGGTCGTCTTCTCTTGGTCCTCCGGGGCAATCATGATCTGATTATACCTGGAATAACCATAGAGAAAACAATAATAATCATATCCCGCCAAACGATCAAGCATCATATCAATAAATGGAAGGGGAAAGTGATCTTTGCGAGTAGCATCATTAACTTCCTATAATCAATACAAATTCGCCATCCAGTAACTACTTTAGTCGCTATAAGCTCATCACTTTCGTTTCTCACTACCGTCATCCCCCCTTTCTCCGGCACCACTTGTACCAGACTTACCCAAGAACTATCAGAAATAGCATATATAATTCCAGCATCTAACCATTTTAAAACTTCTTTTCTAACGACTTCTTGCATTATAGGGTTTAATCCTCTTTGATTTTGCACCGAAGGTTTATAGACATCTTCCATTCTAATCCTATGCATTACAATCGATGGACTAATGCCTTTTAAATCAGAGATTGACCAACCTATCGCTGACTTATGTTTTCTTAACACCCTAAGCAATTTATCGAGTTGAACTGAAGTTAAAAGAGATGATATGATTACCGGACTCGTGTTGAGATCTGGGTTTGAGTTGGCCTCGTCAAATGGACGCACGGGCTGCCCGTGCTGATGGGCATGGGTTGTGCCGTCTTCAGGTTCTTCAGCTTTTGTTTCGACAACAGGCACGGGTTGTCTGTGCCGTCTTCAGTTTCTCCAGGATTTTCTTCGACATTAGGCACGGGCCGTGCCGTCGTCGATTTCTTCAGTTTTTCCTTCGGTTATGCGCACGACCTGGGCGTGCTCTAGAGCACGGGTTGTGCGACCCTGTAGAACTCACTCCCGTACATTTTTCTGCGTGTGCGCGCCTCTTGCGCTCCTCCTGCATATTATCCAAAGCACAAAAGCAATCATACAAGTCTTGGTTATCAATATCAATAGTCAAGTTCGATGTTGAAGTGCCTTATCCGCATACTCCAAATTATCCCTAAACAATGTATGATCCGCATACTCATCAATGCAAGATTCAACTACGTCAATGAAATGACAATGTTCCACACCGTCATGAAATTGAAGTGCCTTATAAATAGTAAATAAAACATGCTCATCATTAACCCGTAACGTGAGCTCTCCTTTTTGCGCATCTATTAAGGCCTTCCCCATAGCTAGGAATGGACACCCAAGTATAAAAGGGACGTCTTTATCTTCCTCCATGTCCAGCACCAAGAAATCCACAGGGAATATGAATTTATCCACTTTGACAAGTACATCCTCGATGATTCCCTTTGGATAAGTGAATGATCGGTCCGCGAGTTGTAGGGTGACCGTAGACGGCTTTACCTCTCCCAATCTAAGTTTCCTGAAAATAGACAAGGGCATTAAGTTAATACTCGTTCCTAAATCATAAAGTGTTTTCTTAAAGAAAACATCACCACTAGCACAAGGGATAGTGAAACTCCCCGGATCTTTCAATTTCTGTGGTAGTTTCCTTTGGATTATGACACTGCACTCCTCTGTCAGATTGACTGTCTCGAAACTAGTCATCTTCCGCTTCTTAGACATAACATCCTTCAAAAATTTAGCGTAATTGGGCATATGCTCCTATGCGTCTGCAAAAGGAATGTTAATATGTAGTTTCTTAAACATATTTAAAAACTTAGCAATTTGTGCGTCTAACTTTTTCTTTTGAAAACGTTGGGAAACGGAAGGGAAACATTAAGTTTAGAAATATCAGGGTTAGAGGAAGATTTAAGCTTCTCAGCCTTTTTTTGTTCAGCACGATGTTCCTCAGCTCCTTCCTCGGCCTCAACCTCGCCAATTGCCTCAATTTCTGGATCTCCCGGCACATCGATTGCCATTTCAGTAGGACGCACGGGCTGGCCATGCGGTGGTGCACGGGCCGCGCCGTCCTGCGATGTTTCAGAATTTTTTGGTATTTTCGGCCCCTCGTATTCTGTTCCACTCCTCAGACGAATGGCTTTACCCTGCTCCTTTGAATTAACCTCAGTGTTGCTCGGAAACTGGCCTTTCTGATGCTGCCCACCAATAATCGTAGCTATTTGACCAATTTGGGTCTCAAGATTCTTCATCTGGGACCCCAATTGGGTGACATGGTTTTCGATTTTATCCATCTTTGCCTCATCCTTGTTGAACCTGTTCCTCGTCTCACTCATAAACGAAGTGAACATATCCTCCATGGTGGTCTTAGGATCTGCAGTAATAACACCATTTGTCACATTAAACCCCGGTGGTGGTTGCATCATGTTCTTCGTGTTTGCATAGGAGAAGTTCTCGTGGTTCCTCAAGCCCGGATGGTAATGAGTGGGATTTTGATTATTCCAGAACTTGTTGAAATTTCGGTTATTCACATAGTTTGCTTCCTCTATCAGATCTAGAGGAACTCCCCCATTACTTGCACTCGTGTTTCCCTCATTTGCCTTAGTCAAAGCACCTAACTAGTTTGTCAATATGGCCATCTGGGCTGTCAACTCTTTTATTGGGTCCGACTCAGAGAATTCGGCTACCCTTTTCACATTAATCCTCTCGGAGGGTCATTGATAGCTATTCATGGCCATCTCCTCCAACAAGTTGAACGCATCCTCCGGAAACCTTGCGAGTAGCGCGCCCCCAGCTGCAGCATCTACAAATGATCTAGTCTGCCCTATTAACCCATTGTAAAACAAACACAGCTGTTGATCCTCAGGAAATCCATGCTGCGGGCACCTCCTCAACAAATCCCGGAATCTCTCTCAGGCCTCGTACAAAGGCTCAGAGTCAAACTGCCTGAACTGAGTGATCTCGCTTTTAAGATGTAGTGTCTTGCTTGGTGGGAATTATTTGAACAAAAACCTCTGGCTCAGCTCATCCCAATTGTTCACACTCCCCTGAGTTAGGGTGCCTAGCCAGTTCCTAGCCTTATCCCTTAAAAGAAAGGGAATAGGCGAAGACGTATAGCATCTTCAGTCACCCCATTCATCTTGATAGTATTGCAGATCTGTATGAAATTCGCAAGATGAGAGTTGGGATCTTCAAACGGGATACCCTCAAACTGATTCTGCTGCACCATCGATATCAGTGTTGGCTTCATCTCAAAATTGTTCACATTGATTGGGACATTGGCAATTCCACCATAGTTGCGATTGATTGGGCGAAAGTAATCGCAAATCGCCTATTGTTGGACTGTCGGAGCCACTGGAACATCTGGTACTGGTAACTCGACACTGACTCTATTGGCCCTGTTGTTACCTCCGTTTTCGCCTCCATTATTTTCTCCGTTGTTACCTTCTATTTCTGCCATAGTCTGTTCTTGCTGTCTTTCTGCCCGTTTAGTAGCCGCACTATTTCTCTTAGCAAAAGCCTCAACCTCTGGTATGAATGGTGCTAATTCTCCTTGCTTCGAGTTAGTGATCATGCACTACCTGAACCAACTAAAGAAAACAAGTCAACCACAGTAAAAGTAGAATTAAACAACAAACTAAAGAGACAAGAAAAAATGTCTAGATTAAGAATAGTTCTATTTATCGCAATATTAGTACTAAAAATTTGATTAGTCCCCAGCAACGGCACCAAAAACTTGTTCGCATATATTTTTTTTAGCTTCACCGCAAGTGTACGGATCAGTTTATAGAATAGGGTTTGCAAGGTCGAATCAACAGGGATTAATAAATTAATGTACCAAGTATTGGATTATAATTGTCCTATTTTTATCTAAACTATCAATATTTGAAGGATTGGTTTTATTACTACTAAAGCAGAATTTAATCGTAAAATAACAAAGCAAAGAGTGATTGAAAGATCAAGTATGAATGCATGGATTCTTGGGTTATGGTTTCAATTAATATTCCACTTTTATGCTCAGATTAAGGAAACCAATGTTAAACGTATTCTTCCCTATAGACCAATCACCAAAGTAATTTACCCGCTCTCTCGAGATGTATGTAAAAGCATTGATTGGAATATCTATGTTAGCATCTCTACTAAACATGAGATATCTAACTCCCAAAAGTTCAAAAGATTATAAGATCTCACACATATTAACAGACTTCTCAATCATGCAATCTATTTGTGTCAAGTACTCAAGATCTACTATTGAAACTCATCGGTTAGAATTATGAACCAATACATCAAACAAGTTTAGATCAAAGGCCTTTTGATAAAACAAGAATTAAAGCAAAGTACTTGAATAGAGAAAGAAAACATTAACTTCAATTATCCTTAATCATCAAATAAAAGTGTTTATTAACCTACTCCCAAACTCGGGAATCACAAAGTGTTAAGATATACATTGAAGACAAACAATTCATAGACAAATTATTCATAATCAAAATCTAACTAATTGAAATAATGATACGATGGAATGAGTGACTCGGGGATGATGACGATCTCTCGATCTATCATTAATCCTCGAATGTGTGGTTGCATTCTTGATCGATCTCTCGAAGTTTCCAGTGGAAAACTGCTCTTTTCTCTGGTTTCTAGGGTAAAAATCAGCGTCTCTTTGTTTGTGGCCGCCCCGTGTCTATTTGTACTTCGTTTGGGTCAAAACCTAGTTGAAACGGATCGAACTCTATTTTTCCCGCAGAGGGGCACGGGCCGTGCCATATGGCGCCTTGACTCGTCTTTGGGTGCCGCACGTAGTTGTCAAAATTCTGCAGGAGGCACGGGTCGTGCCAAATGGCACAGGCTGCCCGTGCTAGTAGCCGAACTCCATGTCTTCAAGTATAGGCTGAGCACAGGCCGTGCTAGGGAGCATGACCTGCCCGTGCTCACCTGTAGCAATGCGTACAAGTCTATTTTCTTTCGTTTTTCGCACAGTTCGTCTGACTTCTTCTCGACTCGACTCCAAACTTTGTACTTCACATCAATTATTGGCGATGCAATGCTCCGAATTGTTGCCAAAGTACTTCACATCAAATTCCTACAAAACGAGCAAAGTGTAATCCGTTTCCACAAAACAGGAATAAAACCCTATTTACTTATATAATGCATGCATATCAACACATTTTAACTAAGATCAAGCCCAAAATACATGCAAAATACATGTCAATCACATGCATCCACATCCACCCGGTACCATTTGGCAGGTGGTTTTCGTCATTTTTCCTCCGCCCCACCCTCTTCAGTTTTATTTATATTGTTGCTCTGTTGTGCTGTTTGGTAGGCCTTAAGGAAGTCTGTAACCCATTCAATAGAGTTTCCCATCTCTGAACCTTCCTCACTATGCACAAATATATGCCTTAGTCTCCAAACACCCCACGTAATACAAACAAATGTCTCAAATTATTTTTTCTGCAAACTCATTTGAATCTACACTCCTACATCCACCGTTTCCCCTATTTGCGGCCTTTCTAATAAACTTCAGAACTCCATGTTCTTCCATAAATGCGTGATCGCCTTACAAAAAAACAAAGAGTGTGTGGTCGTGTCTCCAGAACATGATGACAGATTGAATTGGCCTTCGACACAATCAAATTATGGGAGGCTTTCCACCAAAATATCTGGATTTTTGGTGGTATAGACAACGCCCACAAGAATTTCCATCATTTCTCCATAAACATATTCGAGCAATGTAACTTTCTATCAAAAAAACCCACTGCTAACTTGTGGCCTGCTCGAACTGAATAATATCTTTTTGTATTGAAACACCAATATCTCGAGTCTGCCCGTCCCCCAGTAGGTGGTTTACACCGTACAATTTCATTGGTTTTATATGATGGGAATGTTGATTGATTTTTCTGCCACTGCCACTCACCATTTATGCTTAATTGGTCATCTGTAGCCAATTCTTCCAAAATCATCCGTTGAAATATAATTTGCTGTTAAAAGCTCTAATTCAATGATCTTGGAAAATTTGAGTATGTTTTCCATAACAAATACACCAAGAAATCCCCTTCTCAAGAAACTTCCTTGCCCATAATATTGAACGCCATATGTATGATGGCTTTGTACCGAGTTGGGCGTCCAAAATATCTCTATGCCAGAGTACCTAGCCTTAAGCACTCGAGCAACCGAACTCTCCGGTTTACTAATAACTCTCCAAATCTGTTTAGCTAATAAAGCTTTGTTGAACTCTTTTAACTTTCGAAATCATACACCCCATACTCTTAGGCCGACATAAATCATCCCATTTCATCTAATGAAGCTTTTTCCAACCTCCTTCCATACCCCACCGAAATTTTGCATATGCGCCTTCTATTTCATCACAAATAGTTTGCGGAACACGAAAGCCAGACATAGCTTATGTAAGAATGGATTGCAACACGACCCTGATTAATACTTCTTCGCCTCCCTTTGAAAAGATTTTCCCTCCCCATCCTGGTATTCTACTCTTGATGTGATCTTTGAGATACCCAAATTGCAATCGTTTGCCCCGAAGAGAGAATGTCAGTAACCCCAAGTACATGTCATGTCCTTGCACCACTGGCACCTTGAAGACGTTTTTTAAAAAATCCACCACCTCTGTTTTTTTGTTTGTGCTAAAAGTGATTGTCGACTTATCGTAATTGATAAGTTGGCATGATGCTCGCTCATATATTCTCAATAAGTCTCCAATTTGACCACATTGTAATTTTGTTGCTCGACAAAATATGAGGCTATCATCCGAAAAGAACAAGTGAGATAAGGGAGGACAACGAGGGGCAATGCGTAATCCCGTTATCCATCTAGTCTCGAGGTGATATTTAAAAAGCAATGACATACCATGAGCATAAATTACAAAATGATAAGGTGAGAGAGGATTCCATTTTGATCGAACCCACAACCACTCCGTTAAGGTTAAATGCATACTGGACTGATTTCACACATTTTAGAGTAAAATCAATCCATTTACGATTAAACCCCATTTTATTCATTGTAGCCTCAGGGAAATTCCACTCCACCTTGTCGTACACCTTGATCATATCAAGTTTTAATGCTGCATAGCCCCTATCACTAGCCCGATGATTTTGAATCCAATGTATACTTTCAAAACCTAAAATGACATTGTCTGTAATTAGTCTCCCCAGTACAAAGATACTCTGATATTCGTCAATGATATCATACAAAATCAGTCTAAGCCTATTTGTAATCGCCAGATCAATTATTTTGTAGAAAATATTGCATAGGCTTATTGGCCGAAACTCCTTGACAAACTTTGAATTAGCAAACTTTAGGTAAGCGTAACAATTTGATTCATTCCACAAGCTAAGATCACCATCGCCATTTAATATGTCTAGCAATTCAACCGTGACGTCACTTCCCGCAATCCCCCAATATTTCTAAAAACAATACACAGTCAACCCATATGGTCCCAGGGCCTTATCATGAAACATGTTAAATAATGTCTTATTTACCTCCTTAGCATTAAACGGCGTTCTCAGTATGTCATTATTTCCTTCATCACCTTTATGGTCCATAACTTGTAAAACTACTTCAATATCTTCATTAAATGGGTTGCTTTATGTGAAAATCTCCAAAAAATAATCTTCAATTACTTCACCCATTGCAGCTGCACTAGTACAGTAGTCACATTGTCTAGTTGCTAATCCCCTTAATTTATTTATTTTTCTTCTATGAGATGCTTGCACATGGAAGTACAAAGTATTTTCATCCCCATGTTTGAGCCAGTTTTTTCTACTCCGGTGCTTCCAGAATATTTCCTCCTGGGTCGTGAGCTTCTTGATCAAAATCTCCAATTTCACTGTATCATCTTCAGCATTTTTCCAGTTTCGATCATTTTTCAATTAATTGAGCTTTTCCCTCTCCACCTTGATATGTCTAGGAAGATGTCGAAACTTAGACTCTGCCCAACGTTGGAGTTTAGCCTTACAATTCTCCATTTTTTTCAAAAGGTGCATGTTGTTCATTCGAAAATTTGTCAGTCCTCTGCCAATTAACCTCTGTAATCTGACGCATAGAATTCCAGCATACTCATGTTGGCTAATGGGTATAGGAGTTTCCATTGAAGGGTACTTAAAAATCGATCCAACGTTTCAAAAATTATTTCCTCTCTGGATCTTTTATTCACCCACGTGAACCAATCCCCATATAAATCTTCCTCAGTTCACATCCTCAGTGGCTCTATTAAATTCCTGTAGTTGAGCTTCTAGTCTGCGCCTTCCTCCCAGTTTTCCATTATGCGAGCATATTTCATTAAAATCACCTCCGACTAGCCATGACATATACATGAGTTTTACTATGGATGCTAATTTCCGCACTAATTTCCACAAAAACTTCCTTTTGCAGACATCCAGGTTCCCACAGAATCCCATAAATCTCCACATTTTGTCCCTGTTTTGAATAGCACAATCCAGTTGAGTAAGATGAGATGGACACCCCTAGCGGCTTCTTCCATAATAGCATTAAACCACCCTTCTTCCCATCGTTGTTAACTATGAAAAGACCTTCATAACCCAACCAATCCTTCCATCTACTATACGAACCAACCCTCATTTTTGTTTCACATAAAAATAAGAGTTGCGGGTCCTTTTCAGCGATTAAATGCCTTAGCTCCCGGATTGCTCGTTGGTTCCCAATCCCCCGAGCATTCCAAATTGCAACCTATTGTTATTGGCGGGGTTGCACCGCAAGCCCCATCAAGTTATACGTGTCCATAACAATAGATTCCTCCCGTTCTAATTAAGTCATCTCTTGATATCCATCGACAATTCTACAACATTTCTGTTGTTCATTATTTATCCTACATATTCCCCACTTTCAAACAGTCCCCTTTTGACACCGGACTCATGTTTGGTAGGGGTCCCTATCATTTTTTTTCTCCCTCGTGCCCGACGCTTCTGATTATTTGGTAGGAGTAGAGAGATTGTACCGTTGTTCTCTTCTGTGTGCATAGGTTGCTTTACATTCGTACTCTCCTTTGAAGTTGTCTCATTACCCCTCTTTCGATAGTCGTCATCCATTTGGTGGTTCTCAACTCCTTCCTCCAGCATGTTAATATTATCCTGAGATATTATTTATGTTGAATTTTGGTGGTTGTTATCCTAAACGTCTATAGTTAGTTTCTCTATAACTCATCTAGGGATTTCATCACCCTCCATTGAACTCTTCCCTTTTCCCCTCATAGGTACCACATCTAGGGTTTGTTGATCTGCAGGTGTGGCATTCCGACCCCCTCATCATTTTTATGAGTTTTATTCCTTCCCATTAGCACACTTGCTTGCAGCCAAGCACCAAACTCCATTTTCGAACCTCCTTTTTCAGCACTTGCGCACTCCCTCCATGTGTGTCCTATATTGCCATAATCGTGAGAAATCCATGAATTTTTCTTATGTAGAAGTACGTAAACCTCATCCTGAGAAGACTCATTATGAATGATTGTGTGGATTTCTAGCGGTTTATTCACATCCAATCTAACCTTTACACAAACAAATCTCCCAAGCAAAACCTTATATTCTCCATTATCAATTTCTATGATCGATCTAATCCGTTCTCCTAGGCATTGGACCATTTTTTCCTGCATATAGGCAACTGGGAGGTTGTGACATTTCATCAACACATCCCATTTTGAGAAGTTAAGCGTATCTGGATTCGGTACCACTTTTAATTCTTGAAACAATATCAAACTGCGAAAAAAATGCCATGGACTTCCACACAATGCTCGCTTCCGATCCATAGGGTTCGAGAATTCCACTACAAATAGATTTTCTCCAACAACTTCACTCCCAATCTTCTTCGTGGCTTGCACAATTCTCTGAAGATGTTGGCGGAAGGTATCCCTGTTGATGAGTTTAACCGACATAATTTTGGCTACAAGGCATTTCGCGATTCAATCTTCTCCCTTTTGACAGAACCCTTGCATTAGGTTATGGTATTATTAGTTTTCTTCTTGGAAATTTTGATACTCTCAATTCTCTTACAGATCTCATTATGGTCCATTTGAATGTCGATTGTAAATCTAGATCTTGCGAAACCACCAAAGGTTAAAGATCAACCTTGATGGTAGTTACCTACACACCAGTAGTATGTCTACTCCGATTAGTTTTTTCACTCGAAAGAGAGAAAACCCTAGCAGAGAGAATATATATATATATACACACACATTAGTTTTATAAAAAGGCATCTCATATTATCTGTAAGTATAATCATCATTCAATATTCGATTACTATTTATTCTCACGTTCACCATGATGACTTGAGCGTCGGAGGGGCCTCCATGGGACAATCCGAGGGCCCTCTAACTTGCGCGTGTGTGTGCAGTCAAGTTCCCAATTGAAGGAGTTACCTGCTCAAGAAGAAGAGGACGAGAATACTTTCATCTTGGGAAGAAGATTTTGATCAACTCAATTGACTAAAAAAAACATCATTATTGATATGCATATCTTCACTGATCTTACTATTTAGTTCCACAATATTAAACTTTTTCTTACAAACATTTTCAATTAAAATAAAAAGAAACTACAACAATAAGAAATATTTTAGTCCGAAACTTAGTGGTAACCAAATAGAAATCCAAAATAAAAAGATCATTTAGCATTGAGTTTCGTAGACTTATAAGTTTCACATGTAGAAACTCAATTTAATTCAACTGAAGTTGATCAAATCCTAAAGTCAATTGTCGCTCCAAAAACTTGGGCTGAGTTTAATTACTGACGATCCAAAATAGTGTGATGAGACAAAACATCATTCGAAGCCTACTTGGAATGGAAGCAGCCTTTCGTCAGTTCCGCAAATGAATTTGTAATTCTAAACCATGAATATTGAATCTTTAATACAAAGTCCCAAATAGTATCCGCAATGTAGCTTTCGATGGATCTTAGTTTTTCATTTCTTCTTTCTATTATGTTATTTTTGCATCTATTTTGGTATTTGAGTTGTCTGTTCGACTTTGTAAATAACACCACATTTTTTTTAAATATACTGTATTTGACCAAATAAAAAATAGAACACAAATATATTAGGCAGTGCTTCCTTGTAAACAAATATGCAAAGTTTTTGCTAAGAAAAATAATTTTTGCCTCAACATGCAATTGCATGTGAAATTTTTCAAAAACAAAATGTACTATTCAATCACTCTTTTTGAAACCACTATTTTCTGTTTATGTAAATTATTAGTATTTGCATTTTTTTTTGTGGAATAATTTCACTACACTAGTTTTACCCGTGCAATACACGGGGTATGTTGTATCAAAATACGTAAATTGCATTCATCTAAGAGTTACAATATTAAAGAATATAAAAATGTATAATACAAAATTCAAAAATAAATCAAGCTAAATAACTATATTTAAAAGATAAATTTTGGAATACTTATTTTATTCACAACATTATTCGTCTACATATTTTTGGATTTATTATCATCACAAACTAATATTTTCAAACCTTTATTATTGGTGATCGTGAATTCTTTATAGTGGAATTAATGAGAATAGTAAAGAAAATTATTAGTTTTAATATTTGGGACGTTTTGTAATATATTATTATATAATTTTATTTTATGATATTTGGGATAAGTGGTTATTATACACGCATTTCAGGGTGTAATTTGGTGTATAATTGAGATATTTGTATGAGTAACTAGTGTGTTCATGGGCACTCGTATGCAGAAGCAGCTTCACGGAGCTTCCACCCCGCCTGGTCGTGTGCAAGAACATGGTCGTGCCCATGAACACGAGTTTGTTGTCTGCAAAAACATAGGCGTCCTAGCACCACAGTTCAACCAGTTTCAGAGAAGGTTCACATGGCCTACTCGTGCGCAAGTGCACGAGCCGTGCGAAATTGCAGGTTTTTCAGATTTTATTTCCTATTTGTGCAATAACTAAAAGAGGATCTGAAAGCAATATGTGCAATAACTAAACAGGAATTGAAGGAATGGTTTGAAGCTCAGTGCAGGGAGTAGTAAAATGAGTAATTTGTTGCTCAGCAAAACCCGATTGGATTTGTAAAAAATGGACGTAAACAGGAACTAAAAGAAAGTTAGGAGAAATGTTATCCTAACAGGAGCAACATCTAGAGTTGTATTTGGGATTGACTCAGGAACATGCATCTCTGGAACACTAGGGACTGGAGTGATAGGAGTTTCAGGAGCAGCTGGTGGTAACCAAATAGAAATCCAAAATAAAAAGATCATTTAGCATTGAGTTTCGTAGACTTATAAGTTTCACATGTAGAAACTCAATTTAATTCAACTGAAGTTGATCAAATCCTAAAGTCAATTGTCGCTCCAAAAACTTGGTGAGTTTAATTCATCGACGATCCAAAATAGTGTGATGAGACAAAACATCATTCAAGCCTACTTGGAATGGAAGCCGATCGTCAAGTTCCCGCAAATGAATTTGTAATTCTAAACCATGAATATTGAATCTTTAATACAAAGTCCCAAATAGTATCCGCAATGTAGCTTTCGATGGATCTTAGTTTTCATTTCTTCTTTCTATTATGTTATTTTTGCATCTATTTTGGTATTTGAGTTATGCATTCGACTTTGTAAATAACACCACATTTTTTTAAATATCTTGTATTTGACCAAATAAAAAATAGAACACAAATATATTAGGCAAGTCTTCCTTGTAAACAAATATGCAAAGTTTTTGCTAAGAAAAATAATTTTTGCCTCAACATGCAATTGCATGTGAAATTTTTCAAAAACAAAATGTACTATTCAATCACTCTTTTTGAAACCACTATTTTCTGTTTATGTAAATTATTAGTATTTGCATTTTTTTGTGGAATAATTTCACTACACTAGTTTTACCGTGCAATACACGGGTATGTTGTATCAAAATACGTAAATTGCATTCATCTAAGAGTTACAATATTAAAGAATATAAAAATGTATAATCTGAGAATTCAAAAATAAATCAAGCTAAATAACTATATTTAAAACATAAATTTTGGAATACTTATTTTATTCACAACATTATTCGTCTACATATTTTTGGATTTATTATCATCACAAACTAATATTTTCAAACCTTTATTATTGGTGATCGTGAATTCTTTATAGTGGAATTAATGAGAATAGTAAAGAAAATTATTAGTTTTTAATATTTGGGACGTTTTGTAATATATTATTATATAATTTTATTTTATGATATTTGGGATAAGTGGTTATTATACATGCATTTCAGGGTGTAATTTGGTGTATAATTGAGATATTTGTATGAGTAACTAGTGTGTTCATGGGCACTCGTATGCAGAAGCAGCTTCACGGAGCTTCCACCCCGCCTGGTCGTGTGCAAGAACATGGTCGTGCCCATGAACACGAGTTTGTTGTCTGCAAAAACATAGGCGTCCTAGCACCACAGTTCAACCAGTTTCAGAGAAGGTTCACATGGCCTACTCGTGCGCAAGTGCACGAGCCGTGCGAAATTGCAGGTTTTTCAGATTTTATTTCCTATTTGTGCAATAACTAAAAGAGGATCTGAAAGCAATATGTGCAATAACTAAACAGGAATTGAAGGAATGGTTTGAAGCTCAGTGCAGGGAGTAGTAAAATGAGTAATTTGTTGCTCAGCAAAACCCAGTTGGATTTGTAAAAAATGGACAGAAACAGGAACTAAAAGAAAGTTAGGAGAAATGTTATCCTAACAGGAGCAACATCTAGAGTTGTATTTGGGATTGACTCAGGAACATGCATCTCTGGAACACTAGGGACTGGAGTGATAGGAGTTTCAGGAGCAGCTGGTGGTAACCAAATAGAAATCCAAAATAAAAAGATCATTTAGCATTGAGTTTCGTAGACTTATAAGTTTCACATGTAGAAACTCAATTTAATTCAACTGAAGTTGATCAAATCCTAAAGTCAATTGTCGCTCCAAAAACTTGGGCTGAGTTTAATTACTGACGATCCAAAATAGTGTGATGAGACAAAACATCATTCCGAAGCCTACTTGGAATGGAAGCCTGATCGTCAAGTTCCTGCAAATGAATTTGTAATTCTAAACCATGAATATTGAATCTTTAATACAAAGTCCCAAATAGTATCCGCAATGTAGCTTTCGATGGATCTTAGTTTTTCATTTCTTCTTTCTATTATGTTATTTTTGCATCTATTTTGGTATTTGAGTTGTCTGTTCGACTTTGTAAATAACACCACATTTTTTTTAAATATACTGTATTTGACCAAATAAAAAATAGAACACAAATATATTAGGCAGTGCTTCCTTGTAAACAAATATGCAAAGTTTTTGCTAAGAAAAATAATTTTTGCCTCAACATGCAATTGCATGTGAAATTTTTCAAAAACAAAATGTACTATTCAATCACTCTTTTTGAAACCACTATTTTCTGTTTATGTAAATTATTAGTATTTGCATTTTTTTTTGTGGAATAATTTCACTACACTAGTTTTACCCGTGCAATACACGGGGTATGTTGTATCAAAATACGTAAATTGCATTCATCTAAGAGTTACAATATTAAAGAATATAAAAATGTATAATCTGAGAATTCAAAAATAAATCAAGCTAAATAACTATATTTAAAAGATAAATTTTGGAATACTTATTTTATTCACAACATTATTCGTCTACATATTTTTGGATTTATTATCATCACAAACTAATATTTTCAAACCTTTATTATTGGTGATCGTGAATTCTTTATAGTGGAATTAATGAGAATAGTAAAGAAAATTATTAGTTTTTAATATTTGGGACGTTTTGTAATATATTATTATATAATTTTATTTTATGATATTTGGGATAAGTGGTTATTATACATGCATTTCAGGGTGTAATTTGGTGTATAATTGAGATATTTGTATGAGTAACTAGTGTGTTCATGGGCACTCGTATGCGAAGTTGACTTCACGGAGCTTCCACTTTGGTCGTGTGCAAGAACATGGTCGTGCCCATGAACACGAGTTTGTTGTCTGCAAAAACATAGGCGTCCTAGCACCACAGTTCAACCAGTTTCAGAGAAGGTTCACATGGCCTACTCGTGCGCAAGTGCACGAGCCGTGCGAAGTGCGAGGTTTTGATTTTATTTCCTATTTGTGCAATAACTAAAAGAGGAATTGAAAGCAATATGTGCAATAACTAAACAGGAATTGAAGGAATGGTTTGAAGCTCAGTGCAGGGAGTAGTAAAATGAGTAATTTGTTGCTCAAAGAAACCCGATTGGATTTGTAAAAATGGATGTAAACAGGAACTAAAAGAAAGTTAGGAGAAATGTTATCCTAACAGAGCAACATCTAGAGTTGTATTTGGGATTGACTCGGGAACATGCATCTCGGAACACTAGGGATTTGGAGTGATAGGAGTTTCGGGAGCAGCTGGTGGTAACCAAATAGAAATCCAAAATAAAAAGATCATTTAGCATTGAGTTTCGTAGACTTATAAGTTTCACATGTAGAAACTCAATTTAATTCAACTGAAGTTGATCAAATCCTAAAGTCAATTGTCGCTCCAAAAACTTGAAATTTGAGTTTAATTACTGACGATCCAAAATAGTGTGATGAGACAAAACATCATTCCGAAGCCTACTTGGAATGGAAGCCTGATCGTCAAGTTCCTGCAAATGAATTTGTAATTCTAAACCATGAATATTGAATCTTTAATACAAAGTCCCAAATAGTATCCGCAATGTAGCTTTCGATGGATCTTAGTTTTTCATTTCTTCTTTCTATTATGTTATTTTTGCATCTATTTTGGTATTTGAGTTGTCTGTTCGACTTTGTAAATAACACCACATTTTTTTTAAATATACTGTATTTGACCAAATAAAAAATAGAACACAAATATATTAGGCAGTGCTTCCTTGTAAACAAATATGCAAAGTTTTTGCTAAGAAAAATAATTTTTGCCTCAACATGCAATTGCATGTGAAATTTTTCAAAAACAAAATGTACTATTCAATCACTCTTTTTGAAACCACTATTTTCTGTTTATGTAAATTATTAGTATTTGCATTTTTTTTGTGGAATAATTTCACTACACTAGTTTTACCCGTGCAATACACGGGGTATGTTGTATCAAAATACGTAAATTGCATTCATCTAAGAGTTACAATATTAAAGAATATAAAAATGTATAATACAGAATTCAAAAATAAATCAAGCTAAATAACTATATTTAAAAGATAAATTTTGGAATACTTATTTTATTCACAACATTATTCGTCTACATATTTTTGGATTTATTATCATCACAAACTAATATTTTCAAACCTTTATTATTGGTGATCGTGAATTCTTTATAGTGGAATTAATGAGAATAGTAAAGAAAATTATTAGTTTTTAATATTTGGGACGTTTTGTAATATATTATTATATAATTTTATTTTATGATATTTGGGATAAGTGGTTATTATACATGCATTTCGGGGTGTAATTTGGTGTATAATTGAGATATTTGTATGAGTAACTAGTGTGTTCATGGGCACTCGTATGCGAAGCGACTTCACGGAGCTTCCACCCGCTTTGCAGTCGTGTGCAAGAACATGGTCGTGCCCATGAACACGAGTTTGTTATGCCAAAAACATAGGCGTCCTAGCACCACGATTCAACCGGTTTGAGAGAAGGTTCACATGGCCTACTCGTGCGCAAGTGCACGAGCCGTGCGAAAGTGCAGGTTTTGATTTTATTTCCTATTTGTGCAATAACTAAAAGAGGATCCGAAAGCAATATGTGCAATAACTAAACAGGAATTGAAGGAATGGTTTGAAGCTCGGTCAGGGGAGTAGTAAAATGAGTAATTTGTTGCTCAAAAAACCTTGATTGGATTTGTAAAAAATGGACAAAGGAACTAAAAGAAAGTTAGGAGAAATGTTATCCTACGGGAGCAACATCTAGAGTTGTATTTGGGATTGACTCGGGAACATGCATCTCGGAACACTAGGGATTTGGAGTGATAGGAGTTTGGGAGCGGTGGTGGTAACCAAATAGAAATCCAAAATAAAAAGATCATTTAGCATTGAGTTTCGTAGACTTATAAGTTTCACATGTAGAAACTCAATTTAATTCAACTGAAGTTGATCAAATCCTAAAGTCAATTGTCGCTCCAAAAACTTGGGCTGAGTTTAATTACTGACGATCCAAAATAGTGTGATGAGACAAAACATCATTCAAGCCTACTTGGAATGGAAGCACGATCGTCAAGTTCCTGCAAATGAATTTGTAATTCTAAACCATGAATATTGAATCTTTAATACAAAGTCCCAAATAGTATCCGCAATGTAGCTTTCGATGGATCTTAGTTTTTCATTTCTTCTTTCTATTATGTTATTTTTGCATCTATTTTGGTATTTGAGTTGTCTGTTCGACTTTGTAAATAACACCACATTTTTTTTAAATATATGTATTTGACCAAATAAAAAATAGAACACAAATATATTAAGCGATCTTCCTTGTAAACAAATATGCAAAGTTTTTGCTAAGAAAAATAATTTTTGCCTCAACATGCAATTGCATGTGAAATTTTTCAAAAACAAAATGTACTATTCAATCTCTTTTTGAAACCACTATTTTACATTTATGTAAATTATTAGTATTTGCATTTTTTTTGTGGAATAATTTCACTACACTAGTTTTACCCGTGCAATACACGGGGTATGTTGTATCAAAATACGTAAATTGCATTCATCTAAGAGTTACAATATTAAAGAATATAAAAATGTATAATACAAAATTCAAAAATAAATCAAGCTAAATAACTATATTTAAAACATAAATTTTGGAATACTTATTTTATTCACAACATTATTCGTCTACATATTTTTGGATTTATTATCATCACAAACTAATATTTTCAAACCTTTATTATTGGTGATCGTGAATTCTTTATAGTGGAATTAATGAGAATAGTAAAGAAAATTATTAGTTTTTAATATTTGGGACGTTTTGTAATATATTATTATATAATTTTATTTTATGATATTTGGGATAAGTGGTTATTATACATGCATTTCAGGGTGTAATTTGGTGTATAATTGAGATATTTGTATGAGTAACTAGTGTGTTCATGGGCACTCGTATGCAGAAGCAGCTTCACGGAGCTTCCACCCCGCCTGGTCGTGTGCAAGAACATGGTCGTGCCCATGAACACGAGTTTGTTGTCTGCAAAAACATAGGCGTCCTAGCACCACGATTCAACCGATTTGAGAGAAGGTTCACATGGCCTACTCGTGCGCAAGTGCACGGCCGTGCGAAGTGCGAGTTTTTGATTTTATTTCCTATTTGTGCAATAACTAAAAGAGGATCAAAGCAATATGTGCAATAACTAACAGGAATTGAAGGAATGGTTTGAAGCTCGGTCACGGGGAGTAGTAAAATGAGTAATTTGTTGCTCAAAAAACCGATTGGATTTGTAAAAAATGGATGAAACAGGAACTAAAAGAAAGTTAGGAGAAATGTTATCCTACAGGGAGCAACATCTAGAGTTGTATTTGGGATTGACTCGGGAACATGCATCTCTGGAACACTAGGGACTGGAGTGATAGGAGTTTCAGGAGCAGGAGGTGCATTCCCTGGATTTACAAGTGGAAAATTCCCAATCATGTTTTCTTTCTTCAACAATGGATGAGAAATAGTGAAATAGCCAGGTGCAGAGATAAACCTTTCATCCTCTCGTGGTTCAAATCCTTGTGACACCAAGATTTTTTAGTTAAGGCTGGGAAAAGGTAGTGGAACCAAGCACAGTAAAAGGACAAAAGTAGCCAAGTCTTTTGGTCTTGATTTTCTAACATATATGCTAGAAAATACCTAGACCTATTCGAGAAGCTTTGTCTAGTCAATGAGCTCCTCTCTAAAAAAATATCATCAATGAAACTGGTTCAATCATTGCAAAATAATATTTGGGAGTTGGTTGATCTCCTATCATTGTTCGCCTTATTTTTTAGCTTCACCGCAAGTGTACGGTGCAATTTATAGAATGGGGTTAGCAAGGTTGAATCCACAGGGACTAATAAATTATTATACTAAGTACTGGATTGTAATAGCCTTATTTTTATGTAGACGATCGAAACTTGATGGATTGGTTTTATTAATACTATGACAAGAAATTTATCCTAAAAGAAACAAAGCAAAGAGTTGATTGAAAGATCAAGTAAATGAATGGATTCCTGGGTTATGGTTTCAGTTAATATCCCCTTTTCTTATTAGATTAATCAAACCAAAGTTATATGTATTCTTCCCTATAGAACGATCACATAAGTAATTTACCCTCTCTCTCGAGATGTATGTAAAAACGTTGATTGGGGATATCTATGCTAGCATCTCTACTCAACATGAGATATCCCACTCCCAAAAGCTCAAAAGATTATAAATCCTTACGAATATTCGCAGACTTCTCAATCATGAAAGATATTCATGTCAAGTACTCATAGATCTAGTATTGAAACTTATCGGTTAGAATTATGAATCAATACATCAAACAAGTTAAACCAATAGCTTTTTGATAAAACAAGAATTAAAGCAAAGTACTTGAATAGGGTTGGAAAACAATAACTTCAATTGCAATTAATCATCAAATAAAAGTATCAATTAACCTACTCCCAAACCTGGGAATCACAAGAAGTTTAGCCAGACATAGAAAATAAATAATCCATAGACAAATTATTCAAGTTCATATCTAACTAATCGAAAGTAAATGATACTATGGAATGAGTGAACTCGGGGATGTTAATGATCTCTCGATCTATCTTCAATCCTCGAAGGTGTGGTTGCGGTCTTGATCGATCACTCCAATTCTCCGGTGGAAAGTTGCTATTTTCTCTACTTTCTAGGGCAAAAATCAGTGTATCTTTGTTTGTGGCCGACTCGTCTCTATTTGTACTTCATTCGGGTCGAAACCTAGTTGGAAATCTATCAAACTCTGTTTTCCCACACAGGCGCACGGGCCGTGCGCCTAGCGCACGCCCAGCCCGTGCTAGGTGCCGCAGAAATACACCAATCGCTGAAGGACACATGGGCCGTGCGCATAACGCATGACCAGCCCGTGCGTATACTCGAGACTTGAGAACTGGCCTTGGGTTACCGCACGGGCCATGCTAGGGACGCACGCCCTGCCCGTGCGCACCTGCTAGACTTGATATTTGTTCGTTTTCTTTCGTTTCTTTCCTGGTTCGTCTTACTTCTTCCCAATTCAACTCCAAACTTCATACATTCCATCAAGTATTGGCGGTTCTTTATCGCAATGCTCCGAATTATTGCCAAAATGCTATAATTATCAATAAATTTCTACAAAACGAGCAAAGCATAATACCTTTTCCACAAAACAGTAATAAAGCCCTATTTACTCATGTAATGCATGCATATCAACTAATTCTAAATTAAGCCCAAAATACATGCAAAACACATGCCAATCAATCATGCTGTAAATCGTTAGGTTGAAAATAGAAAAGGAATTAGTACAAAGCAGATGGGTCTATAAATAAGTACAAAGCTTGGTTGGTAGCCAAAGGGTTTAAACAAATGAAGTGATATTACTTTTTTGATACATATTCTCATGTTATGAGGATCACGTCCATTTGTATTCTCATTCCCAGAACTTCCAAGTGCAAAACCTGTTGATTGTGGTAAGTTTAAGTTTAAGACTTTTAATGATTTCTACACTTGAAAGGTGGAGTATGACATGATACTCTTCGATAGGAGATCACTTATATAAGTGAGAAGTAATAGTTGCTTCAAAGAAACACTTATGAATCTAATATATGGTCCAGGACCGGAACTGAAATAATGTGAGAACAGTAAGTGTTATAATTGTTATTGTATAAATATTGTTGTCTTGGTTTACACAAATGCTTTGACTAGGGTCTGGACCTTATTATAGTTTTGGACAAATTCAATATGGCCCCTTTAATTTTCTTTACTTTAACCGGCCCATTTCCGTAGTGGAGTAGCAGCGCGAACACATGGTCGTGCATCTGATCCAATCAACAAACGTGCGATCGGGCGCTTCCTGATTGAGGCACCTGTTCGAGCCAAAAGACAAATTTATTTCCATAAGGAACATAGATGCCTATAAATAAAATCCTCCGGTGTTTGAAAAACATAACTTTAACCTAACAGACAAAATCGAAATCATATTGCATACAACAACATATTGTTTTATCTGATTTCTTCGAAGCTTGAAAGTTCAAACACTTAACATTCTTCGCCGTTAGTTTGACTTTTGCAAGTGCTGCTAAGTTGAACCTATAAAATCGTTGTATCTTTGAGACGACAACCAGAACTGTTAGCACTTTATATGGGGCAATTTTGTCTTACATTGATAGAACGAAGCTCTAGCCTCAACTTTAATTATTTATGTCATGTTTTTGTTTTGTTCTAGCCATTATCTTGAAAACCCAATCAAACAACAAAAAAATAATTGGAAACAAAAGACATGGGTTGAGTTTTATAAATTAACAAAAAGAATGATTATCAAAACACATTGTATTCAAGACATATAATTCTCTGAGGCCGTCTAATGGATTTAAATGCATGAGACGGATTCAACTCATGAAAACAAGTTTGACCAAAATTTAAATTGTTTGTATAATATGTATTATTTTATAACCCATCACGAAATTAAATCGTGAGTAAGTCTCATATGAATTTTTGTCAAATAAATATAATATGTTTGAATTCTCCTTTTTTAAGGCTTCAACTATGACTAAGATAAAACAAAAACTAGAGATAGACAACTTATAATTATATTATAGTTGAGTAAAGTTTCAAGTCTAACATATAACTTAGGACCAAAAATGTAATAGTTTTAATAAAAATATGAGTTTGAAAAATAATACAAGAAAAATATAATTCGGGCGGATAAATTATTTAATGTGGTATTACGTACCCCAATTAATATTAGATATTGAAATCTACACACAAGGAAAATTGATGGCCTATTAGTGTTTGATTCCCTATATATATATATATTCTGATCGTGGAACATGCGACTATGTGATGATTGTCAGACGGTAAAATTATTAATTGTCACGTGAACATGTGATGATATTGTTTAAAATTATTTAATTTGATACATTGTAAATGATGTTGTCGGCTAATGTTTGGACTCACTAACTCATCATTTTTATGAAATTATGCTATAAGATGTCTGATAGAGGGTGCTGCGGAAGAAATTAGGCACTGAACTTAGGTCAGCAAGCTCTCTAAGACTAGCTAGCTTAACGCCCAATTCTCCATTCTTCTTAGGCAGTCGCCATCACAATTGGAGTTCAGTTCCTCCTTCTTACTTCGTCTCGACCAATCAAATGGCATGGGAGTTCTATCTATTAGTTAGGCATTGGCGAAAGGAGAATAGAGTAACGAGAAAGACGTGTAGTAGTAGAACAGAGGTTTATAAGGAATCTTAATTCATTTTAATTACTAGCTTTGTGATCTTCATATCTTCACTGATCAAACTATTTTAGTTCCACAATATTAACTTTTTTTCCCCGAACATTTTCCATTAAAATAAAAAGGAACTTCCCTAATAAAAATATTTTAGTCTGAAACTTAGTGTGACCAACTAGGGGCATGGATCCTCACCATTTAGGGGGTGTAAATTTCTTGTGCATTTGGAGAGAGAAAGACACATGTGCATCTATACATACATCTATATATGTGCAGATTAGCGACGGAAATTAGCGACGGATCGTATCCGTCGCTAATAACGACGAATCAACGACGGATAAACCAAAAATAATTCAAAGGAAAATTAGCGACGAATAGTAGCGACGGACAAATGTCGTCGCTAATGACGACGGATCAACGACGGAATAGTAACAGAATGAAATGGAAAAAAATATTTTATTAATAAAATAGCGACGGAATCAACATCCGTCACTAAATGGTCAAAAACTGGGAAAATATTGCGACGGATTTCAATTCCGTCACTATATAATTAATTTTTTATCATGTTAGCGACGAATTTAAAATCCGTCGCCAAAAATTTGAAAGTTCTATCAATTTATTGACGGATGTAAAGTCCGTCGCCAAAAAAATTAAAGTATTATCGAGTTAGCAACAGAATCAATTTCCGTCGCTAATTTATTAAAAGTATTATTAATTTAGCGACGAAATTAATCCGTCGCTAAATAATTAAAAGTATTCCCTCTTTAGCGACGGATATGTAATCGTCGCTAAATAATTAAAGTGTTATAAATATAGCGACGGATATATAGTCCGTCGCTAAAACCGATTTTTTTTTAAATATATATATATATATATATATATTTAATAAGTTGCTACCTTGAATAGCAACTCTTATAATAAAAAGCAATTCTTCCTGAACACAAAACTGTGTTGCCCTCTCTACGTTGTGGACTTGGATGCAGTGAAAAGAAGAAAACAGAGAACACACCCTCGTTCTGCCGTCTCTCTCGCTCAGCTCTCCCCTCTCTCTCTCTCTCGCTCTCGCCCCTCTCTCGCCTCTCGCCTCTCTCTCGCTCTCCTCTCTCTCTCGCTCTCGCCCCTCTCTCGCCTCTCGCCTCTCGCCTCTCTCTCTCTCGAGAAACAGGTATGTATTTCACAACCCTAAATTTGTAGATTATTTGGGTATAAATTTGTAGGGTTTGTAATTTGTAGAAATATAAATTTTTAGGGTTTGTAATTAAATTCTTACTCGTATTTGTAGTGTTTGTAATCTGTAGAAATATAAATATCAAGTCTAATTTATCAAGCCTATTGTTTTCCTAATTGTGTTTAGAAAGGGAAAGGACCCCTAGTCCAATGTGATAATTTGGAATTGGTATGCCTTTTATGTAAGTTGGCTAATGAAATTTTAGGAATTCAATTTTTTGGGCGCTTTATGATGATAGTGTGGCTGTGTATTATTTGTTTGTAATGGTACGGTTGTTATTGGCTCCTTTTAACTAGACTGGGTTTGTGATAAATTTAGATATTATTGAGACTTAGTATCTCGATTTACCCTCTAAATTTGCAATTTTTCATCCAATTTTGTTGTTTATATCTCTATAGTGACAATGTTTAGATATCATTCCATTTTTTAAACTACTAAATAGTTGTGGTACCTTGTCTGTGCATGGGTATATATATTGAGATTATGAAAAAGAAATGACTAATATAGTCTGTGTTCTTAAAGTCCATCTAGAGAACTTCCCCGTTGCACTAAAGATGCGAAGCATGATTTTGTTATCACATGTCTCTTGATACTTTCGTCCCAGATATTAATCTCAGCCTCATTCATGCAAATCCCCCTGTCATTTTGTTTTATGAAACTGATGTGTTATTAATGTTACATATTATCAGTTGATGGTGAAATTGGATGGGGAGTGACACTATTTTTATGCTATAAGCCTGAGCCACCCTTAAAATATTACCCCTGTACTATTGAATTAAGGTAATTTGTTTGATTTTGGAGAAGAATTTTAGACACCAACTCCACTGATGTGGTCGCCGGATGGATTCACTTTGTCATACGATCTAATACGTGATTTATTCAATTTTGAAATTTTCTTTTACGATAATGAATAATTAATTTTTATGTTGCAAGAGATTATGGCCTAAAAGAATCTTGATTGTTTTTACTTTCTTTTGGAGGTAAGCATTTTTTCTTTTGGTTTCCCAGATTATTTTTTGATTTATATATATGCAGTTGATGTTATTTAGAACACTGGAGCAAACTTTCTCTCTCTACTGAGAGTGCCCATTCTCTCTTTACTGAGAGTGCAGGATTCCACACATGTGGAGTCAACATCCAAAAACATTCCTTCCAAAAAACATTCCTTCCTTGTTTTTCCGAAACCTGATGTGGTGTTCTTAGCAATTTTGGCTTGGTCTCTTTGTATGTTTTGTGAACCTTTCTACTCGTCTTTTTCTTTTCCTCTTTTGTTCCGCCGTCGAGGATAAAACCCTAATTGTCTTTTTGTATTTTTTTGTCTCGGGCTTTCTAAAATCTCTTCTTCCTTTAGCCCTAGCCCTTTTCCCTTATCCTCATCCATGTATTAGTTCTACTTTTGACCTCCCCGGTTTTTTGTTTAGAATAGTTGTTTTGTTTTTTATTTTTATTTTTATTTTTTACTCTTATTTTTCTTATTTTCTATCTCTTCTAACATCTTTGGTGTTTGTTTGTTTGTTTTGCGCTTTCCTCGTTGCCTCTCTCTTGATTTTCTATTTTTTTCAGTCGTCTAGACGTCTCATTGAGATACGTGGGTTGGTGGGGGTTCCCTATTAGTATGGATTCGGACATTTCGAGGCTATTGAAATTTAAATTGGGGGAAGAGGAGAGCGAGGAGTCATATTAGTGGAAGCGGATGTTGAAAAATCTTGAAGAATGTCGTAATAGTTTGTTCGCGAAGGTCTTCGGATCAAAAAAGCTAACTACGGTGAAAACCACCATGGGGTCGGCCTGGGCTACACAACACTCATTTGGGATGAAAGAGCTAGGACATAATACCTTTCAATTCACTTTCAGCATCGAGAGGCGATAAGATGAAAGTCTATAAGGGGGCCCTTGGGCGTTTGACGGACAATATCTTACGCTTAATGAATGGGTGATGATATCCTGGGCCGAGTTAATAAGCGTAATAAGGTAAATCTATGGGTACAAATATGGAATCTACCTCACAGAATGGATGGCCATGGAAACGGGCTCAAGATAGGCAAGCTTTTCGAACGTTTGCGATGTTATTATACGATTCAGGAAGCACCAAAAGCGGATGTATCAAGATTAAGCTCACGATCAATTTGGACAAACCAGCTGATTAGAGGTACTCGGATATCCCTGGGAAAGAAGTCGATATGGGTTGAATTAGATATGAAAACTTACTTGGTTTTTGCTTCTTTGTGGGCATGTGGGGCATGCCGAGAGAGTGTGTACAAAGAAAAAGGATGATTTCTCCAAGAACACGGTAAATAGCGGACAATATGGAGAATGGCTACGTGCGGAGATACCTAGGGGCAAAGGTGAATAAAGGGAAAGGAGTAAGGAAGAAAGTGAGGAGAACATGATCAGAACCTCCTCAACTATAAAATTTGGTGTAGGTGGATCAAGTAACATAAAGTCCTCAACCAGGGCAACAAAGGAACAAGTGGTAGCCCCGGTGATATTGAGAAGATCGATAAAGCTATTGAGAACCCACATCGAGAAGGTGTAACACCTTCCCCGTCTATGAAGGAAAAAGAAGATAATCAAGCACGGGATAAATCCATTGTTATATTTTGTGGGATTGGGAGATGAAATCATTGTCACGGAGAAGATGAATTCAAACTTTATGGAAGTCGGCGGTATTGGGACATCACGAGAAGAAATCCTTGGTACAAAACCTTGAGAAAAGGATATGAAGACCTCTCGCAGGAATCACCAAGAATTCCACTTCAACCCATTTCAACTAATATGATGGTCCCAAGGAGTAAGGACAGTTAAAAAGGGGAGAAAGAAATAGGGTGCGCCGATAATTATTGAAAATAGGAGAAATGGTCGGAAAACATCCCATTACTACCAAATGTAGTGGCTTGCGGGAAAAAGGAACATAAACCTTATTGGCGATAGTAATGAGATTGGGTCTGTTGTCACTAAGAAAGCTAAAATGGAGTCGATTATCTCCTTTGCTTATCCAGGAGGTTGCGGGTGCCGACCTAGAATGGCCCCTCGGTGATCAATGAGAGTCGGGATGTGGAGTTATAGAGGTTTGGGAGGACTCTACAATTGCCCGATTTAAGGAAGCTCTTAGAGCCCATCTCCCGAGTTAGTGTTTTTGAGTGAGACGAAGCAAAAGAAAACTTTTATTGACACGAGTGTGCAAGAAAATGAAACTGATTCATAATTGGTTTTGTGTTAACCCGGAGGGCAAAAAGTGGTGGATTGTTCGTGTGTTGGTCGATAAAATACAAGTGGTTAATTTGGCTCATTCGAATTTGTTTGGAAGTGGAATTTTTGATTGAGGGGTGTATTGTTCTATGTGGGCTATCATCGTATATAATAGTCAGGATGACTACGTCGATTCAAGCAATGGGAGTACTTGATTGATAGAAAAGGGCAGTGGGGTAATTTTTGGTTTTTAGGTGGAGACTTCAATGATATTCTTGACAATGAGGAGAAAAAAAGAGCGAGAATGAGAACGGAGAATAGCATGTCAAAATTTCGAGATTTCGTACACCAAATGGGTATGGGGGAGGTATCGTGGCAAGGTTATAAGTTTACTTGGGCGAATAATCGAATGGATGAGGGTTTTGTCGATGAAACATTGGATAGGATATTTGGATCTCGGTGATCGCTTCTTAAATTCCCAAATGCTATAGTGGAGAACATTGAAAAAGTGGCATCAGATCATAATCTCCTTGTTCTTAATACGGAACCTGCTAAATCTACAAACCCACTAACACTTTTGTTTAATTCTTTTTAATATTTTGCTATATTTTTATAATATTTAGTTCGCTAATTCTTATTTGTATTCTTTTTTCCTTATTGTTTCCTTAAGAATTTAGTAAATATCAATATCTTTATTTAAATAACTCAAATTTCTCTTTAAAAAAAGAAATAACTTAAATTTGAAAAAAATACAATTGTAAGTGGTAAAAGGGTATGGGTAGGGTATGAATACCCGATCTGGGGATGGGTATGAAAATAGAATACCCGATGGGTATGGGTATAGGTATGTGTATGAGTATAATAAATGGGTATGGGGATGGAGGATATAGAATCCTACCCGAATCCTACCCATTGCCATCCCTACGCTCTCCTCTCTCTCTCTCTCGCTCTCGCCCCTCTCTCGCCTCTCGCCTCTCTCGCTCTCCTCTCTCGCTCTCGCTCTCACCCCTCTCTCGCCTCTCGCCTCTCTCTCTCTCTCTCTCGAACAGGTATGTATTTCACAACCCTAAATTTGTAGATTATTTGGGTATAAATTTGTAGGGTTTGTAATTTGTAGAAATATAAATTTTTAGGGTTTGTAATTAAATTCTTACTCTTATTTGTAGTGTTTGTAATCTGTAGAAATATAAATATCAAGTCTAATTTATCAAACTCTTTGTTTTCCTAAATGTGTTTAGAAAGGAAAGGACCCTAGTCAATGTGATAATTTGGAATTGGTATGCCTTTTATGTAAGTTGGCTAATGAAATTTTAGGAATTCAATTTTTGGGCGCTTTATGATGATAGTGTGGCTGTGTTATTATTTGTTTGTAATGGTGCGGTTGTTATTGGCTCCTTTTAACTAGGTGGGTTTGTGATAAATTTAGATATTGTTGAGACTTAGTATCTCGATTTACCCTCTGAATTTGCAATTTTTCATCCAATTTTGTTGTTTATATCTCTATAGAGACAATGTTTAGATATCATTCCATTTTTTAAACTACTAAATAGTTGTGGTACCTTGTCTGTGCATGGGTATATATATTGAGATTATGAAAAAGAAATGACTAATATAGTCTGTGTTCTTAAAGTCCATCTAGAGAACTTCCCGTTGCACTAAAGATCGAAGCATGATTTTGTTATCACATGTCTCTTGATACTTAGTCCCGGATATTAATCTCGGCCTCATTCATGCAAATCCCCTGTCATTTTGTTTTATGAAAGCGATGTGTTATTAATGTTACATATTATCAGTTGATGGTGAAATTGGATGGGGAGTGACACTATTTTTATGCTATAAGCCTGAGCCACCCTTAAAATATTGCCCCTGTACTATTGAATTAAGGTAATTTGTTTGATTTTGGAGAAGAATTTTAGACACCAACTCCGATGTGGTGTGGGATGGATTCAGCGTCATACGATCTAATACGCAGATTTATTCAATTTTGAAATTTTCTTTTTCGATAATGAATAATTAATTTTTTATGTTGCAAGAGATTATGGCCTAAAAGAATCTTCAGTTGTTTTTACTTTCTTTTGGAGGTAAGCATTTTTTTCTTTTGGTTTCCCAGATTATTTTTTGATTTATATATATGCAGTTGATGTTATTTAGAACACTGGAGCCAAAAATTTATTGAAATAGTTTTAATGATCTGTAGCATTGCAGTGTTAAATGTCCGCCAAATCTACGATTATTATTAGGTCGCCTTGCCACTAAAGTTCTAGCATTTTAGATTAAAGTTCCTGAGCTGTAGCATGTAACATGTGGTTTGAGGATGTTGTGATGCCTTTTCTCTTCAAAGTACATTTGGATATGGTTGGATATTGGACTCTCGAAAAGCCCACTATTTTTAATTTCTTTTTTTTTCTTTTGTTTTTGTTTTGTTTTTTGTTTAATTTCTTTTTTTAGTGCCTGGGACTAATGCAAAATGGGTCATAGTTTCTCGCTTTTCTCTTGAGGACATGCAACATTGAATGTTTATATTTCCTCATTTGCTTTTATTTGATTTAAAATAAAATTAGTGGGGTTGATGACTAAACAAAGCACTAATTAGAAAGATTAGGCAAGATTAGTTTTGCATATTAAATTTGAATGTTAATGTTATACATGCTTAATTTAAAATTTTAGGTTTATATATAATTTTTATTATTTTTTTGGCTTGTAGCCCGATGGTGGCCCATTTAGCCCGAAGCCCGTATAATTTTTTTTTTGAGCAATATGCTTCTTTTTTTTTATCTTTTTGCAGGTTATTGATAGCTTGTGGATTGACAGATTAGAGCCCTCTGTAGTTCGTCCAGCGTGTCTTTTTGCATGTAGTTTATGTGTTGGGTCCTAAGTAAGTAATGTTATTTCCCTTTCATTCTCTTTCCTAATATTTACATAAAAATACTAGTATAGAAAGAATGAAATAGAAATATATAACTGTGAAAAAAGTTTGTGAGTTCACAAAATTCCCTAATTGGATTAATTTTCCTATAATCATCACTTTTACAAGTTATGAATCAATAACATGTAAAATATAATACCAAGTGTCATCTAATTAACTTGATTTCAATTAAACCTTGTTTGTTCTTTAAAAACAAAAAAGACGGAATAATAACAAAAGGTTTAGTCTAATTGCAAAAAAAAAAAAAAACTATCTTTCGTAATTACAATATGTTATCAATTGTTGTTAATTTGTAGATTAATGCCCCCTACGACTTGGGTGATATTACCAAGATTTTCAAGCATAGTATCTACGTAAACGGATACAACTGGAAGAGTGTTCCGGATGATAAGAAGGAGCATTACTTTGAGGAGTTCATGGTAAGTTAAGTAACTTAATATTCATGCATATTACTATGTAGTTGTTGATTTTCTACTTTGAAGTAGTTAATGTGTGTTGAACATTATGTTGTTGGTTTGTTTTTGTTTAGGTTTGTTGGTTTTTTGTTAGAAAATGGTTTGATGCGTGTTGAACACGCTGTTATTGTTGATGAATATGTATGGTGTTGGTATTGTTGGTGAATATTTGAGTTATTTTTGTTTAGATTCTCACTGGCATGTCAAATATTTAGGGAAAATGCTGCCGAATTTATTTTATGTTATTTTGTTGAGAATATTTTCCTATAATTTGTCATATTATACTTTGGCATTCTTTATTTTTAGGAAAATTATTGTCGAATTTTACATAGTCTATATTAGTCTAGCAAAGTGGCATGAAAAATATTAGCCCTTTTGATTTCAACGTAGAAGGAGTAGTACATATATACTAGTATGATCAATCTTGGTGGATAGATGAAGGATTTTGTGGTGGTTGACAGATGTTGGGTTGTGATTGGATGGATATTTATGCCAACTTGTAAAGGGGTCCCATTGTTTGGAAAAAAAGATGAATATACATAGTCATCAGTTTGTCTCCCTGCAAAACTCCATGGAAAAGGACTTCTCAATTTTGATGAACTTATTCTTATTTGTTTGTCTCAACATGTCTTGGGAAATTGATGCTAAAAGCCCGATTTTCAGGGTGGATTTGGATGCTACTTAAATTGGTTTTCAATGTTTAGGGATAATTACAAAAAACTACCCTTGATGTTTAGCGTAATTACTAAAAAAACCCCGATGTATTACACAAACACTCTCAATAGGTGCAATTTGTAAAATAGAAACAAATGTCAAGGGAGTATTTGTGATTTTGAGTTGTTTTTGTTTAGATTCTCACCAGGCATATGTCAAATTTTTAGGGAAAATGCTGTCGGAATTTTATTATGTTATTTTGTTGGGAATATTTGCTTATACTTTTTTTGTCATGTTTGTTTCGTATTATACTTTGGCTTTGTTTATTTTTAGGAAAATTATTGTCGAATTTTACATAGGCTATATTATCTTGATATATTGCGCGTACTAAATAATTATATTTTTTGTTTGCAGAAGCATTATATGTGGGATCCAGCTGTTGACAGTCAAATTCATGACGTGTTCATGCATCAGGCCTCGAAACTCTACAGTTACATGATAAGCAAATTTAAGACCCGAGAAAAGAAAAAAAGAACTGACCCACGTAGTGTGCGATGATGCATGGAGGACCTGGTTGGTCTATTGAGTCGGCCGGAGGTTGTTACTATTTCTAAGAAGCGAGCAACAACAGGATGTCGAGACAGTCCGCTGGATCCGATTGTTCGCCATTGTGGAGGTTCCCGCTCTTACATTGGGCATGCCATTGCTTTTGTAAGTTATTTTAGTTTAAATTGTAATTATTTAAAGTTTTTATAAAATTATTATGAGGTTTTTTTAATACTTGTCTTTTTGGATGCAGGAGAAGAAGACAGGCGGACTCTACTACGTATGATACTTTTTTTTTGCGTACACATATGAAGCAAAATTGTACATTTGTGGATGGGAGGTCTAAGCAAGTATCTGTAAGTATAATTTTAGAATACTTTTAAACTGGTTATAAATACATAAAAATGGTTTTTGTAATGTAAGTTAATATTTTTTGCGGGAGGATGTGGAGACACGTTTAGGCATTGTTGCACCGGAGGCGAGAGAGAGCCCGCGAGAGATGAATGGGATTTTCCTCGATGTTGTTGGGATAAAAAGCGGCGGGTGTACGGTGCTTGGGTCTCAGGCGTATTTGTTTACCAACATTGGTGGTTCCAGCGCTCCACCATTCGATGAGGAGGCAATGAGGAGATAGGTCACACAGCAGGTGACCGAACAGGTCACACAACAGGTGACCGAGCAGGTCACACAATAGGTGACCGAGCGAGTCATTCTGAATGGTGATGCGGTCGGGTGCTCTGAGATGGATTTGGCGAAAGGTGTCGCGTCATCAGTGGCAGTGGCGGTATGTCTTGGAGCGATTGGAAAATGAACGTCATGAGCGCATTGATTGCGATCCAAATATCGAGTTAGTACGCATGATGATAAGTCGCGCCGCCATGGACAGATGCCTCTCCTTTACAACCATGCACAAATTGGATAAATTCTAGACATTGTATATTTTAGATTATATATGGATGTATTGCGGATTTTTATAACTATAAATGTTTGGCATGGTGTTTTTGTAAAACATATATTATTTTGGCGATTATTGATAGATTATATAGTTTATATAAATGAATTTTTGTAATTTGAACGTGCATTGTTTTTATAGGTTTTTAATTATATAAAATAAATTAAATATAAAATAATATTTTAAAAATAGTGACGGATACAATCCGTCGCTATTTGCTAAGTGCAAGACTTAGTTAGCGACGGAAACTTCCGTCGCTAATGTTAAACCCAAAAAATCAATTTAGCGACGGAAACTTCCATCGCTAATCCGTTGCTATTTAATAAAACTAGCGACGGCAAAGTCCGTCGCTAATATTAGAATCAAAGTTAATTGACGCAATTTAGCGACGGATGGTTCCGTCGCTAAATTTAGTAACGGATTTGTCGTCGCTAAATCCGTCGCTAATTCGTCGTCCATTCCATCGCTTCGATTCAAGATTGCAAGCGAATTTTTAATTTTTTAGCGACAAAGTTTTCATTAAGCTATTTTAGCGACGGATTATAATATCCGTCGCAAAAACATTAATGACGAGCTAAATAAAGACGGAATAAATCCGTCGTTAATCCGTCGATAAAATATTTAGCGACGGTTTTTATGGGCTTAGCGACGGATATTTCCGTCGCTATTTTGCGATTTTCTTGTAGTGTTATGTCATGTTTTTGTTTTTTTCTAGCCATTATCTTGAAAACCCAATCAAACAACAATAAAATAATTGGAAACAAAAGACATGGGTTGAGTTTTATAAATTAACAAAAAGAATGATTATCAAAACACATTGTATTCAAGACATATAATTCTCTGAGGCCGTCTAATGGATTTAAATGCATGAGACGGATTCAACTCATGAAAACAAGTTTGACCAAAATTTAAATTGTTTGTCTAATATGTATTATTTTATAACCCATCACGAAATTAAATCGTGAGTAAGTCTCATATGAATTTTTGTCAAATAAATATAATATGTTCGAATTCTCCTTTTTTAAGGCTTCAACTATGACTAAGATAAAACAAAAACTAGAGATAGACAACTTATAATTATATTATAGTTGAGTAAAGTTTCAAGTCTAACATATAACTTAGGACCAAAAATGTAATAGTTTTAATAAAAATATGAGTTTGAAAAATAATACAAGAAAAATATAATTCGGGCGGATAAATTATTTAATGTGGTATTACGTATCCCAATTAATATTAGATATTGAAATCTACACACAAGGCAAATTGATGGCCTATTAGTGTTTGATTCCCAATATATATATTCTGATCGTGGAACATGCGACTATGTGATGATTGTCAGACGGTAAAATTATTTAATTGTCACGTGAACATGTGATGATATTGTTTAAAATTATTTAATTTGATACATTGTAAATGATGTTGTCGGCTATTGTTTGGACTCACTAACTCATCATTTTTATGAAATTATGCTATAAGATGTCTGCCCTCTGATAGAGGGTGCTGCGGAAGAAATTAGGCACTGAACTTAGGTCAGCAAGCTCTCTAAGACTAGCTAGCTTAACGCCCTATTCTCTATCCTTCTTAGGCAGTCGCCATCACAATTGGAGTTCAGTTCCTCCTTCTTACTTCGTCTCAACCAATCAAATGGCATGGGAGAAATCGTTCTATCTATTAGTTAGGCATTCGCGAAAGGAGAATAGAGTAACGAGAAAGACGTGTAGTAGTAGAACAGAGGTTTATAAGGAATCTTAATTCATTTTAATTACTAGCTTTGTGATCTTCATATCTTCACTGATCAAACTATTTTAGTTCCACAATATTAACTTTTTTTCCCCGAACATTTTCCATTAAAATAAAAAGGAACTTCCCTAATAAAAATATTTTAGTCTGAAACTTAGTGTGACCAACTAGGGACCTGGATCCTCTCCATTTAGGGGGTGTAAATTTCTTGTGTATTTGGAGAGAGAAAGACACATGTGCATCTATACATACACCTATACATACATATACATATATATAAGTGTATGTATAGATGTACATGTGTCTTTCTCTCTTCAAATGCACAAGAAATTTACACATCCTAAATGGAGAGGATCCATTTCCGACCAACTAGAAAGTCGAAATAAAGAATAGGTCTCCGGTCAAACCATCTGATGGATCTAATAATTTATTAGACGGATCCTAAAAACTAATCCATACGCAATCCATTCACAACACCAACTCAACCAAAAAAACAAATTGTACCGCGGGCGTGACAGGTTGGCAACTCGAAAACTTTAATTGTTGCCTATTAAGTTGGTTTTATACCAATGTATTGAGTATTCTAGACTAGGATTTTGCGTTGTTTTTTTTTTGTGTATTTTAGTGTCGGTTGAGTCCTTTTTATTTCATTAGGTGTCGTTAGAGAGTCGATATAAGGTATAGTAGCTGAAGGACGATGAAATTGATGAACGTGTTGGCAATGAATAAATCGCATTTAAGAAGAGAAAAGGTGGAAAAAGGTCGCATGTGGCCGAGCGCCGCAATGCAGGGTGCTAAAACAGTACAAAAACAGCCTAGAGGAGCGTCATAGTGCGCGTATATAGATAGGCCTGGGCTATGTCATATTCTTCCGGGTTGTTTAGGGTTTTGGGCCTATAAATACAAGAAGTCACGCAAGGAACAAGGGTTGTACATTTTTTTGAGCACGGCGCAAGGAAAAAAACACGGAGCTAGGGTTCGGGACGACAATTGAAGGCATATCTCATTTGGACACAGAGAGGATTCCTTCTATTCTCAATTCAATTCATTCTTTGTTTTTCCTCATCGATTCTTGAGATGTATATTTACTTCTTAATGAGTTCTTGTACATCCAATATGAGCAAAACCTATTTTTCTAAGAATTGATGTAACTTACATTTAAACCTATATTATAAGATTCGCATGTTATTTAATCTATTTTTTCTATTTGAATGGATTGCATCGGGATTATCTGATCAATAATTTAGATTGTTTGGTGTGTTTGATTTGACACTCGCGTGAAGATATAGCATAACCTAGGGTTTCATAGAACCTAGAGGTTTTTGAATCATTTGAAGCATGTGATAGAATATTCATCGAGCACATTAGAATTTTATTTATGATTTTAATAGAGATCACTTGGCACTCGAGAGAAGAAATGATAAACAGTAGGAATATTTGTTTAATTTTAAATAATGTGTGATTAGTAAACTGGATTGAGAACATAGGGGATAACTAGGTAAATCAACCCTCTAGAATTCATCTCTTAAGTGTTTGATAATTTGTCTTAACAAATTTGTTAGTTAATTTTAGTTTTCATTTTAGTTTAACAAAATCTCTCTCTTTTCGATTTCTAGATAGAGTTAAGCTATTTTTATTACAACATGAATGTATTGAATCCACCTGGGACTTCGCAATCAACGGAATTTATCTTATATCAACAACAGGAATGTATTGAATCCACCTCTGGGTTATCCCAACCAATCCAGTTCTAATGCACCCAGAGGCGAAAAGAAACAGTCGCTAGAAGAGATAATCGGCTCATTCATAGTAGAGACCAGCTATCAGTTGAACAAAAGTGATGCGCAGATTGATAATCTCGATAGAAAGATGAATACAATGGAGATGCATATTAGGTCAATCGTGACAGAAATGGGTCAGTTGGTGACAATAGTAAATTCATTGCAGCAGAGAGAAAAGTTTCTGAGTGATACAGAGGTTAATCCGAGAGAACAGTGCAATGCAAATTATGTGAAAAGTGAGGCGATAATTCAACTTGCACCCGAACAGTCGCCCATTTATGCCAAGGGAGTGGAAACCAAGAAAATGAAGTTGGAATAGTTTGAGACTGTCTATCTGACAGAGAAATGTAGTGAAATAGTGCAGAGTAAACTACCTTAGAAAATGAAGGGCTCCAGAGAGATTTACTATTCCTTGTACTATTGGAGAAGTTTTCTTTGAAAAGATACTTTGTGATCTTGGTTCCAATGTGAATCTTATATCTCTCTCTGGTGTTAAGAAGTTTGGGCTTAGGGAGGTGAAACCATCTAATTTTACATTGCAATTTGCATATCGATCCATAATGGAGAATGTGTTAGTAAGAATTGATAAATTTGGTTTCCCTATGATTTTTGTAGTTTTGGACATAATGGAGGACCAGAATATACATATAATCTTTGGTCGACCATTTTTAGCTACATCAAGAGATTTGATTGATGTTGAAGTGGGGGAGCTAATATTTAGGTCAATCAGGAGGAAGTTGTATTCACCATCCATCCAACCAAGAGGCTTAAATTTGAATCCAATGATGGTCATCAGATGGATGGGGATATAGTTGGAGATATTGGAGGTTGGGGAGTATCTAAGGTAAAAGTGGATAACGTATTGGAGCTCCAACTTGAGGATAATCTGACAAAATCTGGCTGAAGATTGTACATTTAGCACTTCTTGGAAGGCAACACAATCCCCTTTTATTGCTAGCGTATTATTAATATAGTTTAGTAGTTATTTTTGTTTTTATTGCATCATAGTAGATTTTGCACTTTTCGGAGTAGCGAGTTGCATCATATCCCGACCCCTTATTTTTACAGGTGAGCAAAGTATTATGATTGCGCAGCAGGCCAAAATTGACTCAGGCCTGCCAGCGTCGCAACGCACCCCCCTAAAAAAGGTATATCCCCAAATGTTGTGTGACGCTACAACACCCATAGAGGCGCGCTACGGTGCCCGCTCGCCCAAGATGCATTAAAATCTCCCAAGCCCCTCTTTTGATTTAAAACACAATAATCCATCCTTGGCATGGTACTCGACAGACACACATTTTCATCACCAAACAATTCACACAGCTCCCATTCTCTTTTCACAAGAAAGCAATCCCACACCACACACATGATCTTCATCTTCTCCACTCATTATTTGGTAAATTTGCTTCATCTCAATACCCCTCCCCCATAGTTCATCTCTAGTCCTTATGTGATTTTGTGGTTTGTGGTGGTTTGGGATAATTGTTGTTGTTTTGTAGATTGTGTAGATGATAACCCACTTTCAAAACTATACTAAAACTTGACACTGTACGCTTGCGGTAAGAATTTTTCGATCATTGCCCACTAGTTAAATATCTCAACCCCGACACTAATTGATTTCTCTCTACATCACATTATCAAAGTTTTGCTTATTAATTTTCACGTGAAGAAGAAGTTGTTGGAGAAGTTCGCGGTAGCTAGAGAGGACGTTCGACCCAAATATCTTTGATATATGTCTCATCATATGTAGTTCCATTAACATTTGATTCATGATTCGTAAAAAACCTTTTGCTCTCATTTTATGGGATAATTTCATTTTTCATACCCAATCTATACCCGAATTTCACTTTTGATACCCATGTTTTCAACCTAATCAAGATTAGTACCTAATGTTTACAAAATTAATCATATTTGGTACCTTTCCGTTAACTCTCCGTTAACTCTACGATTTAACTTTGTTATAGCGGGTTTTCTTCTTAGAACAACCTTTCGGTTTGATACCTAATGTTTTATGAATAATCTCTTCGGTACCCATACTTTATACGCTACAATAATGGAAATAGTCCATTACGACCATATCGAGGCCCAACATGCTTAGTAAAATTAATAAATCCCTTAAAATTCATACCTCTTTTGGCCGAAACACTGCCGGGTTAAGTGGTTCGCAACGCCACCGATCGGAAAATTACTACCCCGGATCTTTTGACAAACAACTCCTCATTTTGTTCAACCTCACCCTCGGGAAGATGATGCGCAGCAAGTTATCCAGGCCCCTTCAAAGCTTTTGCTCGGCCACGACCTCGGTTCGTTTCCTACTCCAGGCGTAAAATTATTTCTTCAAAGGGATAGATCAATAGAACACTATGAACACATGTTGAACAAAGGCCTTTATTTTATTAAGAACTTAAAGAAAAATTTATTACATTAGTAATCTCCTTTTGGGAGGAGAAAACTTGTTTAGCCTCTCATTATTGAGGCTTGCACTCGAAAAATACATAAATTTAAAAACTAAACACTCAAACTTATTACAAATTTTCACTCAGATTTTATTGTAAGAAAACTAAGGGAAATGTTCGATGTCCTCGGCTTCCTTCAAATCCTGCAATTTATAGAGGTAAGTCCAGGACTTCAAAGGCGGACTTCAAATCTTGGCGATATATGATGGCGTCACCGCTTACGTCATATCCCACATTATTGCCTCGACTAGTTTTCTTTTTCTCCGCGTGACTCGGCCCGTGTGATGTTTGTCGGGGAATCTTTTAAAAATTTGGTTTACGTGGTCCCAGGGATAACGCGTCTTGTGAGTTGGGCCCTTATCCTTTCGGCTACATGATCTTGTCGGTCGGGTTTGGGTGGAATCCTTTCTCAAAATCGGGTTCCTTTTGTTCGGGGCATGCATCTTGTGATCCGGTCGATCCAACGGCCAACATGCGCCATGTTCTGAGAATTTTCGGTAAGTTTCTTTGCTTGTCGGAATCTTGTTTTCCCGAGAATTCTTCTTTTGGTCTCGAAGAGTTCTTACGCAAACCCTGTGGTTGATCCGGTCATCGAATTTAAAAGGAAAGATCCATTCGCCGAAGTGCGGAAGAACTTGAATGGATATTTGACTTTGTCCATTTCGATTAGACAAACCCAAAGACCCCATGCTCAAATGCGGTAGAAGCCGTCTTGAGAAAATGCTCCTACTAACATCTTTGGTCCTTCTTCTTAGGTGAAGCGCTTAATATATTTTAAAGCATTTCCATCCGGTCTTCTTAGCTTGATGAAATGAAAAGCTTCATTAAAGCATTTCTTCATTTGGTTCGGGCCGCAGCGATAAAATACAATTCCAAAATATCTCCTACGGCCAAGTGTGGATTATTGGCCCAGGTCAAAATCGCTTCCCCAATCCATTTCGGTAATTTTGAGATTTACGGGAATCCTGGTGACACGGTATAGATTGAAGCTAAAGCTCCAAAAGTATACCATTCGATACTTCATTTGGATGACTTCTGGTTTCATCCAAACTGCGGGATACTTACGAGATATCAACCATTGTTTTCTGGGTTAATACCTTGTCTTGTAACTAGTTTCTCCCATTGCCTCGATATACTGCATAGGAGAAATCTTAATCTCGTCGATTTGAACCTTAGATTTGCACATGCGTGGCCTAAGATTCAACTCCCTCTTTTACCCAGAGGAGGTCTTTGGGTTGACTTGAAGACTCGGGTTGTGACAGGAGCTTCAACATTCGTTCTGATTTGTACACCTCGGGGGATACATCACCGCAACACTTGTGATTATGGTACTTGAATCCATAACCTCCGGGTTAGAGCCCGTACTCTCTCGGCCCCTTTTTGCACCGTAGGAGATGTGGCTGGAAGAGAGGCCCTTGCGGATCTAATAACAATTGTCCTTGAGCGAACTGGCATGCTCGTATTTGACTAGAAAGCGGATTTCTGGTCAGCTGTTGAAGTCGTCCGGCAAACACGCATTGAGACATAGTGTCCCAAAATCTCGTTCTAGACTCTCCAGGTTTTCCCGAGATGCCTTACTCGTTTAAGGACTTCGTCAACGCGCGTCCTTCCATCTCGTGTCAAGAAATCTGCAAGAATATTTTCATGAGATTTTATAATGAGAATATCATAATCATAATATTGACATTCACTTGCCATCTAAGTAATCGAGCCTTTTCTGGTTTTGATTCAATTTTATTTTCGGAAAAGCCTTGACACTTGAATTATCAATTTTTAAAGTATACTTCTTAGCTTGATAAAAATAACGGCCATTTTTTAAAAGCCTTTTCTAAGCGCAAAGAATTCTTTCTCATTGATATGCCATCTGTTTGCTTCACGGGTGTGAATAAACCGTTGCAATATCTGCGCATGGCACTTCTTCATTTGGTGTGACCTTAGTAAGAACTGTTGCCCACCAATCATCATCAACGGCATCCGTATAAAGAACCAGTTCATCCTCGTCTTGGGAATCGCAAGTTTTGGAAGCTTTTTACAAACTTCTTTAAGTTGCTTAATTCTTCTTGATGTTCATCTTCCCATTTGAATCTTGCATCTTTTTTTTAAGTAATGGGCTAAACACCTTCCTGTAGTATGCTAGATTGTTAATAAACATTCCAAAGCCAAAATTAACAACTCCCGAGAAAACTCAAGCTGCTTCTTATCTTTCGGTGTAATATCCGGAAATCACGTATCTTTTCCACAATATGATTCGTAGAATAATTCTAGATTCATCGATTTCAATTCCGAGGAATTCAATCTGTCTTGTTGCGATTACCGCCTTCTTTTCCGAAAGCACTAATCCTTCTTTGTGACAAACATCTGAAAATATTTCCAAATGTTTGAGATGCTCCTTCATGTTCTTTGATGCGATTAGAATGTCGTCGATATATACGAACATGAAACTGAAATAATCTTTGAAAAGATTATCCATCTTTCTTTGATATATTTGGGGTGCGTTAGCCAATCCCATAGGCATCACGTTCTAAATATAGTGTCCCTGTGGTGTAGAGAAAGTTGTAAACTTCTTACTTTCTTCCTCCATCTTAATCTGGTAGAATCCAGACTTACAATCGAACTTTGAGAATATCTTGGCACCTTTGATACAATTAACCAGATGTTCTCTGCTTGGGATATAGTATCCGTCGAACTCCAAAATGTTATTAATCCCTTTGTAATTAATAACAAGTCTTGGCTTTCCTCTTTTGATTTCTCCATGGTTTCTGACTAAGAATCCTGGTCATTGTATGGAGAAACTCCTGGTGAAATTAACTTAAGGTCAAGATGTTCCTTAAGTATCTTTTGCATATCCTCACGATCTTCCTGGTTCATAAGGATTGGTTTGAATCTTACGAACTCGTACTCCTTTCCAGGTTTAACCTTTAAGGAAGCTTTAAGCTCGTTCTTATCCCACCAAGCCAAAGGATCTTCATTGTAATTCCTTTGGATCTTCTTCTTGATATCCTCGAGTGATATTTGTTCCTCTATGGTTACATCACTCTGTGGATTCTCCATTAGACTCATCCATAATTCTGCAATGGCTTCTGGAGTGACTCGTTCTTCTCCTTGTACTTGATGGCTCAAAAGCTACCTTTAAAACCGTAGGCAAGTGCACCTATCGTTTTATAGTATAGATTATTGAGTACCGAGTGTCATTCCCACGAGGATTATAAGTACTAATAATTACCGTCTTTTTGTTATTTAATCTAACAATTTTCAGAGTTTTTGTTTGATAAAGAATCTAAATTATCGAAGTGTAAAAACGAAGTAAAATTTGTAGAATAAGAAATCAAGAGATAGAAGTGTGTTTGAATGTAAATCCCTCTAGAATGTTTTTGTGATTTGACAAGTTAAAAGATTCAACCATAAGCCCTTAAGCAAAAACCAACCTCTTTTAATAAAATCTCATGCTATGTGGACCGTAGAAATTTCGATTTAAGTTAATCCCTTTCTCAAGGCGAAAAACTCCTAATCTCAAGTTGATTAACTGAAATCTCTTTCTAGTTAAAACCCCAAGATTGCATTATAACGATTTATTAATTCCCATATTAGGTTTGACCCTAATCCGGAAGATTTATGTCGTCTATATCTAGGATTGCATGCAACTCTTTTCACTTATATAGGTTCTATTTCACCATGAATCTCTCGATTTCCCGGATGAAAAATAAACTTCAAATCAATATTGCGCATATATCAATTCGAATGAACGAAGCATAATATAAGTAAATCACACAAAATATGAAGATTTTATTAAAAACATACACACCTTAATCACAAATCCATTCTAGAGTTCATTACATTCAAACACTAGGAGTTTTAGCTACACATGCTTTTGACACAAGAATAAATTACACAAGAAGATGTAAACATTGTAGACATGGTGTACTTATCTTTATCAAAATCTCAATTGACTTGATGATGTTGCTCCAAGCCTTCTTCCCCAATGTTGCCTCAAGCTTACTCCTCCAAGACCTCTTGATCCCAATTCCACTCAAAATGTTAAACACTATGAATCTCTATGAATGAATATTACATGAATGATTTTCCAACTCAAACTCTTGGCTTTTATAAGCACCATCTTGTGAAATACCATATTAACAAATGCCCCATTTCCATGCTTGTTAGTTGAATCATTGTGTGCACATTCATGGTTGAGTTGGTTGAATCATTGTATACACATGATGATTGAGGGAATATGGGGACATGTTGCAGCAAAATTGGGTGTTAAAGGTGTATAAAAGTGGTCAAAAGGCTTGGTAGGTGAGTTTTCCATAATTTTCACATGGAAAAGTTGCAGGGGTCCGGACACGCCAGTGTCGGGCAAAGACGCGGCCGGCCGTCTTTGCACAAATTTTTCGGAAAATTGCACGACACGGCCGTGTCGTGTGACACGCCAGGCCGTGTTGTGCGTGCGACACGGCCGTGTTGTACAACACGGCCAGGCCGTGTTCGGGCCTGTTTTTGTGCGGTTTTTCCTCCTCTTTTGATCCCCTTCAACATGGCCGTGTTTGGTGACACGGCTTGGCGTTTTGGACCCTTTTTCCAATTTTTATCCAATTTATTTCTTCTTTTTTGAACATGGCCATGTTACTTGACACCCAAGTCATGTTGAGTGATTTTCTTGCCTTTTTTCAAGTAATATTGGCTTCACATTGCTCCAAATTGCTCCACCTATAATGTTAAACACATCACACTATGAAATGCTACAGAAATACTTGAGAAACTATGATTTTTCTAACAAAACAATTCAAAAACTATTGAATTAATAATATAAAATATGTACAAAATGACACTTATCAAACCGCCTCCAACTTGGAAATTTTGCTTGTCCTCAAGCAATTTTTAAAACAGAGAGATGGGTTGAAAACAAAAAAGAGATATCTATTTTCACAATTTCGATATGATTGAAGTGAACTACTAACCTTTTCCTTCCCAATTAAGTCAATCCATCCGTTTTTCAAATCAACCAATTTGTTAAAAAGAGAGTGACTTCAATAATTGGAATCTTTCAAAACATCACAGTTGTCATATCACGAAAAATTTGTCGTTCATATGCTTAGATTAAATACAAAAATGCAATGATAAAAGGAGAAGTTCAAAACTCGGGTCTTTTCAATTTTTTTTTCTTTTTTTTTTTTTTTTATATTGCAAATATAATTATAAAATCAGGACATTTTTGAGGCAAACTTCCACTAGGTTTAAATTTTGAATGTCTTTTCAAAAACTCCTAGGGTGGTGTCCCATATTCATATTTGTGTCGCCGTTTTACGTAAGAGACAAACATGGGGCTCATGAATGCTCCTAGTTACTAAGCAACAACAAACAGAGGAATATAACCTCGAATTGTCCCTTTATATAACAGATTAGCACAATTTTTTTTTTTTTTTTTTTCAAACCCGAGTTATGGTTTCTCTAGTGATCATGACACAAAGTATCTAAATATAAGCAAAGTCCAAGCTAACTTCATGACATTAAACTCTTTTGGCCAAATTCATCCTTTTACTAGAGTCACGCAGTTTAAAAACATTTTGGCGATTTGAGTTTTCAAAAAGATGACTTTTTCGGGATAAAAATGGTCATAACCAATCCACAACTAACCTATCTAATTGTAAAAAAAATCACCTCATGTTTGTTTGCAAGGTATTGATAAGGTGCGTAAAAAGAAAACGAAATATCCACAAAGAAAGCTAAAACACGCAAAGCTAAAGAAAATAGTTCAAATCCAAGCGTTCTAACAAATCTCACAAAGAAAGCTAAAACACGCAAAGCTAAAGAAAATAGTTCAAATCCAAGCGTTCTAACAAATCTCGCCACCCCCAACTTCAAGGGTCACATTGTCCCCAATGTGAAGAGGAGATGGGATACAAAATGGAGCAAAGGAAACAAAAACTAAGACAAAGACAAATACGACCTTATGACGGTGGTGGGAAGTGTCCTTGAGAGAGATGCCATTGATGGAGTTGAGATAAAAGGGCATTTTGTTGTTGTTGGTCCTCTCGAATATCCCTAATGACGCCAAATTGCTTTGCTCCATCATTTGTTGTTGACGGTCAAGCATATTCTATTTGGCGTTCGAGCATCGTTTGTTGATATGATAGCATGTCTCTTTGGTGTTGTTGCTCCTGTAGAATAGCTTGAAGATTGACTTGTTCATGTGGTGGCGGTGGTGGTGGTGGGTGAGATGAAGTAGTATGGGATGGTGAACCCCTTGGAGGAGATGGGGATTCGGGAGCATCATCCTCTATGGGAGGTAGTTCGAGGCGAATTCTGTCATCCTCCGGATTGTGTCGCATACCCATCAACCAATTGTCACGATTACGAATTGTAGTTCGTGCCGGGTCGGGAAGTAATAGTCGTTGGGATGTATGTCGAAAAAGCAAGCAAAATTGATCATTGATTCTTTCAATTAATTTTATAGCAGTACATACCTCGAGATCAATACGATTGCTTCCTCGCGCTTGTTGTAAATCCGTTAAGTCATGCTCAAGTGAAGAGCAATTGGAGTAATTAGGCCTCCAACAAGGATTTTACTACAATCGCCCCGCCCGACTTTACGAAAATGGCGTGCTAAGTGAGACCGGTGTCAAGGTGTTTGCCATAGACCATAGCCCATAAAAACAATAGCTCGTCCTTCCTCAAATTCCCGTCACTTTCCCCCTACCGAGAAAAGTGTGCTAGCCATCACACGATGCATATAACGAAAACAAGGGTTTATTACGCGTGATACTTTAGCACGAGAAGCAACATAGTCATATGAAGGAGCTATTTCATTCCAAAACGCTGTGTGCATTAAAGTCGCTAGGAAAACGTCTCATTACCATCAATTGGAAGACCATATATTTGATTGAAGTCGGCAAGAGTCAATGTATACTCTTGATTGAACAAGCGAAAAGAGATGAGGCCGTCCCCTAGCATGAGTTCCGTGAGGATTTCGGCATTAAATGAGCTAAGGAATTCGGTGTGACGCGCTCATAAGTTGGTGCTTTCGCACCCATGAATTGTCCCCACCCAACTTGTTCAAACATCCAATCAATATCTTCTTGTAGCCCAGCGGTCTCTAATGTCATGGCGTCCAGGATACCTCGTGTTGTGCAATGGTTTACTCAACAATTGTTGATATCGGGTTGCTTGCTCGTCATCCCGGAATAGAATGCCATGACGATTACTTGGTGGATTAGCCGGGGGGGCGGTGAGAGCCATAGGGTCCCCGCACCGGAAGGAGCGGTAACTTCGGCCGTTTTGACATGGTAGTCTGAAAAAGGAATTTTTGATAGCAACATGCAATACAAGGATTACTATTAATATTTCTTTGAAAACCAACTATCCTATAAAAACCATGCCTCAATTAAATTCCCAACAACAACATCATCCCATCACCTTCAAGTTCTCATCAAAATAGCAAGTAAGTTACAACAAAGTACGGTTTCCATGCATGATCAATCATATGATTCTAACAATCAATCAATCAACAAACGCTCATATCGTTATATTTAGGCAACAATAAACCCTTTCATTCGTTTAGGACCAATTTTGTTGGTGAAATTAAGCAAGATAATTCCAACAATTGACTTCACATGATTTTGCCCATACAAATTTCAATAGCACATGGGGCCAACATTATCACCATAAAAAATCCAAAAATACCCTCATCTTCAACACAAATAATTAGGCATAAAAATTCCAAAAATTTAAGTTAAATCAAAAAGCCCTAAATGATAGAAATTTCAAACAATTATGAACAAATTGAAAGCATAAAAACAAAAATGATGAAATTAAACACAAAAAGTAACATAGAAAATCATACCTTGAAATAGACACCCATTAAGAGAAATCTCCCAAAACCCACAAAATTCCCAACAATCAATCGGTAGAAGTGTTGGCAATGGAGAAAAGATGGTGTTTTATGGAAGAATTTGAGTTTAGATGGAAGAGTGAGGTGAATTTGGGGGAAATTTTGGTGAAGAAGAGGGGTTTTAGGGTTTTGAAATGAAAAGAATCGAAAAAAAAAAGCGCCAAATCGACCCCTTCCTCTGTTTTTAACGGCCGGACACGGCCGTGTCGGGCGACACGGCCTGGCCGTGTTCAGGGCTGTTTGTTGAATAAAAATTTGGGCCCGAACACGGGCGTGTCGGGCGACACGGCCCGGCCGTGTTCGGGCCAATTTTCATTTTTTTTTTTTTTAAGGAAAAATGGGGAAAAATTTTTTTTTTTTTTGCCACGGCACGGCCATGTCGGGCGACACGGCCTGGCCGTGTTCGGGCTGTTTGTTGAAAAAAATTTGGGCCGAACACGGCGTGTCGGGTGACACGCCCGGCCGTGTTCGAAGCTGAAATATATTTTTTTAATTAAATATCATCCCGAGTAAAAAAAAATGAATCTAAGTAAAAATTTGAAACCAATTGACACAAAAATCATCGGGTTGCCTCCGGGTAGCGCTTCTTTAATGTCGTATAGCTGGGTGATTCACCTCTAATTGTGTGATGTATTTGGGAGATCCTCAAGCTTGAGGGAATCTCTATACTTATCATCGATGGTGCCCCCAAAATAAAGCTTCAGACGGTGTCCGTTTACCTTAAAGGTGCCCATTTCCTTGTGTGTAATTTCGATAGTTCCGTAAGGAAACACTTGAGTAATGTGATGAATGGCCGGACCACGGATTTTAACTTACCGGAAATAGGCGAAGTCGGGAATTGAATAGTAACACCGATCACCCGGTTGGAATTCCTCGTGTGCTTAATGTGCTTGTCATGCCATTGTTTCGTTCGTTCCTTGTAAATTTTGAATTCTCGTATGCGAATTTCGCCATTTTTCGAGTTCGTTGTCTGCAATAAACGGTTATTTCTCGCACTTGACAAGTCATAATTAAGCATTTTAATAGCCCAAAAGGCTTTATGTTCAAGCTCAACTGAGGCAAATGACATGCTTTACCATAGACGAGTCGGTATGGGGTAGTCCCTATTGGCGTTTTGAAAGCCGTTCTATAAGCCCAAAGGGCATCATCGAGTTTGAGGACCAATCCTTGCGAGAGTGCCCAACCGTTTTTCCAAAATTCGTTTTAATTCGCGGTTGGACACTTCGACTTGACCGCTAGTTTGGGGATGATAAGCGGTCGCGACTCGGTGTGTGACACCATAACGCTTCAAAACCTTATCAAATTGATTATTACAAAAGTGGGTGCCTCTATCGCTAATGATGGCTCGTGGTGTACCAAACCGGGTAAAAAGTTTTTGAGAAAATGCACCACCACTCGAGCATCATTTTTAGGTAAAGCTTGAGCCTCTACCCACTTAGACACGTAGTCAACGGCTACCAAAATATATTTGTTGCCCAACGACGGAGGAAAAGGTCCCATAAAATCAATACCCCAAACATCAAAGATTTCACAAACAAGTATACCGTTTTGGGGCATTTCATTTCTTCGAGAAATATTTCTGTTCGTTGACAACTATCACAAGTTTCAACATACCGTTTTGCGTCTTTGAAAAGTGTAGGCCAATAGAAACCCGACTCAAGGACCTTGCATGCCGTAGTATTTGCTTGATAATGTCCACCAGTGGGTCCTTTGTGACAATGATTCAAAATGGAGATGGTTTCGGGAAGTGCAACACACCTTCGTATGATTTGATCCGCACAAACTCGGAAGAGGTGGGGATCGTCCCAAATATAATACTTGAGGTCCGAAAAGAATTTCTTCTTTTGTTGATGGGTTATCCCTTTCGGGAGAATTTTTCTGCAAGATAATTAGCGAAATCTGCAAAACAAGGAATATCAATTGAAATTGAGTTAAGGGCAAAGAGTTGCTCATCCAGGGAAAGAATCGTTGATATGTCCATTGTGTTGCTCATCGGTCGGAGTGCTCAAGCCGAGATAGGTGGTCGGTGGCAAGATTTTCGGCACCCGTTTATCTTTGATCTCCACATCGAATTCTTGGAGTAAAAGAACCCATCGAATCGTCGTGGTTTTGCGTCATTTTGTCGAGCAAATATCGTAAGCGAGTGATCCGTATAGACAATGACTTTGGATAGAATCGGGTATGATCGAAATTTGTCAAAGGCGAAAACCACTGCAAGTAGTTCCTTTTCGGTAGTTGTATAGTGGGATTGAGCAGGATTCAAAGTCTTACTTGCATAGTAAATTGGCCGGAAGTGTTTATCTTTTCGTTGCCCAAGTACCGCTCCTACCGCATAGTCACTAGCATCACACATGAGTTCGAACGGTTGAGACCAATCCGGAGCCACCATGATGGGAGAAGTGGTGAGTTTTTCTTTCAAAGTGTTGAATGCTTGGAGACATTCATCGTTGATATCAAAAAGCGCATCCTTTTCTAAAAGGCGAGTAAGTGGCCGGGCGATTTTTGAAAAATCTTTGATAAAGCGCCTATAGAACCCGGCGTGCCCCAAAAAGCTTCGGATAGCCTTCACCGAGGCGGGCGGTGGCAATTTGGAAATTGTATCAACTTTCGCTTTGTCGACTTCAATTCCCCTGCAAGAAATTTTATGCCCCAAAACAATGCCTTCTTGTACCATGAAGTGGCATTTTCGATTAAGTACCAGGTTAGTCTCTTCGCAACGAACAAGGACTTTTTAAGATTTGCAAGACAAAGATCAAATGAATCCCCAAAAACCGAGAAGTCATCCATGAAGACTTCCATGATTTCTTCTACAAGCTCGTCGAAGATGGCAAGCATACAACGTTGAAAAGATTCTTTGGTGCGTTGCACAACCCAAAAGGCATGCGTCTATAGGCGAAAGTACCATAGGGACAAGTGAAAGTGGTTTTCTCTTGATCCTCCGGTGCTATCGGGATCCGAAAATAAACGACATGCCATCAAGGAAGCAATAATAGAGGTGACGGATAAGCGTTCAAGCATTTGATCAATAAAAGGTAAAGGAAAGTGGTCCTTGCGAGTAGCATCGTTAAGTCGTCGTGTCGATGCAAACTTCGCCAACTGTTACCGTTCGCATCGGAATAAGTTCATTCTTTTCATTTGGTACCACCGTCATCCCACCTTTCTTTGGGACCACTTGTTGGACTTACCCAATTCTTGTCGGAGATTGGATAGATGAGCCCGACATCTAGTAGTTTGATTACCTCTGCTTTAACTACCTCTTTCATGTTTGGATTTAGCGCCGAGGTAGAACAACCGGCTTGAAGTTTTCCTCCATCGAGAATCTTGTGAGTGCAAAAGGAAGGATTGATCCCTCGAATGTCGGAGATTTTCCAAGCGATGGCCTTTTTATGTTCGTAATATTGCCAACAATCTATCCTTTTGATGAGAAGATAAATTGGAGGAAATAATTACGGGAAGTTTGGCGTTCTCGGCTAGAAATGCATATTCCAAGTGTTCGGGTAACTCCTTGGCTCAACAAAGTGGTGGATCCTCAATGGATGGTTTGATATGCCCCACTGTGAGTTTTCAATCTTTTCGAACTCTATCTGGTAGATTCTGTTGGTTTGTTTTCCTCCAATGCGATACGGATTCCCTAAGAAAGGGGTTTTCATCCGATATACCGCACTTTGAACAATACAAGTCTCCAAAAATTCGTTAGAAATCATGCTTGGTAGAGAGTTGGTTATCTCCATATCGATAAGATCAATAGCAACACATGAGTCATCTTTATCTATCGTATTTTTCATTGATGTAGCGATTTTAAAAATGACTTGTTCATCTTCGACTCTTAAAATCAGTTTGCCATCATGCACGTCAATGATTGCCTTAGCAAAGTAGCTAAAAATGGACGCCCTAGGATCAAAGGGACTTCGACATCTACGTATGCATATCAAGAATTACAAAATCGACAGAAATATAAACTTATCGACTTTGACCAAAATATCTTCAACAATGCCTCTAGGATATTTAATAGATCCGTCACCTAATTGCAGGCTCATCCTAGTTGGTTTTGGCTCTCCTAGACCCATTTGTTTGAATAAATCATAAGGCATCAAATTAATGCTAGCCCTAGATCGCTAATGCCCGATCAACGGTCAAATTACCGACATGACAAGGAATAGTAAAACTCCCTGGATCTTTGATTTTCGAGGTAACTTGTTTTGCAAAATTGCCGAGCATTCCTCATTTAATTGCACCATGGATATTTCTTCAAGCTTCTTCTTATTTGAAAGAAGATCTTTTAGAAACTTGGCATATTTTGGCATCGTGAAAGGGCTTCAACAAAAGGAATATTGATGTGCAATTGTTTAAATAAATCCAAGAACTTACCAAATTGGTCGTCATGTTTGTCCTTACGTGAATCGACTTGGATACGGAATAGGTGGTTGGAATTCGGTACCATTTTCTTTGTTTCCTTGGATACCTGTTCGTCTTTTTTTGTTGTATGGGCGTGGGTTCGTCCTCCGGCATCCGTCTTCGTCTAGCTTTGTTCCACTCCTTAGAGTAATTGCTTTTACTGTTCTCTTGGATTTGGCTCGGTGTTGCTAGGTAAGCTCCCTTGTGGCCTTTCGGAGATCATTTTGGCAATTTGACCAATTTGATTTTCCAAGTTGCGAATGGATGCTTCTTGGTTCCTTAAGGATGTTTCGGTGGCCGTGAAACGGGTTTCCGTTGTTTGGACAATTTGGACAAAGCAAGTCCTCCAAACTTGGTTTTCGCGGTTGGAAACCGGGAGGTGCAGACGAATTGGGGAGTGCGTTTGGATTAGGCTTCTGTTGACCTTGGTTTCCCAACTAAAGTTCGGGTGTTGACGCCAACCTGGATTATAAGTGTTCTTTGAAAGGATTATTTTGAAAGGGTCGAGATTGATTACCTAGATAATCCACTTGTTCATGTGGCGGTATCGCGTGAGGGCAATCTTGGTGGTTGTGCGATCCTCCACAAGTCTCGCATGAGAAGGCTTGTTGTGTTGGTGGTTTTGGAGCTGCCAACCCGTCGATTTTCGAGTTAGAGCTTCGACTGTGCGGCTAGTGTTACCACCGCGTCCCGCATTATATACTCCCACCGACCTGTTGGTTTTTCCCGTCACGGATTGCCATTGATAGCCATTCATGGCCATTCCTTCTATGAGATCTTGGGCGGCTTCGGTGTCTTGTTGTTCAATGTTCCCCGCGCCGCATCAATCATTTGCCTTGTCGATGAGAGCAATCCATTGTAAAATGTTTGGACTTGCATCCAAATGGGAAGACCATGATGTGGGCATTTTCGCAGCAATTCTTTGAATCTCTCCCAAGTGCCGTACAAGGTTTCATCGTCCTCTTGAGTGAATGAAGAGATCTCATTCCTCAATCGTGCGGTTTTAGCGGGTGGGAAATACTTTAAAAGGAATTTTTCCGCCATAATGCTCCATGTTGTGATTGTTCCCTTCGGCAAAGTGTTTAACCATTGTTTAGCCCGTCCCCGAAGAGTAAATGGGAATAAGCGTAAATGGATGGCATCGTCGGAGACTCCATTTATTTTGAAAGTATCGCAAATTTCGAGGAAATTCGCGATATGATTATTTGGGTCTTCATCTGGTAAGCCGTCGAATTGGACAAATTGTTGCACCATTTGAATGACATTCGGTTTGATTTGAAATTATTGGTACGCAATGGCGGGCCTTACGATCTAGACGACGACGACCGTCCATAGATGGCTTGGCGTAGTCGTACATGGTTCTTTGTTGTTCATCCGCCATATCGGGATCCTTGCTTTCGTTAGTATCCTCCTCGTGAGTCTGTCTTAATACTTTCTCTCCGTGTTGCTACCGGCGGTCTCGCGCCAGTTCGGCGACGAGTAGGCATGCATTGTAGTAAACAAGGAGGATAAGTATAATCCAAGACTTACAAAGATATATACCTAGAAAGACAATTGATGAAAATAAAAAAATGATTAAATTAACAAAAATAAGGTGTTCTTAATATTACAATCCCCGCACGGCGCCAAAAACTTGATGGCTCAAAAGCTACCTTTAAAACCGTAGGCAAGTGCACCTATCGTTTTATAGTATAGATTATTTAGTACCGAGTGTCATTCCACGAGGATTATAAGTACTAATAATTACCGTCTTTTTGTTATTTAATCTAACAATTTTCAGAGTTTTTGTTTGATAAAGAATCTAAATTATCGAAGTGTAAAAACGAAGTAAAATTTGTAGAATAAGAAATCAAGAGATAGAAGTGTGTTTGAATGTAAATCCCTCTAGAATGTTTTTGTGATTTGACAAGTTAAAAGATTCAACCATAAGCCCTTAAGCAAAAACCAACCTCTTTTAATAAAATCTCATGCTATGTGGACCGTAGAAATTCCCGATTTAAGTTAATCCCTTTCTCAAGGCGAAAAACTCCTAATCTCAAGTTGATTAACTGAAATCTCTTTCTAGTTAAAACCCCCAAGATTGCATTATAACGATTTATGAATTCCCATATTAGGTTTGACCCTAATCCAGAAGATTTATGTCGTCCTATATCTAGGATTGCATGCAACTCTTTTCACTTATATAGGTTCTATTTCACCATGAATCTCTCGATTTCCGGATGAAAAATAAACTTCAAATCAATATTGCGCATATATCAATTCGAATGAACGACGCATAATATAAGTGAATCACACAAAATATGAAGATTTTATTAAAAACATACACACCTTAATCACAAATCCATTCTAGAGTTCATTACATTCAAACACTAGGAGTTTTAGCTACACATGCTTTTGACACAAGAATAAATTACACAAGAAGATGTAAACATTGTAGACATGGTGTACTTATCTTTATCAAAATCTCAATTGACTTGATGATGTTGCTCCAAGCCTTCTTCCCCAATGTTGCCTCAAGCTTACTCCTCCAAGACCTCTTGATCCCAATTCCACTCAAAATGTTAAACACTATGAATCTCTCTATGAATGAATATTACATGAATGATTTTCCAACTCAAACTCTTGGCTTTTATAAGCACCATCTTGTGAAATACCATATTAACAAATGCCCCATTTCCATGCTTGTTAGTTGAATCATTGTGTGCACATTCATGGTTGAGTTGGTTGAATCATTGTATACACATGATGATTGAGGGAATATGGGGACATGTTGCAGACAAAATTGGGTGTTAAAGGTGTATAAAAGTGGTCAAAAGGCTTGGTAGGTGAGTTTTCCATAATTTTCACATGGAAAAGTTGCAAAAGGGTCCGGACACGCCAGAAGGCGCAAAGACGCCAGGCCGTGCCTGCACAAATTTTTCGGAAAATTGCGACACGGCCGCGTGTCGTGTGACACGGCCAGGCCGTGTTGTGCGACACGGCCGTGTTGTACAACACGCCAGGCCGTGTTCGGGCCTGTTTTGTGCGGTTTTTCCTCCTCTTTTGATCCCTTCAACATGGCCGTGTTTGGTGACACGGCTTGGCCGTTTTGGACCCTTTTTCCAATTTTTATCCAATTTATTTCCTTCTTTTTTGAACATGGCCATGTTACTTGACACCCCAAGTCATGTTGAGTGATTTTCTTGCCTTTTTCAAGTAATATTGGCTTCACATTGCTCCAAATTGCTCCACCTATAATGTTAAACACATCACACTATGAAATGCTACGAAATACTTGAGAAACTATGATTTTTCTAACAAAACAATTCAAAAACTATTGAATTAATAATATAAAATATGTACAAAATGACACTTATCAAGATACTACGAATGAATACAAGTTATTATCCCATATCTTCTCGATCCTTCCGGATGGAACCAAATTGTCTATAGGATAATAAAGCTTCACCAAATTTCCTTCGACCGCCATTTTTGGATTGCGGAGTTTGGCTTCATCACCACGCTTTGCTGCGAAAATTAATGGGCATTTTAGGTAAAATGCTTCCCAGATCTACGGACAATAATCTTATGATCACATAAGGTTGTGAAAATAAGTCTTCTCGTCTCGTTCTCTTGTGTGAACCACTTGAATGTTTGTAGGAAATTGTTTCCCAAAAAAATATCTCTTTTTGTATCATGGAAATAGATTGGTGGCGTCTTTACTTTGTACCACGGGTAACGCCGCTCCTTCGATCATTATTTCGCTTGTTTAATTCCCTGTTAAGGATAAGAATCCTTTTAGAGAAATCTCTTCCCGCAATGGCTGGTAAATCTTCTCCAATTTCTTTAGGAAAAACATCAAACTGCAAGTACATATTCGCACTGAATCAATATAGGCGGCGAAATACTCGGCCTTGTATTGACATATAACATTCCAATAGAAATGTATATGGAGAATGGACTAGTGGTCATCCGATTCGTATCTTTTATTAGCTCTTTGTGAACTCCATTCCGTCTTGTAATCTTTCCCAAGGTTTATGCTCCTCAAGAAATTCAATTCCCAGTATTAATTGTTCGGGATCTTTCCCGCAACTCTGTGATAGTAAGCTCAATTTCTCCTATCTTCAGGCTTCTTGATACCTTCCAACAATTGGTTGTTGGAGATAATATAGAACATCACAAGGAAAAATGTTATCCTTTTGAGTGATGTCGAATATTACTTGACCTCTCGCCATCCTTCTCGGGACATTTCAGCTCTCTGCTTTGTTTTAAAAACATCGGGGATGCGCTGAATCGTATTTTGGTCTCCTTTCTTCCCAACGGCTGCTACTCACCATTCGTCTTGCCGAAAGACATCCTTCTAGGCTCAACTCGAGACTCGAGGCTTTTGTTGAAGACTGGTTGATCTTGAATTATCATATCGATCTCCTTAATAGTTGGAGATTCAATGATTTCGGTAACACCACCTGGCAAAGTCCTCCAAGATTCTTGGGACTTCAATAAATTCCTTTCTCAAGAATACTTCGGAATGATGGGTATTCGAGAGAGCATAGAAATCTTGTATGTGATCGAGTAAGGCTGTTTCCTTCATTCATCAAATCGACTCTTTTGAAATATTGATGAAGGGTTAGGACTCTACTCAAGTCTCGATCTCCCAAATTGTATGCAATTCTAGGATAGACATTAAATGCCAATTTCCCGCATACAAATTTCAGAATCGCTCCAAGGCATGAATCCTTGAGATGCGAGATTCGCTTGTCAAAGACAAAGCAAGATTAAGAGGCGAATCTATTCCTTCTTTGAATGTTGCTTTAATAATTAGTCTTATGGCTCGATATGAATCCATGAGAGTGTATTTGCAACTTCTCTTTTAACTTTGCTTTTGATCTCTTGTATTTCTCTAATAGGGACCAACTGCATCTCGATCGGTTCTTGGTAAACTCCATCGGAATAGCAAATTCTTGATTTGTTACCCTGTGGATAATTTGGTGTTTTTTTCATTTACGAAACCCAATTTTATCCAATGCTTTTTCCATAGCTCCAATTGTAAATCCATCATAGACTTGAAGCTTTGGATCTTCCTTCATGATTCTCATAAGAGTTTTATGAGAAACCGTCGTGTGGGAGAGGAATCGACATATCCTCCCCGATGTCTGTCAAGAATTTCTACTTCACTGATTACGGTGAGCCGAGTCACTTCCATCATCGAATAGATCTCTTCTTCATAGATGCTTTCATCTCGAGGGAATATCCTCGAATTGATACACCGTATTAAATCCACGATAATATGACTTCTTCAATTTCTGGTGTGGCCTCGAGCTGCCTCGACTCCTCGTTTTTGATTGATTGTCCGGGGCAATCCGTTGAGATATGCCCTCTTTCGCATGTCCGGCAATTCTGATCTTTGAAACTTTCATTAGCTCTAGTGTGAGCACGCTGAAAGTTCTTCTCCTGGATTTTTGGTACTTGCTTGATTAGAACCTTGATGATGAGGCTCTACTCGCTCCGCCAGTGCTTTGGTCTTTGTCCTTATTTATAACTTCGGGCTTTTTCTTTTGACTAGAACCTTCTAGGTCTCCATGAAGACCCGCTTCTTTTGTTGTTGCTTCCGGCAAAGTATGGATGGCTTTTCTCCTTCTTCTTCTTGTGCCGCCTTGGTTGACCTCCACGATCATTGTTGGGATATCATTATCCACGCAACATAGAGGAACCGCTTTGTTAATTCCTCTTAATCTCTTGTAATTTGTGCGGAGCCGCTTGATAGCACCATTCGGATAACTTGGCCTTTAGGAAAGACATTTTTCGGCCACGTTTCTACTTGACTCCACCCCTTGTATTCACGATAAGCATTTCTCTCCGGGGACTCGGGATCTTGGCAAAGAATAGGTATGCGAGCTTCTTTTTCTTCAATCTTGGATTTCCAGGTATTCGGTGAACAACTTGATATATTCGTCAATATGACAAATATCCAAGAACTCAAGGCTATAGAGGGCTTGTTTATATTTCTTTCTTTTTCATCCTCTAATCCTCGAAATAACTCATGTGCCGATGAATTGGATTTTGAATAGTTTTGCCATACCATCGACAATTCCTTTAAGTGATTCCCGATGTGACCGAACTTTTCGTACTAGCATCGGTCATATCCCGAGCAATCTTCACCGATCCTTCAAGACTCATTTCAAGGAGTAAAATGAAGGAATCATTTGTAAGATCGAGGGTTCCGCTGAAATTCTCATAGTCAAGCCCATTCATCAATGAGAACCTCTTCTGTTTTTAAAATCGGGATGTCCGATTTAACATCAACCCATACGGATGTATTGGGTCGAGGTGCGATCTTCCATAAGGCGTCGATAAACATTCGGCCTTCCGGTAGGTTGTCTAGTTCCCGCAAGAGGTTTCGACCTCCGTCCCGAGAGTGGATCACTCCCGGTCGTGAAATCCCCAAAGATGTGGCATCCTCTCGTCCCGAGCTCCATGATGTGAACCGTACTTTTTTCGACGTTAGGATTAGCTGGTGGCGGTGGTGGAGGAATTGGTCTACCTTGTGGGTCATAGGTAACCAAAGGCGATTCTCACCTGCGTTCATCTTTAAATCTACAATACCTAATCCGAAGGATTACGCTGGTCATGTAGATCTTTAAGATTCATCTTTTCAATATCCATCTTTTTAATTTTTGATGGATTTTCCTTTGATTAGAGCAATGAGCTTTTCCTCATCCGTCATTTTTCGTATGACTTTGATTTGGTTTCCCTTTTTGGTGTAAATAGGGTACTGTCCCAAAAAATCATCGTTTTCCTTCCAGGATGAACTTGGCCTGTCCTCCAGGTTCTTGACTCGTTTGAATATCATGAAGGAGTTCAAGAGTTTCCTTCTAATATTTCACCATCGTTTCCATCCGGTTATGGATCTAATGAACTTATACTAGTAGATGAATATGGCGGTTGCCATAAGTCGCACCGTCTTCTCGATTTCTCTAAGATCTTCGGAGATCTTAGATTTGTCTGAAGTATCTCGTTCCACTCTGGTACTCCATCATGAATCATTGTTCGATGGGAATTTTCATGAATTGTTTCTTAAAGGTTCATCAAGTGAACATATAGGGTGCAGTTAAGCATCAAGCGCTTATAATATTCTCTTTCGCATTTTGCATTGCCTTAAGGTTTCCCCTCGGCTCTCGCCGCTCATTTTCTTCATGTTGGTATTCCCAATATGAAACCTGGTCAAGGTGTTCTTGTGCATACATCGTTAATATTTGACGATATGTCTGTAGGGTACATCTCGGACATCGGTCAGGATTCATAATCTCGGAGTAATTTCTCCTCACCAATTGTTAATTACATAAATATAATAAATTTAACTAAAAGTTCTTAATAAACCTAGGCTCTGATACCATTTTCGTGGCCCAAAGTAAAAGAGTTTGAGTACTGAAGAGATCAGGTCCTTTGCATAAAAATTGAAATATCTAGGGACCAATTTTGATAAATCAGTAAACATAGGGTACCAAAAATGATATATTCGAAAGTTTGGAAAACCTTCTACAACCAGTCAACCTGGGTGGGTTTTTAACAGATTTATTTAATGGCGGTGTTCGCCTATATTTTTAGCTTCACCGCAAGTGTACGGTGTAGTTTATAGAATAGGGTAAGCAAGGTCGTATCCACGGAGACTAATAAATTTATGCGCTAAGTATTGAACCAAAATAGAATTATTTTTATTTAGACGATCGAAATTGGATGATTGTTGTGGAGGTAAAGACAAGAATAACCACAAGAATACAAGATACTAAGAATAATGAAATTATCAAGAGAATGAAATGGATTCGGATTATGGTTTCAATTAATATTCCTCTTGTTGCGATTTAATCAAAGCCAAAGTTATTATCAATACACCTATAAGACGATCACAACGGTATTTTATCCTCCCTCTCGAGATGTATATAAAGTGTAGATTGAAATATATATGCTAGCATCTCTACTCAACATAAGATACACAACTCCCAAATGCACAAAAGATCAAATGTCCTCACAAATATTCACAAACCTCTCGATTCATGCAAATATTCGTGTCAAGTACTCAAGATCTAATATTGAAACTCATCTCTCGAATTATGAATCAATATATCAAACATGTTAAATCATTGACCAAGTGATAAAACAAGAATAAGCTCAAAGTACTCAAATAGACTTCAATACAATAACTTCAACTAAGATTAAAACATTCAACAAGAGTTCAATTAATCTACTTCCAAAACCCGGAAATCACAAGAAGTTTAGCTACTCATTAAAAATAAACAACTCATAGACAAATTGTTCATATTCATGACAAGCTAAAATGAAAGATTAAAGCACAAAGAATGAGAAAACTTAGGAAATGGATAATCTCTCGATTTATCTTCAATCCTCAAGCTCCGATTCGACCCAATTCTTCTCTTGATTCTTCCTTGATGAAGTTGAGCTATTTCTTGTGTTCTTGGGTCTTTTCCACCTTTCCTCCTCCTCGGTGTGCGCCCAAGAAGTGGTATTTATACCCTTTTGGAAGTCTAGTCAATTTGTTGTCATTTTTGGAGTTTTTCGCAAGCACGCACGGTCGTGCGCCCACGCACGGGCTACCCGTGCGCCATTTAAAGAGAAAACACCCAGTCTCTGTAGAGCACGCACGGGTCGTGGCGCCCACGCACGGTCTACCCATGCGCCATCCTATAGAAAACATCCAGCCTGCAGAGGGCGCATGGGTCGTGGCGCCCATGCACGGGTTACCCGTGCGCCACCCAAACGTCCGAATTTGCTTGCGGGGTCTTCACAAGAGTTGTAGCCCTCTCTCTTAGCTTTCCATAGCCACTTGAATCACCTCAATATCAATTTTGTAAAAAGAGTTATGGCCAAAATACTAAACCTGCCGGTCTTTGGAAATTCCATACGCGTTTGGATGTTCCTTGAGATAAATCTCCTTGTTGTTTGATCATCCATGCTTCTTTTGACACACGACTCATCACTATGACTCTAGACTCCATATAGTTGGCTTCCAATTGGGTGTAATCGCTCGATTCTTGATGATTCTAGGTAGCAATGCTCGTATTTGTCACAAAATCACTCCAAATATCGTTAAATTACTACAAAACAAGCAAGCGTAATATCTTTTTCCACAAAGAGCGAATATATACCATTTCATACACGTTATTGCATGTTTAATCACCATTTTAGTCATATTTATACCTCAAAATACATGCAAAATTCACACCTATCAGCAGGTATTCGAATTGATTAAAACTCAAAACGTTGGGTACTAAAACTGATTAAACTGAAACCTTGGTATCAAAACTGAAAACTAGGTATAATTGAGGTACTAAAACTGAAAATAACCCTCATTTTATTTACGGATCAATTGTATAGATTGGAATTATAAAAATACTAATAACTCTGTGAAAGCCCATGTTGATGTTTCAATTAATGGGTTATTTCCTTATATATTTATTATTGTTTAAGGGAAATCTTGATTAACTTTAGAAATGAGAATGATGAGTTCTTTAAACTATGGTTGTGCACGAGACTTGGAGATCACCGAAACCGAACCAATACCTGGACCGAAAATCTCCGAACCGAAAATATTCGTTGACTTTTTGACTTTCCCCGAACTGTATCGTCCAGAAAATATTTTCGGTACGGTTCTGGAGATTTTTCAAATACCCGTACCGAGAACCGAACCGAACCACTCAAAACCGAGGACACCGATTTTAAATATTTTATATAAATACATATACATTATTTTCATTTTATTTATGTTTTGATTTTGAATTAACTACAAATTATTTGTAATTAAATTGAATATAAAATACATTTCTAAAAAAAACATAATAATGCAACTATTGTGAATTTTAAAAAACTTTAATATTAATAATAGAGTAAATCATTTGAAATTATAATTAGTTAAATAATTAGTAAATTGCGCTTAAAAGAGAAACATGCTTTATACAAGTAATAGTACCATATTATAATAATAGGAAATTATATTTTAATTTTTTTACCACATCACATAAATTATACATATAATTTGATTGACTATATTAAGTTGTTAAGTAGGAGATATTGAGATTATAAATCTATATAAGTTTTTGTTTCATACTAATTTAAAAGAATTATTAGTTAATTATAATTGTTCTAAGTCAATAGAAGGACAATTGCGCAAATAATAGAATATTATTGTATTGTAGAGGTTATTAAGTTTAGAATTTAGGATTGTCTTACCTATTATGATTTTAGTTTTTATTTTGAAACTACACCAAAAAGAAACTGGAATTATATTCGTTTGGTGATTTTTATATTTATTTTTTTTAAAATTTGTATATTTTATTTATGACTAATCTTCGTCCCGAACCAAACTGAACTGTGCCGTCCCATTAGAACTGAATCTATGTACCGAACCGTACCGAAAGTTCAGTACGGTTCAGGATGGAGATTTTTTTCTATGGTTTGGTTCTGGACATTTTTTTTAGAATATCCGAACCTCGGGACGGTTCTGGAGATTTTCAAATCTCCAAATCGTCCCGTGCACACCCCTACTTTAAACTTCACTGGTTTTCAAGAAATCCAAGAACTGTTTGAATAGCCTCCATTGGAATTCATTAATTGACAAAGCTAAATCGGCTCTGAAACATTTTAGAGACTACTAATACATTTTATACGGATTACTAATATATTTTGGGAAGAATATTAATACTTTTCTGGGGGAAACTAATATTTTTTGGGAGACTACTGAATATTTCTAATAGGACTACTAAATACTTTTGAGATGGATAAATAATTGTTTTATGGTGAACTACTAATACCTTTTATAAGTAAAACTAATGTTTTTCATGATGAATTACTAAATATGTTTAATTGAAAAATCTAATACTTATCAAGAGGACTACTAATACGTTCTAAGGGGATTACTAATCATTCTGAGAAGAAAAAAGAATATTTTTCATGATGGCTACTAAAAGTATTGTTCTAAGAATACTGCTAATATTTTTTCAGAAGGATTGTTAATACTTGTCAGAACAAAAACTAATACTTTTATGGGTTTTTGTGACTCTACGCCACTGTCTAATATTACAAAAATACAACTGAGTCAGTTATAGGATCCATCTAATAGATTTTGGCATGTTAAACGGTCTGGCATAAGTTTTTGTCTGAAATAAAAGAATCATTTAGCATTGAGTTTCATAGACTCATCTGCTTCATATATAGAAATTCAATTTAATCGAACTGATATTGATCGTACTCTAAACTCAATTGATGCTTCAAAAAATTGGGTTGACCTTAATTACTAACGATCCAGATAATGCGATGAAACAAATCACCATTCCAAAGTCTATATATCAGGAACAAAAGCACGCCCGCCAATTTCCTGCAGATGAATTTGCACGTCTAAACTATGGATATTCAATTTTTAATACAAAATCCCTTAGTATCCGCGGTGTGGCTTTCTATGGGTCTTAGTTTATCAAATTTGTTTTCCTATTTTGTTATTCTTGTATCTATTTTGGCAATTGCGTAGTTAGGGGGCCAACTTGGGCCCTGCCCCACCCCCCCTTTTTAAAAAAAAAAATTACTAAGCAAATTTAAAAAAAAAATTAATTTAGTTAAAATTTGTATGATTTTTCTATACGCCCCACCCCACTTTCGTGTATCAGCCCACCCCGTTATAGTGTGCTGGCTACGCCATTGTATTTTAGTATTTGAGTTCTCTGTTTAGTTTTGCAAACAAAACCACATTTTATTTTATATATATATATATATATATACACACACCATATTGGACCTATTAAAAAATAGAAAACATAAATATTAGACAGTCCTTGCTGGTAAACAAAAATGCAAAATTCTCCATAAGAAAAATATTTTTGCCCCAATATGTAATTGCTTGTGACAATTTTCAAAAAATAATATTCTATTCAATCATTCTTTTTGAGTCCCCACATTTTCTATTTATGTAACTTATTAATTTTCACCCATGCATTATGTTGTGGCAAAACAATTTCACGACATTAGTTTTTTTATGTAATACCCGACATTAAATATTGAATATCGGAATTTTAGAGTAAATGTTTCGCAAACTAAAAGGATCTAGATTGTTAATTTTATTATTTGGGATTTTATAGTAAGTTAAGAATTTATTATCTCGATAATATAAATCCGGATAGAAGATCTAAGATTTAGTTACAGGGCTCCCTATTTATTACAAGCCACATTAAAATATAATTGATCTCCATTTTAGTGTATTTCCAGCCCAAATCGTAAACTCATTCAAAAATCTCATCAACCCATTTTTACTATATATAGTTCATTTCTAAATTAAGAAGTTTCCAAAAATAGAAAACTTCCAAAAGAAGCAAACTATTTCTCTCTCCCTCTCAGCCTTTCCGGCCAACTCCAATAGTCGGCCACCGCCGCCGGCCATCGACGGTGGAAATTAACAATCATACATTATCTAAATCCTTTCGTCACCCTCGTTCCAAATCCATTGTCGGATTTTCGATACGATGCTCCGATCGCCACAAATCGCGGTAAAAGTTCAAAATTTGAAACCTTTGGCTTCAGATCTACGGAGATCCGACCGTTAGATTTTCACAAACCTTGCAGTTTTGGAAAGCCCATTGCATGACGATTCTAACGCCACCTTCCAAGTCAAGATCCGCAATCTAGATATCCGGAACATTGCCAGAGGAAATTCTACGAACTCCTTCGCGAACTCGCCGGCGGGGCCAACTTCAGTGGTCAATTCCCGACAATCCACTGGTCAGAAATTGATGGGTAATATACCGTTTTGTTCCACTTTTCATGTACGTCAAAACCCCTCAATCAATTTTATGATCGGAGTTATATTACTATGTGAATTGAAGTCAAACATTTGATGAATTTTACCTATTTCTTTCCATTTCCAACTAAAATTCCCTATTTATCTCCATCCCTCCTTTTCTCTCTCCCTCTCCCTCTGCCGTTGGGTGTGTGTGTGGTGCGTGTAGGTGTATCTGTGTGTGCAGGTGTGCATGTGTGTGTGCAGGTGTGTGTGTGTGTGTTCGTGTGTGTGCAGATGTGTGTGTGTGTGTGTGTTCGTTTGTGTGCAGGCATGTGTGTGTTCATGCGTGTATGTGTAGAGGTGTGTATGTGGATGTGCAGGGGTGTGTGTGTGTGTGTGTGCGCGCGTGTGTGTTGGGGGTAAGGGTGAGGGATAATGGAGTTGAGAGAGGCTAAACAGAATTTGAATAAGCTTTGAGCTTAGTTGCAATTTCTGAAAACTTCATTTCAGCCATCTATGGTTTCAATTTAGTCCACCCAAATTAACTCTTAGGATATTACAAATTGACCCCAAACAAAATTTCAGATCAGCCCCCAACATTTTTAAACTAATATTTGAATATTACAAAAAATGCCCTCATGTTTTTAATTTAAAATTCTTCAAGTCTTAACTTCCTCGTTTTAAACCCGAAAGGGGCCAAACGAACTTTGGTTAAGCCCAAATTCGAACCACAGCCTCATCACCCTCCTTATATGTAAGGTTATCTAAAATTCCAATATTACCCTTCCATCACCTAAATTCAATAAACGAGTTCCGAATGCCCTTTAATAGCCCGTTTCGCTCATAACTTCTTCAATTCATATCCAAATACCCCCAAATTTTAGGGATATCTTTCCCTAGTATATTTAAGTTACGATAAAATATTATATTTCCATTTTGCGCTTCTAAGATATATTATGTTATTTTTATGTAGGAGTCGAGATCGAGTTTGACAATTAGGATCTGCATCATGCACTATCATTCTGCACGTCATTAAGGTGGGGTTACCTTTACACTTAACCGTGTACTATTGCTATTCAATGTAAGTTGACTGTTTAATTAATCATGATTAGTATGTTTTGCATGAATCCCATGTTGCGGTTGTACCGTACATGTTACATATTTATGTGTTGTGGTGATGATCACTTCACATTACGAGCTTGTACAAATGCCACGTATGATGCATCTCTGCTATTTGTAAATAATTACGCAGTCGCTTAAGTGTGCCCCACTGAGTGTAGTGCAAAACACTCACCCCATTATTTAATATTTTCAGATACAGGGCAAAGTATATGGGACGACCTGGGCTCCACCATTTCTTAATCATTCCAAGATCCCCATTTTCTTTTATTTATGATGTAAGAAGTTAATTTTTTATGTTTAAATTAAATGTGGGCGTATTTACATTATGTAAAAAGTAATATGTCGAGTTTTGAGTCAAAACTTGTGTTGAAACTATTTCACTGCTTATTTATGATAAAGTTGCGTCTGTGAACGTGGAGTTATGGGTTGTTGTTGTTAAGCTCTTAAAGGAATATTAAATGTCGGTTTGGAAAACTTGATTCCTATTTTGTTATAAAAAATATTAATAATAATTTGAATTTCAATTCGTAAATTTTCCAAAATAGTAACGCCCTAAAGAAAAATAACTTTCAAATATATTTGCAAATCGGGGCGTTATATTTTACCCATGCATTATGTTGTGGCAAAAGACATAAATTGAGTTAATATAAGAGTTACAATGATAATGTATATAAAAATGTATAATACAAAATTTAAAAATTAAGGTTTCAAGAGTAGTGACATGAGTAGATAAAAACCAATGTCTATGAGTGTTTTTCTTGTAGTGACATGAGTGGATAATATCCATCTAATTTTGTTAAACTTTTAAGGTTTCAAGAGAAATTCTTACTACAAGCATACGGTGTCATATTTAGTATAGTTCTAGAAATGGGATTATCGTCTCTGCAGGAATTGGTATCGAATTTTATACTAAGTACTGTATTTATAATAGCTTAATTCTATATAGATAATCGCAAAGAGATGGATTATTGTTAAACTAAAAACAAAATTGAAATTTAACTGGAAAGTTCATTTAGACAAATTATCAAATACTTACGAAATGAATTCTAGAGGGTTGATTCACATAGTTATCCCCTATGTTCTCACTTCCTCTCTCGAGTTTATTAATCATACTTTATTAATCGATACGCCCAATATTCCTACCATTCATCACTTCCTCTCTCGAGTGCCAAGTGATCTTAGGTTTCAATCTTAATTTCGATATCTCTATAAAAATCATAAATTAAACCCTAATGTGCTCAATGAATATTCTATCATAGGCTTCAAAAGATTCATAAACTTCGCAGTTCTATGAAACCATAGGTTTTTCCATTCTATGGTCAGGCGTACAATTACCTCTCTCGAGTGTCAAATCAAACACGCCCAACAATCTAAACTGTTGATCAGACAATCTAGACACATTAAAATAAAAAAGCACAAATAGTAATATAACATGTGAATCTAATAAACCGAAAATCAAAACATAGGTTCAAATGTAAGTTACATCAATCCCCTAGAAAAATAGGTTTAGCTCATAATGGATGTATAAAAACTCATAAAAAGGTAATTATACAACTCAAGGATTCAACAAAGATAATGGAAAAATAATTCATAATAATCAAGAAAGAATCCTCTCTGTTTCCATAAGATAGATACCTTCGAATCTCGTCTCGAACTCTTTGTCATTGCCTAAAGTTGGTTCCGTGATTTCAAGAAAATGTCCAACCCCTTTTTCGTACGTCCCATTGGTGTACTTATACCCAAAAATCCGTCCAAAATCCTAAAAATAATAAGTTTCCAAGTCTTGTTGGACGTCACACGTTGGGGCGCTGCAACGCACAAAATTGTCCTCACGGCCTAAATTTGAAGATGTATGCCACATCGCTCTATTTGGAGCACTGCAACACTCCAAGCGTTGCATCCTTCTTTTTGGAGCACTGCAGTCCTCATGCACTTTCAGCGTTTTATTGCATTTTTTTCCTCAAGGGCGACTTCTTCCTCCCAAAAATATTCATAATTTTTCATAGTCCTTCGGCTACCACAAATTGTATCGACTCCTTAACGATACCTAATGAAATAAAAGGGACTCAAATGACTTTAAAAAAACCCAAAAACAATGCAAAATCCTAGTCTAGAATACTCAATTCTTTGGTATAAAACCTAATTTTAGATTTTTGCTTGTCCGCAAGCAATTTTTATTGACTCTTGAATAATAAAAGACATGAAGGAAACGGAAATATCAACAACTGACTCGAACAGACAAACTATAAAACTTCACAACTAAACTCATTTGTCTCAAACTTTGTTACACTATCAATCAAGCATGTGTTTTCACAATGTGATCATGAGTGTGGAATGGTCATGCCAACTCTGTTTTCATTATACGGACAAATTTACGCAATCAAGTATTTTCAAGATAATCCGCTTTCTGAATATAAAGGTGTGATGCTTAACGGACTCCATAAGCTTGTCTTTAACAATAATCTCCACTAATGTAGGCTAATGTAACACGAGGATCAATAGGACTTTCAAAGCTTGTAATGTGAGCTTAAGATAATGTAGGAAATTATGGGATTATATGGCTCAAATCACCTAAACACACAATTATCAACTCTTCCACATCGCTAATTAATAACCAACATTCACTTTTTTACATTCTCATTATTCTCACTTCATGAACCTTTAGTCCCGCTGATTATTCTTTTTTTTAAGATTCAAGACTCGACTCTATGAACGAAATACATATTGCACCCCTGAAACTGATACGACAGAGTCCCCATTAGAGAGGTGAGAAAGGGACTTTCCTGTTAGTCGAGGAGCTAAGGATCCTCATCGGAAGCATGTGGTAATACTACGTGTACGAAGTGTCTCATATAAACTCACTTGCACTTCCTTGCGCACAAACCCATGGGAATTCTATTCCTCCGAGGTAGTGGCCTTTTATTTCCTTTTCACTTAGTCTTTGCCCATTTTGGTTTCGCATCTTTGTAATCTAGCAAGTTAAATAAAAAAATTCATGGAACCACATAATTGGTTACGGGTGAGAAATCGCCAATCAAAGTATGTACAAAATGTACCCAAGTGGAAGATGTAGCGTATGTCGAGAAGATAAGCATAGATATGCAGGATAAGACTCAACAATGTGAAATGTCATTGGGGTATTTGATCAAACACATTATATACATGAATTTGGGAGAAGATGGTAAATGCAATGGATAATTCAATTCAATCACAAAATTCAACATCCAAACTTAATTCTAGCATGACATTCAATCCACAATCTACAAATCAACAACAATTATCCCAAAACACCACAAACCACAAAACCAAATAGAGGACTATGGTGAAAACCATGGGGAGGGGTTTGAGATGAAGGAAACTTACAAAATAATGAGCGGAAAAGATGAAGATGATATGTGTAGTGTAAGAGTTCTTCTTTGTGAAGATGGAATAGGAGTTGTGTAAGTTTTGGTGGATAGGAGTGTTTTATTTAAAACTCACACTAATCAAACCCCAAACTTAAATTGTTCACCGTCACGGTCAATGCTTTAGAAACAATACAAAACAAAACTGTGAGGAATGAAAAGCATTAAGGAAAAGCAACTCCATAAAATTCATATTGTTCATCATAGGTATCAAGCAATGAATGAAACAAGCCTAAAATATCTAACATAGAATACACATCAAAGAAATCATGGTAAATGCTTTGAATCACGCCTCGCAAAGATCAAGTGTATACTCATATCTCAAATGAATATGGGACATGTTTATGCTCAAATCAATTCAACGTTGCAGAATTAAAATAGGCTTGCAAATCGTCTCATATCTCTGCCACTAGAATGTATGCAATTTGTGAATCAAAAAGGACTTTCTCATTTGGTTGTAATGAAGGCCCTTTGGTTATGGTAGGGAAATATAGGTAAAGTGACTCAAATTTGAGCGTATAGACCGGTAAGCATATCACTCATCTTCATTAAAGCCCAATATGCTACCAAATCACCTCTCATTTTTATCAATTTGTCTTATCTCCATCCCCTTTTCTTTCTTTTGAGGAACACCTCATATTACAATCCTTAGCCCCAAGTTCAGCCGGTTTTTTTTCCGACTCTTTTATGAGTATTCATCATTCTTTTTGTCCTCCTTTTTTTCTCTTTTATTCCAATCAACCAATCCTCACACAAATTTCTAAAATTTTGATTACATCCCATTCAACCTTATTCAATTCCCTTACTCAATGTTATACGCTCAAGTGTAGGGTAACAGATATAACAAGTCAAGGCTTGAATTGTGGCTATCAAAAAAAAAAAAGATAATAGGCTCAAATTGGCTAACAAGGAATTTCAACATCATTAGGTAAGGGAAAGGCTTGAAAGGCTAACAAAATGGCTTTTAATCATTTTCAGAAATCACATACAACACGTGGCCTTGACAGAGATACCAGAGCAAGTTCTGGAATTCACACAACATGAATGATACACTCAAATCTCAAACAAGACTGCATAATATAAAAGCAGTAAAGGCTTAAAAGCTCACATGCTTGCAAATTCGTAACTCAAATCATCAAACCATGTTCTCAATATCCACATGCTCTATATCATCTATTCATGGCTCAGTTAATTCATACTCAACACCCAATCAAAATAATACAAATTTTCCGAAAAACAATAAAGCTCAAGTCATCACACACAAACACAATCAAACAAAAACTAAAGCAGTAAACATGCTAAAACTGCAAACGTGCTACTAATGCAATGCAACCTAAATGCTCTACATGCAACTATATGAATACACACAAAAAATGTAAAAATTTTCTATCCACACATTTCACATCAAAATACTAACTCTCCCCCAAGCTTGAATGAAATTATATCGAAACAAGGGAAAAGATAGAATTTCAATATAGAAAAGTGTGGATTGGACCTAATTCACTATGGGGGTGGCGGCGGTAGTGGCTCTGGGAGATGTGTCATTGGTGCAGCTGATGCATCATCTCTAGCATTTCTGTGTACCATTGATGTTGTTCCATCCTGAAAGAACGAAATTTATTATGGTGCAGTTGCATGCTCCCTTCGAGGGCTAATAATCGATCATTAAAATCATGCCCTCCTCGTTCTTCTCCCATCTGAGAGCTCTCGGGTAGGTTCGGCAACCTTTGGTGGAATTCTTGCTCGAATCTACTCCATATACGCAGCTACCACATCATCATCGTCAGGGATACTGGCGGCCCTTTGCCTTTTTCTAGCTACTACAACCTCTACAACTCTGTTATATGCCTCAGAGTTGAGCAAAAAGTTGGCTCTGTCATTGATGTTGTCCATGGTGGTGAGCACCGTGTGCGGTAGTGGGAAAGTGTTCCCAGAATTTTGTTGGAAGAGGTACCTGCCCTCCTCTTTCTTAATTATCTTCATTTGGCGTAGAACTACCTAGTTGATCCTCCTACCGCCCTCAATCGACTCCAAGCCTCTAATATCAATGTTATAGTAATGGGCAATAGGAGTGATCATACTTCCAATCAAAATAGTGCCACTGTTTTTTTGGCTACCTTTTCAACTTGCTATGCGAAGTAAGCGAACATATTATAAGGTGTATTGGTCAATATACACCATAATAAGTACAGCTCCATGACAGTCATCCCGCCTTTATTTTCTCTAGCAAAGATGGAGAATGATGTAACCCGCTGAATATATCAAAATACGGGGTTCTGGACCCAAGAGGATTTAGCACTTCATGCCTCGTATAGTATAGGGCCCATTTATAGAGTATGTACAAGCAATCGCTAAAAGTCATACTGGCTATAGTTCTCAGCGGGTCGGAGTGGTGCATTAGTGGGGACCCCGAAGATGGTGTTCAGTTGGGCGATAGATAATCGCCTACGAATGTTGACCAACTAAAAATGCACCTCAGATGGTTCAGAATTTCCTCCCTGTTTATATACTTCAACGGTGCTGAGGAATTGAAGCATGATTTTCTTATACGTCAGCCATCTTTCCTCTCCTAAAAGCAGTCCACCCAACTCTCTCAAACAATTGCCATACATTATCGTGTATCCTAAGGAGTTGGGTACACTTGTCATCGGTGTAATGTGTAGGTTCCATAGGTCGGGTAACCAGCTTATTCCACCTCTCTAAATCGTTATCTTCAGTAAGTACAACCCCATAAGCCGCGAGGCTATCCAGGTGCACTTCTTGCGGTGGGCCCCTCCTTGGGCATCTCCTCCTATCTTGAAGACTTCTCATTTTCGGTCATTGTATCAAGTTTGTACCTAGAAAATGCATATGTGAGATTCCAAACAAACTAAATACAAACAAGAATAAGAAGAATTCATGCTCCCTACAATTTTCATCAACAATTAAGTCCCAAATATCAAACATTAATGCAATTGTAGAGAATCACTGTCATTAACACCCTAAACATCAATGTTTATGCAAGAATCATCAACAATACAGCCCAATTATGCCCAATTCAATAAGCTCACAAAGTGTTCGATAATGTGCCTATTAGACAAATCAAGTAAATCATGGCAAATTTATCACAACATATACCAAATATGATCCTCAATACTAATTATAAAAGAAATTTGAACAAAAACATGAAGTTCTCACCGAAATTCCTGAAAATTTGCAAAGGGGAAAATTGGAACCCTAGGTTCTTGTTCTCAACCAAACTTCACCCAAATCCAAGAATTGATGCAAGATTATAGTGCAATAGGATGAGAGTGTTGGATTGTATGAGAAAATTGAGTGAAAATTCGAAATTTGAGCAATTTGGGAGAGAGGGGTGATTTTTCTTTGCTTTAGGCGAGATAAGTGTTTGATTTTGTGAAAATACAGAGCCTAGGCGCGACCTACTTATGCCTTAGTGGACAGACGCACGGGTCGTGCGTCGACACAAGACCTGCATGTGCGTCATGTTGTGAGCACCCTCCAAATTTCGTAGTTGCGCATGGGCCGTGCGTAAGCGCACGGGCTGCATGTGCGTGTCTGTGAAGTGAAATTATTTTTTTAATAAAAAACATAAATGGGAAATCCTACCTAAAAATAGAAGAAAAACAAAAACAAAAATCACACACAAACCATTGGGTTGCCTCCCAACAAGCACTAAAATTATCGTCTATAGCTTGATGCCTGTTAATCTCACTCACAGATCCCGCGAGGTGATGCGTGTCACCTCTTCATGAGGTTTTCCTCGCCAATCTAACTCGCGTAAGTTCATGCCTCGCCATAATTTTCTCTTTTGCACAGTGCGAGTGGCGGTACATGTGTGCTTCAGATCTACTTTCTTTGACCTTGTGCTTTGCCTTTTCCTTTTTCGATAATTCCTGCATCTTATCTAAAGTATGCACACAATCACTCCAGTTTTGATCTTGAGTACAAGAATTAACGAATGATATGGATTTGCAACTCTCCATATTATCATGTATTTTTACAGTTCTATAACTGGAAAATGAAACATTCTCATCATTCACTCGTAATGTGAGCTCGCCCTTCTTCACGTCTATCAATGCCTCTGCGGTTGCTAAAAGTGGACGCCCAAATATTATAGGTATGTCGCAAACCTCTTCCATATCAATCACTAGGAAATCCATAGGGAATACAAATTTGTCGACCTTTACGAGCACATCTTCTACTATTCCCTTTTGGATAAGCGAGTGATCTATCAGCAAGTTGTAAGGTGACCGTGTATTGTTTTACCTCTTCTAGTCCAAGTTTTCTGAAAATGGACAAGGGCATTAAGTTAATACTAGATCCAAGATCACAAAGTGCTTTATCAAAGAAAATATCACCAATTGTACAAGGGATAGTGAAACTTCCGAATCTTTAAGCTTTTGTGGTATTTTTCTTTTGATGATCACGCTATACTCCTCGATTAAGTTGACGGTCTCTATCTCCGCCCACTTTTTCTTTTTTGACATTACCTCCTTCAAAATTTTCGCATATGTGGGCATTTGCTCCAATGCATCTGTAAAAGGGATGTTAATATGCAGTTTCTTAAACATGTCCAAGAATTTAGCAAATTGGGCATCTAAATTTTTCTTTTGAAATCTTTGGGGAAAAGGAAGGGGGATATTATATTTCAAAAAATTAGAGTTAGGAGAAGATTTAAGCTTCTTAGCCCCTTTTTGTCTAGCATTGTGTTGCTCGGTTCCTCCCATAACCTCAATATTGCCCTATGATGCATTGTTTTTGTCTCCATGGGTCGAAATTGTGGGTTCGGCATCAAGCACGACTTGATCGTGCTTCAACGCATGAGTCATGCATATTCCATCTTCCTCTTAGCATCCTTCGGCACCACGCACGGGCTGCCCATGCGTTGACGCATGGGTCGTGCGTGGTTCCGAAATTTCAATATTACCTACAATATTAGGACTAACATACCCCGTACTACTCCGCAAATGAATGGTATTACAGTGTTTTTTTGGGTTGACCTCCGTGTTGCTTGGAAACTGCCCCTTTTGATGTTGTCCACCAATGATAGTAGCTAGTTGACCAATTTGAGTTTCAAGATTTTTCATTTGTGATCCCATAGTATTGGCCAATTGTGTTACATGTGCCTCAATCTTGTCCATTTTAGCCTTGTTCCTGGTAAATCGATTCCTCGTTTCATTCATGAATGATCTCGTTTGACTCATAAACGAGGTGAGAGTGTCCTCCAAAGAAGGTTTGCCCTCAGCATTAGGGACACCATTTGACATATTGAATCCCAGTGGTGGTTAGGGACACCATTTGACATATTGAATCCCGGTGGTGGTTGCATCACGTTCTTGGTGTTCGCATAGGATAAATTCTCATGGTTCCTCAAACTCGGATGGTAATGTGTAGGAGTCGAATTATTCTGGAAAGTTTTTGAAATTTCAGTTACTTACATAATTAGCTTCCTCTATCGAATATAGAGGAACTCCCCCATTACTTGTACTAGTGTTCGCTTTGACTCTTTTCATCAATGCACTTAAGTGATTTGTCAACACCGTCATTTGAGCCGTAAATGCCTTAATTGGGTCCGAATCGAAACTTCGGCTACCCTTTGCATGTTTGTCCTCTCAGATGGCCATTGATAGCTATTCATTACCATCTCCAAGAAGATTAAATGCATCTTGTGGAAATGTCGCTAATAAGGCTCCTCTCGCTGTGCATCTACAAACGATCTCGTTTATCCCATCAACCCATTGTAAAAGAAGCAAAGTTGTTGATCTTCCGAAAACCCATGTTGTGGACATCTCCTCAATAAATCTCGGAATCTCTCCCAGGCCTCGTATAATGGCTCGGAGTCGAACTGTCTAAACTAGGTAATCTCACTCTTGAGCTGTAATATCTTGCTCGGTGGAAAGAATTTGAATAAGAACTTTTGACTCAAATCATCCCAAGTATTTACACTTCCTTGAGTCAAAGTACCTAGCCAATTTCTTGCCTTATCCCTCAAAGAGTAAGGGAATAAGCGCAATCTTATAGCATCGTCTGATACCTCGTTCATCTTGATAGTGTTGCAAATCTGTATAAAGTGTGCACGATGAGAGTTGGGGTCCTCGGTTGTGAAACCCCCAAACTGGTTCTGCTGCACCATATTTATCAATTGTAGGTCCCAAGGGGTGCGAGTGTAAGGTTTAGAAGGGGGGTTGAATAAACCTTACCAATTTTTCGATTTAGTCATGTTAAAAGTTGAGAGTTAATACTTCACGACTAAGTCCTTGATGGACAACTAAGTTAGTTAACCAAAGAGTGTTAGGCACTCAACGCACTGACTCGAGCCGTTGATAGAATAACTCAGTTGTTTTGACTAAAGACTTAACTCGACTGTGAAATGTTTTCAGCGGAAGACTTAACACCCTTGAATTTGATTTAAGTTTGTTTTAATACTTTGTTTTAGCACTTTGTTGATTATAAATTGGATAGCAAATTTATCAGCAAATATTGAAATAATATGCAAAAATTAAAGTGATGAAATGTAAATGACACAATAAATTTTATAGAGGTTCGAAGATGGGGTAATTCTTCCACTCCTCTCTTCTCCAACTCCTGGAGGAATCCACTAAGTATTGATCAATGGACAAAGTGGTTATCAGTCCAGATGCAAGTCTTGATCACACAGCTGACTTGATCTTTTGCGACTCGATCGGGAGATGCCTTGGTCTCACTGGTGGCTTCTCGTGACGACTCGGCTTCTTCTTCACAGGGGCTTTGCTACTTACTGAGCCCACTTGCTCAAGCTTCTTGGATTTGATCACGAAGCCCTCCAAAACTTGAGATCGGTTCGACCTTGAACCTTTCTACAATCCTTTGTGGAATGTAGACCCCTTGATTCTTCAAATGTTTTCTCTTCAACTGATTGAAGTCGTCTTTCCTTCACAGGTGAGTGTTGGATTGATTTCCTTCGTAATGTAGGCTTGAGGATTGAACTTGAATGGCTTGAGTAGGTTATAGTTTGAATAATAGCTTGAAAGTTCCAGGTAACAAGGTTAACCTTTTCTCAAATAGATTCCTCAGCCTTTTATAGTGTTCTTTTGAAAATTTGCCCGTTGAAGAGATATGTTAATTTTCAAAAGACACTTGTGGTCGTTGGCTTGTCTTGTTGAAGTTCTTGGAATTGACATTTCCTCGTATGAATGAGTCTTCAGCTTTTCAGAGTTCTGACACAGGTGCAGAGCTTCCCATTGGTTTATTCATTTTGCATGCTTCTGGGACTGATCACTTTAAGAAAGACAGTATGGAAGTATTACTTGTTTAAGTAATCTTCTTGACTTATGTGCAACGGATCTCTTTCGATTATCTCGACTTGAATGCATTTCCTTGACTTTCCCCAGGTGACTTGAGTGACTTCCAATCATTGGATGACTCATCCGTCACTTTAACTTGAGACTTGGCTATCTTGAGTTGACTTGATCGACACTTCACTCACCGCATCTCACTGCACCTTGATCGAGTTCTGTCTTATCTTCTTTGCCACACTCACCGCCTCAATGAGTCTTCTTCTAGTCTCGGTTGACTTCTTGCATATTCTCGGCATAGTGACTTAACTTGACCAGCCCAATCTATTACAATGCAATTTACAACAAAAATGGGGTGCCAATTTTCTATTCTAAGTTTTACATGGCATTCATCAAAATCTAAAAATGAATTTCCCAACAATTTCCCCCTTTTTGATGATGCCAAAACTTAAAACATTCATACAATAATTAAACAAAGAAAGATACGTACATACAATGTAGAATCAAGAATGTATGCATAGAATCAATCTTTTATTGATCATAACATTCTTGTTCTTTACACAGCTGTTTACAGAGTGTATCAGAGTTTAAAAAGAGCTTAAGGTAACCATGCTATTCTATATCCACGCAAGTATAGAAATTATACAATTTTATTCGAGGTACAGAAGACTTACATAAAGATGCATTTACATAGTAAAATACATGAAGGGGTGGACAACAACACTTCATCTCCTTCGTTGCCTCCTTCTTTCCTCATCAGCTATGTCTTCTTCTGATCTATTTCTCTTCTTCTCTTCTTCAGCTGCTTTCTTTTTCTCATATGCTTTTTCGCGCCTTCATCTCTTCTTTTTCTTTCTTCTCTTTCTTCCCACAAACTGAGTTTGTCTTCTATTTTCTTCTTCGATTCTCTTCACATACTCAAAGATTGTTCTCGCCACTTGCGAGGTTGGCTACTTCGTCGAATCCAGCCCGATAGATCCCTTCTTTCTTGCCGGATCTATATATTCAATGTTTTTGGGCAGATGTCTAGGTCTGAAACCTCTTCCTCCTCCACTACTTCTTCCTCTGCCTCTGGGCGTGTATTGTACTGGGGCCTTCTTTTGCCCAGTTGAGTGACCAGCAGAGGTCGCGTGAGTCTGTACTGTCGCCTTCTTCACATAGCTTGAGGCCTTTTTCCCAATACAAATCCCAGGCTTGAGCCATGGACATATTTGCGAAGTAACCTCGGATGCGAGTGTCTTGAATTCATCAACAGATCTTGCCTTGTTCCGAGCGTCTAAAATGGCATCAGTGTCTCTTCCTGCCGGAATGCCTCCATATTGTTTTAATATATCCGTCACTCGGGCATCCATCTTTCCTTCCACTTCCTTCATCCTCGCTTCTACTATTTTTTGCTTTTTGACCATGGGTGTCATGGAGTGTTGGAGCGCAGAGTCATCTGGGAGTTTCTCGATGATATCGTTGTGACAAGTCCTTGTTGGGGGTTTTAGTAATCATCGGTCATATCTTTCGAACCTTTCCCCTCAATGATTTTCCTTCTTTCTCTTCTTAGTTCTTCAACTATCTTCTCCTTCGATTCGTCCTTCTTCCACCCTTGAGAACCTTTCAACGCCTTTAGGTATTCCTCTTCCCCTTTTTAGCATCATCAAAGGAGAGAGAAACCCCTGGAAACAAGCTAGCAATCATGAAGTCTAAGCGGTTGATAGCTGAGTTATGCTTCAAATCTGCTGCGGAGTATGCTGCACGGAATTTGGAGCGGGTGGCATTGGATTTAGCTGTCACCAGCTTCATTTCAGTCATGAGGAGGCTGAATTTCCTCTCCATGTTCTCCTCTACGCGCAGAAGCTCTTTCTTATTAAATTCACGCAGCAGCTACATCTCTGTGTTGTGAGATTCATGCATTCGATCGATGTTTTCTTGCATTCTTCTCTTCATATCAGCATTCTTAGCGTGCCAGACTAGCAATTTATTGAACAATGTTCTGAAGTATCGAGCTTGTTCTACGCGCATTGTCTGTTGTTGTTGCCACTATTCCCGGATCCTGACAATTATTCCTCGCAGATAGGCACTAAGATTTGCGTCTCGGTTATCCAGTCTCATGTCCATTGAGGCTTGGTGCCTCTCCATCTTCTCTATCTCTGCAAATATGGCCTTGAACACTTCTCGAACCTCAGATGTCACTTCTGTCTCAGCTGGCAGCCAAGCAGCGTCAAAGTCAAAGTCTGCTGGGACGATGGTGTCTGTTGGAATAACGGGATCAGGTTTATGGAAACATTCTTGATCTCTAGTTGATTCTTCAAGAAGGTCAGGCAGCTCCAGAGAAAAGGGAAACAATTCTTCAAACGGATCATCACGAGCAATGGGAATCTGCTCAATGATAACTTGTGCTCGTGAAGTTCGGTGGAGTCGATCATCTTTGCCGCAGCCTTGGGAGCTGCGCAGATTGACTGTTTCAATCGTGATGCTGTTGTGGAGTTGACCCGGTGGTGAGCCAATTTGTCTCAACGACTTCGTCGGTCTCACTGGTTTTTCCATATGAGTTGGTGGTCCTCGGCCATATCGATGGCGTCATCGGACGATGATGAGATTTGCATGGGTGGCTCATCATCAAAATTAAAGGTTTGGCGAGTAGCCTTAAGGTCGGTCTTACTCGTGCTTGGGAGAACATCCTCAGCTGAGTCTTTTGGATCGGTAATAGGGGATGACTCAGCTTCGTCTTCACCTTCAGATCCCAGAAAGGTTACATCAGGATTGTCTTGGGAATCGTGAAGAGCACTTATCTCCTTTTCAGATGGATCAATGATAGTAGGAGGGATGTATGTGCTTCTGTCTCTTTACCCCGGGAAGTCTCAACCTCATTTGGCCTTCATTACCTCCTACAATCTCAACTGCAGCGAGGCCTTGGACAGTCCCTTCGACAGTGTCAGCTGTCTTGAGGTGGCATCCACTGGAGTCTCAACTCCATGGATTGCACTTTAATTGCCTGCAGTGTTAACTCCCAGGGCAGTTCCTTCCTGTGCCTCGACTGCATCAGCAGCGTCATTGGCCTGCAGAGCAGTTGGCACTTCATCTAAGACAGTCTCAACTGTCTGAGCCTCGTCAGTGACAACTTGCTGTGTATCCATTTGTTGTTCCTTCTCCACTTCGCCTCCAAGATTCGTTGTGGACTCACTTGCAGCAGCCTCCGAGGCCTTCTGCTTGTGGATGGAGTTTCCCACCGGCACACACACGACTAAGTGACTTGGAACGGGTCACTCGTCTCTCGGACTCCGACTGTTCCTTTGAGTATTCGGTAGTTGGGCGGTGGTAAAACACCTTCATTAGGGGTTGGCTCGACCGGGGTCCCCACATTCCCAGTTTCATCGCGATTCCTTAACACCCTTCTCGAGTGAGCAGGGAAGTGGGCGGCGACAACTTGATGGCAATATGTTGCACCACTCCCATCGGGTCAAGTTCGATTGTGATCGGAAGACTCCCTGGTCCTTCCATCGCTTTTGCTCATGTAAGATCCTGGATTCTCGCATGGCTTGCTGCATTTCCAATTCTTTCATTGCAGCAGCAGGTCCAGATCGTCATCGCTCTCGACAAAGATATCAAGGTGTGGATGAGTATGATCGATGGTTCCGATTAGAGGGCGAATCGGCTTTCTCACGAGCTTAAACTTCTTCGCGCGATCTCCGCTTCTCCTTGTCTTTGAAGATGCATGATATATGTGAGTTTTCTTCATCCGATGCTTGGACCACAAATGGTCAATCCGAGAAAATTCAACAGCAGTTCTTCTTCTTCTTCAATAAAACGGTCTTTGAACTGTTCCCTGGATCGACTCGGCTTCCACTTCCTCCATTCTTGCGAGATGATTTTGGATGTTTGGATATGGTGGGGATAGGATCATCATGTCATCATCTTCTTCATCATTATCCCCTTGTTGTCCCTCGTTCTCAGGGATTGAAGGTAGCAAACTTTGGTGCTCCACACCCTCAGCAGCGTCTGTTGCAGAAGGGGATACAACCCTGTCAACAGGAGAGTTTGCTTTCTCAGCTACTTCTTGTGTCTCAACATTCGACTACGATTGTGTCTTCAATTTGCCTCTGTTGATCGGCTTCAGCAGACTTGGCTGTTTTATCAATAATTTCAGGAGACTCTACTTCTCTAGTTGTCTCGCGATCTCCAAATTCAGTGAGTGGCGACTCATTTTGTTTTCTCAAGCTCTGATCTCTTCAAAAGACTTCTCATTTTGGTCCTTACAGAGGAATTTCTGGTTCGGATGCGATTTCTCTACGAGTCTGGGCGGCGGGGCGGTCTTTGTTGTTTTTTTTCTGAGGAGCTGGCTTTCTAGGCTTGTCAGTCCTCCTTTTCTTGACAACCGGAGAAGGTATTTGAGGTTTCTTCTCCGCTGCGGCTGCAGGGGCAGGTGACTTGGCTGCAGGGGCAGGTGCATCTTTTGTTTTCTTTTTCTTTCTTTGCAGGGGCGTGAGTCTTTTCTTTGTAGCTGCAGGAGCAGCCTTTTTCTGGGGGAGGAGGAGACAGTTGTTTCTTCAGGGCCAGCTGATTCCCCCTCACTCGTATCAACCCTCTTGGCGTATGCTCGCTTCTGTGCTCCGGAAAGGTTAGACCGGAACATTTTCTTATTGACATGGAACGCCTTTCCATGTCGAAGAGGGACTCCTTTAACTTCCATCATCCGGCCAATCACCAGTCCGTACCCCAGGGATCCTCCAAACGAACCATCCTCCTTGAAGGATTTATTCCCAATATTCTAGCAGAGTCTGCTGTATACAAACTCAGCCTAGTTCACCTTCTTCTCTTCAATGATCATAGCCATTACGATCAGCTTAGTTTTGGACAGCTGGTTAAAGCTTCCAAATTTGATGTCTATGCATTTGGCAACATGTCCAGCAGTTTGTGGTAGTCCTCCTTCAACAGCTTCTTGTCATCTCTGTAGACAACCATCGCAGCACAGTCGGGTTTGGCTACTTCCTTCCACGCAGCAGCCAAGTTAATATCAGCTTCATAAATCTCCGGCACTCCTTCCGCCGGCAACAAACAATGTTTTGCCAAATCCTTGGCAGTTATGGTGAAATCTTTCCCGTGAACAGAGGACTTGATGCCCTCATCGTGAACTTCAGCATTCACATAGAACTGTGCAACCTCCTCCACGTAGGTCATCTTAAACTTCATCGACAAAAAGGGTTTCAGTCCTGATTTCTCCAACTTCTCTGCTATTTTCTTTACAAGGGTTTTGTCTGACCCTTGTTTGATCATGACCTCGAAATTCACAGTAGATCCCATGTGGATTTGCTTTCCCAATTTGACAAAGTTGTACGTAGATGCCATTTCTCGAAGATTTACCGAATGAACCTTTGAAAAATAAGCTTTGAAGATTTGTAGGGTTTTGAGAGTAAAAATGCTTTCTTTGCTCTTGAGAGAGATGAACAGTTTTGGTAAAGTGAGAGAAAATCGGATGAAATGGTATATGTATGGGTTATGAAAGGACGTGCAGGTGGTTTTTAAAATTTGATCAAGATCAACGGCTCAAATTTTGCATGCCGATTAGCATTTAATGCGGCAGCATTTATATCCAATCATAAGCTTGGTGTGCAGCTTTTGACTGTACACGTCATAATTATGTTGACGTCATTCTTAAAAAAACATTTCCGCTTAGTAAAAACGACTGCATTTTTGTCACTTTGCTCATAAATGACTCAGCTTATTCCTTAGATAATTTAACTCTTCTCTCTTTGCACATAGGTACTCAGCTGTCAGCTAACTTGATGCAGTTGATTCTCCGATACGGCTGATTTACTTAGCTGATTCAAGAGTTCAGCTCTTTTTCATCTTTTCACATGTTCCATCTCTTTTCTTTGAGTCTTCTGAGTGTCAACTCAGCTCAATTAACCCTAATTCATGCTTGAGTTCTTCAAATCATGATTCACATAATGGTTTTGTAAATATATCAGCTAATTGTTTATCAGTTGAGATATATTCCAAGGTGATGTCCTTCTTTTCAACATGATCTCTTATGAAGTGATATCTGACATCAATGTGCTTTGTTCTTGAGTGCAATACAGGATTCTGAGTGATTGCAATTGCACTTGTGTTGTCACACATGATTGGAATTTCCTTTTCTTCAACTTCATAGTCTCTGTTGTTGTCTCATCCATAAGACTTGGGCACAATAGGCCCGCATGCCTATGTATTTTGCTTGTTTGTGGAGGTGGCTATTGAATTTTTCTTGCTAAACCAGAAATTAATATATTTCCAAGCATTTGACATGTACCGAGGTACTCTTCTGTCAACTCTACATCCAGCATAGTCAAAGTCTGAGTAACCAATTAGCTTGAATCCACCTTCCTTAGGATACCATAAGCCAACTTCTTGACTTCCTTTCAAATATCTCAAGATTCTTTTGGCTGCAGTCATGTGGCTTTCTTTTGGAAGAGCAGATTGAAATTTTGCACATACACCTACAACAAAGGTGATGTCCGGTCCGCTTTGTGAGATAGAGCAATGATCCAATAAGTGCTGCTCAGATCTTGTTTGATCCACAGGCTTGCCATCGTATCCATATCCATTTTGATCGATGTATTCATTGGTATTTTCACGGAAGACTTCTCTTCCATACCAAATTTCTTCATTAAATCTCTGGTGTATTTTGTCGACTTATGAAGGTTCCATCCTTGTTTTTTTTACTTGGAATCCAAGGAAGAATGTCACTCTCCCATCATGCTCATTTCAAATTTGCTTTGCATGAGATTTGAGAATTTATCACATGACTCTTTGTCCGTGGATCCAAAGATGATGTCATCCACATATATTTGGATAAGCGATACTCTTCCCATCTTGAATTACGAAGAAGGTTATATCCACTTTGCCTTTTGTGAATCCGTTCTCAGTCAGGAATTGTGATAATGTATCATACCATGCTCTTGGTGCCTGTTTCAATCTATATAAAGCTTTCTTGAGTTTGTATACTTTATCTCCAAGAGTCTTCTGCTCAAATCCTGGAGGTTGTTCAACATACACTTCTTCCTCCAATAACCCATTAAGGAATGCACTCTTTACATCCATTTGATATACAATGAAGTTCTTGTGAGCAGCATAGGCAAGAAACATTCTTATGGCTTCCAATCTTGCTATAGGAGCAAAAGTTTCATCAAAATCTATTCCTTCTTGGCAATACTCTTTGGCTACCAATCTTGCTTTGTTTCTTACCACAGAACCTTCCTCATTCATCTTATTTCCGGACACCCATTTAGTGCCAATAACATTTTTAAGGGTAGGTCTTTGAACCAATTCCCATACTTTGTTTCTTTCAAACTGATTCAGCTCTTCTTGCATGGCTTGAATCCAATGTGTGTCATCTAATGCTTGTGACACATCTTTTGGCTCTATCTGTGAGATAAAGCAAGTGAACATTGCTTCTTGTTGAGCTCTGGATCTGGTTTTTACAACTTCTCTTACATCTCCAATGATTAGTTCTGGTGGATGGTCTCTCGGCCATCTTACATCGGGTTGGAGTAAGTTAGCCGGATTCGGATCGTCTTGCGGTTTGTGTTATTTTGATCGCCTCTCTCATCATCACTTAGTGTTGATTTTCAAATTGTTTTTGAGACTTAGCTATCTCATCTTCATCCGGGTTTATAATTCGCTTGACTTCAACATAGGGACTCTTCTCGCATGGTAGGTGATTCGAACTTATCACCGACTCTTCAATGTCTTCTCCATTTACATTGGGCTCATCAAACACCACATGGATGGAGTCTACGTAACCATTGTCCACTTGTTGAGCACTCAGAGGCTTTGCTTTAAATTTGAGTATTCCAAAAAGATACCTTCATCGACTTTAGCATCAAAAGCCTTTATATTGTCTTTGCCATTGTTATGGATGAAGCATTTGCATCCAAATATTCTAAAATATGCAACATTTGGCTTTCTCCCCTGTCCAAATCTCATAGGAGTCTTTGTCAATTTGTCTGTTTTATCATGCATCTATTTTGAGTATAGCATGTTGTGTTTATTGCTTCGCCCAAAATCTTTTAGGCGTACTGCTTGCCTAACATGGTCCTTGCCGCTTCTTTGAGAGTTATGTTCCTTCTTTCGCAACTCCATTCTTTGTGGAGTCCTTGCCGAGATAACTCATGACCAATACCGTTTTCACCGAGAAATCGAGTTATTATACCATTGACAAATTGATTTCCTCTGTCGATCTTATTTTGATAATGGTTTGACTCTTCTCATTTTGGATTCTCTTCATCAATTTGTGGTAGTTTCTCGCAGGTTTCTTTCTTCTTACACATGAAAGTTGTCCATGTGTATCTTGAGTAGTCATCTACTACCACCAAGGTGTATTTCTTTCCACTTATGCTAGTTGGTTCAACTGGACCACATAGATCCATATGTAGCAGGTGCAATATTCTTGTTGAAGATGGACATGTCTTTTCTTTGAATGATGATTTGATCCGTTTTCCCATCTGGCATGCATCGCATACACTTTCCTTCTTGTATACTGAGTCTGGAAGTCCTTCCACAAGATTGCTCTTTGCAAGATTGTTAATTGTTTTGAAGTTCAGGTGACTCAACTTCTTGTGCCACAGCCAACTTGATTCAGCTGTGCTCTTTGCTAGCAGACAAGTGCTTGGTGTTGCAGTTGACCAATCTACCACATACATGTTCTTTTGTCTGCATCCTTGCAACACTACTTCATTAGATTCAGTGTTCTTGATTTGGCACACTCCCATATTGAATCCAACATTATAGCCCTTGTCACAAAGTTGACTTATGCTTAGTAAGTTGAAATTGAGGCCTTCAACATATGCAACATCTGTAATTTCTAATCCATTTTTCTTGATGGATCCAATGCCTCTTATTTCTCCTGGAGCTTCATTCCCTCCAAATATGACTTTTGCACCTCTAAATTCCATAAATTTTGACAGATTTTTCTTGTTTCCTGTCATGTGTCTGGAACAACCACTATCCATGTACCAGGTTCCTTGGCACTTAGCTGCTCCTTGAACCTGCAATCAAGGAAATTAGGTTTTAGGTACCCATACTTGTCTGGGTCCTGAGGGATTAGTATTGTAAGATGATCCAACCAACCTATAGCCAAATGATTTGACTCTAAGAGGTTGCCATCTATCAGTTCCATAATCATAATTAACTTTGGCAAATTGCTTGGGGGTTTTAGGTTCATACAGCTGTATCTTTTGTCTGTATGCCTGTGTATGTTTTAGTAATTGCTTTGTTTGGGTAGTTGTGATATCTTTGAGGATAGTGCTTGGGTGCATATATGTGCTGATGATAGCTCTTTTGCCATTGGAATGGCCCTTGCTGAGTTCTAGGCCTTTGCCATTTAGGCTTATATTCCATAGGTCTTTGCTGATAGTTCACATTATTCCAATCAGCTTGGCTTGGGTAATTTCTACCATTCCCATCAAATGTGTTCCTTTCATAGAACTTAAGGGCTTTTGGTAGCTCTGTTTTTCTTCTTTACAGTACTTCCTATTTGGAGTTTCTTCAAGAACTCAATTTGGATTTCCTCTCAACTGTCCTCTCAAAGACACTCAAGTGGTTGTTTTCCTTTTCCTTTATAACAAGGCCGGTTTGCTTGTGGTTGTGCTTTGGAATGGATGTGTGTGCGCTATTTGGAGTTTTGGAGTTTTGAGATGCTTCATTACTTGACGATCCTTTTTCCAAAATTACTTTTGGAGCTTGACTTGGTATAGAGGAATTAAATCCTAAGCCTGTCTTATCTCCACATTCTCTTTGGTTCATAATAAGATCATCCAAAGATTTAGATGTCTTAGTAAATGAGGCAATCACATTTTTGAGGTCATTTTCCCTCTTTTCTGTGGCAGCTATCTCTGCTATTAGCTTAGCATTTTCAGCCTTTAAACTTTTATTCTCATCAGCTATGTGACTTAGAGTACTCAGCTCCTTAGTCAGTTGCGAGTTTTGACTTTTCAGTAGGCTATTTTCCTTATTTAGTAGTGTGTGTGAGGATTTAATGTGTTCAAAGGCTTTCATCATTTTGCCTAATGAATCATAAAGATTAGTGGGTGATGAAGTGTGTGTGTCACAATCACTAGAATCTGAGTGTGATGAGTTAGAGTGTACCTCATCTTCTTGGTCAGGTTGGTCTTGTTCTTTGGCCATTAGACAGATCAAGGCTTCTTCTTCGTAGTCACTTAAGTAGTCGCCTTCACTACTCTCCGAGTCTCTTTGTGTCTTTTGACTTGAGTGACTCAGCTGATCTCTCGCAGCCTAACATTGCCTTTTTCTTCTCTTGTCTTCTTTCTCTCAAGACTTTTCTTTCCTCTTCATTCTTGTATTTGTTGACTACAGGATATGGGCAATCAATAGCATAGTGACCAGGTTACTCATAGTTCAAAGATAAATTTTCAACCTTTTGATCGATTCTTTCCATCCTTGGATTGTCGGCTCTTTGATACTCAATCTTTTGATGCTCGTTCTTTTGGGTGACCTATCTTCCTTGACTTGGAGGAGCCGAGTGTCTTCTCGGAGGATTCACCTTTGCCTCTTTTGTAATTCTTGTTGAAGAATTTGTTAAACCTTTTAACCATCAGGGCAATATCCTCTTGGTCAATGACTTCCTTGACCTCAGCTCTTTTACCATCCTTAACTATTAGAGCAGTTGTTTTGGGCACAGCTGTTCCTCTAGGTCTTTTCTTCTCGGCTCAAAATTGTAGGCTTTGAGATCTGAGAATAGCTCATGGTTGGATGTTTTTGATAGGTCCATGGAGTGTCTCAGGGCCATGACTTTCATTTCCCACTCATTTGGGAGACTTCTTAGAATCTTCATACACATTTCCTTCTGTGTATATTTTTTTCCAAGTGCGAGATAGATCATTGGTAATTTACGTGAACCGAGCATCCAGTTGATCCAAGGTTTCTCCCGCAAGCATCTTAAAATTTTCAAATTTCTCGTAGACAAAGAACAGATAGTTTATTTTCCTTGATTTGCTCGGAGCCTTCACAAATCGGGGTTAGCTTATCCTGCATTTCTTTGCGGTCTTGCACGATTTGACTTTGTTGAACATGGCTTTGTCGAGTTTTTAAAGAATGTCCTTGGCCACGTTGTCCAAGTTGTATCTTTTTTCTCGTCATCATTTGTCCATTCGGCTCTTGGTTTTTCAACCATAGTGTCCGGGAGCAACATCCTCTTCTCCTTGACTCAGACAGCCTTCCTTGCGTTGTGTTTACTTTTAAAATTTGCAGTGGCCCATCTTCTATTATTATCCATATTTCATCGTAATCTTTGATAGATGAGCTCGCATACAAATTTTCCAATCATCAAATCCCTCAATTGTGAACATAGGGATGCGTGTCAAATTTGCTTCCATGATAATAACTTTTTTGAATAAAAGAGTTTTGAAAGATCAAGTGCTAAAGCAAGCTTTGAGAGATTGGAGATCTAGTTCGATGAATCGTGCGGAAGGATCAATGAACCAACCGCTCCGATACCACTTGTAGGTCCCAAGGGGTGCGAGTGTAAGGTTTAGAAGGGGGTTGAATAAACCTTACCAATTTTTCGATTTAGTCTGTTAAAAGTTGAGTTAATACTTCACACGGCTTAGTCCTTGATGGACGGCTAAGTTAGTTAACCAAAAGCGGTGTTAGGCACTCAACAGATTTCGAGCCGTGTTGATAGAATAACTCGGCCTACTTAGTCTAAAACTTAACTTGATTGTGATATGATTTCATTGGAAGACTTAACACCCTTGAATTTGGTTTAAGTTTGTTTTAATACTTGGTTTTAGCACTTTGTTGATTATCAATTGGATAGCAAATTTATCAAAGCCAAATATTGAAATAATATGCGTAAATTAAAGTGCTAAAATATAAATGACACAATAAATTTTATAGAGGTTCGAAGATGGGGTAATTCTTCTACTCCTCTCTTCTCCAACTCTTGGAGGAATGCACTAAGTATTGATCAATATACAAAGTGGTTATCAGTCCAGATGCAAGTCTTGATCACACAGCTGACTTGATCCTTTGGGACTCGGTCCGGAGATGCCTTGGTCACAACTTGCCTTGCTTCTCGACGACTTCTTCTTCACAGGCATTTGTCTTGCTACTACAGACCCACTTGCTCAAGCTTCTTGGATTTGACCACGAAGCCCTCCAAAACTTGAGTCTGGTTCGACCTTGAACCTTTCTACAATTCTTTGTGGAATGTAGACCCCTTGATTCTTCAAATGTTTTCTTCAACTGATTGAAGTCGTCTTTCCTTCACAGGTGAGTGTTGGATTGATTTCCTTCGTAATGTAGGCTTGAGGATTGAACTTGAATGACTTGAGTAGGTTATAGTTTGAATAATAGCTTGAAAGTTCCAGGTAACAAGGTTAACCTTTTCTCAAATAGATTCTCGGCCTTTTATAGTGTTCTTTTGAAAATTTGCCCGTTGAAGAGATAAATTAATTTTCAAAAGACACTTGTGGTCGTTGGCTTGTCTTGTTTGCTTCTTGGAATTGACATTTCCTCGTATGAATGAGTCTTGACTTTTGAGTTCGACACAAAAAGTGAGCTTCCCATTGGTTTATTCCTTTTGCACGCTTCAGGGTCGAGCACTTTAAGAAAGATAGTATGGAAATATTACTTGTTTAAGTAATTTTCTTGACTTCATGCAAACGGATCTCTTTCGATTATCTCGACTTGATCGCATTTCCTTGACTTCCCCAGGTGACTTGAGTCGCCTTCCAATCATTGGATGACATCATCGTCGTTCAACTTGAGACTTGGCTATCTTGAGTTGACTTGATGACACTTCACTCATTTGCATCTCGATTTGCACCTTGATCGAGTTCTGTCTTCTCTTCTTTGCCACACTCAATCGCCTCACAGCGGAGTCTTCCTTCTAGTCTCCAGTTAACTTCTTGCATATTCTGGCATAGCTGACTTAACTCAGCTCGACCAGCCCTATCTATTACAATGCAATTTACAACAAAAATGGGGTGCCAACTTTCTATTCTAAGTTTTACATGGCATTCATCAAAATCTAAAAAATAATTTCCCAACACCAATGTCTGCTTCAGCTCAAAATTGTTGGTATTTATCGGAACATGTGCAATACCACCATAATTGCGATTCGTTTGTGGTCGAAAGTAACCACGAATTGCTTGTTGTTGGACTGGCATTGGTAACTCATTGGTGATCCTATTGATTCCATTGTTACCCTATTATTTCCTTCCAAATCCCCCATAGTCGGATTTTGTTGTCTTTTCGCTCGTCTAGTAGATGCACTTGTTCACCTTGCGAAAGCCTCAACCTCCGGTATGAACGGTGTTAATTCTCCTCGCTTAGAGCGGGTGTTCATGCACTACCTGGACCAACTCAAATAAACAAATCAAACCATGTAGGAGTAAAATTAAATAAAATAAAAAGAAAGTAAGAATAAATTTCTAAATTAAAAATAATTCTATTTATCGCATATTAACACACAAAATTTACTTAGTCCCCGACAACGGCGGCGAAAACTTGTTCGCCGTATTTTTAGTTTCACCGCAAGTGTACGGTGTAGTTTATAGAATATGGTAGCATGGTCGTATCCACAAAGACTAATAAATTAGTGTACTAAGTATTGAGATCAAAATAGTAATGTCTTTATTTAGACGATCAAAATTGGATGATTGTTGTTGGAAACTTGTTCGCCTTATTTTTAGCTTCACCGCAAGTGTACGGTGCAGTTTATAGAATAGGGTTAGCAAGGTCGAATCCACAGGGACTAATAAATTAATGTACTAAGTATTGGATTGTAATAGCCTTATTTTTATCCAGATGATCGAAGTTGAGTGATTTGATTTTATAAACTAAAATGAAAATTTATCCTAAAATAAACAAAGTAAAGATTGATTGAAAGATCAAGAAGATGAATGGATTCCTAGGTTATGGTTTCAGTTAATATCCCCTTTTATTATCAGGTTAATCAAACCAAAGTTATATGTATTATTCCCTATAGAACAATCACAAAAGTAATTTACCCTCTCTCCCTCTTAAGATGCATGTAAAAGCGTTGATTGAAGTATCTATGCTAGCATCTCTACTCAACATGAGATATCCAACTCACAAAAGCATATAAGATTAAATATCCTCACAAATATTCACAGACTTCTCAATCATGAAAATATTCATGTCAAGTACTCACAGATCTAGTATTGAAACTCATATGTTCGAATTATGAATCAATACATCAAACAAGTTAAACCAAAGGCCTTTTGATGAAACAAGAATTAAAAAAAGTACTCAAATAGGGTTGAAAACAATAACTTCAATTGTCATTAATCATCAAATAAAAGTATCCATTAACCTACTCCCAAACCCGGGAATCACAAGATGTTTAGCCAAAGATAGAAAACAAATAATTCATAGACAAATTCTCCATGTTCATGTCTAACTAATTGAAAATAAAGATATTATGGAATGCGAAGACTCGGGGACGTCGATGATCTCTCGATCTATCTTCAATCCTCAAGCGTGTTGTTGTTTCCTTGATCGATCTTTCCAATTCTCTAGTGGAAAATTGCTCTTTTCTCTGTGTTCTAGGGCAAAAGTCAGTGTGTTCTCGTTTGTGGCCGCCCCGTCTATACTCCGTTTGGGTCAAAACCTAATTGGATATCTCAAACTCTGTTTTCCCGCACAGACGCACGGGCCGTGAGCCTAGCACACACCCAACCCGTGCTAGGTGCCGTAGAAACATGCCAATCGCTGAAGGACGCACGGGCCGTGCGCATCACGCACGACCATCCTGTGCTTATGGTCGAGACTTTAGACTCAGTCTTGGGGTAGCGCTACGGGTCGTGCTAGGGACGCACGCCCTGCCCGTGCGCACCTGCTGGACTTGATAATTGTTCATTTTCTTTCGTTTCTCGCCCGGTTCATCTGACTTCTTCCTAATTCAACTCCAAACTTCGTATGTTTCGTCAAGTATTGGCGGTTCTTTATCGCAATGCTCCGAATTGTTGCCAAAATGCTACAATTATCAACAAATTCCTACAAAACGAGCATAGCGTAATACCTTTTCCACAAAACAGAAATAAAGCCATATTTACTCATGTAATGCATGCATAGCAACTAATTCTAGCTACAATTAAGCCCGAAATACATGCAAAACACACGTCAATCAAAGCTAAGACAAGATATACCATAAAAATACAAGGCAAGAGTAATAATTGAAATATCAAGAGAATGAAATAGATTCTCGGGTTATGGTTTCGATTAATATATCTATTTTTATCCTATTTAATCAAAGCCAAAGTTATTATCGATATTCCTATAAGACGATCACAAATGTATTTTATCCTCTCTCTCGAGATGTATATAAATGTAGATTGAAATATCTATGCTAGCATATCTACTTAACAATAGATACACAACTCCCAAATGCACCAAAGATCAAATATCGTCACAAATATCCACAAACCTCTCGATTATTCAAATATTCATGTCAAGTACTCAAGATCTAGTATTGAAGCTCATTTCTCGAATTATGAATCAATACATCAAACATGTTAAATCATTGGCCAAGTGATAAAACATGAAGTAAGTAAAGTACTCAAATAGGCTTCAAAATAATAACTTCAACTAGGATTAAAACATCCAACAAGAGTCAATTAATCTACATCCAAACCCAGAAATCACAAGATGTTTAGCTACTCATGATAAATAAACAACTCATAGACAAATTGTTCATATTCATAATAAGCTCAAATGAAAGATTAAGATACAAAGAATAAGAAAATTTAGGGAAATGGATAATCTCTCGATTAATCTTCAATCCTTAAGCTCCGATGCGACCCAATTCTTCTCTTGATTCTGGCTTGGTGAATATGTTCATATTCTTGTATTCTGGGGTATATTCTCAGCCTTCCTCCCCTGATGTGCGTCCCCAAAAGTTATATATATATATATATATATACCTTTTTGGAAGCCTAGGTTAAAGTGTTGTCAGATTTGGACATTTCAGCACAGACGCACGGGTCGTGCGTCAGGCCGTAGAAAATGTTGTCTCACGAAATGACGCACGGGCCGTGCATCGACGCACGACCTGCCCATGCGTCCCTGCAAAGCTTGATTCTTCAGGTTTTGTACACGCACGGGTCGTGCCTATGCGCACGAGCTTCCCGTGTGTGGCCTTGTCTTGCCCGGTTTATCTAACTTCTTCTCAATTTGGCTTCCAACTTAGTGATATATGCGCTCAACTCTTGATGATTTTATATCGCTATGCTCCATTTTGCCACAAAAGTACTCAAAATATTGTTTATTTCTGCAAAACAAGCAAAGTTTCTGGAGTCCGTGTTCTCACTCGCAAGCTCTCTCCCAAGGTTAGGAAATGAGATTTTTCTAAAAATGGCCAGACGGTGGTTAGATTTTTGGAGCTCCTTTTTGGTGTAATTAGGGCATAATTTATACGAATTAATTTCTACCAGATTTTCAGCAACAAAATTGTAGAGAGTAGACATATTTATGTTAGTAAAGTGGAGCGATCTGAGATCAAATCCCAAATCCTAATAGAATCAGTACGTTGTTTAGCCGGCTCCTTGTGGAGCCATTTTCTAGTGTTTGTGTCCTAATAAAAAGAGCATTTCATGTTCAGATGAGTCTTCTCTTCGTGACTTGGAGTTGTTGGTCTCTGTGTCCAAAAATGAGGTGCCAAATTGCTTTTATGGACCGTAAATGCTAAGTTACAGGAGTTTGGTTTCATGGACTTTGATTTTTAAATCATATATATATATATATATATATATTTTAAAATAATGTTGTCAATATAGTATTCCATTGCAAGATCTGAGCTAAAATTCCATGATCTTTCTTTTTTGTAAACATAGCCGACCCCACGTAGTGGGATTAAGAATTAGTTTGTTGTTATTTTTTCATTTTGTAAACATCAAATTTGAGTATGGATATGATCTTTATTATATGGCCATAAGCTTCCAATGCCCTTAGTTGGACTCATAAAATTAGTGGAGCCAATTTCTAGTGTTTCTGTGGTTGGTTATGCTATTTTTTCTGCAATTTCTCTGTCATTCTCTCTGTCTCTGTCTGTGTGTGTGTGTGAGGTTAAGTTATGGAATTTGGTGTTCGTTGGTTGGTTGTACTCGTTTGCTCTTTGTCACAAGGTTTCTTTCTCTGCTTTTATTTTAGAATGCCACTTTCGAAATTTGGTTCATCTAAAAGAATGAAAGATCAAGAATGCTAGAAAGAAATAGGGAAATAAAAGAATATGACACATATATCTTAATATGCTTCCTTTGAAAATTTCCACTGCATTTCATATTGATACACATCAGTATATCTGCATTGTCAACCTTAAGTGTTGTTATTTATTTAACTGAGATTATGCTTTCTTAAGAGTTGACAATGTTTGTTACTATGTCTCTTTATCATTAACTGTTGATTATATATTCTACTGTTGGTTATGTGCAGGATTTTAGAGAATTTCTAACGTAGTTGACGAGCTTTCCCTTGGGATAGGTATTTTGCTACTATGTCTCTTTATTCTGCAAATTTTGAAATTAGTCATTAATTTCATTCTGGATTTGATTTTTCTTTGTGTTTTGTTGCTAGAACAATTTAATTTTGCAGGTTTTAGTACTATATAGCTGTTTTAGTCTCTACCTCTATCCCAAACTAAAATAGGTGTCGTTGAAAACAATCTATATATACCATGTATGAGATCAGTTGGAGTAAGTTGGTTTTTTAGCTTGTGTAGTATTTATTGATAGCTATTAAAAAGGTAACTGAGTTGTGTTATTGGAACAGAAGTTAACATGAAGAATTGAATAAGATAGTAAACTTATCGACAAATACGAAAGAAGTAAACAAAACTACCAACTTGACGAATAAAGAAAGATGCCAAGTAAGTAAAACTGAAAGCTCCCGATTTGAGTTTCTCTGTAGTTGTGGAAAACATTATATATATATATATATAAGTTTAGAGTCTAAGTGTTATTTTAGGGGTAATATTTTTAGGGTTAATTATAAAAATTACCCCTAATATTAGTCTAACTAGTAATCCCGCACGTGGGTTGCACGTGTATTATTATTTCATTATTATTAGTTTATACTGAAATTATCTGTTAACATGAGCTGATATTTATTACTTTATTTTAATAATAAAATATTCATATAAAGTAAATAAAAACAAAATTTTATGTATAAAATTTATATTTTTAGATGTAGACTTAAATTTCAAATTCAATTCTGGAAAACATCAAATGAATCAATTAGAAAGGTCAATTAAATATAGCACAATTTAATAATTCAATATAATAACATTAATCAAAATAATTTGTCTATAATTGATACCTTGGCATTTTCTCATCTGACGTTGTTTGTAGAAAACATCATCCAATAAATATATTTAATATTTTTTCCAAACATATTGTGGACGGCTTAAAGAGTCTGAAACCAAGCAATATAGTGAATAAATACTATTTGAAATATCACTTAAAGGGGTTCTTGGAAATGGATACATTACAATGCTCAATTCAAAATTTTAATTGTTTATAAGTTTCTCGGACTTTTCTGAGAAGTGATATGTAGATGCAGATCCTGATAATTAAAATTTTTCTGCACACATACAAAGTGCCAAAACATTATAAATGATATAAACACAAAGATAATAATAAATTAAATGCATATTATTATTATTATTGTTGTTGTTGTTATTATTATTATTTATTATTGTGATTTTAATACCTTAATTAATTGTGTGAAAACTAATTATTTAGGTGCTTTTATTTTCAATTAAATCAAAATTTCAAGAATCAGTAATCAATTCATAAATTTATTCGTAAATATAATACAACAATACGCAACGATGATACTTAATGTTTTCCTCACCTACATAAAAACTTGCTATCTTTTATTTTATGGTATAACTTAGTGGGAAAAAAAATTAAATTAGACCGATTTAATATCATAGAATTAACGTGTGGATAATTCAAGATAATGGGGTATTAATGGTGCAATTGTATTTCTTTTTATAATGGCTAATGATAAAGAGAAAATATTGGAATACATTGTGAATATGTTGGCTATATAATTTCGTCATTTTTCTCCTAAACGCGTTTTTAATAATCTGACCGCATAGCATTGTCAAATTCGATTAAAAATATAAATAGATATTGCAAATTTTTTGAGTTGCACACATGTTGTTGTCTTCCATTTTATCATTTTTTTCAATTATTATCTTTAGTAAAATCAAACAAAAATAATTTGGTGGATATATTAACTTATATTAAGTATTTTATCTATATTTATAATAATAAATATGAATAGCATATCATGATTCTTTTTAAAAATAATTTGGGGGTTAGATTTTCATCGAAAAATCTTTTTTATTTTATTTTTCCATTTGTTTTTATAAGAGGTGGGATGTTAAACACAAATAGAATTGGTGCCAAGAAATTATAGAATAAAATAAATCTGAGCATTAATTATTTTTTCCTATTTTTTTGTCCTTTAAAGTGACAAAATGTGCACATTTAAACAAATTCATAAATTATAAAACCATATATTACTAAAACAAAAGTAGATTGTAAAAAGATCAGAACAATAACCAATGTGTTTTTTTTTTTAGTTATTGGATAATGATCTGTCTAGAAACCATTTAGCGAGGTTTTGATTTTAGAATGTGTACGTAAATCTTTTATTGCATTTTCTGATATAAACATAGTTATATATATTATTATAGAATAATATAATATAAGTTATTTTTTTAAGACATATTGGCTCAAATCAAAGAAATATTATCAGTTATAATTAAATTAACTTTTGATATTTGACAGATACAATTATAATTAAATTAGCATTTGATAATTGATTGATACATCGACACAATGAATTTAACAAAATAAATATCTTGACAAAAATTAAGGTTTTCTAATTTTTGTTACATAATCGTATATTGCTGAAATAATATTCGACTTCCAAAATTTAAGTTCAGATATTTTCATTTATTTATTATTAGATAAATAGTTTTAAGTTTAGAAAAAAAATATATATATATATAATTTTATTTCAAGAATATTTTCCCCTATAATTGGCTAATTTGATTGATGATATGGAGGGTGAATTGGCAAGCAATCAAGAGCGTTTTGTTTAGTCATAGATTGTGTGGGATTTGATTTATTTTATGTATTTTTTAGGATATCAATATTAATGTTTAGGATTTTTATTTAATATTATTGCAATATCTACTGTTAGGATTTTGCAGTAAAATAATATATAAATTTAGCAAGTGGAAATAAGCGGGAAAAACTAATTAGCCAATAAATTATACCCGTTACAAAAAAATATAGTCATTAACTTACCAAAACAAAACATTGCTAATTTTGGGTAACTCCAAAATATGCGTTAGTTAGGAGAATTTTTTGGCTGATTGGTCCAAATTTGTCAATCTTATTTTGCATCTTGCATTTTTTTCATTCCATTTTCAAATAAGTCATCCTAAATTATATCATATACTAAAATGTTATTGTATGGTCAATATGTTGTTAGTAGGAAAAACTTAATACTAATTCTTGGTATTCGAATTTATTTGAAATACTAATTAGCTAATTGTTAATCAAAGAGAATAATTGACACATAAGCCAAATGGTTGAGTTGTAAAATCAAATTCAATAATCTCTTTTAGAAGAATAGTTATTCTTCGTGTCCATCAAACAATTGATGATATGATATATTATAGAGAGGCTACATAATTTTGTTGTTCCGGAACATATTTCAGTTATCATTGCCATCTAAATTTAAATATTGATTTTCAAAATGAGAATTATTCAAAATAAACAAAACATAAAACACAAAATATAACTTAAAAAATAAATATATTAAAAATATAAGGAATAAACAAAAAGAAGCAAAATTTATTTACTAACCAAAAAACGTCCATATAGTTCCACAAGATAAATTACCAAAAAAAATTATTGTTAGTGCAAAATCGGGGATCAATCCTGCCGATGTTGGTGGGACATTTGAAGAAGACGGTAATAGGGGAAAACGTGAAGATGAAACCATTAGTGCTGGTTATGTTTCGACTTTAGGATCAACAATGTTGAAGTGTCTCTCTAAAGCAATTGAAGTAGTATAATATGAGAGGATTTTGTATAAAATATACTTAAGTTAACATAAATAATAAGCTGTCAAAAATATCTCTGAACAAAAATTAGCTATAATTAATTATTTTGGTAAGCCATGTATCTAAAATTTGGCAACTTTTGATATGATAATAAGCTGGAATACAATTCATAATTTTCTCCTAATTTATGAATAATAATCTTTGAACAAAATATTGACTTTAAATATCATTGCCTACTTACTTAATGAGCAACATTTTCTATTAGGTAATTTGTGTATATAATCTTTAACTATATATATATATCCATATATCTATCTATATATCTATATATATTAATATCAATATTAATGTTCAAGATTATTATTTAATATAGATTGCAAGATCTACGGTTAGGATTTTGCAGTAAAATAATTTCCAAATTTAGGAAGTAAAAATGCGCGGGAAATGTTTTGGACCAAATATTTGTTTGTTTTTTAAAATCACAAATACCCCTTCATATTTGTTTCTTTTTTACAAATTGCACCTCAAAAGAGAGTACTTGTTTGGTAAATACAAACCTTAATTCTGTGCTTGTAAAGTGGTATTTATATTTTTGAAAAATAACTAGAGCTCTTTGTAATTAGGCTAAACCTCAATGATAGGTTTTAGCAATTTATCCTGTTATTTTGTGACTAATTTCACCCTTGATCAAACTAAAGAGTCATCAAAATTAGTAATGACCAAAGCTTTTTATATAACTAGTAAGGTGCACGTGCGTTGCACGTGAACCATATGAATTTACTAATTTAATACAAAAAGTTAATATTATTTAATTTAATTTAGTTTATTATAAATAATGGAAATGAGATTCCCCTAAATCCTTAATTCTTTAAATACACTTAAAACAAAAAAAAAACTTAGTTATCAAAATGCTTAAATCATTCGAAATAATTTAAAGATCAAATTAATCTAATCCAACTTTTCTATATCCAGTGTTGAAAAATATTAAATGAAAATCTGGTCTACCAGGCTTAATAAACTTGTGTATTTACTTTGCCTTTAAATATTTATCTGCTAGCGTCCATGAAGAACATCGATAACGCAATAGTTAAATAGGGTAATTACAAAAACACCCCTGAGATTTGGGTTAATTACAAAAAAACTCAGACATGTTTCAAATTACAAAAAAAAAAACCCTTCAAGTTTCGTTTTGTCTTAAATTTAAGGGGGGTAATTTTAACAGTTTTGCAAATGTAAGGGGGTTTTTTGAAATATTTTCGAAAATCACTGGGAAAAATGTAAGGCGGAATCAAACTTCAAGGAGTTTTTTTGTAATTTTCAAAGAATTCTGGGTTTTTTTGTAATTAGCCCAAACCTTAGGGGTGTTTTTGTAATTATCCCTAGTTAAAATTTAAAGTCACAAAGATCATCGCCCTTGAAGACAACTTATAAAACCAATATGTATCAAGAGGAAGCAAGTCAGATTTTTAAATCAACACAAATCCTGCATTTGAAAGACATGGTACCTTCAAGAAAGAGGCGGCTACATTGAAAGCTAGATTAGAACATTTTGATCAAACTAACATAATAAATAATTAATTGAACAAGACAATTTGTTTGGACGTTTTCGCTAATTCATCAAAACGAAGTTTTCATATCCTCAACAGAGAATAATGTTATTGAAGAAGAGTTCTAGAAGAAACATCTAAATTGTTGCTCGAGTTTTTTCTCTCCTTGTTCTCATTCTCTTGATCACTATTCAGAAAAGTAAGAAGAGTCGTGGATAAGATGTCAGAGAAAGGATTATGCTCTCGACTTCGAGCAATATAAGGAATGCACAATAATACTAAAATGGATTTTCAGCAATGCAGTTGTAAGAAGTTTATTAAAAAAGTCACATTACACAAACTCAAAATCAGAAGTATTTACATGCATAACAAAACAGATAGTTCTCTTGTATCTCCCACCCCCACTGAGCTGCCTATGAATCTCTCTAAGTTAAACGTGAATGCCATATCGCAAGATTGAAATGGCACACACAAAGCAGACGTGGCCTCGCTATAGGCAACATAAGTTTGTGGTAATTTAAAGTAAAGAGTATAGTTAAGATTATTAAGTACAACAACATACAGACATGATGTTAATTACACAATTAACAGACTGTTGATATGTAACGAAATCTATGTTACACATAAAAGCAAACATCTCTCCTTGAATCTCGTTTATCAATAAAAAATGAAATACCATTTTCAACTAAGACCATCAACCATTCTCATCCACTTGAAAATTCGCAAAATTCATTCAACGTTGATAGTTCAACTTTCAAAAAGTGTGCTAAGTTTGGCAGCTCGAGAGAGAGTTTCACAATTCCATATATTTTAGATAGAAGGGAGAATGCCACCATCTACACGACCTATTAAAAGCTTACTAAGGGCATTTATTTTGTCAGCAGCTAGACTCATTCATCAAATAACCATTAAATAAAGAAAGGAGAGGAAGAGCAAGTAGGCACTGTCCATTTCAAATGGACTTGAAAATCAGCTCCCAGGACTATTTTTAGTCCATTATAACCATCCACTTTTATATTTTATATATCCACAATGTTTTTTAAAGAGAAATGCATTTATACTATGTACAACCTAGAAAAATATATTTCCATGGCTAGCCATACGTAAAACCTATTAAAGGTAATTTGTAATTGGAGTACATTTGTCCAAGTGAGAAAATACTTCAACAACCAAAATGTACCAGCCAACCATATCTTGAATTATTTGAGCAAGTGGAGTACATGTGTTAGAGTTTGACAAAATCAGTAACTACCAAAAGCTATCACTAAGCGTGATTAGAATTAAATTAATACTCATCAAACTATCTACTAACTAATGCATTACTTTGTAGTCATTTGTTCAAGCCTATAAATAGGTATGTTTCTTAGCATTCTGGCAAGCAACCCGAGAGGAACAAAAATAAAGCCTATGAACTCACTTGAGAAAATTGAGAGAAAATTGTAGACAAAATTGTGAGCAAAGTTTGAGTATAAAATGATATTTTGATGAGATAATATTTTGATTGAGTAAATATTTTTAGCCTCTTATTTATTTTTACATCTCTCATACCTGTATACCCAACAAAACCTCCTAAATAGGATATAAACTTTTTTGACTTACTAAAACCATATTTGTCTCCCATGCAATCAACTCACTTGAGAAAACACCTAGGACTAATATTGACATTGTAACCAAACCCATAATCTCCAGAAAAAGATGAAAACTCATATTTTGATGTGTTAAATAAAAAAGTACCACACTACCACTACCGCTATAATTATTTCAAAAATTGTAAAGCTAATGCAAAGTGATTTCAGGCAAGAAATTTCAAGCAAATTGAGGAAATTCGAAATAGGTTATGACTGAGAGCGGACATGATAGAAGAAACCCTATGAATAACTAATCCCAGTAGAAATCCATTCAGGAAATCTGAGAAAGGTCGTGTGCCATTGCGATGCTCCTATTAGGAGTATTAAACATTTTAGTCGTTCCCTGTTGTTGAATCCCGCTAGTTGATTTCTTCTCCAGTTCAGATCTGACGAGATTTGAGATTCCCGTTTGTTGATTTCCTTTATGCTTTTTTGCACTAAGACAAAATATGATTTCAGAGAATTGCGTTAAGCTTGCAGGCACTTTCTCAAGATGAAAACTCATCTTTTGATATGTTAAATAAAAAAGTATCACTACCACTATAAGTATTTCAAAAAATTGTAGAATTGATACAAAGAGATTCCAGACAAGTATTTTCAAGTAAATTGAGGGAATTCGAAATGGGTTATGACCGAGATTGGACCTGATAGAAGAAACCCGATGAATAAGGACGAAAATTCTAATCCCAGGAGAAATCCATTGGGGAAATCTGAGAAAGCCCGGGTGCCATTGCGATGCTCCTACTGGGGGTATTCAATTTTTTAGTCGATCCCTGTCGTTGAATCTCGCTAATTGATTTCTTCTCCCATTCAGATCTGATGAGATTTGATATTCTCATTTGTTGATTTCTGCCTTTGAAATTCCGCCGCTCGAATTCTGCCTCCGAATCCTCTCGCTCGAATTTCCTTTCTGCTTTTTTGCAGTAAGACAAAATACGATTTCAGAGATCTGTGTACACTTTTTTCTTGTCATTGTTGTCTCAAATCCGAAAGTAAGTAAAAAAGTAGGCTTTTATTAACCAGAACCAGTGTAACAGATCCAGGTTGAAAAGAAAGTGTGCTCAAAGACAATGTGAATGGAGTGAAGCTTGAAGAACTACAATTTTTTTAATTTTAGGATGTTGTCAGAAGCAACAGGGAAATTTGAATATATATCTATAAGCTTGGACAAGGTGGTTTGGTCCAGTCTATCAAGTATTTCTCATATTCCAAACATCATGTTTAATAAATTTTTTTTGTAATGTGCTCAAATTGATTAAGTTGTTGGCTTTCAAGGAAAACTACCAAATGGACAAGAAGCTGCAGCAAAATCAGGCACTAAAAGTTCATAAGTATAAATTTAAAATACAATTCATTGTCTAATCTATCCTAGGTAAACCATTCACCAAAACTCTCATCAGCATAGTTTAAGTAACTGCAATGACATCAGATAATAAGTGGGGTAGTCAAAACAAACAATTAGTGTGTAGGATATGATGTAAATATCTTCATTTGCCAGACCAATTTCTCTACTTCAAAATAAGACTACTACCAAATAAGCAAAACTTTAAAAGGTATTATTTTAACAAAGAAAAGATATTTTGGAAGGTCCATTTGACACCAATACAAGCAGAATATGTGCAATGGGCTGGTAAGCAATGCTATTATGATTTTTGCACAAGTAATATCTCCTAGGAAAGCTTCAGGAATACACAAGGAGAGGGTAAAGGGTATAATTCTTAGATGTCTTGATCCGACCAAACAACTAAATAATTAATAATAGAATATAGACTACAAAGCTATATTGTCTTTAGGATATTATTCTACGACCCATCCTATCCCTTGTTGAGTTACCTATGAATCTCTCGAGTTTTTTAGTCTTTACAAAAAGCATGATGTCGATTTCATTATTAAGAGGATATCGATATTTAAAAGATTCTACATAATACACAGAAGCATTTGGTACAAGGGTGTTAAATTTATAAAAACCACTATGTTATTAATTATTTCAGAAAATTAAAAAAATAATACACTTCAAGATTTTAAAAGCAAATTGAGTAAGTTTGAAATTGAGTATAACTTATAAGAAACCAGATCAAGAAGGGTGATACTTCCTGAGATAGATTAACACAAAAGGGTGTTAAATTCAAAAGAACCATTATGTATATTATAATTTTAGAAAGTTCAAGATTTTACAAGCAAATTGAGGGATTCGAAAATGTTGGGCAACATGCATGAAGTGTCGTTGAATAAACATCCTATATTAATGAAGTCATTAGTATCAATGTTAGCTGCAAGCAACTTGTAGCAGTTTGAGCTAAGAGTTACAAACTTCACTCTCTTTTCATTCATTTTTTTAATAAGTTGGGAGTAGTGTGGTTAGAAAAGGGAGGATAAGTTTCAAAAAAACTGAAAGATACAGAGTTCCTTGGTCAACACTCTTACAAAAGCTGAGCGATACCATTTGAACTACAAGCTTGTGCCCGTTCTCTTTTCATTGAATCTACTATTACTCTTGCAACCAAGTATTTAGAAGCAATGAACAAACTAATCTGATAATGATGGTTTATGTTATTAGGAATGGAATAAACTTCTTCCAAATTATTGGATCCGCCAATATCTCAAGTTCACCACAAAACATAGAAGATTTCTCTTAGAAACATTTTTCAATGTATCGAGCTCTTTTCTATTTAATCACGTTTTCGAAGTAAAACCAAATATAATGGTTATGGGGTATTGTGGCACTTAAATTGCAACTTTCCATTCTGTCAGGAAGATTTTGCTCAACTGCTTTGGGCCTAGAACAATCACTTTACCTATAGAGAACTAAAATTGGGTGTTGGCTTTCGCCAATGGGGAACTATCTGTTTAGATTGGGAAACAACTCACTAAAATCCATAAAAGGCTACACAACACAAAATAATTCCATGCCTAGGTAGGGGTACCCCTTAGTTTATCATTGGATCGAAAGTTTCCTTCAAACGTCATAATTCCCATAAATTTATTATTTATTCTTAGTACACAGCATATTTTCTAATTCTAAAAGAAACGTATAATTTAGAAACACCTCGAGAGTCTTTCATACAACAAATATTGATCTAATAATGATTACCAGAGTATAAAAATCAACACCAAATGCATAAATATTTGTGTCATTTATCTTGCTATTTGATTTATGTTACAAAAACTTGCAAAAATACCCATAAAGAAGTAAACCAACCCTAGATCCAACATAAAAAAGAGAGCAATGTTCATGGAACGGGTGATGGAGATGAAGTTCTAACCTTGTGGAGAAAATGCCATGGTCATAGGCTACAGGAGTAAGGGATATAACCATCCAGACAAACACATATTTGTCATCTTATTAAGCAAGGCAGTTTGTATGTAAGAGTTTATTCATCTCTGTTACAAGCAAAGGAAAATCAAGGATTCATTTTGAAAAATCTACTAAAGAGCTGCATACTGCTACTTTTTTGTTGGTTAGGGACTTCAACTTTCTTAGTAGAATATACAATTTATTGGAACCCAGGTCTATTGAAAAAAACCCATTTGAAAGTGACATAACAGTAACTCAATTCATTCAAAAGTTGCAGCAGTTCATGAGGAGATTAAATCACTAAGAGATGTTATTGTCAAGAACCATCCTCATCATTTTCGAAGTATCCTACATTTTGTGGTGGTAAGACCAAAATGGTCTTGTAAAGACATAATTCCAAAGGATGCCAAAAAGCATTCCATCTCCCTAGGCCTATTTCCAATAATTCCAACCATACAATGTACGCCTAGATTTAAAATGTCTATTAGTGGAGTCCCATTGATTCCAGGCAGGCCCCAAATCAATAACATGAAAAACCAAATTATGTGTTTTCCTAATACAATCCGTTGAAGACAAACTAAAGCATCATAACTAATGCCTCCAACTTTTTCACTCACTGTTTTTCTCTACATAGTGTATATTATACATGGTAGTTTATGATCTTCGACAAGTCACACGGGGGCATGATGTCTAATTTATTATTATAACAGGATTATGTAAAAGAATTTATATATAATAGTATAATACACATAACCATTTGATATTTTTGATGAAAATGGTGTTAAATTCAAAAGAATCACTATCTTTATAATTATTTCTAAAAATTTAAAAATTAATACAAAGAGCTTCCAGGTTATAATTTTCAAGCAAATATAGGGAATTCAAAATGGATTATGACCGAGAACGGATATGATAGACAAATCCCAATCATGATATCAGAAAAATCCCATTAGTTGACTTCATTCCTGTTCAAAGCAAATGGATGTAACTTTTCACTTTGATTGTGTGATGGGAAGGGATGCTTTTTCATACAAATGCATCCAACAATTGAACAATCTCCTTGAATTGACAAAATAATAAAAAAGACAGTCTGCAACAACCCTTCTAAATCTATATAGCACAATAGCAAATAAGTATGTAACTCCTAACAAACACCCCCACACATTTTCCAAAAAGGTTCCTTCAACTATCTGAAAATTTTCTGTTATCTTAGCATGGGCGTAGCTAGGGGCTACCCCCCCCAAGACCCAAATTTTTTTTTCCATTTTTTCTGTAGAAAAAAAATGAAAAAAAAATTATGTGTTTTTTTGAAGGGAAAAATAGTTGAGCTAGGAGAAAAAATATTTGGGCTAGGGGTAATCAGTCGTGCTGGCTACGCCCCTGTATCTTGGCATCACTAACTCGCAATATTATAAAGGAAAATTATTTAATCAGTGACCACATCCCCAAACCATACCTGAACCTCAAGAATGAAAGGCTTTTGAGTTGTAGCTCATTAGAAGATTGGTAGCACTAATAGAAAAACACGTTCAAATATCTCTCGGATATTACTACCCAAATTCCTTCAAATTCATTCCACCAGTAGAGCCTTAAACCATTTCCATGACACTCAAAATGCAAAACTCAAACATAACACTTCAGATTCATACCAATTTATTATTTATACAAGAAAAAAGAGACAAAAAAAAAACACGTAACAAACAAATATATATACATACTTGTTGTTTCCGTCTTCACTGACGCAACTCCCGAACTGGATTCGTCAACCCGCGAGAAACCCACGTTGGGCTTGACCTATTACCACTTTGTTTGTTGTTGATTTCTTCAACTGCTCTTTCATTCCCGATGCTAAATTCTGCTCACCATCGATTTTTCTTCACAATTTCTTCATCATCTCCATAGTATTAAATGGTAGATGCAATAGAAAGCATTAACTATATTAAAGCCCATTAGTTGATTTCTGCCTTTGAGGCCCTTTGCTCCATTTGCCTCTTTGCGTCTGCTCATTGTTTTTTTTTTTTTTTGGCCTTTTCGATGCCCATGGATGCCTCTTCCCAGGATGAATATTTTTTTAGGACAAGATAATGAATTTCAATGAAATCAAAGTAAGCAAATGAGAGAAGAGAGATGGGGTTATACCCCGATCGATGTATTGTGAAGGATATGGAAGATTCAGGGAATGAAAAGATGCAGCCTATTGGGAACCCATGGAAAGTAATACGGAAGATTCATTGAGGGAATGAAAAGACACAGCCTATTGGTAAACCCGTGGAAAGTACATTTTTACCATTTCAAATTAATCCACTTAATACTTTAATTGAGGGTGTTTTAGTCCAACTATATTTTTGCAGAAATATTCAGCCTTTTAAGATAGTAGTAGATAGTAGATAGTAGATAGTAGATAAGCTGTTTCTGATGGAACTAATTAAGCTGAAAATGCTTTGAGTAAATATTTTAAATAACAAATCTACTGTGTCATCTAGTATATGACATAATCTGATTTTTAATGAAGTTAACAGGAAACTACTGATCTTTTATTCATAGACATGAACTCTGTTTTTTTTTTTTCCTGTTATTTATACTGTACATGTTTTAAAGAAGTTACATTGAGCACTAGAAGCATGCAATGCCATTTCACGCTTTGGTACAAAGCATTTTTTTTACTTCAGTAAACAAACAACAGAAACTTGAATTGTCCACAAATCTACTGCTTTCTCTGTTCACTAGGCTCATCACCTTTGAACAAACAAGTGCAACAGAATCTCTGTAATATTCACTCACATATCTTGAATAGTTGCAACCATAAATGAATAAATTGTATGTTGTGTCTGATATTAGCGCATGAGACCAAAAATATTCTGCCCTTGAATTGTAATCTGTGGTAAATTCTAATAGTGGATTAGGTACATACATGTAATAATCTGAAATCCCAATGTACTTTTTTACGCACTAAGAAAGTGTTTTAATTCATCAAGAATTTTATGTTTGTGTGTATGTATCACTACTTTAACAAATATTAGATATATCACTAAAAATATATTAACTAGTGTAACTCATGCATGTGTGCTCAAACACCTTAGAGCCGTTTGGAATTTTAGCATCAAATTGTGTGAATCTTCACTATTTGACTATATTCTGAATTGTCCATTTATTTGGACAGTTTGAGAATGTGTACTTTAATGTGGTTTCATTAGTATTCTATTTGTCTACTGTACTTGGTAAATTTCGGTTCATATCTCTTTTGTTCTCGGGTGCACTGCAATATGTGTACTTTGAGAACTAATGGGAGATGCTGTCGAAATTTACACGTCCATGAACAAATATAATATACTAACGAAATCACATTAAGTAAGTGCATATTCTCAAATGGGATAGGGTCATTACCAAATTAAATAGAGGGAGGAGAAGTGGCGAGAAATGCATGCATGTCGAATATGACAAAATGTGATATAACGAATCATGTGTTGCAAATTTGTATGCAATTAGTGCAAATCTGACTTACGATGCCTATCGATAAGAGTTGGATACACATCAAAAACAGAAATTCAGATGAATTCTGGAATGGGTTGAAAGGTTTCATAGAACACGTGAAGAATTATACTAATTCTATAGGTCAAATCAGTTATCCTTGCAAAAGGTGTCTGGATAGAAAGATGGAAATGCCAGAAACGGTATTTGCACACGTTCACAGTTATGGATTTAATCTAGGATACAAAATATGGGCTTTCCACGGTCAAACTACCCGTGTTACACCAGCATCACCAATTGTTAGTGAATCGGCTGACGAGATAGCCGACATATTATATGGTGTTGCTAGTCTGTATGAAGCTCATGACACGTGGTGATATTCAAGATGATGTGGGGGATCCAAATGAAGCTGGAATGAGTTCATCACCAATTTTTGTTTATTTGATTATTAAACTGAAGCTGGAATGAGTTCCTCTATTTTTTTTCATTCTTCTTGTAATTATTAAGCAGTTCATCTTACACTAAAATATTTTTTCTGATGCCCGTAAATTGCTTCTATGCTAGCACCTCCTGCTCGTAAGGGTCGAGAGACGGCGAAGGGAGATAGAGTCCAGCGACGAACGTCGAATGGTAACAAAAATCCGTGTAAAGTTTGATGAGAGAGACGACACATGGAAGGCTTTAGACGTTGATGGACCATTATACGACAGTCAGGTTGGGATCTTTACCAGAGACCACTATGAGTCGTCCACTATTCATGGGATGAGATCCCATTGCATCAGCAGACACAGGTATTTGATAGGTTATTGGTATGTTACTAATTAATGTATATTCTTTATTTAAATGATGATTCATTATATAATAAATTATTCAAGCTATTTAATATGTTTTGTTCGTGTTTCAGGATTATTTCTCCATTGATTATGCCTATAGAAATGGTGTATTACGGGGAATGGTCGAGCGGGATGCAAAGAAGCCTTACAGGGACTGGAAGAGTGATCTGCACGACCACTTTAAAAAAAATGGTGGTTTGGAGAACCTAGATCATGCAAGAGCTAGTGTACCAGCAAATGTCCGGGACCCGATGCATGGCGGCATGTGTGTGATATGTTTATTTAAGACAGGTGGCAAGTAATAATTATTCATTTAGTTATTGTTTGTAATAAAATTGTGGAATTCATCTAAGTTTGTAGAGGAGAGGAGGTGTTTTTGTGTGTCCCCTGTTCTTGAAATAGTGAAGGCTCCATTTTTTTGGATCTCCGGCCTATGTTAATTCATGAATGGAGTCATCGGATATTATATAGCATTTTTTTTGCTGGGCTTTTGTTAATTTTATATGTAGAACTTGGTGGGATTGAGTAAGATTCTGTTTGTATATGCTCTGTTTTTAATCTAAATTCTAAAATGCCAATTTTCATGACAACTTGTATTATGCTTAATTTCCTTGTTTTCAAGTACTTTCTGTATCCTATTTGAGTTTCTTAGTTCTCTTTTTGAATCTTTAGTAACATAGAATTTGGCCCAATTCCTGTTATTTTTGAACTTCGAAAAGCACTTCCTAATTTGGGGTTTGAATCTGTTAAAGTTTTTCCAGGTAGCAGAGCTTATCGCTTCATTGAGGTTGTTTTGTTTTCAGAAAATTTAGGGCTTGTTTGTTTATGTTTCCATGGTCCATTTACAGTTTTCGGAGTTGGAAATAGAATTTAGAGAATTTATTGGTTTTCGTGTGGAAATTAGAATTATATTTGGATTAATGAATTGGAATGTGTTTTTTTTTTCAAAAAGAAAATGAGATTGTGTTTGGTTGAGTAATTTTGAAATATTATTTTATATATATAATAATTGAAAAGTTGATAGTGGTGGGGTCTACTTTCAATATTTTAATTGAATATATAATATTATATTTGTAAGACTGTAAATGGTGGGTTCCATTAGATAGATTTAATTTAAAAATATAATATTTTAAGTAGATAGAGTTTATAGTAGTGGGTTCCACATGTATAATTGGGTTAAAATATGAGAACAGTGATTGATGGGTGATGTAGGGTAGTGTATAAATTTGAGAATAGAAATTATAAGTTTGAGATGTTGTTTTATGTGAAAAATAAAAAATAAAAATGATGGTTTCCATTGGAAATTTTATGGACAAACATAATTCCACTTTTATGTATAGTTGGAGAATGGAAATAGGCTCTTGGAAACATAAACAAATAAGACCGTATCTCAATAGGCTCTTGGAAATTTCTCTTTTGGGGTTCTCTTTCTACTTCTGTAAATATGTTGTTTTACCCCTCTTAGTTTGACAATCTCTATAGTGGTTGGTTTTGATTCAAGTTTTATATTTCTTGGTTTTGATTAGGTTGATATTGTTTGTAAAATTATAGCTTTCTTGTCATAAACTTGTTCAACTAGTTTTTTATATGAATTGGTAATTCTTATTGCAGCGAACGAGTCTGGGGAACAAGGGGAACTAAAGCAAACAATGTGGAATAGCACTCAAGATCGTATCTCATACACCCAACACCGGTTTAAGAAGGTAATAACTTGTGATATGGTATCAATAAAACCTGATTTGGATTTAAACCTGACAAATGTAATTTTACGGGAAGTACATACAAGTATAGTATTAACCTAACATTTCTAGTGCAATAAATATATATGTTTCCTAAAATGAAAAATATATACCATTCAGTATATAAAGACACAAATTAAATTTCCTTACTATATGGAAATGCAATAATCTCTGAATCTGCAAGAATCCCATGTAAGAAAACTTGTAATTGTCTTCAAGAACTTTTGTTGTCTTTGTCGGTTCTTTCGGTATCATTTCCACACTTAGAGTTGACATTAAGAATGAAAGACTTATTCATTGGGGAACAAATCAACTGAAGTTTAATTGCAAAAGCTGATTTTGCTGAAAGTGATTATTGAAGTGGATGTAAGAATTATTAGGGAAAGTAGAAAAATGGAAATGCCTGTGCATTATTTTGTTGTTTTAAATATGTTGTTCGATTTCTTAATGTCGGATTGATTATGGGCAGGCCAACACGGAGACGTGTGAGCCCTTGTGGCTGGTTGAAAATTGGAAAAACATGCATACTCGTAAGGGTGTTTGGGTGAACTTTGAAGCGGAGCAGACCTATGTGAGTATAAATAATTATAATTAATATGTATTGAGTAAGTTTAATTTTCAATTTATAACTTATCTAATACTTTAAATTTCCAACTCGTAGCACCGTCTTCAGGAGAGAATTGCACAGGCATTAGCAGCAGACCCTGAGCATGTAGATGAGCATGCTATTATGCGAGAGGTGGGCAACAAAGAGGACACATGACTGGTATTGGGTCAAGTCTTCCACGCATGCAGGACTTTAGCTGCCACCCAGCGAGGAGCAGGAATATCAACTGCAGTTTTCGATGAGCAGCAACGTCTTATTAAAGAGATGCGAGGACAGGTACATACCATGGCTGCGAGCCACAGTCAATTGACTGATTTCGTTGCCAGTATGAGGGAGATGTTCACACAGTTGCAGCCAGACTTACCTTGCCCAGTTTTTCCACCTCCGCCACCATCTGCTTCTAGCGCTCCATCATCATCGACTGCACATCCATCGGACGGGGAAGATCAAACTGAGGATTTAAGTGATTATGCTTAGTTAGTTGATACAATGTTCCATTTATTATATATTACTCTTATGTTTTGGTCACATTGGTGAATCTATATTGTTAGTTTGATAATTAATATTATGTTGATATTTGGTTTTTGTTTTTTTATGTTTTGGTTGATATTTTTGTTTTGAAGGCATTATGGTGTTGGTAGATATTGATATTGTTAGATAAAATACATGTTTAATAGGTAAATACAGGTTTTAAAAAAAACGAAAAAAGGATGCTTTATCGACAACAAATATGGTTGCTAATATTTCACATGTTGTCACAAATAATGAGCGTATTAGCGACAACACGGAGGCTTTAGCGACAACAAATTTCGATGCTAATATTTAATTTGTTTCGACAATAGTCATCACAAATACTTGAATATTAGCGACAACTTGTTGCCGCAAATAATGGAGCCAAACAGTTGCGGTGGACAAATTATTTGTGACAACAAAATTGTTACAAATACATTTGCAACAACCAATGTTGTCGAAAATAATGCTTTTGCGACAAAATATTCACAGTAACCTATTTGCGGCGACTAGTTGTCACAAAAGCTTTATTTGCGTCGACTTTTTGTCTTTTGTGACAACAAATTGTTGTCGCAAAAAACAGTTTCTACAGTAGTGAACGGAGAAATAACATGAAAATAACAACAATGCACAACACAAGATTTTACGTGGAAACCCAAAACTGGAGAAAAACCATGGCCCCCACAGAAAGAAATTCCACTATTTGAAACATTATTACAATGACACAAATATTCTCTCTCCTGACCCCAATACCCCATACTCTTACAAACATTTGACTAACTCACACCTCACTCCCAACTCTCCATACTTGAGAATACATGAGAGGAATTTAACTAAAGCCAAACCACAAAGGTTAAAGTGTATTTGACTGGTGCAATTGAAAAACCACACATGGGTTCCTTAAATAACCTCAAAGCCCCCATCCATTTTGTTCCACAAGCAATGTGGGACAAAACCCACTTTTTTTATTTGACACAAAACCAACAAACTCTACCTTGACAAAGTAAAAGAAGCTCCACCATTGTCTTCACCGACAATCACAATTCTCAAACCAAAGGACCATCATTCTCAAACCAGAGAATCCTACTCCACCATATGAGCAGACCACTTAGAATACACCATTCTAAGAATTTCCTTCGGCACATGTCGAAAATCCGCTGAATTTATGGTGCAACTTCCAACTTTTTGCCCTCATGGAAGTCCTTCAACTATCAACATAATACACACCTTGTATCAATGCCAAACCGATACCCGTAGGTAAAAATCCACCACACACCTGCAGCCATGTCAAACCTACTCCCGTGCGAAATTTTACCAACCTTGCATCCATGACAAGCCATTGCCCGTGTGCAAATTGCTAGACCCGCTAACATAACCACATCCTCTTTCATGACAACTCATATGCCAAAGAACATACATTTTTTCATCAGAGAAAATCCTCACTATCACAATGTTATCCCGGATTAGGAGCTATTTGCCAGATCAACTCCACCTCCACATTGACAGTTAACCTTCATAGCCTTGTGTAACCCAGATTGAACCATCACATCCTTGACTTATACTTGCCATTAGCCAAAACTTGACCCTTCCATCAAATTTCTCCACCTGCTCGAACCACCCTAGCCTGATGAACAACCGCCTCCAAATGAGACCCCAAGACACCGCTCAAGAAAATCTTTTCTGATGTGGAAGGTCAAACATCAGTGCGACCACAGAGCATACTCAGAATTTCAAGAGACCCAACCTGGGCTATGATACCACTTGTTGGGAAAAAAGGAATCCCACATTCATCCCCTAGAGACAGGCAGAAATAACCAAGAAATAACATGAAAAATAACAATAATCCACAACACAAGATTTTACGTGGAAACTCCAAAACTGAAGAAAAGCCACGGCCCCAGAGTAAGAAATTCCACTATGTGAAATATTATTACAATCACACTGAAATTCACTCTCCCGACCACAGTACCCCACACTCTTACAAACCTTTGACTAACTCACACCTCTCTCCCAACTCTCCATACTTGAGAATACAAGAGATGAATTTAACTAAAGCCAAACCACAAAGGTTAAAGTGTATTTGATTGGTACAACTGAAAACACCACACATGGGTTCCTTAAATAACCTCAAGGTTCTCATCCATTTTGTTCCACAAGCAATGTGGGACAAAACCCACTTCTTTTATTTGACACAAAATCAACAAATTGTTCCACCATTGTGCCCTAGAGAGCTTGAACCCTTGACCTCACTTGTAACCAATTAGGCTACAAGGTCATTGGTATATTATTTTGTTAATATGATCAAAAATAAATGATATAAATATATATATTTTACAGAGGCAAAATCGCAAAATTGGACTTTAACTTAAGGATGGTGTCAAAACTGGTCCTATTTGTTTTTAAATTTTCAACTTTATCACGTAAAATTTAAAATTGCTCAAAATCACCGAAATTTGAAACGTGGCTCGAATGCGATCCCTTAAAATTGGGGATTCTATTGATTTCCAGCAATTTTTAGATGACATGACAAACATTAATCCACATTCAAATGTAGCTGGTGATGATGTAGATTTGTGTCAGCCATGTCACCCAAAAATAGCCAAAAATAAAAATGAAAAATCTCCAATTAATTATAGGTATCACGTGCGAGTCAAGTCATGTTAATTCCGGTGGTTTTGCAATATTCCAATAATAAAAGCACTGAAATTGAGCAATTTTGAAATTTACAGGACCAAATTAAAAATTTAAACGAACACGACCAATTTTAACATCCTCTTAAGTTACAGACCAATTTTACAATCTTAAGATACAATTTTTTTTTATTTAAAAGTTTAGGAATAAATGGAATTGATTTTGAAGGATTTAGTATATATATGTAATTTGGATTTTCAAAAATTTTGGAACTTGTGGAATTCACTATTGAAGCCCGTCTCATTTGAAATAGCTCCAGAGTCCGATGAAATCAAACGCAAATAAATTAAGCGCAATAAATATATATTCTTGCAAAAGAAATTTTTCGTATAATCCAAAAGTCACCGTGATTCACGAGTTGTCATTGATCATTGGAATCAATAATATGAAGAAAAAAATAGTATGATCAGTATTATCTCACATGTCATTCATCCAACAAATTAAAATTCAAAATAATATAGCACATACTGAGATATAGCACCTATTTGGAGCTAGCTTGTGCGGATTAGGCTGTACCTAATCGAAAAATAATATAGGTAGAGAAGAAGAGTCTAACATATTGGCGGAGATTAATGGTACTATACGAAGATTTTTAGAAAAATATTGGGCAGCAAGAAACTTTTGTCTTAAGAATAAGTAGAAAATGCATAAAAATAAATAAATAAATTAGTAACCCGACTGATTTAAGATTTCTGATTTCATATTTCTATTCCACTTTGTATTCAATCATTCAAATGAATAACATATGTCCATTGACATAAGATATATTTAAATAATAAACTGCACATGTTTATATTAAAGACACATGTCATTCATCCAACAAATTAAAATTCAAAATAGACTAGCTAGGAAACTTGAAGTCTGGGCTTCCCCGATTGTAGCCCTATAAAGGTATAGATCGATCTTCTCCATTTTTTGTCCAATACACTTGATAAATACCACATGTACGCGTACCAACATATAACATGGACCCAGTATAAGATGAAATAGAGAATAGAAGATCTCATGTGATAAAAACAAGTCTACATGTTCTGTTTGGGAAAATTATTTTTGTAGAACGTAAGTTGGTGACGTTTACTTAGAGATTTAGTTATTTTAATCCTTCAATTTTGAATTATGTTCTTTTAAGTTAGAAAACTCAGATATTTAGTCGTATAACCTGCTAATATAGCAAGTAGAATTTGCATGTTGAGATGACTTAACATTTAATTTTGAGAAAAATTAATTTTGGAGGGAAATTGTTGGTCAACATTTTATGAGAATTGATTTGAAGGATGAAAAAAAAACCTTTGCATTTTGGTGAAATAAACTAGACAAAAACTCCTATCAGACCGTCTAACAGGTCTGACCTGTTAGATTGATCTGACCCGCGGATCCGGTGGTATTTCCGTAATATTAGCCGTGGTGTTTTATTAGTTTTCAGGGAGCACATGTATTATCAGTCCTTCTGAAATGTATTAGTCGTCTCTAAAAAGTATTAGCAGTTCTTCTGAAATGTATTAGTAGTTTCCTGAAGAGGTTTTTAGTATTTTTCCTGAATATACTCCCGAAATGTATTAACAATCCCTCAAAAAAGTATTAGTAGTTCCTTGAAATAAATTAAAATTTTCTCACGAAATGTATTAAAAGTCCTTCTGAAAAGTATTAGTCGTTCTTCTAAAAAGTACTAGCAGTTCTTCCGAAAATGTATTAGTAGTTCCTCAAGATTTTTTTCAAGTATTTCTTATGAATATACTCCCGAAATGTATTAGGCGTCCTTCTAAAAAGTATTAGCAGTTCTTGTAAAATGTATTAGTTGTTTCCCTGAATATAATTAAATTTTTATCCCGAAATATATTAACAGTCCTTCTGAAAAGTATTAGTCATCCTTCTAAAAAGTATTAGTAGTACTTCTGAAATGTATTAGTAGTTTCCTTGAATATAATTAAAATTTTCTCCCAAATTGTATTAACAGTCCTTATGAAAAGTATTAGTCGTCCTTCTAAAATGTATTAGCAGTTCTTCTTAAATGTATTAGTAGTTCCCCTGAAAAATATTATTTTTTCCCACTGAAATGTTTTTAGTAATTTTCCTGAATAGTATTAGTTTTTCCAATAAAATGTATTAGTAGTTCCACTGAAAGTATTAATTGTTACCTTAAAAAGTATTAATTTGTCTCTTGAAAAATAAGTTAAATGAAATCTTTCTCCCCTGTTAAATGAAATCTTCCTGAGCCCCATTTATAAAAATTCTTCTAAGCAAATGCATGTAAATGGGCTTATTATGTACTTATTTGTTGACTAATGAGCATAATCCCTTGACACATGGGAATACTTTGCAACAGTGCCTACCTTCAACCATATTTCTATGGAAGTTGTGAATATATGATCTCGATTACTTCGACCATATTTCCATGGGATTACTTTGCGACTGTGCCCACCTTTGACCATATTTCCAAAAGAGTGTGAAAATATAATCTCAATTCTCGCAGCACTGCAACGACGTGGGGTGGTTGGGGTTGTTTTATTCTCTAATGTATTCTTCTTCTTCTACAAGCTAATGTGTGTGTGTGTGTGTGAGAGAGAGAGAGAGAGAGAGAGAGAGAGAGAGAGTTAGAGAGAGAAAGAGGGAAATCGAGAGTAGATATGTTACGCGAGAATGAATTATTCAAGTTTAACCCGTACGCACAAGACGGGTTAGGGTTTTGGATCCGTCTAACGGATTAGATCCGTTAGACCGTCTAATAGGAGACCTCCTCAATAAACTATTTTTCCTTTCATAAATATTTTTTTTAAAAACAATATAATTAGCTTAAACATAAATTTGAATATAAAATAAAAATACAGTCTTATATATTTCTTAAAACAACTTGTAATAAACATTAAAAACATTTTAATGTTAAAATTAAAACTAATATCAGAAATACTAAAAATTACTTTTAAATTCAAGTTTCAAATAAATTTTTAAAATAATATATTATTTATTGGCAAGAAAAGGCTAATGTGAGTTTAACATACTTTCTCACCGTCATATATTTAAATATCAATATTTTCATGTCAAAAATATAAAAAAATACTTGAATTCAATTCTAAAAAAAATAAAGCAAAGTACTTAATTTTATTAATAACATAATATAAATATATGACATGATTATATCTTATTATTTTATTTGGCCTCCAATTCATATCTCTTCGAAGTGATATGAGGGGCCTCAAAATGATTTCAGACAGAATTATATGGTTAGGTGTACCAACTAATTCATCGTTAATTTAAGTAAATTATGCTGCAGACATTGTGCTAGTTAAGAGATATATTAAAACCTCATTTCTATGCTGAGATTTTCACAAACTACTACAAATTTCACTCCTTGAAGGTCGCTTGCGTGCAAAATACAACAAAAAGATGGCCAAAATTAATGTGATATCTTCATGTCTTGTTCCAATGGCAACCAATACAAATGCCATGTCCAGAAAAAAAAAAAAAAAAAAAAAAAAAAAAAAAAAAACCCATGGGATTTGCAATTCCTCCAACTTGACCCTATTCAAAAAGGGATTTTATTTCACAAACCAGAATCCCAACAACTCCAAAAAACCATTATTGATCACCTCAAAAACTCATTCTCCCGTACACTCGCCTTCTTTCCTCCACTCGCCGGCCGCTTGGGCACCGTTGCACACGACAATAACACGATCTGTTTTTTCGTCGATTGCAACAATGCCGGAGCTCAGTTTACTCATGCAATCGCCGATACTGTATCCATCTCCGACATTTTCGACGCAAAATATATACCCGAAATAGTCTCTTCTTTTTTCCCGCTTAATGGAGTCCCAAATTGTGAAGGAACTTCCAAGCCTTTGCTTGGGGTCCAAGTCACCGAGCTTGTGGACGGATATTTTATTGGCTGCACGGCAAATCATGCCGTGGTAGATGGGACTTCTTTCTGGCATTTCTTTAACTCCTGGTCAGACATATCCCGCGGTTTTAATAAAATTTCAAAAACCCCTGTTTTTTAACGCGATTTTTCCCCAGTGATAATCTCCCTATCCCTCTTCCTCCATTGGAGAAAACTCCCTTGATTAATTTGGAATATCAAAAACCTCCATTACTCCAAAGGGTTTTCCACTTTAGCAAAGAAAGTGTGGCGAAACTCAAAGCCAAAGCAAATTCGAAGTCGGGCAAGAACAAAATATCATCTTTACAAGCGATCTCGGCTCATTTATGGCGAAGCGTTACGTTGTCGACATTCGCAAAATATTCATAATAATATAAGCGCCAAGAAGCTTGTTTCAATCTACTAGTTGGTCTTGAGCAAGAATCCCATTGCGGAGGGTATTTTGGGAATGGAGCTTTTATTCTTTGGAACCGCCGTTGGTGAGACAGAGGTTTTCTGAGAATGGATTAAAGGCTATCTTTGGGTTGAAGATCAATGAGTTGGTTGCTCAAACAAAGTAGGGAAAATGTTGTCAAATTTGTTAAAGATTGGGTGAAAAATCCAAAAGTATTGAGAAGGGGGCCTTACATATTTCTTACTCGCAAGTTCGCCAAGACCTGATGTGTATGGCACCGATTTCGGATGGGGAAACCGATTCTTTGTTAGAAGTGGAAAAGGGCAAAAGTTTGATGGGAAGATGACGGTTTTTCGGCGGCAGAGGCAAAGCGGTATCGATATAGAAATCCGCTTAGCGCCAGGAGACATTGCGCGCTATTGAAGATGATGCGAGTTCATGGAAGGATTAGTCATTTGAAAATGGTCAAGATGGAATTCTTGAATAACAGGCCAAATGAGTTGTTTGTTGTATTATCCATGCTACACCAAATGAGTTATTCTATTGTTTTTCAATTTATTTTTTATAAATCGGCTTTTAAATTTACGTCAAACTATGCCTGAGGACAACAATTTTGGAGTTCTTCTATTATTTTTCAATTTTTTTTAGAACTCTTTCAAACTTACGTCTGATTATACCTTAGGACATCAACTTCGGCCCCTAATTGCTGTCAACAAGGTAAACCGTGAGATATGTACGGACTGACCAGTGTTCTGGTTGGATCTACGGACGTACAACATGTTCTCCCAGGTAAAAAGAACAAGTATGTTCGATCCCCCAAATCTAATCATAGTTGATCTTCCCCCGAATTGAACACGCATGGATACTATTCACTAATAGTTTCCACCAATCCAAGAATAAGTATGCTCGATTCCCCCAAATCTAATCATATTTGATCTCCCCTGAATCGAACACACGCGGATGCTATTTAATATGAGTTCCCACCAATCCTTCACCAACTCGCATATGCCCCGGGAGCCTTTTGATGGAATGTGAGTTTGAACCCACAACCTCCACCCCACGAGAAAAACATAAGTCCCTTGTGATGGCTAGGTGGGCTAAGCCCCCTAGTTTATCGTTTTTCAATTTCTATACAAGGATGATTGACACGTGTGTTAAAATTACTATACTAGTTTTAAAGAATAAATCAAACCTAAATTGTAGGTTTCTTTTTTTTTTTTCCAAAACGATAGTTTATATATAACGAATGATCGAAATTACATTCAGGAACACAATCACTCCAATGAGAAATTGAAATATCATTTTGCAATAGAAGATCTCATCTGGACACTTATATATTTACATGTATGAATGATACGTCTCCTTTTATGAAAATATACATGTATAATGGTTATGCACCTAGTCTATGTATGCGGGATCTAGCATTCTATCATTAAAATTAAACAAATGGAAGCAAAAAACATGGGTATATTTTTTGAAATTTACTTTTAGCAAAAGGAAAGATTTTCTCAAAAACACATCGTAAATTGGTGTAGTATCTCTTAAGAAATTAATAAGTCATTGAGATTGTCTAACAGATTTAAATTTATTAGACGAATCCAACTCGTCTTATAAATTAAAACAAGTTTGACCCAAATTTAAATAATTTAGCTAATATGGATCATTTTAAAAATCATCAACGAAAATAAAGTGTAAAACCGAGTCTCATACGAGTTTTTGTCTAATAAAATGATTTTTTTGTCAAATAAAATATGCTATGTTTGAATTCTCCTTTTTTGTCAAAGAAAACATACAATTATATTACATTTGAGAAAAGTTTTGAAGTCTAAAATATTTTAAACTTGTATAGGCCGTCACTTTGAACCATCGTGTTGGAATAAAATTTAGTGAATTACATCACTTTAATCCAGGAGCGTTCATATCGAATTATCAAGAATCAAAGACTAGATTGCGGAAGCGTACCTGAATCCATAACTTGAATTCATAGCAGTTGAATCATGGGATTTTGGTCTTCTAGATCTACACGTCTTGAAGCTTTTCAGAGAATCATTTAGTTTTCTCCGTAGGTTTCTTTCTGACGATGGGATAGCAGAATAAAATGTCGTAGACGTGTGACCTAGGGACCATAATCCTTATATAACTGTGTTATATTGGGTATCATATTTTAGCCCATCATTAAAATAGGAATAACTCATTAAGTATCTACACATCAAAGGCCCACACCCTATTAGATACATTAAAGCCCAATTCATTAAACCTAATTTGATCACTTATAAAATGGGCTTAACTTAATTTGATCCACAATGCATAATTATTTCACATATAAGCCCAATGTTGGGTTATGATCCAACAATCTCCCGCTTGGGCTATATGTGTAACCTTATAATTATGTATTGTAAAAATAACCATATGAGCTCAACTTTACTGTCATAACCAAATGTATCTGTAACCAATCCGGTCCATTAATCGTATCAATATAGGATCAAAGCGGCCTTCGTTACATTTATCGTAACTCGACCCATCAATGGTCACGTATCCCAATAAAATTAAAGACATGGATCATGATGTGGATGTGTAGCATGAAAATTTCATGCAATGTGATCTTTACATGTCTATTTCCAACTGGTCCACCTTACCTTAGTGAATATGCTGAAACTTTATCTCAAACCATATGCCAGAATCAAAGTGTGAATATGCTGAAACTTTATCTCTGCAGAGTATTAATATATCTTTAACTAAAGTGACTGAAAATGTGTCTACATTAAAAGAACATTATAATTACAAACTCCCACTAGAACTGAATATTTTTAAAAAATTGTATATTCTGAACTAATTTGACACCAATATGAACAACAAAGTTCATGAAACCTATTGGGTGGCAATCCCTTAGTAAATGGATCCGCAATAATGGAGTTTGTACCAATATGTTCTATAGACACCTGTTCACTTTGACTTATTTATTTAACAATATGAACTTGATCTATTTATCTTTAGTCTTCATCGAGTTCATGTTGTTTAGAATATAGCGTTGCTGACTCAATGTCACAAACTCAGTGGTATTTTAATACCATCTACATCGTGATCCGTGACAAACTTTCGCAACTATAATCCATGATTTGGATGCCTCAGAACACGCTATGAATTTTGCAACTATGATAGAAGAGTCATATAGAAGATGTTTAGAACTCTTCCACAACTAGCAAAAATACATAGGCTAACTTAGATATCAAGTTATCTTGACATCCAATAAAATCAGAGTCGGTATACCGAATGATCTCAAACTAATCCGACCTCTGATATGTGAGCATGTAATCTATTTCTTTATCCTTAAGTACCTTAGACTTGTTTGGCTGCTTTTCAAATATTGTATATTCCCGACTTACTCATATATCTGCCAAGCATCCCTACAATGTATGCAATATCCGAATGCATAGATATCTGAGCACACATCAGATTCCCTACTGCGGACATGTAAGGAATCTTCTGTGTTTCATTTTCCTTAAATCATCTTTGGGCACCAATTGAGACTGAACTTGTCTCCCTTCGCCACAGGGTTATCATTTGGTTTACAATCCTGCATGCCATTTTGAAGGACCTTTTCGATATAGCTCTTTTGTGATAATCCAGAGTACTCTGAGAATAATCTCATTGTATTTATATCTTAACACAAAAGAAACATCACCAAAATCTTTCATCTCAAGATTCTAAATCAGAAATCTCTTGGTGTTGTGCAATAAGCCTATATCGTTGATCGCAAGCAAAATGTCATCGACATACAGAACCAGAAATATATACTTGCTCCCACATAACCTATGATATATTCAATCATCAACCAAATTCATCTCAAAACCAAACGAGATGATCACTTGATGAGACTTTAAATACCATTGTCTAGATGCTTGGTTGAGTCCATAGATGGATTTCTTATGTTTGCAAACCATATCCTTTGAGTCTTCGACCACAAAGTTTTTCTCATTGACCGTATAATTTGCCTCATCAATGTCACCATTGAGAAACAACGTCTTTACATCCATCTAATGTAACTCAAGATCAAAATGTGCCACTAATGTCATTATAATCCTGAAAGAGTCTTTCAAAGAAACTGAAGAGAAAGTCTATTTGTAGTTGATGCCTTCTTTCTATGTAAAGCCATTTGCGACAAGACGAGCTTTGTACCTTCCCTCATTGCCTCTTGAATCTTTTTTGGTATTAAATATTCATTTGCAACGAATGAGTTTCGCACCTTATGGCAATGGGACAAGTTCTCACGCGTCATTGTACCTCATGGGCTTAATCTATTCATTTATGGGCATCCATCCACTTTTGAGAGTTGGAACATTCATGGCTTGATAGAGGTTGATTGAATCATCTTCCACCATTCCAATGCCAACCTCATTTTCTTTGAGAAATGCAATGTAACATCTGGCATTGCACTTCTTCTTTCCGTAGTGGATCTCCTCAATGGCATAAGTTCTTGAGGTTGTAGAGTTTGTTCATCTGGAATAATTTCTGAAACAGGAGGTTCTCCGACATTGTCTTGATTTGTGTCTTGAATAAGGTCATGAATGAAATTCTGATCAATGCCAACAACACCTATGGGAATATCAATGTATTTCTCTTCAAACACACGTCTTTAACTTTATCACCCCGCAAACTCAACATCCTCAAAGAACCAGGCATTTAACGACTTAGAAATAATAAATTTTGGTTGTGGGATCATAAAACTTGTACCCTTTCGACTTTTAAGAGTATCCAACAAAATAACAACTAATTGTCCTTAAGTCCAGTTTCTTCTCATTATGCTTTGTAAGGCCTTGCCTCAGCTAGACATTCCCAAACGTGCAAGTGCTTCAGACTATGTTTCTTGCCCATCTAAAGTTCATAAGGGATTATGTTAGTCGATTTAGTTGGAAACCTTACTAAGGATATATCGCATGACTTTAAGTCTTCTTCCTAGAGTGATTCGGGTAAGATAGAATGATTAATCATACTTCTCACCATATCCTTAAGTATTTCGTATCGTCTTTTAGTAACACTATTCATAATGGCAAGTCGAACTTAGTGTATCTTTGAGGACGATATTGCATTACTCTAGAAATTAGCAAACAATCCAGGCGTTGTTCACGAACCATCATATCTGTCATTGCATACACCACCACGATCAGATGTGATATTTTTTAATCCTTTTGTTGAGTTGATTCTCAACTTCATCCTTATAGGATTTAAACACGTCTAGTGATTGTGACGTTTCATGAATGAGAACTTGTAGCCATATCTAAAATATCGTCTATGAACGTTATTATATATTGTTGACCATTCCAAGCAACCATAAAGAATGGTCTACAAATATCCATATATATAAGTTCTAAGACGCCCGGAATCCAATTGGCTACAAATCTCTTTTGTTGGTTTGTTTTTCTACTTAAACCTAGAGTACTTAAAAGTAGGGACTTGTTGGATGAAACAATAATGTCTGTCAAATAAAGGTTATTGTAAAGAACTGGAACTAACCGATTTTGAATTATGAGACAAGCTAAATTTTCAATTTCTGAATGAACATAAATAACTGGATTTGTCCAAAGTAGAAATAAAAGTCAAGTTCCAAATAAACGTCTCATCAAGATTCAAATAAAATCCAGTACTTAACAATAATCTATATTTTTCTATTATTTCAACCTTAATTGTCTTGCCTTTACTTATTTTGATGTATATTTCACCATCAATAGTCTATCATTTAGCTTTTGGCAATGGAAATCCTTTACAGATACACTGGTGTGAGTTGATGAACTAAAATCTTTCCACCATGTGTGCGAAGATGCCGAAGTTAAGTTAGCCTCAAAACAAACCATAATTAAGCAACATACATTATCCTTTTATATTTTAAATTCCTTGCCTTTTATTCTTTGAAGTTAAGGCAATATTAGTCCTTTTTGTCTCATATTGTGTTAACCTTTTCTCTTTAGGCGCGATGATGAGATGACTCATTTAGAGAGTAAAACTCTTTTTAAGCTGTCGACTCGGTTTGCTTGATTATAGTGACATTTCTAGAAAGTGCTCGTTTAACATAAAAGTTATATTCATGCTGACAGAAATATAAGCAGGAATATACGAACTTAACTCCAGAAAATGAACAATATACAAATCATGCTCACATAAATCTCGGAATCCTAATAATAAATTCAAATAATGGTAAATCCCACCTCAAGATATCGGCACTCCATTAATATTTCATCTCTGGACAAAATATTAACTTGTAATTGACATCTTGGTACGGTAATCAAACACTAATAATAAAAACATATCAAACAATAAACCTTCCTTTGGGCCGATTTAGTGTTCATATGTAAAAGCGAATAATTATCATATGTTTATTACCACGGGTGCACATGCAATTCTGATAAATATTAACCTTCCTTTGGGCCGGTTAATATTCACATATGTTGCACACGTATAACCTTTTATATTCTAAAATGAATTAATTTCCACAAGAGAGGTCACTTTGGTGACATGTTGCTTCCATTAATTCATCTCAAAATATATAAATCCATACCAATATTCAAATTTAAAATTTAAATTCCAAAATTAAACTTAATTTAGGGTTTTCCTTATTATTTGAGGCTAACTTTAAAAATAAAAAACTTTAATTGAACCTCAAAATTAAAACCTTTTATAATAAAATTCTAAATTTTCCATAAACAGAAAATGGCCCTTAAAAATAAATCTTAATAGTGCAAACGAACCCAAATTCCTTTTTTTTTAAAGCTCAAGAAACCCATCTTCCAGAATCCAAATTACCATCGCAGCCTTACCAACTCTGCCTCGAAAACCACCAGCACCGTCTTCATCGTTGTCGCTGCCCATCCTTTCATGGCCGGAAACGAACACACGAGACAGAGAGCTCGTGCGTCCTTCTCGTTTTCGTTCGTTACGGTGATGGCGAAACACCCAGACGAGGCTTACATCTTCGCCGGCAGGGAACGCCAGTCAGCCACCGTCCAGGGGTCTCCTTCAACGACTGTCCAAGTGGGATTTGACGCCGACTCGACGGGACCTCCAAACCAGGCAATGATAAAGTTCCGAATTTGTAGATAATATATATATACATATATGTATATAAAAAAAACAAAGTCTCCTTGAAAATCACATCAGTAACATGTAATCAAAAGGATTTACCAAATCTCAATCTGTATCAAGAAGTGCAACAGTCATAATCTAAAAAACCTTCAAAAAATCCGAAAATCTCATTATGCTTATACAAAAAGGAATTCTGAGTTATCAATCGAGAATCCGTAATTGAAAACCCCCCAAAATATATTCATTGAATTCCATAATTACTCATTCAAGGCAACAACATAATTCATCCGCAAAACAAAAATTTATCCAGATAATTAAACAATCTAAACATATCCATCGATTCTCAATACCACAATATGAATCGTCTCTGATACCACTTGTTGGAATAAACTTTAGTGAATAAAAAAAAATCTAGGAGCGTTCATATCGAATTATCAAGAATCGAAGACTAGATTGCGGAAGCGTACCTGAATCCATAACTTAAATTCATAGCAGTTGAATCATGGGATTTTGGCCTTCTAGATCTACACGTCTTGAAGCTTTTCAGAGAATCCTTTAGTTTTCTCTGTAGGTTTCTTTCTAACGATGGGATAGCAGAATAGAATGTCGTAGACATGTGACCTAAGGACCATAACCTTATATAACTGTGTTATATTGGGTATCATATTTTAGCCCATCAATAAAATAGGAATAACCCATTAAGTATCTACACATTAAAGACCCACACTTTATTAGATACATTAAAGCCCAATTCCTTAAACCTAATTTGATCACTTATAAAATGGGCTTAACCTTAATTGACAGTCCATAATGCATAATTATTTCACATATAACCTCAATTTTGGATTATGATCCAACACATCATACTAGACCAACACCCTGTATGCACTTTCATTCTTTGAAAATTAATGTGTCATACATTAATCACATTCAAAAGTATAAAAGTCATAACATTACAATTAACAAAAATCTCCTAAAACTATATGTTTCTTTATAAGAAAGATAATACAACATGAAAACAAAATTCACAGCACATTACAACAAGGTTTTCTGCAATTACAGAAACAAGGAAAATTGAGCCAATGATCTCAACAAAACCCATACATATTTTTTTCTACCTAGTACAGAGACACCACTTGAACTAAGAACAAACTGTGCAATTATGTTCGCAAAAGTAATTTAAAACAATGCTGGTTGACTGCCAAACAACAATTTAAACAACTTCAAAAATTACAATTAACTCAGTAAATTATAATTTTATACTCAATCAAAAGAAATTAAAACAATAAACAAAAAGGAAAAGAAAAAACAAAAAAGATTACCTCCAACTGAATTTATATCCAAACTCCCAAGAAGTTGCTCTTTCCACCTCCTCAAACTCTCATCATCCTAATTCACATCACAAAAGAACACTTGCCATGAAAATGAAGTTCAACATTAACAAAAGCAAAAAAAAAAAAAAAGATTTTTTTTTTAATCTAGTCAAAATAAAAGACAAACCTTGTCTTTCTCAGACAATTCTCTGTATCTTGGTTTCAGTATCTTCATCATCTTCATCAGTGGTACAAATAGAACTCTCACTCATTTGCCTGTTATTCCTCCTTGTTATCACCAACTCCCATGTCTTTTGAACTTGAAGCAACTCCAACAGCCAAATACATCAATGACAATTAAACCCCGTCTGTCATATCACTTCTATAAGTTAATCGTTTAGAGGAAAAAGACTATCCTTACAAGAAAATCATCAATAAACTTTCAAAATATTTATTACCACATAAGGAACTATTTATGTCAAGATTTCTCAAACTGAAGAAAAGATGGCATAGATCATATTCAGATCTACACTTCTTTAGAGCTTGGAATGAATAGGCATTCCAAGAGAAATTAGCGATGCATTCTACACAGATAATTATGCCGAATAATTAATTAACTTTGACCAGCCTGCTAATAATCGGTGCAGCAACAAACCTCAGTAAGAAGAATGTAAACAACACATAACTCGTTTTCTTTATACAATAAATTGACTATAAACAAATTACTTTTGGTCTGAGTTATTCCACATACCTGAATGGTTTGAAAAACTGTTGTGCCACCATGCACCTTTCCAGTTATTTAGTGCAGTATAATCATTTCCTGCAAAATGAATAAAAAGGAGATTTCCACTAAATGTGCTTTTTTACAAAAAAACCTAGAAAAATTGCATGACTCGTTCTTTAATAACAAGCTACAAGAATATACCATACAACTCTTGGAAGTAAATAAAAATAGGAAGTCAAGTTTAAAAATCATTAAAGAAACAAATTGACTCAAGCATCAATCGTTGAAAATGTAAAACTTATGAAAATTACCTGAAAGACTACTACCGTCAATATTCTGGCAGTGTGGATTCCAGGAATACATATCAACCAAACCAATTTTGTTCAAGACAAACCAAATTGAGTAACAAACTGTGGCAAATTAATGATCCCCAGGAGTATGTGCCACATATCAAACAGTAATCAGAGAAGAGGGAACATGAACAAATATGAGTATTAAGTAGTTAAAAAGGCTTACTTTCACCAGGAAAAACTCCGATAGGATACAAGACAATGAACGCATTGTACCTAGCAAAACGAAACGATAATGCAATGGTTAAATAATCAGATGATTTAGGAGAGTATTTCTTTCCCCAAGTGCATGTGTTTAATAGAAATCATACCTGATAAAAGTGATCCAATTTGGAGGACTGACCAAGCAGTTCAGCGCATAATGTGAATACCTAATGGAGTGATCAGGCAAAATCGAACACATAACGAAAATAACAGGAAAAACAACATATGAGCTAATTTAATTACGTCAACAAAAATAATTAAGATGTTAAACTCACCTCAGATAAGCTCCAAGTGACAAAAGTTATGAAGACTTGTGGTAACTCCTGGAGCTAAATCAAGAAATGGAATTAATTCCTATTATTTCCGAGCAAAATTACCACAAGTACTCAGCAGAAACACTACTTCACTTCCAAGTTCAAATAACTCTCACATCACTGCCAAAGATGTACTAACTTCCATGTTCCATCCAATCCAAATCAAACGATCTAGTGAACAAAGGTACAAAACTTCCCTAAAGATATAGATAACTACCAAGCTCTTTTTTGTACAAGTCGTAAGATGTATATTTGCTCTATACATTCCTCGAGAAGCTAGTATGAGCACATAAAATTTACTACATAAAACAACAATACAAAATTGTGACTATAGCCAGATAACCACCAAATCATTTCAGAATCCTCCGCCAGATAACCAATAACTGTAACAGTTGATTCCAGATAACCAAATTCGCAAATCATTTCAAAATCATCCTCCACATAACCAATAACTCATCAAATAAAGAAAAAAAAAACACACAATTCTGATCCAAAAAAAAATATTCAGAATAGCCACCAAATCAAACAATGATAAAGTTATTTTGTTCAAGTATTCCAAATTGCACAAACAAAAAATATGCTAAAAACCAACAATGTCTGAAAACCTAATGGAATTAAACGATTGAAATAGAAGGAAATAAATAAATAAACTTGACAAATTAAAATTAGGTTTTACCGAAATAGGGGAGTCGAGTCAGAGATAGATGTTTGAGTGAGATTCTTTGTTCTGGAGGTTGAAGCAATCAAGAGAGATCTGTTTTTTGAGCGAGATTGGTGAAGGTTGGGTTCAAATAGATGTGACAGAGAGAATGGTGGTTTCGGTGGTTGGAGCACATGGACTTCAGAGAATAATTGTGGAGATCAAGAGACTGGTGCGAGAATTTTTGAGGAAAAGATTGAAGGATCAAGAGAAGTCAGTAGTGAAGGAAAGGGGTTATTAGAAGAAAAAGAAAGAAAATGGAGAAAATACTTCTAAGGATATTTTTTATTTTAGCTAAAAAAGAGCGTTTATTTTTGCGCCAATACCAGAAAAGGCGCCGTTTAACAAAATAGGTGAAATTATAAGGACGATTAACTTAAATAACCAGGAGCAAAAATCTTTTTAGTGGCGGTTTCACTAAATCGCCATTAAGTACGTCACTAAAATTTTGAGAATTAAGTTTTTTTTAATTAATTAGCGGTAGTTGGCGCAACCGCCGCTAAATACTTATTTAGCGGCAGTTTTTGTAACCGCTGCTAAATATATGTATCTAAATGACAGTTTTTTTGTAGTGCATATTAAAAAAAAGTATTGAAAACTACAAATATGCTAAATATTGACTTGATCTGCCATTATTTAATGATAGTGTAAATTATAAAATCCACATTAAATAGAATTGTAACAGTAAAATAATGGAAAAAATACAAATAAATATAGAAAGTGGACTTGGGACATTCCAAAAAAGGATAGTAGACTATATATTTGGAACGGATGAGATAATAAGCCGAGCAAGAGATTCCTTTGCCTTAGGGCTATTTTGGGAATGTTGTTTATGTTGCTAGAACTAATCCTCGTGTGGCAGATCGGCTCTTGCAGAATGGAGTAGACTGTGCCTGGACTTAATAATGAGCTTGTAACACAACAAGCTAGTGAATTGAAGTTGCAATTAAATTTGTGGAATTAAGCTTGGGTGAAAAATAACACAATATGCTAAAAGCTCCACAGAACTCGAACTACCCTACCAAGTTACTAACACAAAGGCAGTTTAAGAAAACACTAAATTGATTTACTCTATCACGGATCCTCATGGATTTGTTCTGGATGAGCTGGACTATCCAGAATCTTCTTCTTAGGCCTTCGATGATATTCCTGTAAAACTCCCACCAGAAGGTTTCCGGCGATAGCACTTCGACGATCGATCAAGTTAGTAAGCCAAAAAATGTATGTTGCTTTTTCAGATAGATAAAAGAAAGAAAGTGAATCCCCTATTTATACTTTTTTCTTGCCATTTATCTTCAGCCACAACCCTGACACGGTGTCCTCCTCAGGTTGGTTCAGTTGTTGTCACTTCTCACTACCCATCAAAGTTGTTTTCGTATAGGTCTTCCCTTCATGAAGTCACTTCTTGACAAGTCGGTCCTGTAAATACTTACTTCTTTGGCAGGTCAACCTTGCAAATACTTACTTATTGAGCCTATTCTGACTCAACTCCCTATAACCCTCAAATCAAGCTTCTTTAATGATAGCGTGAGAGATTCTTTCGCATTAAATACATTCTTGGTAGATTTATTATTCACCTTTGGGTCTTATAATCTGTTGTACTTCTCATTAAATGTGTGTCAGGTCTTCTCACCATAATATTTTATGTCATATTCTAAGGTGTCACTTCCAATAAATGTGTCTCAGGTCTTAACTCTTGGATAGGTCTGTTGCTTGACCCGAATAGGTCACTCTAGGTCACCTCACATCCAACAACCTACTACATTCAACTCTACTAAGACTAAGACGTCACTCTTTCCTCTAAAATGACCCCTTCTACCAGACCATCTTATAATGCAGACCTACACAAGCAACCGTAAGAGTAGACATAAATTGCAAAAATGGTGCCAGATCATATACAAACTCTACTCGTCTATGCCATTTAGTGTCTGCTAAGCGCACAGTGATCACAAGTATACATATGTATGCACTACAAGAAAATTCCAGTTTACCGACAGAATTTACTGACATAAATGATTTTGTCACTAAATTTACAGTTACCTACAGAAAACCTACAGAATAAAAAAATATTATTTTCACTCAAATAATACCGACAAATTACCGATAATTTTTCAATTTACCGACAGATTTTCTGTAGGTATTTACCAATAGTTTTAGATTCTGTAGGTAAATATTTTACCTACAATGGTTTTACCTACAATGATTTTACCTACACTTTACAATTTTCTTAATAGTTCTCTGATTTTTTTTGGTGGTAAACCGATTTTTTCTTGTAGTGATGGGCCGACATAAAGGACCAAAAATGTTAAAATTTTAATAAAAATAAGTTTGTGAAATATACAAGAAAAAATATAGATCGGGTGGATAAATTATTTAAAGTAGTACTATCCCTATTAAAAAAATTTATATTGAAATACACAAGGCCAAGTGATGACCGATCAGTGTTTGGACTCCCAATATATATTTTTGGGGCCGTGCAACATGTGATGATTGTCAGACACAATTATTTACTCTTACACATTCTAAATTATATTGTTTTTTAATACATTATAAATAATATTGTTAGGTGTAGTCACTACTCACTACCACATTTTTTTTTCCAATCTTGAGTGTCCACACACCAATAGGCGGCATTGACTCATACTTTTTTCGGACCCAGAGTATCCGGCCTACACGATGAGTCACGTAACTCATACTTTCTTGGACCCCAGTATCCATATCTTTGTTAACCAATCATCGACATATACTACACACTTCCTTCGGACTATAAAATATACATTTCCAGTTGGGAGCACAAACTCTATACTTTATCTGGACCCAGAGTATCCCTATATGGCTACACCCAACAGACAGATGTACACATCCTAGTCATAGATTTTTTTTTACTATTATATATGTAACATTATATATGTATATAACACTACAATTTATGTACAAATTGTCCTATAATTTTAATATTTTTTTAAAAAAAATGTTATACAAAATTATAATATATAAAATTATAACAATATAAATTATATAACATTAAGTTAATAGTGTGTCCATAATTATAACACTAATAACATAATAATTTGTAAAAAGTGTTATAATTTATAAAACACTAACACAATGTTAAAAAAGTATTTTAATTTATAAATTAATAGTGTGCCCTAAATTATAAATTATCAAACATTCTAACATAATAAATTAAAAATATTACATAACATTATTAAAAAATGTTTTAATAATGTAATATAACATTATAGTGTTATATATACTTTTAAAACCTAAATATTAATTAGTTTAAAAATTAACAAAGTGTGCCACTGTTAATTATAAATTCTTTTTGATATCGTTTATAATCATATTATTTTGTGCCGCCATTGTAAAAAAAATTATGGATCCGTCCGGTTGCATAGATTCCACACTTTTTTCAGACAATAAAATATACATCCTTCACAGGGATGGTTCTATGTGAAGAGGGACAACATATATCTCCGCGTTAGTCAAAGTTTGAATTCAAGATCTTGAGGTTGAAATTGCAACTTGAAGCCCGCTGCGCCAACCATGGAGTCACTCCTAGACGTTTGCTTATGTTGTTAACGGGTCTCATAATTCTGTTGTTAAACCGATTAATAAGAAAGGTGATATTTTTTGGTTTCTATTGATGAAATTTGTATCAATAACGGGTCATGGCATGGAATTCTCATTTTCTTTAATTGGTCGGGTTATGCTTAGCAAAGGAACCAAACCTTGGCTCATTTTGCCATTATAGAATAATCTTAAAGAGTTATGGAATATTCAGAATGATTGGAAACTTATTACGTCAGCCAATGAATACTTTTGTGTTAAATTTGTGAATGACTCTGATCGTTCATGGGTTGCCTTGCATTCTACCTGGTCTCTTAGTTCGTGTTCGATACATTTATCACCTTGGGTCCCGGACTTTAATCCTTATAAAAATAATACTTCTACAGTCAGCGGTTGGGTCTATATTTTTGAATTGAGCATATGGTATTGGCATCCTAGTATTATTATGGGCATTGCTAAAGCGTTTGATAATCCAATTCAGATTGATGGAAAATCATTAAATGGCTCGGTGACCATTTTTGCGGGTTCTTGTGGAAGTTGATCCGCAAAACTACTACAAAAGTATATTATGGTGGAAGGGGTGGGGTATTACTCGTTTGTTTCATTGAGTTATGAGCATTTCGGAATTTTGTTTGACGTGTCGAATTATGGGTCACTCTACGTCGTCTTGTCTTCGTACATCGACCGTTCTTCCTCCCAAGGATGGTACTGCTCTGCCTGTTGATAAGTCTAAAGACAAGGGTAAGGCTATTATTGTTGATATCCCAATCAAATTGTGAATAAGGTTTTGTCTTCTCGTGCAAATGCCCCATGCATGCGGGGATTTCACATGATTCAGGAGATGTGTATTAATCTTCTTTACCAACTATGTCAGCGATTCGAAAACACCCTCAAACTATTCAGTACCCTTTGGGTAATGACGGATTTGTGGTCGTCGATAAAATATCAGCTAGTAATGGTAAAAATGCAAGTCCTTCACGCCCTCAACAACACATCGCTATTCGCAATCCTTATGATGCTCTATAGGAAAAGGATTGTAGTCTGGGTCTTATTTCAGAGAAGTATGCTGAAACGTTTACAAATGACCACATCAAACCAATGACACAAAATAATCCGCTAGCTATTGTAGTTTATTTAAATATTGTTGAATCAAGGTCGAATCTAATAGTGAGTCTAATAAAATATTCTATTATATCACATCTTGTAACTTCCAATGAATCGGAGGTGAATCAAAGAGCAGCTGTATGTATCTAATAAAATATTCTATTATAAAATTTTTTAATGGAGCAGAACTGTTTTTTCAAAGAGATTTTAGGCATAATTTCAATTGTTGTTCTATAAATATAAGGCGATGGCATATTTAGTCCTGTAATTATTGTGTAGAAATTTTGGCCCCGTATGTATTAAAAATTGGTATATTTGGTCCACTAAGTATGCTAGGTAGCAATTTTGATCCCGCAATTTTTTTTTTTTTTTGCGATTTTGGTCTCATAAGTTCCATTATGCAATTTGGTCCTTAAAGGATAAATATGACTTACACATTTAGCACTAAAATTTCACAAAAATAAAACTTATGGGAACAAAATTGCACAACAGTGAAATTTACTGGACGTAAATAGCTATATAGCATACTTATAGGATAAATTATGCCACCCCTTTGAATTTATAGGATCAAAGTTACTACATAAAATACTTACAGGACCAAATATATCACCCCCTTATAATTACAGGACCAAAATTGCAAATTAAATCGAGATTTTATTAGATAAAACATTTTCTAAATAACATTGAAACAACAACGTAAAAAAATCCGGAAAAATTAGAGGGAGAGTAAAAATACTTGAAAAAACATGGGAGCATAAAAAAGTTTGGAAAAACCCGTGAGCGTAAAAAGTTGTCGTCATTTTTTTTCGAAACATTGGGCAGATGGGTCCTCAACCCTTTTAAGTAATGTAGATCTTCATATGCTCACTGATTATTTTTTTAGTTCATTTTCTAGTTTTCACGCGATTATTTGCTTTTACATCATAGGGAAAATGGTCATTTTTACATTTTTCGGGGTAGGAAATCCATTTTTTACCCAACTTTCATAAAAACTACTTTTTTACTCATTTTTTCAATGAAAGATCATAAATGCCCTTATCCTCTTTGTCTCTCTTTCTTGGTTTTAGAAAAGGAAAAATTTTTAAAGTATCCATTACGGATAACAAACCTCTTTTCTACCCACTAGTTTAGAAAACCTCCCTTTTTAGCAGTACTTACCAAAATACCCTTACTCCTTTTGTCTTAGACTTCATTTTCCCCATTTTATTCATTTTCTTCTTCATCACGTTATAATAACCTGCATTTTATCCCACATTACAAACTTATAACGTGACAATTGTTTATATCATGACATTAACATATAAACAATAATAATTTATTTTATTTTAACGTATTATATTGTGTATATATTATAACGTGACATTAACTTATAATGTGATAACAACTTATTTTATCATAACGTGATAATATAACTTGACATTATAAATTATAACGTTATATATTTTCCACATTATTAAAAATAACGTGGACACAACTATTACATTATACATTTGTAACGTGAATTTTTTTAACGTGGATATATATATATATATATATGTTTATCCACTTCATTATATTATCACGTTATATATTTTTAACGTAGAAAAACATCACACGTTGTCATGTTATAAATTTTTTTACGTAGATAAAACATCACACGTTATATATTTTAATTAACATGGATAAACATGACACGCTATTACATATTTAACGTGGATAAAACATCCCACGTTATCACCTTATATTTTTTAACGTGGATAAACATCTCACGTTATACATTTTTTTTCCTTTCATTTTTTTCGATTTTTGAAGATTAATGACACAATTGGAAGATTAGTTTAAGTCACTTGAATCAAGCTAATGTATTTCTTGCTTCAAACATTTATATATAATGCGAGAAATTCGCTTATTTTCGAGAGGACAAAAAAAAAACTAAAAAAAAATCTAGAATGTTCAACATGGTATGATCGTGCCACCATAGATGTGAGCACGATGGTGCAACCTTAAGGGACAACACACTATCGTGCAGCACAAAAATGAAGCATAAAGAACAGCGTTAAGCTGAAGAAAAGTGCAAGAATCTGAACGAGGGTAAAGAATCAATTGAAGCTAAAGGATTTTCTATTCAAAAGTAGAAGAAGTTAGTTTGTCAATCGCCCAATTTGCAAGAAAATCCGCTAGAGATTTTTCGTCCCTTTGAATATATGCAAGATTTTGACATTCAGAGAATATCACATCTTGTATCTTCCAATGAAACGGAGGTGAATCAAAGTGCAGATGTATGCATCTAATAAAACAATATATTATAAGATTCTTGAAGATCTCAAGGAGAATAGATTAAATGAAATACACGTAAAGCTGTCGACGGGCAAAAGAGGTTTTAACTGAAATCTTGATTTCAACAAACAAGTATAAAACTGGGACACCTCTGAATTTTTTTCCCTCACATTACTTCCCCTCCTTTAAATTGATTTTGGAAACCAAATAAATACCTGCAAAATTAAAAAGATGGAAGTGATGTCTTCATGTCTTGTTAAAATGGCCAACAATGGACATCAAATTCCTATGTCCAGAATGGAACTAACTCCATCGGATTTGCAATGCCTCCTACTTGACCCTATTCAAAAAGGTATTTTATTTCACAAGCCTAATGAATCCCAACAATTCCAAAATAACGTTATTGATCACCTCAAAAACTCACTCTCTCGAACACTCGATTTCTTTCCTCCACTCGCCGGCCGCCTGGGCTCCGTCAAGAACGAAGAAGATAACACGACATGTTTCTCTGTCGATTGCAACAATGCTGGAGCCGAGTTTACTCACGCAACCGCTCATACTGTATCCGTGTCCGACATCATGGAAGCACGGTATATACCTGAAATAGTATATTCTTTTTTCCCACTTAATGACTTAATTCCCAATTGTGAAGGAGTTTCCAAGCCTGTCCTCGGGGTACAAGTCACCGAGCTTGTCGACGGCCTATTTATAGGCCTCACAGCGAATCATGTTGTGGTAGACGGGGCTTGTTTCTGGCATTTCTTCAATTCCTGGTCAGAAATATCCCGCGGTTTTGATAAAATATCAAAATCCCCTGTTTTTGACCGGTGGTTTCCCAATAATATAGGCAATGATAATCTCCCTATCCATCTTCCTCCATTGGAGAAAAATATGTTGCCTAATGATAATCCAAAATTACTGCAAAGTGTGTTTCACTTTAGCAAAGAGAGTTTGGCGAAACTCAAAGCCAAAGCAAATTCCGAAGCTGGCAGTAACAAAATATCAACTTTACAAGCGCTCTCTGCTCATTTATGGCGAAGCATTGTACGTTGTCGGCGTTTGCAAAATATTAATAATAATCTAAGCAGCCATGACGCTTACATCATTTTGCCAGTTGGTACAAGACCAAGAATCCCTTTGCCAGAAGGGTATTTTGGGAACGCACTTTATTTTGTTAGACTTGGAACTAGTGAGAAAGAGCTATTGCGGAATGGATTAGGCTATGCTGGACTGAAGATCAATGAGTTGGTTACAAAGCAAAATAACGAAGCAGCGATCAAATTCGTGCAAGATTGGGTGAAAAATCCGGTATTATTGAGACCGGCAAGTAATTATACTTTTGTGATGGTCACAAGTTCGCCTCGACACGACGTTTATGCTAACGATTTTGGATGGGGGAAACCAATTGCTGTTAGAAGTGGAAAAGTGCAGTATTTTGATGGGAACATGAGGGTTCATCCTGCGACCGTATCCGGCGGTATCGAAGTAGAAGTTTGCTTAGCGCCGGAGACATTGAAGGCATTGGAGGAGGATGCTGAGTTCATGGAAGCATGCAGTCAGCCTTAAAATTAATGCCTGTATAAGGAATGACTTAAATTACAAGTTCTTTTTTGTCAGTTGTGGTTATAAATTGTGTTTTAGCACTAAGAAATTAGTTTTGTTCGCTGTTTGTAGTAAGTGTGTTGTGTTCTTTTACACAAAAAATCTGCTTTGGCTTGTTCAATAAAAGTTGTGATGTTGTGCTTGCTTGTGAACAATTTTTGTAAAATTATACATCTTTTCAGAGGAAATTGAAAAAATACCACTTTTAATGCTCAAAATCATACAAATGTCATCCGACGTAAATCTTTTCAGAGGAAATTTCTGTGCATTTATGCTTTTTTTTTTTTTTTTTCAAATTTTCAAAAGCTATGTTAATATTTATCTTTAAGTTTCCTTTTTTTTTGTGGATGCATCAAGTTTCATTGTTTTGGTCAGATTTTGGACATTGACGGATTTGGTTTTTTGTTGTTTTTTCTCCTTTTTCGTAAATATTATGTAAAGTATATGTAGGGTTGTTTGGGTCGTATTGATGGCTTCAATTTATGCTACCAAAACAACATTATGTTTTTGTGATGTTTTCCTGTGATGTTTTGTTGGGTTGGGTCGTACGGTTTTGACATTCTATTAAATATTTAGTTTTAATATCCGACCAGTTTGCCGACTTTATATTGTCTAATGCATATTCACCCACTGTATCAACCTTATTACAAACTAGTTTTCCAACTCAGTAGTGGTTTTTGCATTTTTGACTACTCTTTCGATCACGTTTCGACAAGTATACAGGGATAATATGACTCTCGTTCCAAATGAAAACAAATATTTAAAGGCAAGATTTCTTTTCGGACTATTTTCAATATGATGGATGTGATTAGAGATCGGCTGAAGGGGACATCCTTGATAAATTCAAGAATTCTTGCTTTGGAAAGTACCTTGAGACACATAACGTTAAGTTTTAGGGACAATATGGTTACACCTACTTATTCGATAGGATTGTGGGCATCGTTTTCCAATGACTTGCTAGTGTCTGGGCATGTCAAGAAAGTTGATGAGAAATACATACACTTGGTGGACAGCTTTAAGGCCTTCAATGCATATCCATGGGGTTGTGTTGCATTCGAATTCTTAGTGGCAGACATTGGTGCATGCATCTATGGAAGAGTGCAGAAATATTGGAAGAGAAAATAGAAGAAAATAAAGCACACGATGGAGAGATTTGATATCTCCGGATTCACACATGTTTTATAATTGTGAGCATATATGTAGTGATGTCTCATGTTGCAAAATATTGCGCCAAACGTATCCCCCACTCTTCTGATAAGATTCCATGGGTGCTACGTTGGTCTACTGAGGATGCCCCTATATTGTGTTGCTGAAAAATACTCTTTTTTTCAATTTGATCCCTGGTGATCGTGCAGCCGACCATGTAAAAAGAATTTTGAACATTTATACGATCTAGATTTGACCTATTATAGTGGATCAGTAGAATTTGGTGTCCAATTATAAGTATGGACTCTATTAAAGCTAGAATTGGTAGAATACTGAAATAATTTTTATTTAATATTAAATGAGAAAGGATTAAAATACAAAATCTATCTATTGGATGACCAAATGGTGCTTATCCATCTATATGATGAGATGGAATTATTATATTAATTAACTAAGTGCAATTGTCCTTGTAAATGAGTTTTCCATGAAAAAAAGACATTTTTATTCTTTTCTACATTGTCTTTTGATGAATTATTTTGATTATGTGCTGACCCTCCAGTCCCATTTCTAATGGTTGTCTTGTAGCTATCTCAATAAAGCAAGTGAAAACTGGGCATATGCGAGCTAGTGAAGATTTGGTGGGAACTCATCTTGAATAAAGATGTGTGGGTTCGATTCGGGGAGAGATCGTTATTAGTAGATTGGGGTCGAGCATAATTGTTCTCTTTACCAGGAGGATCACGGTTGTCGTCAGCAGACCCCCGTCTGAAACTCTTTTGCCAGTCGCGTGCACATCCCGGTTTACCTTGGCGGCGGCAATGAGGAGCGGAGTTGTTGTCGCCGAGCGTAGTCGGCGTAGCGCGGAAGGTGAGTTATCAAAAATAAAAAAATAAAAAAAATAAAGCAAGTGAAAAATATCAACAATTCTTGGTGGAGCAAGACCTTCAAAGCATCAAACTTCCAATATGGTCGTAAGGCAAATAATTAGCTACCCAGATTCGCGGCGTGATTTGCTGACCATTTTTTGCACAATTAAACTAGGGCTAATTTATTAAAAAAAATATTTTAAAATGTATTTAACTAATTAATGCTAAAGAAAAAATAATTAATAATATAGGTGAAAACAGAGTTCCAAACTCTGTTTTCTCAATGTTCTTTATTTTTCTGAAATTTTAAGAAAACTGAGTTCACTCTGTTTTCTTATTTATTTACTCTTAGATTATTTTTTGAGAAAACAAATTTGGGGAATCTGTTTTCTCTTCTGTTATTTTAATTAATTTGCATAAATAATTTTTTTAAAAAAACTTTAATTTAATTGTTTGTTTTACAAATTTGAAAATATATACACCATTTTTCGGATAAGTATAACTGATTTTTGCTCCAAATTTAAAAAAATGTTGGAATTCATAATAAATTTAAAAACTCAATTGGCATAGAAAACATCAACTGCATTACAACTGAAATAAAATCATCAACTCCATTACAATTGAGTTGTATAATAAAACCTAAAACACGATTACTTAATAAAAAATAGATATGTATTACATAATAAAAAAAGAAAAGAAAATCACACAGTTAAAAATTAGAATACAAAACATCATTGTAAGATAAGTGTGCGAACAAAAAAAACAAAAGAAAATTCTTTCTGAAAATTATTTAAAAAATTAAAAGAGAAATTAAAACAGATTCCCCAAATACGTTTTCTCAAAAAAATAATTTAAGAAAAATATATAAGAATAATTCTATTTTCTAAAACTTCTGGAAAAAAAAAGGAAATTGAGAAAATGGAGTTGTGAACTTTATTTTCTAAAATTTCAGAAAACAGAGTTTGGAACTCTATTTTCACCTCTTTTATTAATTTTTTTTATCTTTGGCATTAGTTAGTTAAATAGATTTTCAAAATCACTTTATTTTAATAAATTAGCCTTAAATAGACATGTGAATCAACTTATCGTGCTCTATGACCCATATTTTTCCCGTCGGTTTGTCCATCAGATCATCCTATAAGAACATTATATTTATTATTTTATGGAGATATGTATTTTATTATGAGACACGCAAGGCCATGTTAGGGCATCTCCGGTGGTTAAAATTTCAAACTCATTTTTTTATGGATCCCATACTGTCACATCAAAAGTTAAAAACCTCATTCTTTTTTCTTCACTATCAAAAACCCCTCAACAACTTTTATATGGGTCTCATACTCAAATCACAACTCTTAAAAATCCATCAACAAATTTACATATTTTCATATGTTGCATTTTATTTTATATATATAAATTATATACATTGTATTATATATAAATTATATAAAAATAATTAATATTATTATGATTTTATACAAAATGAATATTTTTGTCATTTCAGAATATTGATGACAAAAGCATCTGATAATAATTTAAATTTTCATTTTATAACATGTTTTTTGAAATTTAAGAAAAAAAATCAGAAGAAAGGGAAAAGATATATTCTCCGCCAAAAAGCCCCAAAACAAATCAAAAGAAAATAGGTAACCATTTGGCCTAGTGGTATCAATCCCTCCAATGTGTGGGAGGTCAGAGATTCAATTCCCAGTAAAGTGTGTATGCGTAATTCAAAAAAAAACAAAAAAAAAAACAGGTAGGGGGTTCACTCACGATTTTTTTTTCTTTTAGTATTTCGAAAAACACAGCTCATTGGATACCAGCCAGCTGCTTGTTAAAAAAACCTCAAAACTATATTCACATTGGTTAAAGGTTTTTTTCTCTGAAAAAACTCACAAAAAGCCTTGTGGACGCCCTCATGACTTATGACCTCGCAGACTCCGAAGTTTATATTTAATATTTTATGGAGGCCGCCCTATATCTTTAAGTTGTGCTGATTTAAACAGAGACATATATTATTTACTTTTACACATATACATAGAAATAAAAATAATAATATGGTTAGGTATACCATGAGCTCATCGTTTTTTGTATAATATTCTGTCATAAGATTCTTAATGAATAATGATCATCTCAAGGAGAATAGACTAACTGAAAGAGAATAAGGTAGTTAGTCCAACTAGCCACCACATGAGATTCAATGTCTTTTGTGGGGTGGAGGTCAGAAGTTCAAATTCATACTCTATTAAATTGTTACTCGATGTATATGCAAGCTGATGAGCATAGTTGTTCTTTTTAATTGGGAGGATTAGAATTATAAAAAAACTAAATAAAAGACACATAGTTGTCGACATTAAATGCAACATTACAAATAGAGCCGACAATGGACCATAATTATAAAAAAAAAAAAAAAAAACTAAGTCATAAATAGAGCTGACAATTGACCATAACTTGTAGCTCAAATGATATTATTTATCCTTTATAAGGGTTATTAATCAGGGTTCGAACCCTATATCTCTCAAATCTTTTGAAATTTATCCGCTTTGATCCCCTCCAATCACTACTCTCAACTTATTCAAAAAAATTAGAGCAGGCAATCCATCGGGCTTTTACAAAAATTCGGGTTGTGGCCGAGCCGCTGAAATCCCATACAAAATGCAAAAAAAAAAAAAAAATCGAACCGGCCCGAAAAAGTCGGACTAACCCGGCCCATTGAGCTGGCCCAAATAGGCCTGATTTTTTTGGGCCTAAAAATACACGGCCCAACTTAATCCGAACCTCGTGTTGGCTGAATCGGCTTGCAGGGCGGGCTTAATTTTACCACCTCTAGTCATAAAGGAGGTTAGAGAGCCTTTTTTTTTTTTTTTTTTTTGGAAGAGGAGGTTAGAGAGTCTTGATTATAACATATATTATCTCATAAATTTTCGTCCTCTCAGAAAAGATAAGGATGCCAAAACTTGAGGTGATATCTTCATGTCTTGTTCAATATGCAACCAATGCAATTCCCATTTCCAGGCTGGAGCTAACTCCATGGGATATGCAATTGCTCCTAGTCGACCCTATTCAAAAAGGCCTTTTGTTTCACAAACCAGAATCCCAACAGCTACAAGAAACCATAATCGATCACCTCAAAAACTCATTCTCTCGAACACTCGCCTTCTTTCCTCCACTCGCCGGCCGCCTGGGCACCGTTGTGCACGACAATAACACAACCTGTTTTTTCGTCGATTGCAACAACGCAGGAGCCGAGTTTACTCACGCTGTCGCTACTGATGTGTCCATTTCCGACATCTTGGAAGCAATTTATATACCCGAAATAGTCAATTCCTTTTTCCCACTTAATGGACTCCCAAATATTGAAGGAATCTCCAAGCCTTTGCTTGGAGTACAAGTCAACGAGCTTGTAGATGGCTTATTTATAGGCTGCACGGCAAATCACGCGGTCGTAGATGGGACTTCCTTCTGGCATTTCTTCAATTCCTGGTCAGACATATCCCGCGGTTTTGATAAAATATCGAAAAACCCTGTTTTTGAACGCGATTTTTTCCCCAATTTTAATCTCCCTATTCATCTCCTTCCCTTTGAGAAAAATCTGTTGCCTAATAATCCAATATTACTTGAAAGGGTTTTTCACTTTAGCAAAGAAAGTATGGATAAACTCAAAACCGATGCAAATTCTGAATTTGGCTGTAACAAAATATCATCTTTACAAGCACTCTTAGCTCATTTATGGCGAAGCGTCGTACGTTGCCGACGAAAATGTAGCCAAATTGAAAACATTCATGATGAAGTTTTAATCTCTCTACCAGTTGGTGCCAGAGCAAGAATCCCTTTGCCGGAGGGGTATTTTGGGAACGCGGTTGTTGTTGGTAGAATTGGGGTTATTTAGGCAGATCTGTTGCAGAATGGATTAGGGTTTGTTGGACTGAAGATCAATGAGTTTATTAAAAAACATAATAGTGAAGCAGCAATTAAATTCTTGGAAAATTGGGTGAAAAATCATATTTTATTTAGAAAGGGGAGAAGTAATTTTGTCGTGTCAAGTTCGCCTCGGTACAATGTTTATGGCAACGATTTTGGATGGGGGAAACCGATTGCTGTTAGAAGTGGGAAAGGGCAAAAAATGGATGGGAAGATAACGCTTTTTCCGGCCGCCGTGTACGGCGGTGTCGATGTTGAGGTTTGCTTAGCGCCGGAGACATTGCACGCGTTGGAAGATGATGCAGAGTTCATGGAAGCAGTTACTGTTTCAGAACAGTTTCGGTAAGTGTGTGGTGTTCTTTTTTTCTTTTTTAATTACTTTGTGTAATAAATAAATCATCCGTCTATTTTAGGGAAAATGCAAAAATAGTCCGGCATCGGGTGATATAATATTAATCTGGTAACTTTTGAAATTATGATTTTTTTCTTATATGTTTTTTTTTTGGCAATTTCGGACCCATATTTGTTTAATTCCGGTTCTATAATTTTTAAGTTAGTGCAAATATGGTCTTGGGTTTATTTCAATATTTTACTTATTCCCAAAATACCCTTAATAGCCAAATAAAATTATATATCTAAGGTCAAGTAGAGTATATCAGATCATATGTTTTATTTAGAATTTACTTATCATGTATACAAAATATTTTCTAATGTGAAAAGAATTTTATGAATTTGGATCAAGATTTTGATACGAGTTGTACATGTATTTTTTTCTAATTATGAAAATAAAAAATACACATAAAAATCTGGCATAATTGGTTATTTTGACTAATATAACCGAAATTGCCAACTAAAATGTAAGAGTAAAATTGTCAAATCCTAAACATTATATGATTTAAATTGTTATTTTTGTTGAGGTACAAAATTGTCACTTTATGAAGGTTTAACTCTTGAAACAAATCAATTTATTGAATCAATATATAATGGTCAGTTTCTTGATAAAAAAACCCGATGAAGCGTTAGAGTATCTTGACTATTTGGCAGAAAATTCGCAATCTTGGCATAATATTGATGAAAATAAAGGAAAACTCTACATTAATCACGAGGATAGTTTAAGTACTAGACTTGCACTTTTGGCTAAAAGAATCAATGACACGGAAGTTAAGAATGTAAAAGAAATTAAATATGTGCAAGATAAAAAAAAAAAGTTTGTGAAATCAACATTCCACTAATGATTGTCTTCATATTCCTGTTGAAGCAAATGTCAAAACCTTTTCAATCTCCATATTCTGAAACTTACAATCCACAATGGAGAAATCATCCCAATTTCGGTTGGTGTGATAATAATGAAGAAATCAACCAATGAATTCGCAAAAGCCACAAAATTTTCTTTCATATCCAACCCCTCATGTAAAATCACTTGAGGAGACTTTGCAAGCATTTATGCATGAGTAACAAGCATCAATAATAAAACTTCTCAGGCCATCAGTGAGAACAATAATCCACTTTCAACACTCACAGCTTCTTTGCGGACTCAAGAAAAAGGTATGTTTCCTGCTCAACCTCAACGAAATCCTTCCACGCAATGTTGTGTTTCTAGTTCATGTGAAAATCCAGTCAATGAAGCTAATTCAGTCACAACACTTCGAAGTAAGAAAGTTGTTGACAAAACAATTCATCCCAAGAAAGTTATTATTTGATCTTCAAAAATGAAGGATGAAAATAACGATGATGAAGAAGGTAATAAGTTTGAAAATGTTGAAACATATTCAACTTCTGCTCATTTTCCTCAAAGATTGCAACCAACTCAGAAATTGAACTCAAATGCTGAGATTTTTGAACTGTTTAAACAAATCAAAATTAATATTTATTTGTTGGATGCAATCAAACAAGTCCCACCATATGCCAAGTTTTTGAAAGATTTGTGCACGATCAAAAGAAAACATCGTGTAAAGAAAAGAGCGTTTTTAATTGAAAGTGTGAGTTTAATTATCCAACAATTTGCTCCACCTAAGTATAAAGATCCAGGTTGTCCAACAATTTCATGCATCATAGGATACACTAGAATAGAACGTGCTTTGATTGATCTCGGTGCTAGTGCAAATCTTTTGCATTTCTCAGTCTATGAACAACTAGGTTTTGGTGAACTTAAAGAAATACCAATTTTACTCCAACTAGTTGGTCAGTTGATTAAAGTTCCAAAAGGAATGGTAGAATATGCGTTGGTCCAAATTGACAAATTTTACTTTCCTGTTGATTTCATTATTTTTTATATTTAACCGGTTGTATTCCTGTCATTTTAGGTCGTCCATTTCTTCTAACTTCAAATGATTTGATAAATTGTTAGAATGGTATTTTGAAGTTATCTTTTGGAACTATGACTTTGGAATTAAATGTGTTTAATGTTTGTAAACAACCTGCTAATGATGCTAAATTATATGAAGTGGATTTAATTGAAGAACTTGTTCATGAAAATTTCACTATCAATAATTCTTTTGAATATGCTGAAACATGTTTTGAAAGTGAAGGTATTTGTGATAATACATGTTCTGATGTTCCCACTGAATTTTTACAAGCACTGGAAAATCCTTTTTGGAAACCAAAATTTGAAGAGTTGTCATCATCAAAAGTGCAACATGTTCCTTCAAGCATGAAAGCTCCAAAAATTGATTTGAAACCCTTGCCATCTGATTTGAAATACTCTTTTTTGGGTGAGAACGAGACTTTTTCTGTAATAATTTCTTTAAAGCTTGATGCATCTCAGGAAGGTAAGTTGATCGAAACTTTGAAAATGCATAAAAATGCCTTAGGGTGGACTATTGCTGAAATAAAAAGGTATTAGTCCTCTGATTTGCACACATAAAATTTATTTAGAGGAAAATGTGAAACCCTCTAGAGAAATGTAGCGGAGACTAAATCATAATATGAAAGAAGTAGTGAGAAATGAAACCATTAAACTCTTAGATAATAAGATCGTTTATCCTATTTCTGACAGTAAATGGGAAAGTCCTATTCATGTCGTGCCAAATAAGTCTGGTGTTACCGTAGTCAAAAATGAAAATAATGAATTAATTCCAACTAGAACTGTTACTGGTTGCTGTGTGTGCATTGACTACAGGAAACTTAACTCGGTTACTCGAAAAGATCATTTTCCATTACCTTTTATGTATCAAATCTTAGAAAGAGTTGCAGGTCATAAATTCTATTGTTTCTTAGATGGATATTCTGGGTATAATCAGATTGAAATTGCACTTGAAGATCAAGAGAAAACAACTTTTACATGTCCTTTTAGTACATGTACATATAGAATGATGCATATGCACCAGCTACATTTCAAAAATGCATATTTTGCATTTTCAGTGACATGGTTGAACGTTTTCTTGAAGTCTTTATGGACGATTTTTTAGTTTTTGGTGAATCATTTGTAAATTTGTTTGTTGAGCTCAGAAAATATTTTGATTAGGTGTGAAGAAAAGAACCTTGAAAGAGATTGCCGCCTTCTTGTACCTAAGTACTATAAGGTAGTATCCGCTTTGATACAGGAATCTTGTGAAATATCCCCACCCCAGCCACTCCTGCGATAGGTGAGTAACTCCGCTTAATTAGGAAAAATGTCATTTTATGGTAACAACTGATATTATTCTTGGACATGTTTCAATAAAAGGGATTGAGGTAGACAAATCCAAAGTTGAGTTAATTGCAAATCTACCAGCACCAAAATCTGTGAAGGAAGTAAGATCATTTTTAGGGCATGCTGGTTTTTTTAGAAGATTTATCAAAGACTTTAGTATAATCTCTAAATCTTTGTGTAATCTTCTAACAAAAGATGTTAGTTTTGAATGGACAAAAATTGTGAAAATGCTTTTGTCAAACTTAAAAGCATGCTTACATCTGCCCCAATAATCCAACCTCCTGATTGGACTTGCTTTTTGAAATAATGTGTGATGCTAGTGACGATGTCGTTGGAGCTATTTTATGGCAGAGAAAAGAAAAGAAACCATATGTTATTTACTACGCAAGTAAAACTTTGAATAGTGCTCAAATCAATTATTCAACCACCGAAAAAGAATTACTTGATGTGGTATTTGCATTGGAAAATTTTGGATCTTATCTTGTTGGTTCACCAATTGTCATTTTCAATGATCATGCGGTCTTGAAATATCTTTTGTCAAAACAGGATTCCAAACCGAGATGGATTATGTGGATTCTCTTACATCAAGAGTTTAATATTACCATTGGTGATAAAAAAAAAGGAGTAGAGAACATTGTACTTATCATTTATCAAGACTTGTTTATGATGATTCATTTCAAACTCCACCTATCAATGATACTTTTCCTGATGAACAACTATTCGATATTATTGTGGTGCCTTAATTTGCTGATATTGTTAATTATCTTGTGACAGGAATGATGCCCTCAAATTGGAATTCACAAGACAAAAAGAAGTTTCTAACTAAGGTAAATACGTTTTACTGGGATGAAGTAGGTAGCATTATCAAAATTTGTCATTCTAAAGCATGTGGCGGTCACTTTTCAGTAAAGAAAACCAGTGCAAAAATCTTGCAGTGTAGATTTTATTGGCCAAATCTTTTCAAAGATACTTACATTTTTTCCAAAAGTTGTGAAAATTGTCAAAAGTTAGGATCAATTTTAAAACGAAACATACTGCCAATGAATCCTATTTTGGTTAATGAAATCTTTGACTGTTGGGTATTAGTTTTATGAGGCCATTTCATGTATCATTTGGTTTTGTTTATATTTTAGTTGCAATAGATTATGTTTCAAAATGGATCGAGGTAATTCCTTGTCCAAACAATGATCATAAAATTGTGATAAAATTTCTGAAGGAAAATATTTTGAGTCGATTTGGAATTTCTCGAGTCATTATTAGTGATGGGGGAAGAACACATTTTTGTAACAAAGTTTTTGCAACTTTAATGAGAAAATATGAAATCACACATAAAGTTGCAACCCCTTATCACCCACAGACAAATGGATAGGTTGAACTTGCAAATAGGGAGATAAAACAAATTTTGGAGAAAACAGTTAACCCAAATCGTAAAGATTGGTCTCTTAGACTTATCGATGTACTTTGGGCATACAAAACTGTTTTTAAAACATCATTGGGAATGTCTCCTTATGGAATAGTTTATGGAAACCCTTATCATTTACATGTGGAACTTGAACATAAAGCCTATTGGGCACGTGCTTCGAAATTGCGTAAATTGCAAATCAATGAGCTTGAGAATAGAGAAATGATGCATACGAAAATTCAAAAATTCATAAAACAAGAATCAAAGAATTTCATGATGAAAAATTGTAAGAAAAACATTTGAGATTGGTCAAAAGGTTTTGCTTTATAATTCTTGATTGCAATTATTTCCTAGAAAGTTGAGATCAAGGTGGAGTGGTCCTTTTATTATGAAAATGTATATCCTTATGGGGCTGTTGACATTGAGAATCCTAGAAATGACAATGTATTCCAAGTTAATGGACAAAGACTTAATCTATTTTTAGAGAATCAAATTCTTCCAGAGGAAGTTCTTTTTATTTCTAATCTTTGTTATAATTAGTGTACATATTTGTTTTCTGTAAATTTGTTTGTTTTGTAGGATTTCTTTATTTGTTTTTCCGGTTAAATGGCGGATAATGGTACTCCATGACTATTGAAGTCAGACTCATCAGTTTCCCACAAACATTGATATTTGTACATAAAATATTTTTTTTCATTTTCTCTCATTAGATTTTTCTCAAAATAGATAAAAGCATTCCCCCTACTATCAAAAAACGATTTTATTTTCTCCCTAAAAATAAAATTTTGAAAATATAAGAAGCCGAGCTTGAAATGTTATGAATGCTTATTGTTGAGTGTGAGTTTTGTATGTATTTTAGGGTATGTTTATGGCTATAATTGTTTATAAACATGCAATAACATGTATGAAATGGTATATATTCGCTCTTTGTGGAAAAGATATTACGTTTGCTTGTTTTGTAGGAATTTAACGATATTTGGAGTGATTTTGTGACAAATACGAGCATTGCTACCTAGAATCATCAAGAATCGAGCGATTACACCCAATTGGAAGCCAACTATATGGAGTCTAGAGTCATAGTGATGAGTCGTGTCGCAAAAGAAGCATGGATTATCAAACAACAAGGAGATTTATCTCAAGGAACATCCAAACGCGTATGGAATTTCCAAAGATGGGCAGTGGTTTAGTATTTTGGTCATAACTCTCTACAAAATTGATATTGGTGATTCAAGTGGCTATGGAAAGCTAAAAGAGAGGGCTACAACTATTATGAAGACCCCACAAACAAATTTGGACGTTTAGTGGCGCACGGTAACCGTGCGTGGGACGCACGACCCATGCGCCCTACGAGAGCAGGATGTTTTCTACGGGATGGCGACGGTAGCCCGTGCGTGGACGCATGACCCGTGCCTTCTTGCGTAAAAACTCCAAAAATGACAAAAATTGACCAGGCTTCTAAAAGGGTATAAATACCACTTTTTTGGGGCGCACACCAGGGGAGGAAAGGTCTGGAAAAGACCCAAGAACACAAGAAATAGCTCAACTTCATCAAGGAAGAATCAAGAGAAGAATCGGGTCGAATCGGAGCTTGAGGATTGAAGATAAATCGAGAGATTATCCATTTCCCTAAGTTTTCTCATTCTTTGTGCTTTAATCTTTCATTTTAGCTTGTCATGAATATGAACAATTTGTCTATGAGTTGTTTATTTGTAATGAGTAGCTAAACATCTTGTGATTTCCGGGTTTTGGAAGTAGATTAATTGAACTCTTGTTGAATGTTTTAATCTTAATTGTAGTTATTGTCTTGAAGCATATTTGAGTACTTTATTCTTATTCTTGTTTTATCATTTGGCCAATGATTTAGCATGTTTCATATATTGATTCATAATTCGAGAGATGAGTTTCAATATTAAATCTTGAGTACTTGACATGAATATTTGCATAATCGAGAGGGAGGATAAAATACCGTTGTGATCGTCTTATATGTGTATTGATAATAACTTTGGCTTTGATTAAATCGGACAACAAGAGGAATATTAATTGAAACCATAATCCGGGAATCCATTTCATTCTTTTGATAATTCCATTATTCTTAGTATCTTGTATTCTTGTGGTTATTCTTGTTTTTACCTCCACAACAATTATCAAATTAAGATCGTCTAAATAAAAATAAAACTATTTTGGTTCAATACTTAGCGCACTAATTTATTAGTCTCCTCGTGGATACGACTCTTGCTTACCCTATTCTATAAATCGCACCGTACACTTGCGGTGAAGCTAAAAATAAGGTGAACAAGTTTTTGCCGTTGATTGTAGGGGACTAATACAATTTTTGGTGCTAATATTGCGATAGATAGAATTATTTTTAATTTAGATTTTTTTTATTTTATTTCATTTTTCTTTTGTAAATTCTCTCTCTACAATGTTTGATTTGTTTCTTTGAGTTGGTGTAGGTTGTACACGAACACTCGCTCGAATGGAGAAAGTCAATTACTTCAATAATCGGAATTCTTACAGTTATTGGAATAATCCTACTCCTACATGCTATTATCCAGATTTGGGGAATTACGAAAATTTTTCATATGCTAACACGGAGAATGTGATTCCACCACCATCAAGCTTCAATGTAACGAATGTGGTTACCAATGCAGAGGCAAAACCATCTTTGGAAGACGCCTCATTTCATTCATGAATCAAACGACTTCATTTATAAGTGAGACAAGGGACCAATTCAATGCACGGGTGAGGCTAGGATGGGCGGGATAGAGTTGCAAGTGACACATATGGCCGATTCGATAAAAATCTTGAGACTCAAGTAGCCTATTAGCTACGATTATTGGTGGACAACAACAAAAGAGCCAATTTTCAAGCACCACCGAAATCAACTCAAAGGAACAATGTAGTGCCATTCATCAAATGAGTGGTGCGAATACGAGAGCCACGTCAAATTAAATCGGGAGTATTTCTATCTCTCACTCAATTGAAGATCCTCATATTGATAAAAATATGTGCACTCTAGATGTAAGCTTCACTACAGATGTATCAAATTTTAAGAAGCATACACTTGAAGGAACAATGTTTGAAAATAGTGATCAATTCACATGTTCTACAGACTTCATGATATTTAATGTGAGTAAAGATAGAAATATCATTACTATAGTTGATAAACCATTTTTCATCATTAGGAGCACATTTCTTGATTTCCAAAAGACCATCAACATTGTGATCCTTAATCATCCACATCTTACATACATGAAGGATCACCTATCTTTGTTGGAAAATACGAAGGCGTGGCATGATCGACACTTGTTTTGGATCCGGTTGAGTAAAACAAAAGTCCGGCTAAAAGACTTTAAATTTAGCGCTTGTTGGGAGGCTACCCAACATTTGTGGTGTGATTTTTGTTTTTGTTTGTTTTCTTCTTTAAAAAAAAAAAAAAGAAAATTACCCGATTTTTTACAAAATTGACCCAAGACGCGCAGGGCGTGCATGAATGCACTACTTTGTGCGTGATTGAGAAATGGAGATGTTTCTATGGCACCACGCACGGCGCCCGTGCGCCCATCAACAGAGGCGTACATAGGTCGCGCCTAGGTACAAAACTTGAAGTGATGGTTGAAAGAAGTAGTCCTAGCGATAGGAGGAGATGCGCTTGGGGAGGGCCATTATCCACCACCACCCGCACATGATGAATCGGGTAAATCCACACGATTTAATATTGAAATTTATCTTCTTCTTACGTGCGATATAATTTCATTTAAGTTTGGGGAGAAATAGTTATTTTGATATGAAATGTGTGGATAAAAAAATTGCATTAATTTTGTGTGTCTTCATATAGTTGCATGTAGAGCATTTTAGGTTGCATTTGCATTAGAAACACGTTTATGGTTTAGCACGTTTATCGCTTTCATAGATTGTAGGGAGTGAGTTGATCTCTTGATTGTAATTTGTGCTTAATTTTGAAAATTTTGTATTGTTTGATTGGGTGTTGAGCATGAGTTGATTGAACCATGAATAGATGATATTGAGCATGTGGATATTGAGAACATGGTTTGATGCTTTGAATTACGATTTGCAAGCCTCGTGAGCTTTTGAGCCTTTCCGCTTTCATCATATGCGATCTTGTTGATTGATTTGAGTGTATCATTCATGTTGTTAGAATTCTAGAACTTGTTCTCCGTATCTCTGTCAAGGTCACATGTTGTATGCGAATTGTGAAAATGATCAAAGGCCATTTTTGTTAGCCCTTCAAGCCTTTTGCTTACCTAAGATGATATTGAAATCCCTAGTTAGCCAACTTGAGCCTATTGCCTAATTTCTTGATAGCAACAATTCAAGCTTTAACTTGATATATTTGTTACCCTACACTTGAGTGTATAACATTGAGTAGAGGGAGTGAATGAGGTTGAATGAGTTGGAATTGAAAAGTTGGATAATTGTGCAAAATTGGTTGATGGGAACAAAAAAAAAAAAGAAGAAGAAAAGGAGGAGAAAAGAAAGGTTGAAAATTCATAAAAGAGAAAAAAAAAAATTGACTTTATGATGTGAGTTTTCATTGAATGAACTGAGGCTAAGAATTGTATGTGAGGTGATAATGTTTACAAAAGAAAGGGGATGGAGATAAGAAGAGTTGATGAAAATGAGAGATGATTTGGGTAGCATATTAAGCTTTAACGTAGATGATTTATATGCTCATCGGTCTATACGCTCGAGTATGAGTCACTCTATCTATATTTTCCTACCCTAACCAAAGAGCCTTCATTACAACCAAAGAGAGAAGTCCTTTTTGATTCACAAATTGTATACATTCTAGTGGCGGAGATATGAGACGATTTGCAAGCCTATGGTAATTCTTCAACATTGAATTGAATTGAGCGTAAACACATCCTATATTCATTTGAGATGAGAGTATACACTTGATCTTTGTGAGGCGTAATTCTTAACATTTACCATGGTTTCTTTGATAGGTGCTCTATGTTAGATGTTTGAGGCTTGGTTGATTCATTGCTTGACACCTACGATAAACAATGCGAATTTTATGGAGTTATTGTGCGTTCTACTTTTCATTACTCCCAATCATGTTTTCTCTAGTTTTTAAAAGCGTTGACCGGGACGGCCAACAGTTTAAGTTTGAGGGTTTGTTGAGTGTGAGTTTTGTATGTATTTTAGGGTATATTTATGGCTATAATTGTTTATAAACATGCAATAACGTGTATGAAATGGTATATATTCGTTCTTTGTGGAAAAGATATTACGCTTGCTTGTTTTGTAGGAATTTAACGATATTTGGAGTGATTTTGTGACAAATACGAGCATTGCTACCTAGAATCATCAAGAATCGAGCGATTACATCCAATTAGAAGCCAACTATATGGAGTCTAGAGTCATAGTGATGAGTCGTGTGGCAAAAGAAGCATGAATTATCAAACAACAAGGAGATTTATCTCAAGGAACATCCAAACGCGTATGGAATTTCCAAAGACGGGCAAGGTTTAGTATTTTGGTCATAACTCTCTACAAAATTGATATGAGCTGATTCAAGTGGCTATGGAAAGATAAAAGAGAGGGCTACAACTCTTATGAAGACCCCGTAAACAAATTTGGACGTTTGGGTGGCGCACGGGTAACTGCGTGCGTGGACGCACGACCCCGTGCGCCCTCTGCAGATCGGATGTTTTCTATGGGATGGCGCACGGGTAGCCCGTGCGCCAATGCACGACCCGTGCGCGTTCTTCAGAAAAAAACTCCAAAAATGACAGAGAAAATTGACCTCCAGCTTCTAAAAGGGTATAAATATCACTTTTTTGGGCGCACACCAGGGGAGGAAAGGTCGAAAAGACCCAAGAACACAAGAAATAGCTCAACTTCATCAAGGAAGAATCAAGAGAAGAATCGGGTCGAATCGGAGCTTGAGGATTGAAGATAAATCGAGAGATTATCCATTTCCCTAAGTTTTCTCATTCTTTGTGCTTTAATCTTTCATTTTAGCTTGTCATGAATATGAACAATTTGTCTATGAGTTGTTTATTTGTAATGAGTAGCTAAACATCTTGTGATTTCTCGGTTTTGGAAGTAGATTAATTGAACTCTTGTTGAATGTTTTAATCTTAATTGTAGTCATTGTCTTGAAGCATATTTGAGTACTTTGTTCTTATTCTTGTTTTATCATTTGTCCAATGATTTAGCATGTTTGATATATTGATTCATAATTCGAGAGATGAGTTTCAATATTAAATCTTGAGTACTTGACATGAATATTTGCATAATCGAGAGGTTTGTGAATATTTTTGAGGATATTTGATTTTTTGTGCATTTGGGAGTTGTGTATCTTATGTTGAGTAGAGATGCTAACATAGATATTTTAATCTACACTTTATATACATGTCGAGAGGGAGGATAAAATACCGTTGTGATCGTCTTATAGGTGTATTGATAATAACTTTGGCTTTGATTAAATCGGACAACACGAGGAATATTAATTGAAACCATAATCCGGGAATCCATTTCATTCTCTTGATAATTCCATTATTCTTAGTATCTTGTATTCTTGTGGTTATTCTTGTCTTTACCTCCACAACAATCATCAAATTAAGATCGTCTAAATAAAAATAAAACTATTTTGGTTCAATACTTAGCGCACTAATTTATTAGTCTCCATGGATACGACCTTGCTTACCCTATTCTATAAACTACACCGTACACTTGCGGTGAAGCTAAAAATAAGGTGAACACTTATGCACAAAGGCATTTCAAAGGATATACGTTGGATCATTGAAGCATAGGTACGATTAGCAGGTGAGTTTTCAATTTTTCCTACCAAATACATGTCTGGTCTAGGTAAGAGTTCATATTTAAAAAACGAAGGGCCAAAATATTGCAAGTTTGTTACAAATGTGCTGGATGGACTTGTGACACAAGGTGTCGTTCTTTAGATATGGTTTCTCGAAATCAAAAATTCAATTCATAAGGATGGACTGAGTAAGGAGTCTTTAGATAACATTATATTAACACATGATATGCATCCTTGTGGATTCGTGCACCGTGAAATTCTCCGTTTATGGAACCAGTTTCGAAAAGAATGTGAACATAGTCTTGGGAATCTGACGTTAAAAGACCATGTTTGCCAATTTATATGAATATTGGATGGGAAACATATCCCCGACCCATAGAGGGCGTTTAAGCGTTTTTGGACGTAAAACCAGAGAAACAAATCCAATTTATTTTTTTGACTTCTATCATCGGACCAAACAACATGAGCTAATTTTGGATCAGGTTCAGGAACAAATGCTTGGAGTTGATTGATCAGTTCGCTTTGTGTTGTTGCACAAATTATGATTCGTCAGGCAGACGGTGAAATAAAACCTTTCTCGACAACATAATCTAAGAAAGATAACAAACCATCAAAGAAACCATTAACATTCAGAATACCTATAAGCGTTTGGAGAATGATGAGTTGTGGCCAAGAGACCACTTGGAATAACTCCTCCACTGTACCAAAACCACTAGGTATGGTGATAACGGCATTTGTATTATGCATCATATTCACCATTATATCTTTCATGTTTGATACTCTTAACTCATCTTCAATGGTTTGACCGGTGATTTGTCGGGCACCTAAAGGTTTTGGGATAACTCCTTAGACTCTGACTCCTCCCAAATAGGCAGAACCAGCAACACGCCCCATTAACTCCTAACTACCTCCCCCTTATACTAAGTGAATGTGATTTTCTGCTAGAAATTTACCGAGATTAGCAGTTGTCTCAAGGAAACAACCATTTTTCTCAGGACTTGAACCACATAATACATCAATACAGTTAAATCTACGGGAAGAAGATTCCTCCATTTTTTCCTCTCTTTTTCTCGATATAAATAGAATGGTGTAGTAAGAGGGTGAATGCAATGCTATTTATTGAGCTATGAACATGGAATGCAATAATAAATGTAATTATTGGAACTCTTTTCTTTGTCAAAATGTTTGAAAATAATGACAAGAAAGTAAAAAAAAATGCTAACATTGAATGAACATAAGCGTAGTTGTGGTTGTGGCTCACATCTTCCTCTGGTTTTACGTCCAGAAACGGCTTAAACGCCCTCTATAGGTCGAGGATATGCTTCCCATTCAAATTTCTTATAAATTGGCAAACATAGTCTTTTAACATCAGATTCCCAAGATTATGTTCACATTCTTTTCGAAACTGGTTCCATAAATAGAGAATTTCACGGTGTACGAATCCGCAAGGATGCGTATCAAGAGTTAATAGAATGTTATCTAAAGACTCCTTACTCAGTCCATCCTTTATGAATTGAATTTTATTTTTCGATTTCTAGAAACCATACCTAAAGAACTACACCTTGAGTCACAAATCCATCGAGCACATTTGTGACAAACTTGCAATCTTTTGGCTCTTCGCGTTTTTTTCTGAATATGAACTTTTACCTACACCAGGGATGCATTTGGTAGGAAAAATTTAAAACTCACCTGCTAATCGTACCTTTGCTTCAATGATCCAACATATATCATCTGAAATGCCTTTGTGCATAAGCATTCTTAACCTTTCAAGCATGGCTTCATATATTTTCAAAATTACATTTTTAGGAAGAAAATAAAATCGATTTTTGAGAGTAGGTGGAATTATTTTATCCATTTTGAGAAAAATCTAATGAGAAAATAAAAAAATATATTTTATGTACAAGTATCAGTGTTTGTGGGAAACTGATGAGTCTGACATCAATAGTCATGGAGTACCGTTATTCACCATTTAACCGGGAAAACAAAGAAATCCACAAAATAAACAGATTTATAGAAAACAAATATGTACACTAACCATAACAAGGATTAAAAAGAAAAAAGAACTTCCTCCTGGAAGAAATTGATTCTCTAGAAACAGTTTAAGTCTATATCCATTAAATCTGAATACAATACCATTTCTAGGATTCTCAATGTCAACAGCCCCATGAGGATATACATTTTTCACAGTAAAAGGACCACTCCACCTTGATCTCAACTTTCCAGAATAAACGCAATCGAGAATTATAAAGCAAAACCTTTTGACCAATCTCAAATGTTTTTCTTGAAATTTTACCATCATGAAATTCTTTGTTTCTTATTTTATGAATTTTTGAATTCTGGTATGCATCATTTCTCAATTCTCCAATCTCATTGATTAGCAATTTTTGCAGTTTCGAAGCATCATCAAGGTTAAAGTTAAATATTTTGATTGCCCAATAAGCTTTATATTCAAATTCCATAGGTAAATGACAAGGTTTTTCATAAACTATTCTATAAGGAGACATTCCCAATGATGTTTTAAAAGCAGTTCTGTATGCCCAAAGTGTATCAGTAAGTATGAGAGTTGCAATTTGGCTTAACTGTTTTCTCCAAAATTTATTTTATCTCCCTATTTGCAAGGTCAACCTGTCCATTTTTCTGTGGGTGATGAGGGATTGCAACTTTATGTGTGATTTCATATTTTCTCATTAATTGCAAAACTTTTGTTATTAAAATGTGTTCCCCCATCACTAATAATGACTCGAGGAATTCTAAATCGACTCAAAATATTTTCCTTCAGAAATTTTATCACAATTTTTTGATCATTGTTTCGACATAGAATTGCCTTGATCCATTTTGAAACTTAATCTATTGCAATTAAAATGTAAACAAAAGCAAATGATACTAGAAATGGCCCCATAAAATCATTACTCCAACAGTCAAAGATTTCAATCACCAAAATATGATTCAAAGGCATCATGTTTCGTTTTGAATTTGATTCTAACTTTTGACATTTTTTCACAACTTTTGCAAAAAGTCTAAGTATCTTTGAAAAGATTTGGCCAATAAAATCCACACTGCAAGATCTTTGCACTAGTTTTCTTTACTGAAAAATGACCGCCACATGATTTAGAATGACAAAATTTGATAATTCTACCTACCTCATTGTTGGGTACATATCTACGAAAGATTTGATCTGGACAATATTTGAAAAGGTAGGCATCACCCCAGTAAAACCTTTTTACCTTAGTCATAAACTTCTTTTTGTCTTGTGAATTCCAATTTTATGGCATCATTCCTGTCACAAGAAAATTAACAATATCCGCAAATAAAGGCACCACAGTAACATTGAACAGTTGTTCATCAGTAAAAATATCATTGATATGTGGAGTTTTAAATGAATCTTGATCAGCTACAAAATTCTCCACTCTTTTCTTATCACGAATGCCTTCACTTTCAAAATATGTTTCAACAAATTCAAAAGAATTGTTGATAGTGAAATTTTCATGAACAAGTTCTTCAATTAAATCCACATGATGTAGTTCAGTATCTTCAGCAGGTTGTTTGTAAACATTATACACATTTAATTCCAAAGTCATATTTCCAAAAGATAACTTCAAGATACAATTCATACAATTTATCGAAACATTTAAAGTGCAAGAAATGGATGACCAAAAATGATAGTAATTTGTGTCGTTGTATTTACAACCGGCTGAGTATCCATAACAATGAAATCAACAGGAAAGTAAAACTTGACTATTTGTACCAACACATATTCTACTAAATCTTTTGGAACCTGAATCCTTCGATCAACTAGTTGGGGTACAATTGGAGTTTCTTTAAATTCACCCAAACTTGAATCCATCGATCAGAGACTGAGAATGGTAGAAGATTTACACTCGCACTGAGATTAAGCAAAGCACGTTTTATTCTAGTGTCTCATATGATGCATGAAATTGTTGGACAACCTGGATCTTTATACTTAGGTGGAGCAAATTGTTGGATAATCGAACTCACACATTCAAGTCAAAAATGTTATTTTCTTCACATGATGCTTTCTTTTGATCGTGCACAAATATTTCAAAAAGTTGGCAAAAGGAGGGACTTGTTTGATTGCATCCAACAAAGGAATATTAATTTTGACTTGTTTAAACAATTAAAATTTCAGAATTTGAATTTAATTTCTGAGTTGGTTGCAATCTTTGCGGAAAAGGAGAAGGATGTGAATATGTTTCATCGTTTTTAAACTTACCTCTATTCAACTTACCTTCTTCATCATTGTTATTTTCATTCTTCATTTTTTGAAGGTGAACTAATAATTTTGTTGGGATGAATTATTTTGTCAACAACTTTCCCACTTCGTAATGTTGTGACTGAATTAGCCTCATTGACTAAATTTTCACCTGAAGTAGAAACACAACACTACGTGGAAGGATTAGGTTGAGGTTGAGCAGAAAACTTACCCTTTTCTTGAGTCCGCAAAGAAGATGTGAGTGTTGAAAGTGAATTTTTGATCTCATTGATGGCATGAGTAGTTTTATTATTGATGCTTGTTTGCTCATGTATAAATGCTTGCAAAGTCTCCTCAAGTGATTTTACATGTGGGGCTGGATATGAATGAAAATTTGGTGGCTTTTGTGAATTCATTGGCTGAGCTTGATTATTATCACCCCAACCAAAATTGGAATGATTCACCATTGTGGATTGTAAATTTCAGAATATGGAGATTGAAAAGGTTTCTGAATCCATTCATGACATTTGCTTCAACAGGAATATGAGGACAATCATTAGCGAATGTTCTTTAAGTCCACAAATTTTACAAACTTTTTTATCTTGCACAGATTGGACTTCTTTTTCTTTCTTAACTTCCATGTCATTAATTCTTTTAGCCAAAAGTGCAAGCTTAACACTTAAACTATCTTTTATATTAAGGTGAAGTTTTCGTTTATTATAATCAACACTATGCCAAGATTGAGGATTTTCTGCCAAATAGTCAAGATACTCTGGCGCTTCATCGGGTTCTTTATTAAGAAACTGACCATTACACATTGATTCAATAAATTGCTTTGTTTAGGAGTTAAACCTCCATAAAAGAAACTGATGATATGCCAATTTTCAAAACCATGATGTGGGCAGGAATTCAACAATTCTTCGAAGGAAAACTCTGAATTTGTCTTTTCAAAGCATTAGTTTTATGAGTTGGAAAGATCTTTTTCAAAAATTTAGTTTGCATTTCTTACCAAGTACCAATTAATCTAGGTTTCAAATAGCTAAGCCAAGTTTTTACCTTATCTTTAAAAGAAAAAGGAAATAATTTAAGCTTAACAATTTCATTCGTGCAATTTTGATCATCAAATGTGGCACATACTTCTTCAAATTCCTTTAAATGTAAATACGGGCTTTTAGAATTCATATTATGGAAATTAGAAAGTAAAGGAATCATCCCTGGCTTGAATTGAAAGTTGTTTGTATTTAATGGAAAAATGAAACACGAAGGAGTAGAATTTCGAGGGGTTGCAAGTAGTAATGCATGATATGCACTTCTTGATTTTCCACTCGTTCCATCTCATTATGAACAATTTCCTCTTCTACCATTATTGGTATGTGTAGAGATGAAACAAAATTTTCTATCGAATTTTCTGAATTATTTCTAACTAAACGACGAGAATTTGGACTGCGAAACCATGTAACCATGCAAACACACAATATTGACAATGAAGAAATAATATTCACAAACCTCAAAACTTACCTTGCCTTCCCCGACAATGGCGCCAAAAACTTGCTACAACTTTAAGGTTGCAAACCCAAGTGCAGGTTGTCTCAAGTAATAAATTTCTCGTGAGTCCGAGGTCGATCCACAGGTAAGTTGATGGAAGTTTGCAGGATATACCTTATTTAAACGATGAATAAAAGGATTTTAAACTAATACGAATGTTTTTTGTGTTACAAGAAATTTAAGTAATAGAAATGTTGAAGATTATGGATTCACTATTGATTTTGGATAAAAGGATTTTAAACCAATGTGAAGATATTATAAATATAAATCATGCAATGAGGTGGACATGTTTGTATTGCCAATTATAATTTATCTTATAACGTCAATACTTGTTTATGGGATCAAGTATTTATGTATTCTCTTGTCTACAATAAATCAAGGTATCCACATTAGTAGTCGATTGAAATAAAACCAGATATTTAATTAAATGGAACCAAGTATTTGTTGTGCCAATAGATATACATAAATCAAGAAAATACCACTAAACAAGAAGGGTATAATCTAAACAACAAATTGATGATACAAAACAGTAAAATTTAATATGAATCTACAATCATTCCTTTTTCTTCATCAAGAGTTTCACCCTATTTACTCAACAAAATAAATTTAGAAAGACATGAACACAGTAGAGAAATCAAAAGATGGAAGAAAAACTAAACAAAATATTTTATAAAATACTAGAAAACTTACTATAATTTACGAAAAACAACAAAGAAAAATTCTTTTGAACAACTCCAACTCTCTCCATACAAAACTTGTTCTTGGCCAATGCTAATGTCCTCTATTTATATCCAACACAAAATTAATTTGGAATTATTTTATTCTTTATTTTTATTACAAGTAAGAAAATATGAAAATCAACAGCAACTCTGCCACCTTTTTTGGTGACCATTTTGTCCATAATTTTAGCTGAATTTGCACAATTTTCTTCCACAAATCAATTATCACATGTGTTAGCCTCAATTTCCAACTGACTTCATTGAATTTCAACCACCATGGACTAAGACATATTTGAATTATTGAGATGTGGTTGGCATGTAGGATTGATCACTACAACAACTTGTGTGATTTACTACAATTCACCAACTCCGAATCTGACTGTGTGTTCTGAAGTAATATTGTAGCCCTATGCGTTGTGAATACTTACTTAAAATTTCAGCTCAAATGGACTTGGGGTTTTCGAGTTATGCCCACAGTACCAAACTTGGTCAAGTCTGGAAAATAAATGAGCAACCCTTCAAGCTTCAAGTTGTGGTGAATTTTGGATCCAAGAAAATATCATTCCAAACTTTGATTTTGATTTCAATATCTCTAAAAACTTGTAAATAAACGGATTGTTACTCCATATCTTTAAGAATAATCCCTAAATCATGTCGGAATTGAAAGTTATGCTCGTTGATCCGAACATGCACTAAAAATGCTTCCTAATACAATTTTATGTTGATTTCCTATTTTATTCCTAACATATAATAATACTATAAATTTATATTATTAATAATATTAATAAGGTAAAATAATATTATAACCAAAAATAATTATATATTTAACGTTCATCACTTAAATTATACTTCGTCCCGAACATATGAGGAAATTATCAAAACAAAGAATGCGTAAAAAGTACTTACTAAGCTCAGTATGAAACTCATCAACTGTAGCCGGCCTGATAAGTATCATCCATCAATATACCCATATTGACCTCCATCCTCCAAGCCTATCACTAAAATCCCCATGTCGACTATCCCCTTGTCAAGGGGATTCCGACCTATCCGTCTCATGCCTAGGCTCATCTTGCTCACCTTGAGCAGCAGTCCTTTGGTCTCTCCTCATCAACCAATTATCCATATTCCTAACCGAGGTAGCATCCGGATTCGGGGAGCCTAATTTTGGATCTATCCGCATGAACCAACCAATGATCATGCCCATCATATCGAATCATCTTCATTGCGGATAAAACACTCAAATCAATCTTTTGCCCCACTTCCGCGCGTATACGCTTGGAAGCTCACAATAAAATACTCGGCAATAGCCCACCAATGCGTATCCTCCATTTTTTTTGCTTTTTCACTCTCTCAAATTGTCTAGCTATAAACGCTCCGGTATTGGGTACCACCTCCGTCCCCTAGGCCATACACCTTAGTATAAATAATTCATCAACCCGAATGGCTCATTTACTATATTCTCTTGCGAACACCGTTTTCGCTATGTACGTTGCACATATCAAAAAATGGAGTTCCTAATACTAGACGCCTTAGAGGTACCCGACGTATAAATTCTTTTCCACGTAATTTCTTTCCAAAATCTGAGCATATCAAAATCATCATGCTCCTCAACCCTATAAGTCGGAGTTTTATAAATTTCATTTAAATCATCAATTGACAACTCCCTCGGCTCATTAGGTAGCCTAAACTGAATTCCCATCAAATTTCTTTTTCCGACCACCAATTCAAATGTGCTCAAAAATTCATTTGAGTAAACCACATAGGTAGTTCAATTCCTATTTACTAACACATCCCAATCAATATGCCCACACAAGGCACAAAAATCATCTAACATACCCAAAGTAGTAAGAGTAGGTTCATCGGGGTACCTTATTGAAATCATATTCCAGAGCACCTCCCACTGATCCTCGTGTGTGTCCACCGTGAGAATAATATTGTAGAATTCCCGATTGTGCATCTCATACTCGGGTTCAGGCTCCAAGTTGGTTCCCTTCTTCTTCGTGTGTTTCTCTTTACTCCTCATTCTCATCCTCTAGAAGCCATGGATATGGATTTGGAAGCTTTTTAAAATCTGAAAACTGAAAAATCAAAAAACCCCAAACTTGCAAGAAAAGTTGGGGAAATTGAGAAATTGGAAGGTTTTTGTGGTGGGTTTCTTGAAATGAAGAAGTATTAGTGTTTTTGTTTGAAGATTTGAAATTGAATTTGAAGAAATTTGAAGATGGGATGGGGTATTTGAGAGAGAATTTTTGGTCTTTAGGGTTTGGAAGGGATAAATTTGGAGTGTTTGAGTTTAAAAGGGGAGAAAAATTTCTACAAGCCCATTCACATGGCCCGTGCAAAATCACACGGTCAGGCTGTGTGGCCCTGCACGGCCTCTTTTTTGGTTGTGACCAACCACACGACCATGTGAAATCACACTGCCAGTCCGTGTGGTTGGTCTCTGTTTAGGCATATCGCACGGCCGTGTGAAATTCAGTCGTGTGGTTGGTCTCTGTTTAGATTTTTCAATTTTTTAATAGAAAAACCCAAAGTTTATCGTGACACCTCCTACACAACAACTTATAAAAACAAACAAAATTAAAAATTACGTTAATAATAAAACTGAAAACGAATTAAAATCGAATTAAACGAAGGTGATAAAAATAAAATAAAAATAAAAATAAATTGGGTTACCTCCCACAAAGCGCTAAGTTTTACGTCTACAGCCACACGTCAGATTTTAGTATTAATGTCACTAAACTGTGTTGTTTGTCGTCTTTGAGCCCTCTTATTCTGTACCATTCATCAGACGAATGGCATTACAATGTTCTCTCGGATTAAGTTCAGTATCTCTTCGGAATTTGCTCTTTTGATGCTGGTCTCCCACTGCTATAGCAATTTGGGCTACATGTGTTTCCAAAGACTTTAGTCTCGCATTCACGTTCGTGTTCAGCTGAGTAACATGTTCCTCAATCTTGTCTATCTTTGCTTCATCTTTATTCAGTCTAGCTCTAGTTTCTCCGATAGCATCTCTTCCACAGATGCTTTCTTTTCATTGGACTCCGCTATGCCTTAATTACCAGCATCAAAACTCGGAGGTGGCTGCAAAACGTTTCTGTTATTAGCATAAGAAATGTTTTCATGGTTTCGCAGCCCCGAATGGTAATATTGTATGGGTGTCTAATTGTTTCTACAGTTGTTGTTGAAGTTCCTTTGCGTTGTCCCACAAAATTTGCCTCTTCTTCAACAACTGCAGGATCTCTAGGAGTCGCTTGCTGCATCACTTCCAGTTTCATATTAAGCACGGATGCTTATTCTTGTGAGCATGGAAACCTTCTCATCCTGGACCTCCGGCACACGTCTGACATTTGATTTCTCGGATGGCCACTGGTAACTATTATTTGCCATATCTTCTACAATTTTAGTGCCTCATCCGAATATTTCCCTAGTAGTACACCCCAAGATGCAACATCTATAATAAGTCTCGTGTTTCCATTTGAACCATTTTAAAAATACTGTACCTGTTTATAATTGGGATATCTGTGTTGAAGACACTTCCTCAATAATTCTCTAAACCTATCCCATGCTTCATATAGCGGTTCTGCATCTAACTGCCTAAAATGGGTGATCTCACTTTTCAACTGCAGCGTTTTATTTAGAGAAAATTTCTAAGAATTGCGCTAGATGCGCATTTTGGATCCTCATCGTCTCTCCCCCCAAATTGGTTTTGTGAAATCATCTAGAGTAACGCAGGTTTTAAGTCGGAATTGTTTGCGTTAATCGGCAGAGACACACCCCCATATCTTTGACTAACTTCTGGCTGGAAGTAATCCCTAACCGCCCTCTTCGGGGGCCTTTCCTCTATTTGGTTCGTCCGTCTACCCCAGGTGGCCGCTCCTCGTTGTTTTTGTTGTTCTAAATGTTCTGATTGTTCCCATCCTCCATTGTTTTAGTTATTTCCTTAATTGTTTAGTGTCTTTTCGATCTCTAAATCAATGGGAATTGGTTGGATAGAACTAGAATGCGTGATCATGCACTATCTACACTCAACAAATAACGTTAGAACCAAAGCAGTAAAAATTATTATTTAAAAAAAATTAAAAAAAATATGTACAAAAATCGACAAATAAGAAAAAAGAATAAGATAATATTGCTTCAATTAATATTGAACTGCTTATTACTATATCTAAGTTGAATCTTTCAATCCCCGGCAACGGCGCAAAAAACTTGATCGTAAAAATCTTTTCACTATACTGCAAGTGTACATCGTAGCTAGCAGATAACGGCGAGCAAGGTCATATTCCTCAGGGATTGAATATGAAACACTTAGGCTATGGTAAATATCGTATTCCAATTTTATTGAAGTGGCCGAAAAATCACAAGTTTTATTTTTCTAATATAAACTAAAATATGTAAATTTGTAAACACCCGAACTACACAAGTTCTTTTCAAAAAATACGAAAGCAACTCTAGGCACATAATCTCAACATGCTTCTTCAATATTAAATCTAATTAATGTTTATCAAAATCAATTTATGTGTTTCTATGGGTTCAATTCCAAAATTAGTTTATTCTCCCTCCCGGGTGGCGCATAAACAGTTGATTAATAATAATTGTAGATCTCCCGATATGTTACAATATTATTAATTCCCAAAAGATCTTTGAATTGAAGTACTCCCCACAAACAGTTAAAGGTCTCCCAACACGTTACACCCGTTTATGTCTGAACTCGATTTTCGTTTGTTAGAATGCATCTCCCGAATCATGAACTAACAAATATGACATGCAAATTGTTGATCAGATAATCTACAAGAAATAAGCATTCGAATTCATAAAATAGAATACATAAACCAATTAAGAAAACAATTAATACAGATTTAACATGAATCTACAGTTTTGATTATGCCCTAGGATCAGAAAAATTAGCCCAATATACTTGATAACAAATTCATAGACATAGATGAAATCAAATAGTTTGACACCGTTTATGTACAAACAAGAGATCTAACTAAGAAACAAAGAGCCTTTCTTGTCATGATGGATCCTCCTTCAAAGTCTTCGAACTCTTGTGCTTTCGTAAATGTGAAAGGCCTTGTAGTGTTCTTCGTAGCTTTGCTCTCCTCTCTGAGAAGACTGTTGATTTGTGTATCCCTAGTGTATTTTGATGTATTTTTAAATATGCTTACTTGATAATTCGTGCAGGCTTTGGTTCCCTTTATATAGGTAAATTGAGAGATCACATGTAGAGTTCTGATGGAATTAAGAAATAAAAACCAGACGCAGACAAACCACACGAGCGTGTTAAATCACACGGTTTGGCCGTGTGAATGGTTTTGGTCTCTGTTTTTGGCTGAAAAATTTCACACGGGCATGTAATTTGACACGGTCGGCGCGTGCGTTTTGTCTATGAAATTCTTCCCTGGAACAAGTAGCACGGACGTGTGAAAACACACGGAAACAGTTCACACGATCGTTTGAATTTACACGGTCAGACCGTCTGACTTGTTTTTCCTTGTTTTCTTCACGTATTCAATCATCTCTTCGCATTCATCAATCTTTTATGGGCCTTTTAACTGATATCTTCTCATTCTAGCTCCATTTCCTGTAAAATTACGAGGATATGCAGTATCATGCCCTTCTAAGAAAATCAAGTAAAATGCACTAAATATGCGTGCAAATACATCAAATATATACCAATTTAAGCCGCTAAATACACATATATTTTTTATATGTATCATGTCTTCAAGGGCGCGCTTGCCCGGTGAAGAGTTACTGTCATAACCCATAACGTTTGCATTTTAATTTGTAGGGTTAATTATTCATAAGCATAATTACACGCATTTTGACATCTCATATTCATATTAGAATGCATATAAAATAATGAAATGTCCAATTTTAGCATAAGCATGTTAGCTATGGATATGGATAAGTTAAGTTGAAGGATTAATATAATACTTGATGAGAGTCGAATATTCACCTCTAATTAATTTTTTTATATTTATTAGTGGAGCAATGATTATACATATATGAAATAATGTGAAATTTATCTCGATGCACATATATGTATATAAGTATGTGAAAGAATGAAAGAAAATATTTATATATATATATATATATATATATATATACTTATATATATAGCATGTGGCCTTGCCATACTTTCAAGGTTATGTATTAAAATGGAATCAGGTTGCATGTATATATCTAGTTAATAGCCACTCACGTACAATTAGACAACATTTTACAAATAGATATAGATAACTAATATTTAATTAAAATACACATATGATAAAGATAAATATATATAGTAGATATCTTAACCGCCTCAGTTCCTTAAAGGATAAACAATTAGTTGACACATATCTTATTATTAGTTCAGAAACAAAGCACAGACATACTTTAAAGACTCCAAATTAGATTCAAATGTAGCTAAATAAATTCAAGATTTCATTGTATTTCATTTCAAATAGCAGTTAAGTTAGTTTGGTTTTGATTAAGTCGATTACAAGACTACAGCTTATTTAAGAAGTTGATGTATCATCTTTTAATTCATTAAGTTCATTTCTTCTGTAATTCTACAATATTCAATGCCAAATTCTCTCTTTATTCACATGGTATCAGTGGATTTTTCTTCCGCCTAATCTCTCCAATTTACATCTGCAGAGTATCTTCAAAGATTGTTGATCAATCTTCTCTCTGATTCTTCTTCAAAGATTGTTGATCAATCTTATATCTGATTCTTTTTCAAAGATTGTTGATCAATCTTTCTATCTTATCACTCATCTGATATTCTTGATATCAAGAACTCGAACAAAATGCCTGAAGGTCTTGACAACGAAGATCCTGTTGCTCCTGCTGCTGCTACTCATCAACTTGATGATATTAATTCTCCATATTTCCTTCATCCCAGCGATAACCCTGGTGCAGTAATAGTGTATGATTCTTTTACTGGAGACAATTATATTTCCTGGAGTCGAGCTGTTGCCATGGCATTGAGTGTCAAGAACAAAAATGCTTTCATTGATGGATCCCTTCCAATGCCATCTCCCTTATCTAGGCTGCACAATTCTTGGAAGAGAGCTAATAATTTGGTCTTTGTCATACGGTACATTAAACTCTGTCTCTAAGGAAATCAGGCAAAGTTTACTTTACTTTTCCACTGCACAGGAAGTATGGGATGAACTCAAGGTACGTTATGCAAGAAGTGATGGCCCCAGAGTGTTTCAACTTGACAAAGCTCTCAGTTCTATTAGTCAGGGTACAAATTCTATTACAAATTACTATAATTCTTTTAAAGGATTGTGGGATGAATATATAAGTCACAGGCCTATTATTAAGTGTTCTTGTGGACTCTGCTCCTACAATATCCCCTCTCAAATGGCAGTAACTCAACAGCAAGATTCTGTCATCAAATTTCTTGTTGGCTTAAATGAGTCATATGCTCCATTAAGGAGTCAAACATTACAATCTCCTTTACCCTCTCTTTCTAAGGTTTATTCCTTGTTACTACAAGAAGAAGCACAAAGAGGGTTGCACAATTCAGAGAACTCTGTCACTTCTATGGATTCAATGGCCATGTTGGCTAGACAAAATAATTTTTCCAAATACACAGTTCCTAAAGACAAGAAAAAAACTAAATGCACCCATTGTGGTTATAGTGGTCACACTTGTGGATATATGTTTTTCAACTAATAGGCTATCCACCTTGAGGATGGAAAGGGCCTAAAGGACCAAGAAATGCTAAAGAGTCACTTGCAGCTCACATTACTTCCACTTCTCCTCAAAAGAAAGATTCTCAGTCTGCTGCACATCCTATATTCTCTAAGGAAATGGTAGAACAATTTTTAGCCTATGCAAAGGATCTTAACATCAATCATACTCCTGCAAATACCTCTCATATCGCTTTGACAACTGTAGCCACTTATGCAACCAATCACCGGTATAATTCCAACTTGTAATGTTTCTGCTTTCAAAATTTAAATGGATTCTAGATATCGAGCTACGGATCACATGATCTGTGATCTTTCATTGTTTACAAGCAAGGTTATGCCAGTTGATATCATTATCCATTTACCTAATGGTAATACTACCACAGCTTCTCACATTGGAGATGTGAAAATATCTGAAAATCTTATCCTGCAAAGAGCTCTATGTATACCTTCATTCTCCTTCAATCTTATTTCTGTTTCTCAGTTAACACAATCATCCAATTATGCCCTCCATTTTCTATCCTCACATTGCCTTTTGCAGGACATGAAAACATCAAGATGATTGGTTCTCAATAACAACATGATGGTCTATATCTGTTTAAACCTCAGTTTCTGCCACATGACATCTTGAGGATCCTCTTCTATATAGCATTCAAGGCTAGGCCACACTTGACTAATAAAATGGCTTTAATTCTCGACATTTCAGAAACACTTTGATTTTAATTCTTGTGACATTTGTCACTTTGCTAAACAGAAAAAGTTGCCTTCTTCTAAAAGTACTTCTAGTTCTAATGATGTATTTGATTTGATTCATTGGGATATTTGGGGACCTTTTTCTACTATTTCTAATTCTGGTTTCAAGTATTTTCTTACAATAGTGGATGACTTTTCTAGATGTACATGGATTTACTTGCTCAAATTCAAATCTGATACTAAATCCTGTTTACAAACCTTTTCTAACATGGTCTTAACTCAGTTTCAAAAGAAGATCAAGATTATAAGGTCTGATAATGGTTCTGAATTCTTTCTACATGATTTTTATAATTCTAATGGAATTATCCATCAAGTTAGTTGTGTTGAAACACCCCAGCAAAATGGTATTGTCGAACGTAAACACCAACATTTGTTACAAGTTGCTAGAGCATTACTATTTCAGTCCAAAGTTCCTCTCTCATTCTGGGATCATTGCATTCTCACAGCTGCACACATAATAAATAGACTTCCTGCTCCTATTCTCCATAATAAAACACCATTTGAAATTCTGTTTAACAAAATGCCGATTATTCTCATTTTAAGATTTTTGGTTGTTTAGCTTATGTTTCTACTCTAACAAACTCGAGACACAAATTTCAAGCAAGAGCTTCAAAATGTGTTTTTATTGGATATCCTCTTTGTTCCAAAGGGTATAAACTTTATGATCTTGAGTCACATAAAGTTTTAATTTCTAGACATGTCATATTTTGTGAAAATATATTCCTTTTCAAGAGATTGCTTTCAAAATCAGGTCCCCCGAAGCTCCTTTGTTTCTATTTCGACTTATCAAGTGCACAGGATCGGTCATTTAGTCATTTTCAAAATATCAATGCACAAAATGATATTGTTACAACTACACAAATTATTTCGATGCACAAAATGACCTTTGCCGATGCACAACATGATCTTTCGCACAAAATACCTTTGTTGTACAAACCGATCTTGTCAACTCTCATATGAACATTCTAATCCTCCAATACTAAGAAAGTCTTCTAAAAACAGAACAAATCCTTCTTATCTTCAAGTGTATGATTGTAAAATACCTCCTTCTATTCAATCACAACACTCAGCACAAACTATCATCTCTGGTAAACAATATCCCATTCAAGATTTTCTTTCAGTTGACAAACTTTCTAACAAACACAAAGCTTTTTCAGACAAATTTCTGGGACATGAACCCAAGTCTTATGCTCAAGCTAGCAAGCAAAAGGAATGGCAAGATGCTATGAAATAAGAGCACTTGAAAAGAATCAGACTTGGATCATGACTGATCTCCCTGCTGACAAGCATTGTATAGGATGCAAATGGGTCTATAAGGTGAAATATAGATCAAATGGATCTATTGAAAGATACAAAGCTCGTCTTGTAGCCAAAGGTTACACACAAGAAGAAGGGTTAGATTATTTTGATACATTTTCTCTTGTTGCTAAAATAACTACTATCAGATTGTTGATTGCCTTGGCAGCTGCTAAAGGTTGGTTTTTGCATCAATTAGATGTAAACAATGCATTTTTACATGGTGATCTACATGAAGAAGTATGTAAGTCCAAGCGGCTACGATAATCTAGAGGGGGGGTGAATAGATTATCTCCATCTTTTCGATTTCGCCCTCTTTTTAAAACTGAATGCTCAAATACAATAATAAAGGTGCGGAATATAAACAACACACGTCGATTTAAAGAGGTTCAACCCACTAGGGCCTAATCCTCTACCACCCCAAAGATATCAGGGATGGATTTGAAAAGAAAAAGAATTTTATTAATTACCAAAATTAATACAAATTCAACTTACAACACCTTGAAGAGCACCACACTCTTCTTCAACAACACCTTTGGAGATTACCACAATCTCCCTTTGAAGATTACCACAATCTTCCTTCAACGGCACCTTGTGAAGATTACCACAATCTTCAACCTTGAAGAATACCAAATTCTTCAACACCTCAATAAGAAGATTACCACAATCTTCTTCGCCTATCACCTAGATCATCCAAGTGTGCTCTTACCACAAGAACACTCACAAGGATATCTTGTGTTTGAATGATAACCAAAAAATCAAGATTACAACTCAAGAATGAATATTACAATTTGAGTGCGAAGTGTAATCAAGAAAAGCCTAGACCTCAAAGATGTGAAAGTGATAAGCTAGGCAATTTTACAACAATAATAATAACAATGGAAGACCAAGTGTTTGCTTGAAGTGTATCTTGTTGTGTTGTATCTCAATTATTGTTTTGGTTGCTCCAAAACTTCCTCTATATATAGGAGATGATTGATCAAGCATAGGCTCCTCTTGGGGATTGAAAATCTAGAAAAATACAATTAAAATCAAGAATATAGCTGTTAGAAATCAATCCCACAATTTAAGGAAATGTGTCCTGTCAAACGGTCATATTTTTTTGTCATTAAAACAGGCGAATTGGTCGCATTAAATAAGAGAAAATAAGAACACTTTGAAAATTACAAATGGGGCACCGGCCGACGAGAAGCCGACCGGTCGACCCTGTCTCAACCGGTCTCCCTAACCAAAAATACGAAGGGGTTAAGTCTGTTTCAACAAGAAACTTGCAGTGCCGGTCGGCCGATGGGCGGCCGGTCGACGGGACGGTCGACGCCTTGAGATGCACGGCCGACCTACTAGTTTTTACTCTCGTCTCATTTTTTTGTTTCTAAAAACATCTTCAGTACGGGTTGCCCTATAGGGCGACCGGTCGACACACGAGAGTAAATGTTGTCCAATTTTTGTCGAAAATAAAACTCAAGAAATACTCCGAAAATATAGTAAAACCATTTTAAACCGATCGAGAGTATTTAGACAACATTTAGGAACTGTTATAGGAGTAAAAACTCATTGATATAAAATCCATAAAAGTGTTGTCCATTAATAACAAAAATAGACTTGAGGGAATACTCAGAAAATATTGAAACCATTTTAAATCATTTAGGAGTATTTGGACAGCCTTTTAAAAACATTGTTTTGGTGATAAAATAAAATCATCAAAATTAAGATAAAAACCTCGTATCAAACAATCTCCCTTTTGATGATTACAAACCAAAACAATTTTTACACAAACTAAGAGAGCAATTTTAGAAATGATTTTCCGGTAAAAACATTTGACCGTTTGGAAGCAACAAAATTTCCAAAAATATTAAAGCAACCAAGTAGGAGTAAATATTTTCAATAATAAGCACAAGCTCCCCTATCAACAAGCACATCAAGAATAATGTAAAAGCAATTATCCATAAGCTAAAAGCTTTAGCTTTTACAATTTGTTCAAGAGCTTATAAGCTCCCCTCGTCACAAAACATCATTAAGCACTTATATAAGTCCATCAAGCAATAATTGGACTAAAAACAAATCACAACTTATGGCTTTAAAGAGCCATAGCTTATAGCTTTTATGACAAGCTTTTATTAGCTTCTTTGAGCTAATGAGCCAATATCCTGTTTCTCCCCCTTTGGAATCATCAAAAAGAATGTTAGAATGGTGGAAACACCATACAATAATATCAAAGCATGCCAAAGGGACGGTTTAATAACCGTTTGAGCAATTAAAGCATAATAATCCAAGGAAAATGGAAGAATTGTAACATAGGAGATCCATAAGCTCATTAGTAGGCTAAAAACATGATTTCAAAAAAATTATGACTTTGAAGCAAGAGAATCATGTAGAAGTTGAAAGTTTCATTGCGACATTTCAACAAACACCTTGTGTGCATGAAAAATAAAAGAGGTTGCATGTAGTCCTTGTAAAGGTTTCAAGCCAAAAATTTTCGTATCATAAATCAACCTCATTCCATATCTCAAAAAGATCATATGCACCATATGCAACAATTTGTTCATCAATGATAAGCTCAAAGTAGATTCTCAAGGGTTCAACCCAATTTAGATAAGCTAAGAATGATCAAGGCATTACAAATGCGAAAAAAATAGAACATCTACCAAGTAATAAGTCATGCCTTACACAATATATGTATCAAATGTCAAAAATTCCAACATATCCAATTAAGCATAAAGGTCAAAACATTAAGAGAAGCACTTTTACCATCAAGTACTTCATACCAATTATCAAACAATGCTTAAGAGTATTTTTACCATCAAATACTCCATCAAAGTCATGATCATCCACAAGTCATTATCAACTTGCAATTTTAACCCTTTAAGAAAAACAAGCAAATATCATTAGTACAAATGAGTTTTACAAAAGTTTATCAAAATACAAAGCAACATTAATGAAAATGCTAGAAAGTAAAGGAGATGGGAATATCAATCTTCGTCCGAAGAGAAGCAAGTTCCGGGTATGAGGTCCTTGATAAATTTCTTCAATTTGCCAATTGACTTCTTCAAACTAGAATTTTCCTTTTTCACAACCCGGAGCTCTTTTCTAAGAGAGGCCACATCTCTAAATGTTTCTCTTTCCACTTTGGCCATTCTCTCTTTGAGATTTAGATCTTCAACATCCAACTCGTCTTCATCTCCTTCCTCATTTTCTTCCTCCCTAATTTCTTGTTCATTTCCCACATTTTCTTCTTCATTTTCCTCTTCATTCCCCACATCATCTCCTTGTTCGTCAAACTCACCTCTTCCAATATTTTCAACCTCATTGTCATTAAAGAAATCATCCCGAGGTTGTTGTTGATGTCGGCACGCCCCTAGCGGCTTTGGTAGGAACCCGTGGTAAATGTCGCCGATTCTTACCATTTGTAGAATATTGGCATTATCAAAATCATTGTGACGAATTTCGGTATTCATTTCATTTTTAGGGTATCCCGATAAGTATAAGAGTCGGCAAATCAAATTTCCCAAAGTATATTTCTTCTTGGTAAGCTTTCTAGATTCCAACAAGCAATATACAAAAATTGCCCCATAATTTACTCTTTCTCCTCGAACAATCTTATAGGTGAGAAAGAGTTCGAGATTACTTGGAAGTTTTACTTCCTTTCCACAAACACAACAGAGCAAATGATAGATATAATCCGATAATTTGGCGGCATTGCCGAGTATGTCACCGGGATATACTCCTAAAAAGGTTTTCACATCATCTAGTGAAACACCGAAAATGTTATCATCCCAATGAGCGCAATCCACATTGACTACTCCATCATTTGGCACATTAAAGTGATTACAAATATCGCCAATGTCCATGAAAATGCCTACCATTAACAAATGTGTGAAGTTCCAAAGGATTATCTATCGTAGCATCAACCATCCACATATTTGCATAGAAAAGTTTTATAAGCTCGTCATCATAGTGCAAACACGGATTATCCCAAAGTGAAACCCATCCTTGAATTTCAAAATAAGCTCTAATATCTGGAAATTCATCATGAAATGCTTGAAAACGAACCATACGGGTGCACGCAATTTTCTTATCATTCAATCCAATATTCTCATAATGTTCCTCCGCAAGTTTATTTAAAAATCGAAATCTATTAGCTCTAGAGGAGGCTCGTAGAGGAGTGATAACTTACTAGAGTCCCAATGAATGCTCGATTTTGAAACCGGAAAACTCTTAATTCGGCAATCTCTCTTCCGTAGCCGATTTTGATAGTCTCCTTGAAGAATATCATCTTGTTGTGGATTGAAAGAAGATTCACCCCTTTGCCTCATTCTCCTCTTTTGAGGATTTCGTTCGGTAGAATTTCTTGGAGGTGCCATATATGTGAAGTTCTTGCAAAAAGAAGTGAATTAGCAAGAAAAATTTCAAGGATTGATGAAGAATTGAAGATTGTAGAAGAAAGGGGAAAAATCGCCGCTATAAGGGTTTGAGAAAATGTCTCAAATGTCTGTTTTAAGAGTCAAGATGTAATGTTTTAAGTTGCAAAATGGCCTGGGGCTGGCCGAGGTAGGGGGCGACGGTCGAGGTGCGGCGACCGGGTCGCCCCCTGCTTTGACCGTCCCAGGTGATTTTTCTTTTTCGAGTTTTCCAAAATTCGATTTTTCACCCCAAAAGTTTTAAAACTTTGCAAAAATATAAGTTTGGACTATATCCAACAAATATGGGTTTCGGAAAAACATATAACCGATAAAAACGAGACTAAACAAGTAGTGCCTTAAAAAGAAAATATTTGCAAGATCAATTAGGGCACTTAAGGGATCAAAATGAAATATCTTGAAAGATATGTGCATAAGCATAAAATCGAGTTTAAAGAAAAATACGAGTAGACATACTCGATGGTTTAAGAAACTTGATGACGTAATAGCCAATGAGTATGAAATATGTATCCTACACAATTCTTAGACAACATTTGCATAGAAAATACAAGTGTAGGCAAGTAATATGAGATATCAAAAGAGCTTATGCTATAAGGTTTCATAAGAGATAATAAGCCACATAAGTCTAATAAAATGCTCAAGAGTTTTAGAAAATCATGCAAGGTCTCTTTTTTAAAAAATTTGAAACTCATAAATATATAAGAGACCTATATTAAAAATAAATACTTGAAGATTCATTTTGCAATTAAGACACAATTAAAAGTATGCATAGATTTAAAAATAAAATGCATATACAAATGGGGAGATACGGTTTACCAATTACGCCGTTTCCATGGGTTGTGTCTTTCCCATTGTTGATGATATCTTCCCATTGAGAAGTCACTTTGTTGATGATGACTTCTCCATTTCCAAGATTGGTTACCTTCCCATGGTTGATGGTTTCTTCTTCTTTGAAAATCATCTTGTTGATGATGTCTTTGCCATTTCCAAGGATTGTGTTCTTCCCATTTTTGATTATACGCTCTTCTTGGAAATTGGCTTTGTTGAGAGTAGTTTCTCCTTCTTTGATCAAATGAAACGTTCATTTGATGTTTTCTTGGTGGCATGAATTTTCTCCGATTTTTGCTTTGCGGGTACCTAATAGCACATTGTTTTGTGGTACCCTCATGTGTTTGGGTCCTTTAAGATTAGCTTTGAGACTTTTAGGTCTCCAACAATATTTAGAGCTATTTCTAGCCCGACAAGAATTAGCCGTATTACCCTTTTTGCCACAATAAAAACAAGTAATAATTCTAGGAGCATAATGACCAATATGCATAGTGACTTGATCCTTTTTCATATGATTAACAACATTAGGCTTATGATCAAGTCCTTTATCACAATTATGAATATCAACAATATTGGACATTTTATTGGTACTCAAGTTAGATTTTAATAAATCCTTTTTCATGCAATCAATATCTTCAACAAGAGTACTATTTTCTATTTCAAGGTTTCTAACCTTATCAAGAGTGGTGGTGTGAGCACATGATAGTGATTCATAGGAAGTAAATAAACTATCCTTATCATTTTTCAAAATATTGAATTCCTTTTTCAAATTTTTGTACTTAACAAGCAAGCTTTGGAATTCATCTTGAAGATCATCAAAATCATTTTGCAAATCACTATAATCATTTTGAATGTCAATATCAAAAGAAGTAGAAGGTTTAAGATGTACCTCATTTTCTTCATTGATGCCCATAAAACAATATTCAACTTCTTCATAGTTGGAAGTTGTAGGAGGCTTGTTCCTTAGATTTGAGCTTGTATGACCTTGAGAAGTAGATGCTTTTGTTTGACTCCTTTCATTTGCAAATACTCCATAGATGGCTTCTAATTTTTGCCATACTTCATGTGCCGACTTTATTCCTACAATATGTTCATATTCTAAATTAGTAAATGAACAATACAAAACATTTAAGGCCTTACCGTTTAGGGAGATGATTTTCTTCTCTTCATCATTGAGCTTTTTGAAGCCTTTTGAGGTGTGTGGTGTATCTTTCGTCGGAATGGATTCTCCATTAATGACGGTGTTCCAAATGTCGAACCCGCAACCTTGTAGATAGCATTCCATTCTTTCTTTCCGAAATTAAAATTCTTGGAATCAAATAGTGGTGGCTTGGTGGTGGAGGTGCGGATAGATGAGCTTCATTTCGTAGCCGACGATCGTTTCTCTTCACTCGCGATGTGAAACGAGCTTGCCAAAGAGTTTGGCTTTGATACCACTTGTAAGTCCAAGCGGCTACGATAATCTAGAGGGGGGGTGAATAGATTATCTCCATCTTTTCGATTTCGCCCTCTTTTTAAAACCGAATGCTCAAATACAATAATAAAGGTGCGGAATATAAACAACACACGTCGATTTAAAGAGGTTCAACCCACCTAGGGCCTAATCCTCTACCACCCCAAAGATATCAGGGATGGATTTCGAAGAAAAAGAATTTTATTAATTACCAAAATTAATACAAATTCAACTTACAACACCTTGAAGAGCACCACACTCTTCTTCAACAACACCTTTGGAGATTACCACAATCTCCCTTTGAAGATTACCACAATCTTCCTTCAACGGCACCTTGTGAAGATTACCACAATCTTCAACCTTGAAGAATACCAAATTCTTCAACACCTCAATAAGAAGATTACCACAATCTTCTTCACCTATCACCTAGATCATCCAAGTGTGCTCTTACCACAAGAACACTCACAAGGATATCTTGTGTTTGAATGATAACCAAAAAATCAAGATTACAACTCAAGAATGAATATTACAATTTGAGTGCGAAGTGTAATCAAGAAAAGCCTAGACCTCAAAGATGTGAAAGTGATAAGCTAGGCAATTTTACAACAAGAATAATAACAATGGAAGACCAAGTGTTTGCTTGAAGTGTATCTTGTTGTGTTGTATCTCAATTATTGTTTTGGTTGCTCCAAAACTTCCTCTCTATATATAGGAGATGATTGATCAAACATAGGCTCCTCTTGGGGATTGAAAATCTACAGAAAAATACAATTAAAATCAAGAATATAGCTGTTAGAAATCAATCCCACAATTTAAGGAAATGTGTGTCATTTGTCAAACGGTCATATTTTTTTCAAAACACTGAGCGACCACCGGTCGCAGTAAATAAGAGAAAATAAGAACACTTTGAAAATTACAACAGGGCGACCGATCGACGTAGGCTTCGACCGGTCGACCCCTGTCTCAACCGGTCTCCCTAACCAAAAATACGAAGGGGTTAAGTCTGTTTCAACAAGAAACTTGCAGTGAAAAGTCGGCCGATCAACGGCGGACGGTCGACCGGACGGTCGACGCCCAGAGCACCGGGTCGACCTACTAGTTTTTACTCTCGTCTCATTTTTGTTTCTAAAAACATCTTCAGTCATGGGTTGCCCTATATTTAAGGGCGGCCGGTCGACCACGAGACAGTAAATGTTGTCCAATTTTTGTCGAAAATAAAACTCAAGAAATACTCCAAAATATAGTAAAACCATTTTAAACCGATCGAGAGTATTTAGACAACATTTAGGAACCTGTTATAGGAGTAAAAACTCATTGATATAAAATCCATAAAAGTGTTGTCCATTAATAACAAAAATAGACTTGAGGAATACTAAAAAATATTGAAACCATTTTAAATCATTTAGGAGTATTTGGACAACCTTTAAAAACATTGTTTTGGTGATAAAATAAAATCATCAAAATTAAGATAAAAACATGTATCAAACAAAGTATACATGCTCCCTCCTCCAGGTTATTTACAGTCTAATGACAAAAAGGTATGCAAACTAACTAAGAGTCTCTATGGCCTAAAACAAGCATCAAAGCAATGGTTTCAAAAGTTAACTTCTTGTCTTCTTAACTATGGTTTCATACAGTCCAAATCGAGATGACTCCCTATTTACTATGTCACATGATGATTCTATTACCATTCTTTGTGTTTATGTAGATGATATAATCTTAGCAGATAATGATATCAGTAAAATAGAAGCAATAAAACTTCATTTGGATGAAAAGTTTACTATAAAAGATCCTGGGCACTCTCAAATACATTTTAGGTATTGAAGTAGCTAGATCTACCAAAGGCATTCATATATGCCAAAGGAAATATGCATTAGACTTACTCACGAACCGGTTTTCTTGGTTCCAAACCAAGCACTACTCCTATGGATTGCAAAGCTCGGTTTTCTAGTAATGATTCCTATCCCCTCACTGATGCTTCCCAAAGATAGAAGGCTAATTGGCAGGATGTTATATCTAACCATAACTAGACCTGAACTGTCTTTTAGCATACAAACCTTGAGTCAATATCTGTCCAAACCTACTACTACTCATCTTGCAGCAGCTCATAGAATTTTAAGATATATTAAATCAACCCGGGAAAGGGCTCTTTTATTCATCTACTCTCCTTTACATTTGAAATGTTTTAGTGATGCAGACTGGGCTAGATGTCAAGAAACAAGGAGAAGTATTAGTGGATTTGCAGTCTTTCTAGGGGACTCCCTCATTTCATGGAAATCCAAGAAACAACCTACCATTAGTCGTTCTTCTGCTGAAGCTGAATACAGGGCAATTGCTCTGACTACTTGCGAAATACAATGGCTAACATATCTCCTTCAAGATATGCACATAAAGCATCCACAGTCACTAATGTATACAGACAGCAGGTCTGCATATTGCATTTCACAAAATTCATGCCATCATGAAAGAACAAAACACATACAACTGGACTGTCACTTTGTCAGGGAGAAACAACAGGAGGGATTGTTCAAACTCATACACATCCCTTCAACACAACAAACGGCAGACATATTTACTAAACCATTACCACCAGCTCAGTTCAATTATCTCATTAGCAAGTTGAGCATGTTAAACATATGCTCCACTTGAGGGGGGTGTAAAGACTCCAAATTAGATTCAAATGTAGCTAAATAAATTCAAGATTTCATTGTATTTCATTTCAAATAGCAGTTAAGTTAGTTTGGTTTCAGTTAAGTCAGTTACAAGACTACAGCTTATTTAAGAAGTTGATGTATCATCTTTTAATTCATTAAGTTCATTTCTTCTGTAATTCTACAATATTCAATGCCAAATTCTCTCTTTATTCACACATACAAACCACCAAAGTGCTCGGCGGAATATGTGCGTTTAGCGCAAGTTTTCATGTGAAAATTCTCTATGAAATCATTGGTATTGTTAATCTATGTCCTTAAATACTTTATTTCTACTACTATATTTAAATTTGGAATTGTGTATTAATAAAGTTAAAATTCAGGAAATAATGAAACTGTTACAAAGTACAATTAGCTTAAAACTTTATCTTGCCATTTATTAAATTACGTGGCTGAATTTAAGTAGAAATTAGTGTAATTGAAAACTTTCAGATTGTTTTGTTTATTCATTTGAAAACTAATCTCTTTTCTAATTGATTAAAGATTAAAATAAAAGTAATACTTATATTGGTAAGTATAATATATATATATATATACATATAATTAAATAAGAATGACTTTTATTAAGTTTTATGAGCCTAAGAATTTGTTTGGCCGTTAAGAATCTAATAGTTAGGGCAAAAACTTGCGTGAGACGGTCTCACGGATTTAGATCCGTGAGACGGAGCCCTTACACAAAGTTTTAAAGGTGTTTTTTTTCAGATTTTATTTTTCTTAGGGTTTATATTTGTTTTTTAGGGTTTATTTTGTTTCTTGGGTTTATTTTTAATTGATTTGGGTTTTTAGGATTTTTAGTTTTTTTTAGGGTTTATTTTTTATTTTTTGGGTTTATTTTTATTTTTCGGGTTTATTTTTCATGGTTCATGTTTTTAGGGTTTATTTTTGTTTCTTCATGGTTCATTATTATTTTTAAATTTATTTTCATGGTTCATGTTCTCAAGACGGAGCCCTTAGGAGGTCCGTCTCACGGATTTAGATCCGTGAGACCGTCTCACAAGAGACTTGCTCGTTAGTTAGGTTCTTTTACTGAAGAATATAGAATAGAAAAACTTCCGTCCTTAGGGAATTGGATTAATTATCAAATTTTTTTTTGAATTTCAGATTAAGAGACTAAGATAATAGTAAGTATAATCATATTGGAAAGTTTAGTAAACAAAACTAAATTTTAGTAAGATATGTAGTTAAGAATAAAAAAAATAGATTTCTCTTGAAGGGACGACACATTAAAAATTTCATAGATATTATAAGTGTTAAATATATAATTTTGAGATTAGTTATGTGTTTGATATGTTAATAGGTCAAAATTCCAATAAGGGAGCAAATAAAGGCAATTAGGCGGAAACATCGGGATAAGGACACCACTTGTAAGTATAATCTTTTAGTTTGTTATTTGACTTGTGTTATTATATTTACACGGACACCTTTTATATGATTAATGTGTTGGAATGGATTGCTTACTTATTTGGCTATATTGATTAGAAGGTTATCGTGCCCTAACGTTAATTGTATGATTCTCTATGGTGATATTGTGAGGTAATTGAGATATATGATCTCTATGTGATGAGATTGAAATGAACTTGAGATATATGGTCTCCACTCATGTTATTGATATAGAAATGAAATATGTGATTACAGAAAATGCATTCATCGAGATTAATGGATTATGTTAATGCCGCTAAGGACCTTGAATCATGTGTTACAAAATTACAGTCATCCAGAAATTCTAGATTACAGAGTACCATACGGCCACCCCGAGTTCACTGAACTCTACGTGAATAATAGTAAAAGAATATGACTAAGCACTAGGGGTGTTCATCGAATCGAATTCCGAATTCTTCGACTTCCTCGAATCGAATTTAATCGAATGAAAATTCTAAACCTCAATTCGAAATTCGATCCTAATTCGATTAATTCGAATCGAATTTAAACGAATTGGATTTCTCGATTTCCGAATCAAATTCGAATCAATCCAAAAATCCAAATTTATCGATAAAGTGAATAAGGTTTGGATTTATAACATAATATTCTTGGACAATACCTAATAAAATTGTGATTTTGTTTTTTTTTTCAAAATTACAAATTATCGAGTAACCATTTTTTATTGTTTAATTTAACTATAGATTATCATAAATTCATAACGAACTCCCTTATATAAATTTAATAAATTATTTTGTGCCAATTTTATACCAGCACTAGTTGCTTGGTAAATAACTTTTATACTCAAATACGAGGTATCAAATTGACAAAGTGTATGTGTGTAGATAAAGAGAATTTAAAATAAAGAAAAAAAGTTAAAGACTATATTGTATAAATATATAATGTATGTTGTATAGTGTATGTACACAAATTTTGTACTTTCCATATAATGGGCATAGCCGATGGAATATTTTAATAGATTATTTCACCACATGCCCTCCACGCGAGACTGTAAGCGCAAAATAATTTTTACCTAAAATATATTTTTTAGCACAAAAAATGATTATCTGAATATGGTTTAAAGATAAAAATTTGAAGTAATGTAAAATATATTTCATATACTATTAAGTGTAATTATTTATAACAAAAACTAAAAAAAAAACAACTAGGAAATAACATATATTTATAATTTTACGTTTTCATTTAAACATTAGAGTTTTATTCATTTATATATATATTATAAATGCATATGTATAATTTATATACATACAATAAATAATTATGTATAATGTAAATTATAAATATAAATTTCGAATTAAAATACGAATTCGAATTAAAATAAGAATTCGAATTGTAATACGAATTCGAATCAAAATACGAAGTCGAATTTAGTCGAATTTCACCTCGAATTAGGATTTTCGAATAGAATTCGAAAAAAAAACCACAATTCGTTATTCGATTCAAATATTCATATTCGAGATTTGAGTTGATTCGAAATTCGATTCGAAATTCAAAAATCCTAATTCGAAACTAAAATTCGAATTCGAACCGAATCAATTTCGAATCCATTCGAAAAATGAACACCCCTACTAAGCACGTGCATTTATGTGATTATGAATATTATGAATAAAAAGTGTGAAATGGTTGCGATGATGTGCTTGTGTGATGTTAAATAACTTGTTATTGGATTATACTTGATGAGCTTGCAACTCACCAAATGCAATGTTGCCAATTTTTAGTTGTTGTAGATAAAAGTTGATCTGTGGGGTGTGACAGAAGTTTAAAGCATGAGTCAAAGGTCGGCCGACTGGATTCCCATCTTTCTCCCTCAGCTCATCATTTGCATTTCATATAGGGAGTCTGTTTTGATCTGTATGTAAAAGGGCACGGTCGTTAATGTTATGTAATATGAATAAATGCACATGTGTGATTAAGTGTTACTAACTCGTTAAATCGTTTTGAGTAAATGCTTCCACTTGTATACAGAAAAAGGTTACAATGATGATTAATATATTAATCTCATGCGTAATGCAGCTGTGCTGCCAATGGATTATATTTTTATACTATATAAATAGGTGTTACAAGGGTAAGGGTGTTACAGTTACGGTGTGCGTCCCCCATATGTTCTTATTCGTGTTTTTATGGCCATTTCTTGGTGGACTTTGAAACCAATCTTTGGCAATGTATAGTTACCTTTTTCGGAAGACATTAGCATGTTGTCCTGGGGCGGCGCGAAGCTTTCCACTTATGGGACTTCATAATTTACCTTGGACAAAGCATCTCTGCCTCTTACATAAAAGGGATTTAGGATATTGGCACGGGGTAGCGGAAGGTTTACGCTTAAGGAACTTTGTAATTTACCTTGGAAAGAGCTGCCTCTTACATAAATGCATTGGCCTGGTGGCCCGGATGGTGATGGAGCCTCCCAACCTTGAGCAGTTTATTGCCTTGACTAGCAATATACTAGAATATATCTCAGTCCACCTGTTTTGGGCTTGTCCTTGGATATTTAGTGTCTTGCACTTGAGATATTAAAGTGACGTAATCTTATGTAACTAAAATATAGTCCAAAAAGTGTTACAGTTAATTAAATATAGTGTTACATATAGTGTTGTTCAATTAAAATGATACATATTTGTATTACCAACGAAATAACAAATAAAGTGTTAATTAAAAAATATTATTCTTTTTAAACTGTTACATATAAGTGTTACATGTTGATAAAGTATTGCAAAAGTATTACATAAATATTAAAATGAAAAAGTGTTATAAACACGTGTTATATATCGTGTCATATGTTATAAGTGCTACAATTTTGCATTACTTAATGTCATTTATGTCGTTGTGTCAGTAACTCATCATTTAAAGTTAAATTATGAGGGTATCGCCAATAAAGGTTTTTTATGGGGGGTTTTTGGAAGGAAAAATGTGACAAAAAACATCAAACTATTGGGAACAATAGTTTTGAGGTTTGTGATACAAACCATTTTTTTGGGGAAAAACAAGGTTGTTGAAGATTTTTTAAAGAGACGTGATTTGGGTATTGGACCTATAAAAAGTTGTTGGAGATTTTTTTATTATGGACAAAAGAGTACGGTTTTTTACTTTTGACAAGGCATTAATGTTGTAGTGCGGATTTCGAAAAAGAAGTTTGAACCTCAAATATTAGTGATGTCGTATATGTGGATGATAAATTAAATAAGAAAGATGTCCTAACAAAGATTTGTACTAATTTATTGTAAGACGGTCTTACCATGCGACGGATTGCACTTTTAGTTTAAAAAGTGATACTTTTGGTGTAAAAACTGATACTTTGTGTGAATACAATTTTAGTGTATTGAGAGTATCATTTTTACACTAAAAGTATCACCCGTTATATCCGGGACCGTCTTACACAAGTTTTTGCTTTATCTAATATGGTAAAATAAGAAGTGAAATAGGAAATTTGTTCCAAAAAAATAGTGTTGACGTTGGCAATGCTGTAACTGCTGTAACTTCCGGATCTTCCCTTCTTGTTCACGGATCTTTTTCTTTACACCACAATATTTGACTTCTTCTCTAATTCTTTTCAAATCACCAATCAAAGAAAACTTTCGTACAGTGTCATAGGAAAATTATTGTCCAAAACTCTGTATACCAGTTGTTATTGATCAGTTCCAACCAATAATGTGGCCCACGTGCTTTTTGCTCATCACTTGTCGGTGCTATAAGAAAATTAAATGAGTGGAAAATGTATACGACAAATAAGAATTGGGTGGAAAATATATTTACAGCCGATGTGGACGGGAAAATTAGAAAACAAATTAGGTTGTCATTGATTGTGAAAAGTTTTTCAAAGTTTCATTTTTGAGAGAAAAGAACTAGGGAAAAGGACATTAATATCCACTTTTTCAGCCCAAATCCTGAAAAATACCATTTTTTGTTAATTTTTGACAAAAATACCATTTTTCGCTGATTTTTTGCGTTGGTTTCTTTGTTGTTTCAAACATATTTGTTGTTTCTTTGTTGTTGCATGGAGAAAGTCTCAACTGTGGTGTGCCACAATGGACAATGGGAAGAAAATAGAGAGTATACCAACTTTGAGATAACAAGAATACTGACTTTTATCACATGATCCCCAGTATATGAGGAAAAACTACACTATTTCTCTAAATTTAAAAGCAATTTACTACAAACTTTTATCACATGATCCTCTGTTTCACAATTGTTTCTTACATGTTTCATTTATGTTTCAGGTGAAGAGATCAAATGATTTTATCCTTAAAATCATAGAGGTTGTCAAAACATTTGTTCTGGACCTTGAAAAAAGGACATGCACATGCAACAAGTTTCAAATGGATGAAATATATTCCTCACATGTTATACCAAACTTAAATATATTGTTCAACTCATTACACCATCATTAAGATTTACGTAACAACAATTCTCTAAAATCATTAGGAAGTGGAGGTAGAATCTCAATATCGTTGTCATCGTCATCACCATTTTGCAGCTTCAACTTAGCATGATTGTGAAGCAGATGACTGAGTCTTGCTTGTTCATTATCTATCTCGCGCGCTTCGTCGTCCATAGCCTTCCCAACAATAAAGTGCTTGGCATAACAAGCACAAAAAATCCCACATTCACTACAAAAGAAATAAAAAAAGATACACAATCAGATAAATAACACAACAAATCAAAAACAATAAAAAAGAACAAATAAATGGAAAATACATAAAAGAACAAAAGAAACATAAAAGAAACAACTTCGAAACAAACGAAAAACTTGAAATCACAAAATAATAAAAGAACACAGAAAAATCATGCATCAGTAACAGTAAATTAACAAATCATTCAAATTTGCATTCAACACAAAAAGAAGAAAACCAGGAATCCAAATCGCTGAAGGAAAACATATTCATCTTGCGAGACAGGAAAGAGAGAGAGAGAGAGAGAGAGAGAGAGAGAGAGAGAGAAAGAAGGAAAGCAAGGCGGGTTCGTGAAGTAGGACCCACTCAGTAACTTCAAGGAGTAGGACGCACTCGTTGGGTGGCGCCGACAGGTGGTGGTGGTCACACGACCTCACTCGGCGGCGTGCGGCGAACGTACGAGGACTGAAACCGCGTGAGGCAGCTGATGGAGACCCACCAGGTGGTGTTCGACGAGCGGGACGTGGCGTTGGACAGCGGGTTCTTGACGGAGCTGTGGGGGTTGCTCGGCAAAGGGGAGTGGGTAGGTTGGGGTGCGGGGGGTGTGGGGGCGTGAAGGGTCTGGAAGATGGGTAGAAAGGTGAAGAGCAGGTGATATATTTGTCATGGGATGAACCGGGTGAGGCATATTTGTCATGGGATGGTATTTTTGTTAATTTTTCAGAATTAATGGTATTTTGTGTAATTTCCTCAAAGAACTATAGGGTGTTTAATTGTTTATGGAAACGTGGATTTTTTTATTAAGAAAGATCTCATTTCTTTCAAAATTAACTTATTTTTCTATTCTAGGTTACGAAATTCTCTCTCTCGAGAATGCTCTTTCTTTTTGAATTTCGTCGTCTTCATCACATTTGTTCCTAATCCCTCGATCATGGATTCAGATTTGTTGTTGTTCCCTGAAATTAATCCAACTATTAGTTTTGTTAAACATAGATGTGCACACAAGAAATTAGATTCTCCGATCCGGATACGTGTCTTGAACAGGACATGGATCCCGTTCGTCCCCTTCACATGCATGCAGATCTACGATCTGATTCACAACGAACAGGCATGGCAGCAGAGAACGCATAGTTTGTTATAGATTTGAGAACTATCGATCGCCCCCCTTCTCCTATGGGTCCTGGGACTATCAAGAATGATTTTCAAGATCCGATGAACTCGGGTAAAGCTCCAACTTTACTCAAACCCTATCACCTGGGGATACTTCACAACTCGTAAAAAAGGTAGAATATTTCTCTGTCACCATGTATGAAGAAATACATCAACAACGCATTGCAGAACAACGCAATTTTTTGATTGGCCGGTTATTGATCCTAAAGGTACGAAACTTAGTTCTATCGAAGATCTTAAGAAGTAATTGACAGAGGTTTGGAGAGTTAATACCAGCTGGCATCTCATACATCTTTGAAAAGGGTATTATAATATACAATTCTCTAATTTAGCTAATCGTAATAGGGTTTTTCTTAAACCTTCTTGGAATTTTAAACCGGGTTCTATTCGTCTTACGAAATGGATTCCATATTTCAACCCTTATACGATTAATTTTTTCGAAGCTCAAGTTTGGGTTAGGATATATGAATTAAGCATGGAATATTGGCATCCGACTTTGATTATGAAGTTGGCCAGTACACGTGGAACCCCAATTCAGATAGACGGACGTTCTCTAGCGGGGAGGTTGGTCATTTTGTCAGAGTTGTTATTGAAATGGATTTAAATTCCCTTTTGCAAGAGTTTATTATGGTAGAAAGAGTTGGACATTACTTCTTCGTATCCCTTAGCTACGAAAACCTACCAGAATTTTGTGCGCATTATCGAATTGTGAGGCATTCTATTACTAATTGTAGACAAAATTCCACTCATGAGGCAAAGAAATGGCTGACAGGGATCGGGTTCTAGCGGGTCCGATTAGAGAAAGATCGTAGGTTCGGAAAGAGAATATTGAAAGGATTCCTATTAGTAAGGGAAATGAAGTTATTCCAGAAACTTGGATTAAAATTCCAACTAAGCATGCTCGTGATGTAGCCAGGAATACTGATACAAGGTGAGGTTCAACAAATTCGGGGATCTCAATCAGAAATTCTTTTAATGTCTTGCAAACTAATGTGGAGGCCAATGCACGACCAGGTTGACGTACCAAAGGAATCATATGTCAAAAATGACAAAATAGAGAAGTGACAGGATCAAGTCCATGAGGATTTGGAGGGTCATGAGCAAGTAAACATTAACAAAGACCGTACTATGGTTCTTTACAAGTCAGGTTCGCATGGGGCTAGAACGGACGCTCATAATATGGTGGCTTCTACTGATGCAAGGGTGTTGCAGACAAGTTAACCCTCGGATACTTTTAAGGCGATGGCAACAGCGCCAAGAAAAAGATGATCGAACATGGTGGACGAAGAAGAACAAGATAAATTAGATTTCACATTATTATTTCAGAAATTTTTTTACAAACAATCAACATCTCTAAAATATTATCCATTACATCAACACGATCATTATGTTTTCTCTACACATTCAATTTTCACTTTTAAAAAATTTTCACCATTACTATAGAAAGTTTACTTGTTAAGCTGACTAGGTATTCAATTTGGGAAAACATTGGTTTGGAGGAGAATTGATGAGTTGGCGATAATGGGGAGTCATGATACCTTAACGGGGTGGATCAATACACGAAAATAGAATAGGCCAGATAGAAAACCTTAGAGAAATCATACAAATTAGCAATACAAATATTTTTTTAAAAACAAAATTCTCATCAAGTTTTTTTTAAAAAAAAGGGTGGGCCAAAACCCCTTTTTTTTTGGCCGACCCCTGGATCCTCCAGTGGTTGGCTAGTTTTGTGGATTGGTTTGAACTTTGAAAGGTAAAAAAATTAGCATTTAAAATAATTATTCTTTTTTAACTAATAATAAGAGTAGCATAGATTTGCATTTGATAATTATTACTAAAAAGTCATTTTATATTTATTTCAAAACAACTTGTAATGGAAATTGTAAAACATATAAAGATTCAAAAATAATTAATATTGTAACTATTAAAAATTATTACTTAAATTCAAGCTTTAAATAAATTCATAAAGTAATATATTATTATTGATTGGCAAGAAAATTTATTAATATATTTTCATGTTTAAACATAAAATACAATTTTATACAAAAAATAAAATAACAATACCGACACAATCTTAACTCAATACTCTACTTAGGGGTAGCCAAATAGAATCGAATTTGGATTCCAAGCCGAAATCAGAATTGTGGTCAATGGTTCGGGGAATAGTTGACCGGAACCCGGTTTCAAAATTGGAACCAAAACCATGTAAGCCAGTTTCGATTATGGTTTCTTTGTCTAAAAAATCATGGAACCGGCGGTTAAAACAACTGGTTTTAGGGTTAAAACCGACGATGTCTATTTATTTTTTTGGCTAGTAGAAATGTTAAAAATATTATTATAATATTTTATATTCGCAACCGCATGTGACACATCTTAAGTCAAATGTTGTAAGTGAGCTATGTCGACTTTGATTCCTCTATACCATAAGAAGATACATAGGCAGTTTAATACTATTATTAATATTAAGTCCAAAATTTAATAATATATATTATGAATATTAAGTCTAACCATTTTCTAGTTTTTCTTTTTCCCTTGTAACTCAAATTGATAAACCATATTTAAATAAAATAAAAAATTATTAAAACCGTGAAGGAATCGGGTTCTTTTAGGAATCAGAATTTGGAACCGTGTAGGTCGGTCCCGATTTTGGAACCGGAACTGTGATGCTCTGGTTCTTCTTCGGTTCCTCATTTTAGAAGAATTGGAACCGGCGGTTTTGGGATCGGAATCGACGGTTCTAGAACCTAAGGTACAATTAACTCTATCTTCTTAAAATATTTAGAAAACATTTAGTCATTTTTTTCTGAAATTTCTATTTCATTTTGTTTTTCCCATTTTAAAATATTAGGTTTCTAAATTTATTATATACATTTATATAAATACCTATATATACCATATATATCTCTATATTAACACATATAATCAAATGTATACCTATGCTAATTATATTAATTGTTTTAAAAAGTTTGTACGTGAAACGGTGAAAGAACAATTAATTTATTTGACCAAAATGCCAAGTTTTGTTTATATTTTTTTTCAAACAAATCCACATAATCCGCCAATTCAGCAAGTCTCAAATCAATTCTCTTCAAATTGAATGTTAAGTGTGTCCAACAGGTAAACTCTAGCTAACTGCTATATTAGTGCATAGAATTAAATCTACGAATTTTCCAACACAAAGGACATAATTCAAAAATTGGAAGAAAAAATGACTAATCTCTAAGTATACCAACTTATATAACTAAAAAACTAATTTTCCCAGCTATGGAGACTCTGGATTGCTTTTTAAAGTCACCAACTTCTAGCCATTGGAGCGGAACAGTTTATTATATACCCAGGGAGCATTTTTTAAATAGACATTTAGATCTAAAAATCTATTTAAATAAACATTGGAGGCCTTTGAAAAAGGTCACTTGTTCATGAGAAGTCTATATTCATAATGGATTTTTGAATAAGTGCTCCCAAACATGCGCTATATTAGCCCTCCTATTTCTTTGAACAGATATATTAGGGTCGTGTAACACATGCAGTGATGATTATATTTCAGAAAATATCACTAAATTATAAGGTTTGGTATAGATCAATTATTGTAAGACTCGATAATGATCTCAAAGAGAATAGTTTAAATGAAATAAACGTGTAGTTAATTTGTTGACAATGTCAATATTGCTTTAGTGTGAGAAATGACATTTTCCTCTCATTTTCTCCTAGCTCCTAATTAAGTTATTTTCACGCAGAAGATGGCAAAAATTGATACAATTTCTTCATGTCTTGTTCCAATGGCAAACAATGTACATCCAATCGCCATGTCCAGGATGGATCTAACTCCATGGGATTTGCAGTTCCTCCAACTTGACCCTATTCAAAAAGGGATTTTATTTCACAAACCAGAATCCCAACAACTCCAAAAAACTATAATCGATCACCTCAAAAACTCACTCTCTCGTACACTCGCCGGCCGCCTAGGCACCATTAAGAACGACGATAACACGACGTGTTTCTTCGTCGACTGCAACAATGCCGGAGCCGAATTCACCCACGCTGTCGCAATTGGTGTGTCCATTTCCGACATCTTGGAAGCAAAATATATACCTGAAATAGTCTCTTCTTTTTTCCAACTCGATGGATTAATCCCCAACTGCGAAGCAATTTCCAAGCCTTTGCTCCGTGTACAAGTCACCGAGCTTGTGGACGGCTTATTTACAGGCTGCACGGTCAATCATGCTGTTGTAGACGGAGCTTCTTTCTGGCATTTCTTCAATTCCTGGTCAGAGATATCCCGCGGTTTTGATAAAATTTCAAAATCCCCTGTTTTCGAACGACGGAATCGATGTAGAAGTTCGCTTGGCGCCGGAGATATTGCAAGCAATGGAAAATGACGCAGAATTCATGGAAGCAGTCGTCATTTCAAAATGGCTAAACATGGAGCGATTTAATTCGATATAGTTTGTAGTTGTGAAGTTAAATAAATTGTTCGAATTTATGTTACAATTAATGTTACAACGCTGACATAAACGAATTGCGCAACAGAATTATAAAGATTTTGACCAACAAGCTCAACCGCTTATCAAAATAAACTGATGAGAATGTTTTATGTGTGACTGTCTCATAGATCTAAGTTCATCAGACGGATCCTAAAACACACCAAAATATAGATTCTTTTTATGAGCATGTATTTGGATCGAAATTCGATTTAAATATAGAATCTGTCTAATGAGACCGTCTCATACTAGTTTTTGTGTAAACTGATTTATCACTACTAACGAAAATACTATACTTGTTAAACTAATTCATTTTCAAGTGATGAAATCCTTGAACTCTGCATCATATTCCAAAGCCTGCAATGTCTCAGGCGCTAAGCAGACTTCAACATCGACGCCGCCGGCCTCGGCCGCTGGATAAAGTGTCATCTTCCCATCAAACTTTTGCCCTTTTCCACTTCTCACGGCAATTGGTTTCCCCCATCCAAAATCATTGCCATAAACATTATGCCTAGGCGAACTTGATATGACAAAACTCAAACCACCCTTTCTCACTATTACAGGATTTTCCACCCAATCTTCCACAAATCTAATTGCTACTTCATTAGTTTGCTGAGCAACCAACTCATTTATCTTCAATCCAGCATACCCTAATCCATTCCGCAACACCTCTGTCTCACTACTCCCAATTTTACCACCATAAACCGCGTTCCCAAAATACCCCTCCGGCAAAGGGATTCTTGATCTTGCACCAATTAGTAGAGTGACTTGCACTTCTTGGCAAATTAAATTATTAGGAGTGTTTTGCAAATGTCGACAACGGACAACGCTTCGCCATAAATGAGCCGAGAGTGCTTGTAAAGTTGATATTTTGTCACTGCCAGCTTCGTAATTCGCCTTGGCTTTGAGCTTAGCCACGTTTTCTTTGCTAAAGTGCAAAACCCTTTCGTGTAATGGAGGTGGAACAAAATCAAGCAATTGAATTTGCTCCAATGGAGGAAGACGGATAGGGAGATTATCATCGCTTATATTATTAGGAAACCATCGTTCAAAAATAGGGGATTTTGAAATTCTATCAAAACCGCGTGATATCTCTGACCAGGAATTGAAGAAATGCCAAAAAGAAGTCCCATCTACCACCGCATGATTTGCTGTGCAGCCTATGAATAAGCCATCTACAAGCTCGTTGACTTGTACTCCGAGCAAAGGCTTGGAGATACCTTCAATATTTGGGAGTCCATTAAGTGGGAAAAAAGAATTGATTATTTCGGGTATATATTTTGCTTCCAAGATGTACGAAACGGACACATCACTAGCGACAGCATGAGTAAACTCAGCTCCGGCATTGTTGCAATCGACGAAGAAACACGACGTGTTATTGTCGTTCTTAACGGTGCCCAAGCGGCCGGCGAGTGGAGGAAAGAAGTCGAGTGCACGGGAGAGTGAGTTTTTGAGGTGATTAATTATGGTTTTTTGGAGTTCTTGTGATTCATTAGGTTTGTAAAATAAGATCCCTTTTTGAATAGGGTCTAATAGGAGGAATCGCAAATCCCATGGAGTTAGCTCCAACCTGGACATGCCAACAATTGCATTTGTTGCCATTGGAATAAGACTTGAAGATATGATTTGAAGTTTGGCCATGTTCGGTTTATTTTTGCACGTAATTGACATTCAAGGAGGAGGGAAATGAGACTTCAATAAACTTAATTTTGTTCTTACTACCACAATGTCAACCAAGCGTAACCAGGCCACGAGAGTAAGGTGGACTGGACGAACACGGGAGTGGATAGGCCAAATGGAAAAATACAAAAAACAATATCATATAAATAATAATTAATTTTTGAAAAAAAAATCTTAATGAAATTAGTATTAATATTATTATAATTATTATTATTTTATTTTTTTTTGAAAAAAGGCAGGCCGTTGCCATCCTTATCTCCTCCCTTGAGGTCGGCAGCTATATAGCGTCAAACAATATTATACAAAATATTAATGATCAATCGGTGGGTAGACCTAAATATATAATTCTTTGTGTAATCATCATTCATCAACATGTTGGGCGAACCTTGAATTTGTTGGGAAGCGTGGATGGGCCCCGATTAAAATAACAACCGCACACACAAATAATTATTTCAAATGAAATGAAGACCAAGAAAATAAAATGATAAGCCAAGACACCAAAGTTTAATGTGGAAAACCCCAAAAGAATAAGGGGAAAAACCACGGGGCAAATACCCACAAAGAATCCACTAACAAATAGTGATTACAAAATAGCACAAGCTTTTTGCCCAAAGCTTGTGTTAATTACAACAATGGGAAAAATACTCTCTTTTGGTGTATCTCACAACACTATAAAATACCCCAAAGAAAACCCACAAATTTCCCCAAAGCTCACACAGTGTTGAAAAACTCAACCCCACAATTTTCTGACACACAGTCAAATATTTATAGTGATCTCTATATCACTATTTTTGGAGCAACTACTCCCCCTCAATTGGAGATAACTCTCCCACTCGAGAAATAAGCCAAACTCTCTCTTGGCTACTCTAGATCTCTCTCTTTCTCGGTGTGTTTGTACCTCTTCCGAATGGTGCCTATTTATAGGCAAAATCTCTACAAATTTTCCACATGTTGGTGTGGTCTGCAAAATTAGGCAGTGCACCACTTCTTCTTGCTTTTCGGCAGGACGGTGCCAAACTAGTTGTCAAATTGACAACTTAATCTTTATTGTCAATAATGTTGGCTGCCAACCCAAACATTCACATGTGGTTAGTCCGTCTTTAGCATTTTGTAGTTAGTCCAAGAACACACTTTTTTGAGTCTTGTACAAATTACCTGATATAGCTCCTCTTGCAACCACCATTGATCTTTTTGTAAGCTTCCACCTTTCATTGCCAAAACAACTAACATAACCTCGGCGGTCCAACTCCACTCCGAAATCGAGTTGGCTTGAGATCGGCACATGGCGAACATCCTTCAAAGTCAACGTGTAACGATATTCGATGCGGATACACACATCACCAACACCAACAATACTCGCTTTATTATTATTCCCGAACTTAACGATGCAAAATCTCCCATTTTATAGGTAATCTTGAAAAATTCTTTGTTGGGTGTTGCATGAAAAGAAGGCTTCTTTGAATCAATGACCCAATCAGCATCCGAACTAGCCATATGCAGACAATTGTGTTTCTCAGAATAGAGCACAACAACATCACCATCCGGAAAAACAGTGGTAGACGTGTCTTCCTCATTGTCACTATCCACTTTTTTCTGGTTTGTCTTTTTCGATCTCCTTCATCTTGCTTTCTTTTATAGCAATCTTTTATCACGTGTCCAAGTTTGTTGCAATAATAACACTTCCTTGGATCACGGGATTTTGAACCTCCTTTTCCTTTATCTCGATCATTGCCTTTATGTCTTCCCCGTGACTCAACGGCGAGAGCCTGGGAACTTTCTGCACCTTGTCCCATTCGCCTTGTTTCCTTATTGAACAAGCTATTTTTGACCATATCCATAGTCAAAATACCATCGGGAAGCGAAGTTCTTTGGCGAGACAACTAATGTCTCAAAACTGTCTGGCAAAGATCCCAATAAAAATAACCCCTGCATCTCGTCATCAAACTTTAAGCCCACGGCTGTTAGTTGATTTAAGATGCTTTGCAAAGTACTCAAGTGTTGAAAGAATGAACTTCCTCGTTATACTTCAAGTTGACAAGTTGTCTGATCAAGTAAGTTTTGTTTTGAGCGTGTTTCCTCTCGTACATGGCCTCCAATTTCGTCCACAGGCTATGGGCATCCGTCTCTTGAGTAAAGTGGTGAAACAAGCTCTGATCAATGAAATGTCGAATCAAACCAACAGTTTTCCTGTTTAACTTGTTCCATTCTTTTTCATCTTCATCATCTGGCTTAACTCCACCATTCTCTATTGGATCATAAAGATCCCTGCAATAGAGAATATCCTCCATTCTTGGCTTCCACACCGTGTAATTATTTGTCGTCAATTTAATCATGATCCCGTTATTCTCTCTCAGATCCATCACGAACTGGTACAGACACCCGAGTTTTACCCCGGGATCTAATACCACTTGTTGGGAAGCGTGGATGGGCCCCAATTAAAATAACAACCGCACACACAAATAATTATTTCAAATGAAATGAAGACCAAGAAAATAAAATGATAAGCCAAGACACCAAAGTTTAACGTGGAAAACCCCAAAAGAATAAGGGGAAAAACCACAGGGCAAATACCCACAAAGAATCCACTAACAAATAGTGATTACAAAATAGCACAAGCTTTTTGCCCAAAGCTTGTGTTAATTACAACAATGGGAAAAATACTCTCTTTTGGTGTATCTCACAACACTGTAAAATACCCCAAAGAAAACCCACAAATTTCCACAAAGCTCACACAGTGTTGAAAAACTCAACCCCACAATTTTCTGACACACAGTCAAATATTTATAGTGATCTCTATATCACTATTTTTGGAACAACTACTACCCCTCAATTGGAGATAACTCTCCCACTCGAGAAATAAGCCAAACTCTCTCTTGGCTACTCTAGATCTCTCTCTCTTTCTCGGTGTGTTTGTACCTCTTCCGAATGGTGCCTATTTATAGGCAAAATCTCTACAAATTTTCCACATGTTGGTGTGGTCTGCAAAATTAGGCAGTGCACCACTTCTTCTTGCTTTTCGGCAGGACGGTGCCAAACTAGTTGTCAAATTGACAACTTAATCTTTATTGTCAATAATGTCGGCTGCCAACCCAAACATTCACATGTGGTTAGTCCCGTCTTTAGCTGTAGCTAGTCCAACAGAACACACTTTGACACGAGTCTTGTACAAATTACCTGATATAGCTCTTCTCGCAACCACCATTGATCTTTTTGTAAGCTTCCACCTTTCATTGCCAAAACAACTAACATAACCTCGGCGGTCCAACTCCACTCCGGAAATCAGATTCAGGCGCAGATCTGGCACATGGCGAACATCCTTCAAAGTCAACGTGTAACCAGTATTCGTCTGGATACACACATCACCAACACCAACAATACTCGCTTTATTATTATTCCCAAACTTAACAGTACCAAAATCTCCCATTTTATAGGTACTGAAAAATTCTTTGTTGGGTGTTGCATGAAAAGAAGCTGCTGAATCAATGACCCAATCAGCATCCAAACTAGCCATATGCAGACAATTGTGTTTCTCAGAATAGAGCACAACAACATCACCATCCGGAAAAAATAGTGGCAGACGTGTCTTCCTCATTGTCACTATCCACTTTTTTCTGGTTTGTCTTTTTCTGATCTCCTTCATCTTGCTTTCTTTTATAGCAATCTTTTATCACGTGTCCAGGTTTGTTGCAATAATAACACTTCCTTGGATCACGGGATTTTGAACCTCCTTTTCCTTTATCTCGATCATTGCCTTTATGTCTTCCCCGTGACTCAACGGCGAGAGCCTGGGAACTTTCTGCACCTTGTCCCATTCACCTTGTTTCCTTATTGAACAAGCTATTTTTGACCATATCCATAGTCAAAATACCATCGGGGAGCGAAATTCTTTGGCGAGACAACTAATGTCTCAAAACTGTCTGGCAAAGATCCCAATAAAAATAACCCCTGCATCTCGTCATCAAACTTTAAGCCCACGGCTGTTAGTTGATTTAAGATGCTTTGCAAAGTACTCAAGTGTTCAGCAACTGAACTTCCCTCGTTATACTTCAAGTTGACAAGTTGTCTGATCAAGTAAGTTTTGTTTTGAGCGTGTTTCCTCTCGTACATAGCTTCCAATTTCGTCCACAGGCTATGGGCATCCATCTCTTGAGTAAAGTGGTGAAACAAGCTCTGATCAATGAAATGTCGAATCATACCAACAGTTTTCCTGTTTAACTTGTTCCATTCTTTTTCATCTTCATCATCTGGCTTAACTCCACCATTCTCTATTAGATCATAAATATCCATGCAATAGAGAATATCCTCCATTCTTGGCTTCCACACCGTGTAATTATTTGCCGTCAATTTAATCATGATCCCGTTATTCTCTCTCAGATCCATCACGAACTGGTACAGATACCCAAGTTTTACCCCGGGCTCTGATACCACTTGTTGGGAAGCGTGGATGGGCCCCAATTAAAATAACAACCGCACACACAAATAATTATTTCAAATGAAATGAAGACCAAGAAAATAAAATGTTAAGCCAAGACACCAAAGTTTAACGTGGAAAACCCCAAAAGAATAAGGGGAAAAACCACGGGGCAAATACCCACAAAGAATCCACTAACAAATAGTGATTACAAAATAGCACAAGCTTTTTGCCCAAAGCTTGTGTTCATTACAACAATGGGAAAAATACTCTCTTTTGGTGTATCTCACAACACTATAAAATACCCCAAAGAAAACCCACAAATTTCCCCAAAGCTCACACAGTGTTGAAAAACTCAACCCCACAATTTTCTGACACACAGTCAAATATTTATAGTGATCTCTATATCACTATTTTTGGAGCAACTACTCCCCCTCAATTGGAAATAACTCTCCCACTCGAGAAATAGGCCAAACTCTCTCTTGGATACTCTAGATCTCTCTCTCTTTCTCGGTGTGTTTGTACCTCTTCCGAATGGTGTCTATTTATAGGCAAAATCTCTACAAATTTTCCACATGTTGGTGTGGTCTGCAAAATTAGGCAGTGCACCACTTCTTCTTGCTTTTCGGCTGGACGATGCCAAACTAGTTGTCAAATTGACAACTTAATCTTCATTGTCAAGAATGTTGGCTGCCAACCCAAACATTCACATGTGGGTGGTCCCCAACATAATTGACTTAACGAGATATGATGGCCGCCATAAAATAATAAGATATAATCAAATGTTGTCAGAAAGAGCAGGATCACTCAAAATCGGTAATTGATTTTGGCAAACCAAATTTCACTTCTCTGTCCAGGGGTTGAGTTAGTCCAGGGGGTGGATTTCCTTATAGGAGGAAATTTTGAGTGAGAACTAACATATAACACATAGAGCAAGATTAATTAGTGGTCCCTATTGTTGTCCCGGGAGTTGAGTTAGTCTGGGAGTGGGTTTCCAAAACTAAGGGAATCTTTGAGTGAGAACGTATAACAAACCGAACAAGATTTAGGGTAATTGTGGTTGTCCCAAAAAGGCCCTTCCAATGCTTAAGTCGACGGTGGTAGGAGAGAAAAATCCAGAGCATAGAAAAGTAATTCAGTCAGATTAATTGAACTTACTTACAAATGAATATGGAAGGACCTTTGATATACCTGGAGCTGGGAGCCTGGATGACAAGTCTCATGGATTTAGTGTAATAAAGTGGGTCATTTGGACTTTAGTAGGACTCGTGTACCATAAAAAGTGAAATTAACCATCATGGTTGCTCAAAATGGTTTGAGCCTCATAAGCCAATTCATAATATTTGGACCCAATAATAAGTATTCATGGTGAATTATTAAATAATGATACAATTAAATAAAAACAATAATTACAGTTTTATCCCAACAATATCACATATTTATACGACATACGAGATATTTATCATCTGTTTAATTTATGTAATGTTCTAATATTTTAAATAATTCTAGTTTTATTTTTTCTTATTTTTTTCTTGAAAAATTTATCGAGCCCGTCTTGTCTTTTGACAAGTTTGTATTGTCTTGTTAGTTTTAACAAGTTTGTCTTTCATGTCATGTGATTTCTTCAGTTTCATCCTCACTTTATGGGAGTTTAGTTACGTTTGGCTATCTCTCTTTGCTTTTTTGCTTCTTTTCCTTGCAATGTCCGATCCAAATACATCCATTGACGAGTTGTGTGGTCGCATGCAACTGGATGAGGAGGAAGAGGGTGGTTTACTACTAGATAATATTGAAGAGGAACAATCGAAAGATCTTCGTTGGTATCTTGTTGGAAGATTTTTGTCAGATCGTCCTGTGAATTTTGTGGCTATGAATAATACTCTTGCACCACTTTGGAGACCGGTCAAGGGCGTTTTTATTAAAGACTTGGGTCCAAATCTGTTTTTATTCCAATTTTTCCACGAATTGGATATATCACGTGTGCAATCGAATGGTCCTTGGTCTTTTGATAATTTACTTTTAATCACTAAACGGATTCAAGTTGGAGAACAACCTTCTAGAGTCATGTTATTTCATGTTGAATTATGGATTCAAGTTTTCGATCTTCCTTTTGGTTTTATGACGGAAAAGGTTGGTAAAAGTATTGGAAATTATATTGGGACATATCTTGGTTCTGATCAACATAGTTTTGTGGGAGTATGGCAAAACTATATGCGTATTCGTGTTGCTTTTGAGGTTCACAATCCTTTAAAGAGCATAATGAAACTTAAGAATTTGAGTGGCGATTTGATTTGGGTTCATTTTAAGTATGAACGATTGCCTAAATTCTGTTTTTATTGTGGTTTTCTTGGTCATTCAGATAAGTTTTGTGTAAAGCTCTTCAACAATCCTAATATTCCGGATAAGCGGGCATATGGTTCTTGGTTGAGAGCACCTACACGAAGGCAACAAAGTCAGACTGGAGGACAATGGCTTAGATCTTCACTTTCGATGCAGAATTCTACCCAACGTCAGGAAGAAGGTGACAATTTTTCTATTGACAATAACTGTGGTAGTTTTTTCCCCAAAAAATAAGGAAACTGCTATGTATCAGCAGTTCAATTCTGAGACACAATAGGACGTTATTGGAGTTGGTTGTAATGTGGGTTCAGGGGCAGTTATTTATGATAAAACACTTATTTTGGCTGACTCTACAAAGGATAATCTTGCAGTAGTAGGGGCCGGAAAAGGAAAGGAATTGATGATCTTTGCTAATAAATGAAGATGTTCTGAGAATAAGGAAAATTTGGAGGATTTTATCAATACTCCCGGTGACAAGGTGAACGCAAAGGAGTTGGATGTCGAGGCTACTGGTACTTCTTTTGCTGTGCCATTGAAGGATGAGGATCAGAACCAAAAAAACTTGTTAGCGGTGGGCTCTGGCTCCCAGGCCCACCGAGAATAATGAGCATTATTAGTTGGAATTGTCATGGGATTGGCAACCCACGGACAGTTCAAGTATTATTGGACATTGTCCAATTGAAAAGGCCGCCGTTTATTTTTCTTATTGAGACTATAGTTCACATAGACAAACTGGAACCTCTCAGAATAAAATTGGGTTATGAAGGTCTATCTGCCGTTAGTAGTTCGGGTCATGGTGGCAGATTAGCACTTTTCTGGAAGAAAAAGGAAATGGTTGATCTTATGAGTTACTCTTCAAATCATATTGACGTAACTGTGCATCTGGAGAATTTTGGGAATTACAGATTAACTGGTTTTTATGGGTTCCCGGAAAGAAGTAGAAGAAGTGAATCATAGGATTTTCTTCGGAATTTATCGAGTAAGTGTACTTTACCATGGTGTTGTCTAGGGGATTTTAATGATTTATTATTTGTGTTGGAAAAACGAGGTGGTGTTGCTCATCCGGATCGGTTGTTTGTGGGTTTTCGCTCTACTATTGATAATTGTGGTTTAACTGATTTGGGGATGGTCGGTTATCCTTTTACGTGGGAGTGTGGTAGAGGATCTACGAATTGGGTCAAAGAGAGATTGGATCGCTGTTTTGCAACTCAAAGTTGGAGCAAATTGTTTCCAAATTGTAAAGTCTGGAATTTGGAAGCTTCGATGTTGGATCATTCTCCTATATATTTGGAGATTGGTCGGTCTTATCGTATTAAAAAGGTTCGCAGGTTTCAATTTGAGAATTCATGGCTCAGAGAGAAGGATTGTCGTGATGTTGTGGTATCGGGTTGGAGTAAAGGACTTAATGGGAACCTACCAGATAAGATTGAGTCATGTGGCGCTGAGCTGTTTAGATGGGGAGAAATTCTGCGAAATTCTTTCAACAAAAGAATCCAGGCAGCTAGACTTACTATGAAAAATTCAGAGGACGGCGAGATGAGCTTTCAGTTTCGGAATTTAAAATTGCTCAGTCTACTTATAATAAATTGTTGGCCCAACAAGAAGATTTTTGGAAGCAAAGAGCGAAGTTATATTGGCTTCAAGGCGGAGATGCCAATACTAAATATTTTTATACGGTGGCGTCTACTCGTAAACGTCATAACTCGATTGACAAACTTAGAAATTCGATCAGAGAATGGATTTCGTGGGACAGGGGTTTAGGTAACCATATACTTAATTATTATGTGGATATTTTCACTTCTACTGTATGTGAATTCCAGCCTATTCTAGATTGTGTTGTTTCTAAAGTGAGCGAGGAGTAGAATTCCATCCTTCTTTAACCTTTTTCGGAGTTGGAGTTTATTAAGGCAATTTTTTCTATGTTTCCTGATAAGTCTTCCGGGCCTGATGGTATGAATCCGGCGTTTTTCCAAAAATTTTGGGATATTACGAGGCATGATTTTACATCGTCGTGCTTCCGTTTTCTGAGCACTTGTTCTTTTCCAACCAGTTTCAATGATACTCATCTGGTTTTGATTCCTAAGAAGAACAACCCGGATCTTATTACGGATCTTCGGCCTATTGCTCTTTGTAATGTGGCTTACAAGGCTATCTCTAAAATGTTGGCTAATAGGCTGAAAACTATTTTGCTAGCTGTAATATCTGAATTCCAAAGTGCGTTTGTTCTAGGAACGTTAATTTCTGACAATATAATGATGGCTTTTGAGATTAATCACTATCTCAAAAGGAAAAGGCAAGGTAAAGAAGGGGTGGTCGCTTGTAAAATTGATATGAGTAAGGCTTACGATCGGATTGAATGGGGTTTTGTTAAAGCCATGTTACTCAAATTGGGCTTTCATATCAAATGGGTGGAACTTTTGGTGTTGTGTGTTACTACTGTTCGTTATAATGTGCTTCATGGTGATTTTGAATCTGAAATTTTTGTGCCGGAAAGAGGATTACGACATGGTGACCATCTATCGCCCTATTTATTTATATTGTGTGCGGAGGGTTTATCTGCTATTATTCAGAAATTTGAGTGTATTAGGTTGAAACAATGTCTTTATCTTTATTCTAAAGCTTCAAGACAAGTTATAAATTTTCAGAAATCCTCTATTAATTTCAGTAGTAATACAAAGGAGTCGGTTGCCGATGAAATTTGTGCTTGTCTTAATATCTCCAAGGTAGATAGCCATGGTTCCTATCTCGGGTTGCATCTTTGATTGGTCCTAATAAAAAGGAGGTTTTTGCATTTATTAGAGAGAAGGTTTGGTCCAGATTACAAGGATGGAAGAAGAAGCTTTTGTCAAGAGCGGGGAAAGAAATATTGCTCAAATCTATTGCCCAAGTTGTCCCTATTTATGCTATGAGTTTATTTCTTCTCCCCAAGGAGTCTTGTGCGGATATTGAACGGATGATGAACTCATTTTGGTGGGAACAAGGGGGTGATTCAGGTAGGGGAATACATTGGATGTCCTGGAGTAAATTATGTGTTTCTAAGAGTAATGGTGGCCTCAATTTTAGACGTTTGCACGAGTTTAATTTGGCGTTATTAGGTAAGCAGGTTTGGCGTTTCATGACGGAGCATAATTCTCTGGTAGCTCGTATTTATAAAACGAGATATTATCCGGGTTCTTCTATCAAGTCAGCGCAACTTGGCTCTAATCCAAGTTATATTTGGAGAAGCAATCATCATGCAACAACTTTTGTTTTAGGGGGTTGCAGGGTTAATGTTGGGGATGGTAAGGACATTTTTGTATTTAAGGACCCCTGGTTACCTGGTGATCATGGATGTGTGTGTACTTTTCATGTTAGCTTGGAGAATTCTACAGTCGATCAACTTATGAAGCCAGGATTTCTAGAGTGGGATGAGGATTTGATCAGAGATTTGTTTAATTATACTGAGCAGCAGCTGATTCTGAGTATTCCGCTGAGGTCTGACAACGTTGGTGATGTTTGGATTTGGAAAGGTAATAAATGGGGCTCTTATTCTGTAAAGTCTGCTTACCAGTTGTTGTGTAAAGACTTGGATGTTGGTATTCAGTGTGCACAAGGTTTTGGTTGGAATACATTGTGGTCTCTTAAGGTTCCTGCCAAGGTTAAGAATATGGTTTGGAGGGCTTGTCATAATGTGCTGCCTACTAGGGAGAGGCTCTCATCTAGAAAGGTGGATATATCACTGTTTTGTCCTGTCTGTAATGGGGAAGTGGAAACATTGGCGCATGCACTCTTTTTTTGTTCTCATGCTAGAAGATGATGGGATGTGTTGGATATTCAGGTGAATTTACTGAGCAACTTCTCTTTTTTGCAATGTCTAACTGATGTTTGGTGTTCTGTGTATTTTGAGGATAAATGCAAAGTTAGTATGGTGTTGTGGGTTATTTGGCGCAATCGCAATGAGGTGTTATGGTAGCACAAAAGCAAGACAGCTACACATATTCTTAATTCTGCAAGCTCTCACCTGGTTCAGTGGCAAGCAGCACAGAGCACGCCTCAAAAGGAGTGGTTCTTGACAGCAAAAGATGGTGCCTTGTGATGGGAAAAACCAGCCCCAGGTGTTCTTAAGTGCAATGTCGACGCTGCTAGTTTTAATGAGCTATTGCAGATATGATTTGGCAGTGTTCTTAGGGATTGGGAAGGGAACTTTGTAGCAGCTTTTCATTCCTCAAACTGGTACGTTCAGTCCAACGGAGGCAGAGGCCATGGGAATGAAAGAAGCCTTAATCTGGATTAAGAAAAACTGGAAGGATTCATCTGTCATAGTAGAGTGCGACTCATTGAATGTGGTTAAAGCTTTGCGAGGAATTCCTTCGGATATTTCTTATTTTACTGATATAATCAATGAATGTCATAGTCTTCCTGTTAATTTGCCTAAGGTATCTTGTATTTTTGTTAAGAGATCAGCGAATGTGGTTGCCCATGTGCTAGCTATAGCTTACCGTTCTGTGTCTGATGTCTAAGAGTGGAGATCTGCTCATCCGCTCTTTATTTGTAACGATATGCAGTTCGATCTGCTTTCTTAATGAAAGTTATTTCGGTTGTTTCAAAAACAAATGCTATGTGTACAAAATGATTTTATTATTCTATATGTACATCTAATATATTATGTTAGAATTTACATATGTTTTAATGAAATTATCAGCTTTTCTAATTTAGTGAAATTCATTGTTGCACAGTAGCCACTATGTTTGTAACAGTAGGCATAAAATAATATTCGACGCAAGAAATTTTTATTTTCTTCAAGTAAAAATGTATTCTACTGCACGAGATCGCCACTTGCAAAGTATATTCACTAATTCAAATTTACAAGTACAATAGTAGGACTTATTCATGAAAATAAAGACTTCATTTTTACGAAACCAATTAGAGGCTATTCTACAAGATCCCCTCAACTTGTGTCACTGCTAGCTAAACTCACTTAGATGTTTTCTCCCGAACACTCAAATGATCAACCGTCCTTAGCAGGCGTGAAATCCAAAAACTTTCTTCAATGAAGAAATTTGTCTTGCAGTATAAAAACTTACGGATAATGCTATGCTTGCCTTTGAAACTTTTCATCAATGTAAAACAATGTGGCCCAAAAAATAGGTGTTTTTGCTTTCAAACTTGATATGTTGAAAGCCAATTGTTAGGGCGATTTTATTTGTGATCGCCTAAAATAATTTCCTAAAATATAAAGATTGGTTTTTTGATTTGTTTTGCCTTTCTAGACTTATGGTATGATTAGGACTTTTTAAAGTTGGAAAGAAATCATATTGATATGGTATTGATATATTAGGATTCTTGATAGTTATCCTGTTTCCTAACATAAGTGATTTACTTGTGATATATTTGTATATATCTCCTTTCCTTGTGTATTAGGTCTCTTGAAGGGTTTTGGACGGCTATATAAAGGGAAGAGGATGTGCTTATGATTACACAAGAAATACACCAGAGATACAAGAGTATTGAGAGAGTTAAGAGTCATACAGGCAAAAGGAGTCTCTTTGCCATGGATGCGATCTCGATTGTGACTACATCTGAGATTACATTTAGCCCTGCAGTTGTGTTTGTTAGGTTTTTCATCCATTGTTTTTGTATTGTGATTAACGAAGTCCACACATGTCTATTGTTGAATGAGTTGAATTACTTAGATTATATATACTCTAGATAGGCATTTTTCGTTGAGTTTCTACTAGTTGGATTTGAGTATTTTTGTATACGGAATCAAACTGTTTTTACTAGTGGAAAGTTTTGCCATATTGGCACGTCTACAAGCTTGTTGGCTTGTAGACAATTTTTATTTCGAGTGTCTCTTTATTGTTTTCAAAATTCCGCTGCATGTGATTGTGAATGTGACCACATCTACAATCACATCCTTACTCTGCAAAACGTTTGGTAAATATACGTGCTATATACATGTGCTAGATTGTATAAGGTGTTAGTGGCTAAGATTTTCAGCAAACTATATTGTTATTTTAGTTGAAAGCTTAATTGTGGATTAAATTATTGAGATGAGACACTATGCCTTTGTTGGATTGTTGTATAAATTCATTGTCCGTTTTACTTGGCACGTATGGATTCTCACGGTTGTTTTGCCAGGTACTAATTCGAACAAATGGTTGAACCACAAAGAGGTCGGGGTGGACGTCAGAGGAGACCCGCTAGGGAGATAGACCCAAACAGCCCGTTTGCATATGGACTCACTATAACCGAGCATGATATACTGGAGCGATGGAACCGGCTCATCACTCGTGATTTCATACTCACACGCTATGCCGACGATGAGTGTACCCGAACTCTCGGGATACACGAGGAGGTGTGGCAAATGTTTGAATGAGTTGGTTAGACCGCTTTCATGCAAGGGCGGTGGCCAACATACAAGACACCCGCACTTGAATTCTTAAGCACCGTCCAGGTTACAGAAACGCTACCAAGAAACGAACCTCGGAAAATCCATTTTAGGATGGGCAACGTATGGAGAGAAATCACGATCGCCGAACTGAATCAAATTTTTGGGGTACCATCAAACGCCCCATACCGAACGGCTGCAAATTACAATGTGCGTGAATTCTGGCGGTTGTTGACAGAAACCCCCGAAACCGGCTTCATGCAATATGCCGCACGCACTTCCAAGGCATCGCCACTCTGCAACCCCATATTCCGTTATATTTAGAAAGTGACGGCCTATTCAGTTTTCACCCGGTATAACAACGGGGGTATGCAAGCGAATGATCTATACCTACTATGGTGTATGCTCACCCCCACCCCTTATAACATGGCGGCATACTTTGTGGAACACGCCGTCTACATACAACAGCATGACATGGGGAAAATCTTAATTGGGGGAATGATTACCCCCATTGCGCAGCATTTCAAGGTTGACATGAGCCGTATGGAGCCATTAGCGGGCAGCCGAAACATCAACATGAGCACCCTTCACACCATGAAGATCTTCATCAATGAGGAGAATATCCTCTGTTTTCAACAAAAAGTCGGGTCTGCGTTTCCCCTTCCTAACCCGCAGCTCATAGCTGTGGTTGACAACCAAATCAACCGGCTCATGTACTCTGACGAACATATCAGAATCATGGAGGGTTTGGCAGCACGAAAAAGGTGAAAGGTAGCCGGGTTTCCCAACGAAGGAGACTTGGTGATGGAGGCGCAGGAGTACGATAGGCAGGAAGGAGAATTCAAGCAGGGCTTCCAGCAGGGAGGCTTTGAGCAGGGCGGCCCATAGAGGTGGCCCGACATTCCAGAGAGCTCCCGCCAAGGCGAGGAGCATGGGGGATAATACGATCATGATAGATTATGTGATTGGTCTATAGAAAAGAATACGTTTAACCTCGGTTTGATTAACCTTTGGGAGTTGAATGTCTCATGTTGAGTAGAGATTCTAACATAGATATTCCAATCAACGCTTTTACATACATCTCGAGAGAGAGGGTAAATTACTTTGGTGATTGGTCTATAGAGAAGAATACGTTTAACCTCGGTTTGATTAATCTGAGAATAAAAGTGGGATATTAACTGAAACCATAACCCAGGAATCCATCCATCCATACTTGATCTTTTAATCGCTCTTTTCTTTGTTATTTTAGGATTAAATTTTGCTTTAGTAGTAATAAAACCAATCCTTCAAATTTTGATAGTTTAGATAAAAATAGGACTATTATAATTCAATACTTGGTACATTAATTTATTAATCCCTGTAGATTCGACCTTGAAAATCATATTCTATAAACTGATCCGTACACTTGCGGTGAAGCTAAAAAAAATAGGCGAACAATCATTGGTAACACTACTGATGGTATTAAGACAAGAGGGAAAGGTAGAGTGAACTATCGTGATATGGTAAGAATGGTTTGCTTGTCTACTGATTGTACGAATGTGAGAACTTGTTGTTTTGTGTCCAATTTTGAACCTAAGAATGTTGTTGAAGCTCTTAAAGATGAATTTTGGATACATGCTATGCAAGAGGAACTAGATCAATTTGTCAAAAATGATGTGTTGTTTTTAGTCCCTAGGCCAGAGGATGTTAATGTCATTGGAACAAAATGGATTTTTAAAAATAAAATAGATGAATCTGGCAAAATTATGTTCAACAAAGCTCGATTAGTCGCTCAAGGGTACACACAGGTTGAGGTGGTGGATTTTGATGAAACCTTCGCTCATGTAGCCCGTATTGAGTCCATAAGTTTGTTGCTTGCAATTGCATGCTACTTGGGATTAACTCTTCACCAAATGGATGTCAATAGTGCCTTCTTAAATGGTTTTCTAGATGAAGAAGCTTTTGTTGAACAGCCTAAAGGCTTTGAGGACTCTTTTAAGCCTAACCACGTGTATAAGCTTAAAAAGGCTCTCTATAGTCTCAAACAAGCCCCTAGAGCTTGGTACGGTAGGCTAACTGAGTATCTTCTTCAAATTGGTTTTAAACGTGGTGAAGTGGATAAAACCTTGTACATCCAAAGAAAAAACCATGATATCATGATTGCTCAAATCTATGTCGATGACATTGTTTTTGGTTCCTCATCTGATAAGCTTCTAAAGGAATTCATTGCTTGCATGTCCTCCACTTTTGAGATGAGTATGGTAGGTGAGTTAAGTTACTTCCTGGGCTTGCAAATAAAACAATTAAAGGAAGGAATTTATCTCACAAAGCAAGTATGCTAAGAATCTTGTGAAGAAATTCGATCTTGAAAATGCCTCTCACTTGAAGACTCCCATGGGGTCGAGTCAAAAGTTGAGTAAAGAAGATGTGGCTGAAAGTGTTGACCACACCTTGTATAGAAGCATGATAGGAAGTTTGTTGTACTTGACTCCCAGTCGTCCTGATATTATGTTCAGTGTTTGTCTGTGTGCTCGTTATCAATCTAATCCCAAAGTTACTCATTTAAAATCCTTAAAACATATTATTCGATATGTAGGGGGCACAACTGATTTGGGAATTTGGTACACCGGAGACACTAACACTAATCTTGTGGGATTTAGTGATTCTGATTGGGCTGGAGATGTTGTTGATCGAAAAAGTACAATTGGTGGATGTTTTTATTTGGGAAATAATTTAGTCTCATGGTATAGCAAAAAGCAAAATTGTGTATCTCTTTCAACTGTTGAATCAGAATATGTAGCAGTTGGGAGTTGTTGCACACAACTTTTATGGATGAACCAAATGATTGAGGACTATGGTTTGCAAAGTGAAACACTAATTGTCTACTGTGATCATATGAGTGCGATTGATATTTCGAAAAATCCTGTCCAACACTCTCGTACTAAACATATAGATATTAGACATCACTTTATTCGAATTGAGTATATTGCTACTAAAAATCAGCTTGCTGACATCTTCACCAAGGCTTTGGATTTTGAGAGATTCTCCAATCTAAGGAAGTCTCTCGGTTTGTGTGTTGTATGAGTTTTTACACGAGATGTCATAGTATTGCACATCACATCCATTGTGACATCCAAAATCTGCATCCCTTCTCTTCTCCTTATTTTTTTTTATTTTTTAGGCATCCCTGCATTATAAGCTTTCATGCATTTCTACAAAAAGTGGATTGATGGTTCGAACTAGTCACATATATTGTCTTCCTTGGAAAGCTGGTGTGAGTCGATCTCTCCAATTCAAAAAATTGATGATTATATTTTTCCCAGTAGTTGAGTTGTAAAAAAAGTCTTGATCATGCTTGGAGGCCTTCCAGGAAAAAGCTACCAACCCATTGTGTGCAACTATTCCTTGTGACCAATTTCTTCAAGCATCTTGTTGTTTAAAAAGGCATGATCATGAGAAAAAGAGCTACCTTTGGCACTTGAGTGAAAGCTCCCTGTTTGGTTAACTCCCTCATGAGACTCGGAAAAAGTGAAGAAAACTCGAAAATTTTTGAAAGCTAGGATTTCGGATTGTGATTCATTGAATCAGCTAGTACAGGTGTGACTCAAAATGGGACGACATTTGAACCTACATCCATTGATGCAGCACTTTCACCTTGTGTGTGTATTTTTTTTAATTTTTTTTGCATTAGGCATATTTGGTTTTGCATGTCTTGGTGATTTTGGATTCTTTGCTGAGATTTGGTTTCCATATATAATTTGAGGGTAATATTTTTCTCTCCCCGAAATCTTGAAAATCTTGATAGATATATTTTATGGGTTGAATCGATTTGGAGGATCAGGGTGAATCTTATTTTTGATTTTATCACAAGTTGACATAATTTTAACACTTTGTGAACCAGAGTTTGAGATTAATTAGGATCCTGATTCTTTCCTTATTTTTCGACTTTTACCATGAGGAATTCTTTCCCAATTAAAACTCTTCCTATTGTATCTTGATTTACGTGCCTGATTCTGACCCTATTTGAATCACTATTTATTTACAGGCAATCAAGTGCATATCATCTCACCCTCTCTCACGTCTTTCGAAGTTTTTGTGTGGTTGAATCTTTTCCAGGTTCAAGGCTTTCTTCCTCACCATGGCAAGGTTTGTTTCCTCAATCAAGAATTTGTTTGCGGCAAAGACGGTAAATCATCATCTTATCACACAATTCCCGAAAGTCAAAGTCCGAGAAATCCATGGAAGCGAGTATTGTTGCAGATGCTGTCAGAGATGGAACCCCATCTGACACTGCATCTCCGTCTTCCCAGAATCCATCTTCTTCCCCGATTAAAGAGAGTCCTTTACCACTAGAGGTTGTTACAACACCCTCCTCCACTCCCACAGAGGTAATCGCAGAGACCATCACTCCTCCATCGCCAAAAATCTCTACACCCGACTCTGTTCAAGATGCCCCTGTATCTGTGCCTGAAGATGTCCCTGCATCTGGGACTGCATCTCCCACTACTCCAACTAAGGAACCAGGTTTGGAATTATCTATCCCTGCGCACTCTTCTCCTCCACGTTCCACTCCTAGTGCCATCATCCCAGTTCTCTTTCAAAATGAGGCCTTTGCCTCTTTTCTTCCCGGAGAGAAAGATAATGAAATTGATGTTGACAATCCTTCGGATTTTGAGGTCATTCGTACACTTCATGGCCCCTTGGGAAACCCTAATGTGCACCGTTCGAAAAAGCTTCATGGTTACTCTCCATAGGACTTCGAAGATTCTAACTCTACTCCTGAAATTTCTCCAAAGAAGCAAAAGACCACTGTTGAGAGTACTTCGCAGATAGGGGGAGATGAATTGCCTATTCCTTTTTTCCCTTTTAGTGATTCTGAAGACAATGTCAACCAGTTTGTTGTTCATCCCAGAGAACGAGTGCAACCCGAGTCCAAAGATAGTGATGATGATGTGATTTTGGCACAAATGGTTGAGAAGGTCAGAAAGGGCAAAGGTGTGGCGAAGGATGTGACCACATCTAAGCCCACACTCGTTGCAGATGAGTCAAGTTATGAGTTTGATGACTCAAGTGATGAGGATTTCGATGCCTCAAAAGAACCCGACCCTGAGATTGATCTTGACGCCATGGTAGAAGAAGTGGGTGATGAAATGATTGCTGAATAATGAAAGGAGGTTGCTGCTGCAGATGTCGAGGAAGATGTGATGTAATCCGATGACACATCTGACTCTGAGTTTGTTATTGAGAAATCTCACTTTGAGCAATTTTACACAGCTGATGCCGCTTCCAGGTTTCATTCTATACTTTCCCGTTCTTTTATTGATGAGAAAAATCGAGATTATGAGCACTTTGAGAAGTATAACTTGAATCAATTTTTTGAATAACGCAATTTGTTAACCACGATTGACACTGCCCTGCCTTATATTTATTCTGTGGTATGTGAGTTTTATGCTAATATGTCTACTCGTATTGCTGTTCGTCGTTGTCCTAAGTTTGGGAAAGTGTTTGTTCGCAATAAGATATACAAGTTCAGTTCCTCGATCATTAACCGGTTCTTTGACATGCCTTATTTTGAGGAAAGTGATGTGCCCTCCGATTACAATGAAATGGTTCATTTTCTCTCTGGTGGGCGTATGCAAGATTGGCCTGCCCATCCCAAAAAGCTTGTCTCCTCCCGTCTTACGTCCTTCTATGGGTTTTTGCACAAGATATGTTGTGCCAACTAGTCTTCTTCGAAAAATAACTCCATAGTAACAAGGACGCATGCTCGAGTTCTATATCAAATTGGGAAAGGCCTACCGTTCAACTTTGGGAAACTGGCATTCGAGGAGGTCACGTTCTTTGCCACCAGTGAATCGAAAATTTGGTCCCTACCATTCCCCAGTCTCATCTATAAAATCCTGGTATCACAAGGATTTGAGCCAAAGCAGGGTGATCACTTCACCAATCAGCTTGGGGTCTTTCATGTGTCCAGACCACTGCTCAGCCCTCAGAATCGTATTGTTGATATGCCTCTCGTCTATCCAGGAGATGCTCCGCCTGCTCCTACGACTCCGACCGTTGTTGCTTCTCCAGATGCTACTACCTTTGTCCCAGGGTATGTCCAGGATGTGGCCCTGGATGTGGTTTCGGATGTTGGCCACATTCTCGCTCCCATTCTCTCTCACATTTCATCTGTACATGTTTTTACTGCTTTCTTACAGGTCCAACTGGCTTTTGCTGAGCAACAGATTGCTCACTTCACTGCTCTCTGATCTCAGTTGCAACATATCCTTGGCTCTGTTTCTGGCCAAAAAGGGGAGAGAGCATGTCGCTGGCCCAAACACTACTACAGGGAGAGTTATGGAGACTGAGACACCCAGAATTGATGCTCACATTTCTGAACAGGCTGCAGCCCAAGCTAGTGTTGTTGCACCACTGACTCGACAGAATGAAGGCGATGAAGGTCTTCAGTTTGATTTTGAAGGACAAATGGACACGAATGTGTCTACTGATGAACTTTATAATATTTGATCTGGGATGTACTAAGACTACTCTTCTGCTAGGTTTACTTGTTTTGTTTGTTGATAACTTGATAAACTCTCATTTGTTAATTTTTGATGCAGTTATAAATGTGACCTGAAATGTGATCGCATCTGTTTCAGTATTTTTACTCAGCATGATATTCAGGGGGAGTTGTTACACTTAGGGGGAGTTTGCTTGATTTGTGCTTGATATGTGTTTTATCTAGAAAGGCAAAAAGGGGGAGATTGTTAGGGCGATTTTATTTGTGATAGCCTAAAATAATTTCCTAAAATATAAAAATTGATTTTTGATTTGTTTTGTCTTTCTAGACTTATGGTATGATTAGGACTTTTTAGAGTTGGAAAGAAATCATATTGATATGGTATTGATATATTAGGATTCTTGATAGTTATCTTGCTTCCTAACATAAGTGATTTACTTGTCATATATTTGTATATATCTTATTTCCTTGTGTATTAGGTCTCTTTAAGGGTTTTGGATGACTATATAAAGGGAAGAGGACATGCATAATGATTGCACAAGAAATATACCAGAGATACAAGAGTCTTGAGAGAGTTAAGAGTCATACAAGCACAAGGAGTCTCGCTACCTTGGATGCGATCTCGAATGTGACTACATCTGAGATAACATTCAGCCCTGCAATTGTGTTTGTTAGGTTTTTCATCCATTGTTTTTGTATTGTGATTAACGAAGTCCACACATGTCTATTGTTGGATGAGTTGAATTACTTAGATCAGATATACTACTAGATAGAAGTTTTTCGTTGAGTTTCTACTAGTTGGATTTGAGTATTTTTGTATACGGAATCAAACAGTTTTTACTAGTGGAAAGTTTTGCCATATCGGCACGTCTACAAGCTTGTTGGCTTGTAGAAATTTTTTATTTCTAGTGTCTCTTTATTGTTTTCAAAATTCCGCTGCATGTGATTGTGAATGTGACCACATCTACAATCACATCCTTACTCTGCAAAACTTTTGGTAAATATCCGTTGTATAATTCATTCACCTATGATCGTGTCGAATGATGTTTTTAAAAAAACGTTATGCTTAGACTAGGTATTGATTTTTCTTTTATCTCACTTGTTATGAAATGTATTATCTCAGTCTCTTTTTCGCTTCTTATAAATGGTCAGCCAGAAGATATGTTCTCACCTTCTCGTGGGCTTCGACAAGGTGACCCATTATCACGATATTTGTTCCTTTTTGTGCAGAGGCTTTCTGATCGTTGATTAGAAGGGTGAAAATCTCGGATGGCTTACACGGCATTAAAGTGAATCATCAAGCCCCGTAAATTTCTCACCTTTTTTTCGCCGATGATAGTATTATTTTTGGCAGGGCAAACGAGAGGGAAATCTCTACTACAAGGGATATTATTGCTACTTATGAAAAAGCTTCGGGCCAAAAAATCAGTTTAGAAAACTCGAAAATCTCTTTTAACAAAGGGCTTCCTCACGACAAAAGAACTCAATTAGCTGACCAGTAGGGGGTATCATTGTTGGATAAGCATGCTCTTTATTTGGGGATTCCAACTGTAGTTGGGCGATCGAAGAACGAGATTTTTGCGAGCATAGTAGACAGGGTCCAGAAAAAAGCTGGAAAATTGGAAAAACATAACGTTATCTACGACCAAGAAGTTAGTTCTAATCAAATCATTGGCACAAGATATTCCGTCTTATTGTGTGAGTTGCTTTGAATTGCCATCTAATATATGTTCCACAATAAATTCGCTCATAAGTAATTTTTGGTGGGGACAGAATAAGGAGGAGAGATGTATCCATTGGAAGGCGTGAAGTTCGTTGTGTCGACCTAAGAGTGAGGGAGGACTGGACCTGAGGGATACTCATTGTTTTAACTTGGCGATGGTAGCGAAATAGGGTTGGCGACTAATATACAATGAGAGCTCTCTTCTATCCAAAGTCTTAAAAGCTAGATATTACACGCAAAGTACTTTTTTCTTCTACAATTAGCCATAATCCATCCTTTACATAGAGAAGCATTGTAGTAGGGAAAAAGTCCTTTGTCAGGTATCCGGTGGAATATTGGAGATGGGTTAAAAGTGAGGGTATGGTTGGATCCATGGATTTTGGATAGTCCTAATTTTAAGCCAAGAACCCATGTGCATGTTGAACATTCCAATTATCTGGTGCAGGACCTCGTGCTCAAAAATGGTGGTGGTTGGAACAATGTACTTATCCAAGAAATATTTGGTCATGAGGATTCTACGGCTATTATATCAATACCTCTTGCATTGAATCAGACGGAGGATAGATTTGTGTGGAATCTAACAAAGGATGGGATTTACACTGTCAAGTCGGGTTACAAGTTGGCTAGAATGGTTATGGAGGGTAATGAAAGCATTCCATCATCTTCGGGACTAAATAAAGATTTATGGAAATGGATTTGGAGCCTCAAAATTCCTCCTAAGGTTCAGATTTTTATTTAAAAATGTACTTAGGGGATTCTTCCAACCAAAGGGTAGCTGAGAGCGAAAGGGGTGGAGATCGATCCCATTTGCATTAGATGCAGCGATGGAGTTGTACGATAGAGCATATTCTGAGAGATTGTGCGTGGGTATCGGATTTTGGGGCCACCTCCCCTCTTCGAATATTTGCCAAACATAGCGACGCCCAACGGAGGATCGGGGACTGGCTCCAAATGGTTAGGACGACAGGAAGCGCAGACGGTCAACCACTGTTCGCAATGCTTCTATGGACACTATGGTACTCTCGTAATAACTCGTATTCCAAAACAAAGACGTCGATCCCCTACGCCGAGAGAGAGACATGAGAATGGGGTGGGGGGAGAGACAACACGTGAGATTGGGGGAGATAGAGAGAAAGAGATTTGATTCCATATTTGTAACTACCTTGTTATTTTATTTTATCCTACTACCCTTATGTTGATTAAATTAATATTTTAATATATTTTTTATCCCTTAAATCATACCCATTGATTAATAGTAGAGGATGGTTGAGATTAGTCCATTGTATCTCACCTAAAGACAGGTTGATTGATTAATATATATTATATATATATGATTTGGTTCAAATGAGACCACCCTCACTAGGTGAGACAGTGTGGACTCATCTTACCCATTGATCTTAAAAAATGAAGGGATATGATTAATTCATTTTTTTAATTTTCTAATTTCGCGGTTTGGGGTAAGGTTGTAATTTTGTAATTCAAATTAATGGTCCAGCGGGTTTTAAGTAAGTTTGACTTTTTAAAACCGTTTTATGGGTGAGATTGAAACTAGGATTTTGTGGCGGAATTTAAGGAACCTGTTTTCTTTCCAAATATTTTTATTTTACAATATAGTTAGGGTTCTTCTATTGCATAATTAGACATCAAATAATGCATATTTAGTTGTTTTGTTGGCACTGATTTACGAAAATTATACATAATTGAATATAACGTACTGCATATTTAGTTATTCTACAATGCATAAATAGGTTCAATATAATGCATATTTAGTTATGAAAATGGGATGTTGCTTTTGAAAATTATCAAAATGGGATGTTGCTTTTGAATATTATAAAAATGGGATGTTACATAATGTACTGCATATTTAGTTATTCCACACTGCATATATAGATTCTAGATAATGCATAGTTAGTTGATTTTGTTGCATAGTTTATGACGTCTTGCATAGTTGGGTATATTGTACTACATATTAGTTTTTTTACGCTGCATAGATAGTTTTCAGATAATGCATATTTAGTTGATTTTTATTGCATATTTTCAAATATGTAATATCCTACAGATATATGCATCGTTTCATAAGTATCTATGCAACGTTTCATAAGTATTTATACATCATTTCATAAGTATCTATGCATCGTCTTATTCGTGAAAATTACCATTTTTTAAGAGTTGATATTAATGGCTTAGTTTCGAGTTCTCCATCGATTTCTACACCATTGATGTTGTTGGGTAGAGTTTTTTCTATGACTGATGATTCATCATGCATCATGATTCGAACATAAGCGCATCTTCTTCACTGTTTTATTTTTCACAGTTCGAATTCTTCAAATTTGTGTTTATGGTGGAATTGAGAGAGAGTTTTTTTCACAGTTCGAGTTCTTCCAATTTGCGTTAATGGTGGAATTGAGAGAGAGAGAGAGAGAGAGAGAGAGAGAGAGAGAGAGAGAGAGAGGAAAAGAGACACGTGACTCGTGAGATGAGAGATGCATGAGAGAGAAAGAGATTTGATTCCATTTTTGTAACTACCTTGTTATGTTATTTTACCCTATTACCCTTATGTTGATTAAATTAATGTTTTAATATAATTTTTATCCATTAAATCACACCCATTGATTAATAGTGGGGGATGATTGAGATTAGTCCATTGTGTCTCTGATGAGTGTAAAATATACGTGCATTTGAGGGCTTAAAATGATATATATTTGATGCATTTGCACGCATATTCAGTGTGTTTTACTTGGTTTTCCTTGTTGGGCGTGATATTGCGTACTCTTGTGAATTTTGCAGAAAATGGAGCTAAATTAGACAAAAGAGGATAGCATGTTTCGAATGATATGTAAAAAGACAAGGTACAAGCAAAAATATGAAGGAAAGAAGAATGGACGGTCAAAGAAAAGGGAATTTCCTTCAAAAACGTCAAAAACGCTACGGTTTCCAAAGACTAGCAGGGTTTAGTATTTTGGCCATAATCCTCTAAAAAATCGCTATTGAGGTGATTCAAGTGGCTACGGAAAGCTAAGAGATAGGGCTACAGCTCTTATGAAGACCCCATAAGCAAATTCGGAAGTTTGGGTGACGCACGACCCGTGTGTCATTTCGTGAGTCAGCGATCCCTACGGCTTTGACGCCTGACGACACAGTCGTGCGTGAAGCGCCTGACCCGTGCGTGCGTGGGAAAGTCAGGTTTTGACGATTTTTAACTTAGGTTTTGACCCAATGGGAGTATAAATAGAGACGAGGCGGCCCCAAACAAAGATACACTGACTTTTGCCCTATAACACAGAGAAAAGAGCAACTTTCTCTCGAAGGATCGGAGAGATTGATCGAGGGCGCAGCCACATGCTTGAGGATTGAAGATAGATCGAGAGATCATCAACATCCCTCAGTTTACTCATTCCATCGTATCATTTACTTTTGTTTAGTTAGATATAAACTTGAATAATTTGTCTATGGATTATTTCTTTTCTATGTCTGGCTAAATATCTTGTGATTCCTGAGTTTGTGATTACGTTAATGTATACTTTTATTGGATGATTAATTGCAATTGAAGTTATTGTTTTTCAACCATATCCGAGTACTTTGTTTTAATTCTTGTTTTATCAAAACACATTGGTTTAACTTGCTTTGATGTATTGATTCATAATTCGAAAGATGAGTTTCAATACTAGATCTGTGACTACTTGACATGAATATTTGAAAGATTGAGAAGTCTGTGAATATTTTTGAGGTTATTTAATCTTTTGTGCTTTTGGGAGTTGGATATTTCATCTTGAGTAGAGATGCTATAATATATATTCCAATCAACGTTTTTACATATATCTCGAGAGATGAGGGTAAAATACTTTTGTGATTGTCTTATAGGGAAGAACAATAATAACTTTGGTTGCGATTAATCTGATAATAAAAGGGGATATTAACTGAACTCATAGCCTTGAAATCCATTCATCTTCTTGATCTTTCAATCACTCTTTACTTTGTCTTTTTAGGATAAATTCTTGCCCTGCATTAATAAAACCAATCCATCAAATTGCGATCGTTTGGATAAAAATAAGGCTATTACAATCTCAGTACTTAGTACAATAATTTATTAGTCCCTGTGAATTCGACTTTGCTAACCCTATTCTGTAAACTGTACCGTACACTTGCACTGAAGCTAAAAATAGGACGAACAGTCTCGCTTAAAGACATGGTCTCACTCATCCTCCCTATATATATATATTTCTTTTTGTATTAATTTATCATATTAATAATATTTCGTGTAATTATTTCAACTTTGTGTTGTAACCCTTTTTTGTTGACGGATTTTTTAATTAAAATTGTAAAATTGATTTTTAAGCTAAATTTTATTAGTTTAATATTTTTTATTATTCTAATAAATTATGAAAATTATATATATGTATATAAGTAAATTTCCATTTGTATTAATTTTTCACTTAATAGCTTTTTTTTATTTGAACTTTATGTTGTGACCCATTTTTGTTGTGATTTTTAATTAAAATTACGTAATTGATCTTTTAATTAGATTTTATTAGTCTAATATTTTTTATTATTCTAATATAATCATGAAAAATAAATCAGTTATATATATATATATATATATTACTTTATTAATTTAGTAAAAATTACATATAAAAATAACAATAAATATATATTAAAAAAATTGACAATGAGACCCATTTTGAACCATGAACTTGAATTTACCGTTGTGGATGATAGAAGATGTTGTGGTTCAAGTTCAAATTTTATTGATGTGACATCATGGGGCCAAAAAACCTTGAACTTACAACCAGTATTGTGGATGTTCTAAATTCCCACTTTTTGATATATTTCCGTGTGCATCACATCACTTTGTAGATTAATTAAAGGGATAATTACAAAAAGTACCCCTGAGGTTTGATCTAATTACAAAAAAACCCAGCTAACTTTAAAACTTACAAAAAGTACTCCTGAGGTTTGAAATATATTTCGAAATCCCCCTTCATATTTGTGAATTTAAATCATTGCAGATTACCCCCTAATTTTAACACTAAATCAAACCTCAGCGGTGCTTTTTGTAAGTTTTAAAGATAGCTGGGTTTTTTTGTAATTAGGTCAAACCTCAGGGGTATTTTTTGTAATTATCCCTTAATTAAATTGTTCTTTTTGTGTGCATAAATATTAGATAAGATAATACATGTAACACACTGACACCTCACACTTGACTTGGTTGCCTTCGAAATTTTATTTTGGGTAATTCTACTATTATGTTTTAGTATTTTATGTCATAAATAGATATAACATACTTTTCTAATTGGGCTAAATGAAGTACAATTAGTTCTATCATTTTTTATACAGGTTATTTTATTTCGATTTTACACTTGCCTAATACTTTGCCCATCTAAACAAGTTAGCAGTTTCAGGTGACCCAGGATAGATTTTTTGTTTCTTTAATCAATTAGATCTCGAATTTCTGTTGCGTAGGTGCTTGGGATTTTCAGTACTAATAAATCGTCATTCTCTTTTCAAAAATAAATAAATAAATAAATAAATCGTCATTATTTTTTTTTTTTTTGATAACTCGCCTTCCAGAACTGCACGCCGACTATGTACGAGGACAACGACTCGGCTCCTCATTCTTTGCCGCCAAGGTAAACGCTGGATGTGCACGCAGCTGGCAAGCGATGTTACGGCGACGGTGGCGACGTACAATAACAGATCCTCCCGAGGTAAAGAGAACAATTATGTTCGACCCCTCAATCTACTAATAACGATCTCTCCCCGAATCGAACCCACACGGATGCTCCGGGGAGCAATTTGATGGAGCAAGGATATGAACCCCTGACCTCCACCCCACAAATAATTTGATGGAGCAGAGATTTGAACCCCTGACCTCCATCCCACAATTGCTTATGGTGGCCAGATGGGCAAAGCCACCTGTGGTTATAAATCGTCATTCTTGTTATATTCTGTGCACAAGAAGAATATGGGCCGGCCGTCATAATATATTAAGACATGATTGTGCTCGTATAAGAGATGCGTTTGATATTTTTATTAAAATAACAAATGTAACTTTAATTTATCGTAAATATTATTTTGGAACAAAACAAATTTAAGCATTAGTATCAATTGAAAAATGATACATTAAGATTAATTTGAGAAAATCATTTTCTTTCCGGCCTTGAAAATGTCAAAACGTTATTATTTTTTAAAAATATTTATGTGTCAAAACATCACTTATTTTGAATAGGAAGAGTATAAATATTGCACCGAAATTCCCAAGGGAACGCTCTATCTTTTATTTTGGGCAAAAACTTGCTCCAACACTGCGCCATTTTGAAGATGTGAACAATTATGCGCCAAAAATAGCGCAACATTGTAGTTGCGCTAATTTTTTTTCTTTATTTTGTTTTAAATTAATGATTTCAGTTATGAAAATATACACTAAAATGAAATTTATAGAATATACTAAAGCTCCTTTTACTGCAAACTAATGGAGATGGAGTACAAATTTTTGCACCAAAATATTGCATAATATGCAAAAATATAGTCAAAACTGCACGAGATTGTCTAAACACAAATTTCTAAATCACAACTTTTATGACGCATTACAAAGCAGATTTTGTGTGTAAACGAACATTATTCACAATTATTATCAACCATCACCAAACCTAATTTCCTAGTGCTAAAACACATTAACTTATAGGGATAATTACAAATATCCCCTGTTGTTTGGGCTAACTAGAAAAAAACCCAAAAATATTTCAAAATTACAAAAAACCCCTCAAGTTTTATTCTGTCTTAAATTCAAGGAGATAAGTTTTTGGAAATATTTTTTTCTTACGGGCGGAGAAAATGTTAGACAGAATAAAAAATGAAGGGAGTTTTTGTGACATTTTTTTTTTATATTTAGCCCGAATCTCAGGGGATTTTCTCTAATTATCCCTAATTTATAACCACAATTTGGAAATACTTGCTAATTAAACGGTGACAGCTTCCATGAACTCATCGTCATCTTGCATCGCCTGCATTGTCTCTGGCGCTAACCAAACTTCAACATCCAAGTTGCCATATTCAGCCGCAGGTGAAACCATCATGTTCCCATCAAATTGTTGACCTTTTCCACTTCTCAAACCAATTGGTTTCCCCCATCCAAAATCATTGCCATACACATTATGCCGAGGCGAACTTGTGATGAAAACAGCATTACCGACGCCGTTTCTAAATTGTGTCGGATTTTTCGCCAAATCTTCCAAGTATTTGATTGGTGCTTCACTAGTTTGTTGAGCAACCAACTCGTTGATCTTCACTCCAGCATAGCCTAATCCATTCTGCAATAGCTCTGCCTCACTTGTCACTGTTTTGCCAAAATAAACCGCATTCCCAAAATACCCCTCCGGCAAAGGGATTCTCGCTCTTGCATCAACTGATAGAATGATGAAAACTTCTTGGCTGCTTAACTTATTACGAATATTTTGTCGACAACGTACGACGCTTCGCCATAAATGAGCTGAGAGTGATTGTAATGATGATATTTTGTCACTGCCAGCTTCGGAATTCGCCTTGGCTTTGAGTTTAGCCACGCTTTCTTTGCTAAAGTGGAAAACCCTTCCGAGTAACGGAAGTGAATCTATTGGAGGAAAAGATATCACGCGATTATTGTTGGGGAAATCGCGTTCAAAAACAGGGGACTTTGAAATTTTATCAAAACCGCGAGATATCTCTGACCAGGAATTGAAGAAATGCCAGAAAGAAGCCCCGTCCATAACGGCATGATTTGCCGTGCAGCCTATAAATAAGCCATCCACAAGCTCGGTGACTTGGACCCCGAGCAAAAACTTCGAAATTTCGGGTTGGAAAAAAGAAGGGACAATTTCAGGTATATACTTCGCGTCCAAGATGTCCGAAACGGACACGTCACTAGCGACAGCGTGTGTAAATTCGACACCCGCGTTGTTGCAGTCGACCAAGCAACATGTTGTGTCACAATCCTTATTTTCAATAGTGGATAAGCGACCGGCGAGTGGAGGAAAGAAGTCGAGTGTACGGGAGAGTGAGTTTTTGAGGTGATCGATTATGTTTTTTTCGAGTTCTTGGGATTCGGTAGGCTTGTAAAATAGAATCCCTCTATGAATATGGGAACGTTGAAGGAATAGCAAATCCCATGGAGTTAGTTCAAGCCTGGACATGGGAATTGGATGTCCATGATTTGCCATTCTGACAATAGATGAAGAAATCACATCAATTTTTGCCATCTATTTTGTTTTTTTGAAAATGAAAGAGTGTAGAATAAAAGTTCAAGAGATGTCGCAGTTTTATTCTAGTTTGAGATAAAATCAAGATTTGTTTAAACCAATTTTCTCCTATAAACTATAGCAACATCAACAACTTGTGGTCTATTTGATTCAATCTTTATTCTTCTTGAGATCCGTGAGAATCATTTAGAATATTTTACTAAACACGAACACTAAAATTCTTATGGATAATTACGAAAACTATCCTTTATGTCTAGCATAAAGTCCAGCCAACTTTGAAAATCACTTTAAATGTAATCTATCTATCTATATCTATATCTATATCTATATCTATATCTATATCTATCTATAGATATACTATCTTAAAAGTGTGAATGTTTCTTAGAATTTTTGATTTGACAAAAATATCCATTTGACATGGTAAAATTTAGGGGCAACTAAGTAATTGGATATTTATTTGGCTTCTATTTAATTTGTTCAATTACAAGAGTGACTTTTTATATTTTACATATCAAAAGTATTACTCTTTCATCTGTAACTCTTAAAATATTCTGAATATTAAAATAATATTAGTTTCATATTAAACTACATTTCGAGAGCTTTCTAACCATATGTCATAAGCATATATAAGGATTTCACATGAGAAATTTCAACCTTATAAAGTTCAGCACTATGTAGAATTAAGAATTTATGTTTTCTTATAGTTTTGTTATTTATTTAAACTTTTCTAAAATGTTCATTTATACCCCTTTTTTTCTTTCAAAAAACCAAAAATATATTTTTTTAATTATAACACTAAGAATATTTTAAATTTTTTATAAATTATTTTCAAATTAAATTTGGTTTTAATAAATCGCCAACCATATGTTCTAAATATATATAGTTATATAGAAGAGAATTTTAATAGTTTAAAGTTTAGTATGATGAAAAATTGTATATTTCTTATATTCTTTTGATTTTTTCAATAAATAAATATGTCTATTATAATTTATAAGAAACATATCAAAATACAATATATATTATAAGAAAGAATAAAATAAAAAATATTTTAGTGGTTTTGATATTAAATAAAACGTAGAGAAAAAAACATAATTCCTTCATGGTCGGAAAACACCCTCAATTAGTATTTAGTAATATGTATTTTTGAAAATTAATTTTATTTATGGTTGTTAAATAAAAAATATTGAAAACAAGAGAGTTTCTTATTTTATTTTTATTTAAATCCCCAGGATATTTTATTTTAATTAGCCATATTAGTAAAATAAAAATTATAAAAATAAAATAAATGAGATTAACATGAAAAAAAAAGAGAATAAGAACCAAAACAAGTTTATCGCAACAAAAACATTTACCATTTAAATTCTAACTATATGTGTCAATATGACTTTTATTTAGTTTTTTTTATCTTACATTATAAGTTTTAGTTTCTAATTTATTAGTTTTTTGAATATGTTATGATTTCAATCTTTTAATTGTATTATTTCCTATAAAATAAAAGAGCAAGCGCAAAAAAATATTAAAAATTGTGTATAAATATATTTATGTAAAAAATCATAAGGAGAATTTAATAAAAAGAATCCATATGTATTAAATTGACATTTATGATAAAACCTGAATGTCATTTGAAAATTATTCCCTTAAAAAGTTATAAGTTTAAAAAACCAGTATGATATAGATTTATAATAAAAATATGTACCAAAATAATTAAATTTTAATGAAATGATGTGAAAGAGTAAAACGTAAGCTAAAATCGGATTAAGTCTAAAAGATCATATATGATACGCAAACGAAGAAAAAATAAACTCATTTAACATATACAAAGTTAATATTTGTTGAGAAATTAATATATTACTTAAATTGTATGTTAATTCAATTACTAATATAACATTCATAACAAACTAAGTAAATTAAATAATTACAACAAATTAAAGTGAAAACAAAGAATAAAATATATTTTAAAAAAAATAGTTATATTTGACATTAATGAGTTGAGACTGGCCAAAATAATTTTAAGGGTGAATTTCATGTATATAGATAGTTCAGCATTAAACCAAATGAAACATATTATAAAAAGTTGAAAGAATAAAAATAAATAGTTAAAAAAATGTGTGTGCCATAGCTGGAAATTCTAAAAAAAAATTAAATGACTTTCATAATATGTATAATTTGATATTTTGGGTAAAATACCAGTTCATTATAAAAGTACACCTTTACGACTTATAAAGATTCAAGAACAAAAATAATTATTATAAAATTTGGTACAAATTATTTTTATTTTTACAATATAAAATAATATGAAAAAACTAAAACTAGAATCGGAAATAGAAAGTCATTGTATGTATGTGAAATTGTATTAAAATAAATATATGAAATAAACCTGTTTAATATGAAATAATTTGATATCTATGTCAAAGTTTAATATTTCTTAAATTACATGTTAATTCAGGTGCCAATATAATATTCAAAATATTATGTATGTATCAAATTTGTTGTGTTAAACCATACAAAAATAAATTAGAGTTCATTGATAACTGTTATTGTAGGCGAACTCGGCTAATGGTAAGTGCGAATCCCAACTTCCTTGAAAATCCAATGTGCAAGCTCGCAGCATATCTTCAATGGTTTGAATTGTTCGCTCAGACTGTCCATCGGTTTGTGGATGTGCTGCTGTGCTGAAACTTAGCGAGGTACCCAATTCCTCAATATCAAAACTTAGGTGGCCAAGAGGCGCTTACATTCGATTCAAATTCCCATCAGCCAATTTCCAATAATCATTCTGCAAAAATATCTCTTAATAACCTTAGTGGTACTCAAAATTTCTTATCATTACCTTGTAATAAACACTATTCATAGTACCCTATTCATGCGATCCGTAACATTTGCACCACTATTCGATTATCACTTAACCATCCAGTTCTATTCCACATACCGTTCTAATGTACTATTCCCACAATTATTAGTTCAAAACATACCTCTTATAATTCAAATCCCGAATATATCCTTGCTTGTCACATCTAGTCAATACTTCATTTACCCAAGAAAGTGATACTCATTATAATAGAGTCTACTTAACTAAATAGTAGACACCTATTCATATCGTGGTATATTTCCTCGAACAATCGGTAGTAGATTTCATCACTAAAAGTGCAAGATCAACCCATAATCTCCACCCATCAACATATAATAGTCGAGACCTCAGTAATCATTTAATAAGTTATTTCCAAAGTTGTAATCATATGAGTCGCTCCTTCAAAAATCTTGATAGCAATCTCAATTTCCCATAATCATAAGGTCCTTGATTATTCCAGATAAATGTGCACATCTCGTATACTTTATATAGAATACTATTATATGTCTCCTCCGAAATTAATCAATACTTAATACTAAATAACTAAGTCAAAATCAATCAAATTCATATATCATGTGAGTGTCTAGATCACCATAATATTCCGAATACTCACAGATAATCATTATCCCAAATTTAATTCACAAATGAGATATCATAACTTAAAAAAAATATAGTGACAATATTCAGTTGAGACCCTGTAATCGTCATATCTTTGACGTATCTTATCCACGATACCAAACAACAAGTCAAATTTGCTTATTTAAGCTCGTAGAAGTATTTAGAAAGAATAACACAATGGCACATCATCGGTAAATCATACTTAGTAATTCCCACACAATCATTCTCTAAAGTAATATCATTAGGCATCTAACTTCTATAATATATCATATGACCCAATTATATACTGTCAAGTGATAACCTTATATCCTCCATGTCTCATCATAATGGGGCATTATAGCCTTCAAATCAAGAAATTTCTAAATCACCTACATCCAAAATGAGGCATATCCATTAATGTAAAATTTGAATACACCCATGAAGTACAACACTAGTAATACCGAGTCAAAGATACTTCTGAACCAAAATACAACTGAATCTAATACAACAGAAAGCAAGGTACATCACTGGAATAAGCGTCTACAATAACGAAAGTACAACTGACAATCAAGCTAACTAATCAGTGAGATTGCCATCATCGTCACTCGCAGCTATGTCCATAATTGGGGCTGGGTCGGGCTGAGGTGGCACCTCGACCTCGGGCCAATCCATGAAGCCTAACCACTGCTCGAATCCCTGAGCCTCATCAAGTGGAGCAGCCTCAAGTGCCTCAGGCTCTCCGATGTCGACTGGATCCTCCTCAGGATCCTCCTCGGGATCCTCCTCAGGATCCTCCTCGGCGTCAGTACGGGCTCCACCTTGGGCGGTGGCAATGGCTGAGCATTAGCTGCCAAAACAGCCTCCAGTGTGGCGTCTCTCTGAGCTAGGGCCTGTGTAAGGTCCTCTATGACTGTCATCTGCTTGATGAGGGTCTCCTCCAAGCGCTCGACGGCATCGCGGGCTAGGCGGGCGTCAATCTCCCATTTCTGGCGGCCGTCACTTGCCCTTTTCATCTTCTCTCGCATGTTATCCAGGCGCTCTGGATACTCAGATTTGGTCCTCCCGCTCTTATGGTGTTATCGCGGTCTTGATGAGTGGTCGGCTCGTTCTTCTCATCTTGGCTCATCGCCAAGCGCCGAGTCAGTCCCTATTACGTTGGCGCTCAGGGGCTAGCTCGTGGTCGCGCGGTCACTCTCCGGTGCCGGTGAATCATCAGTGCCTGGTAATATTCTCGCTTAGCACGGGCATGGAAAACATCCCACCATGAAGGCGGCGTCGGCTCCATCCCGATCAAACAAAACTAAGGCGGATCACCAAAGGTAGAGGAAAGATAAGGAGAGAATAAGGAAAGAATGAATAAGGAAATCAGTCAAGAATCAACTAAGTCAAGACAAGTATGACTATGAAATCTCAAATATGCGTTCTAACTTAGTTCAAATATCAATAAGACGGTTCTATGCCAATTTGAAATCGATTTCACATTTAATTAGTCAAGTCGCGGTAATACCCAAAACACGGACCGAGGTCCTATCCTCGGGTCACCGGTGTAAGTTTCCATCGTACTAGCCGAGCTCTGATACCACTCTAACTGTCACGCCCCAAACGGGACGCGACGAACGATCCACAACTTAAATACCATAACTAAACAGTCCAGGCGAATATTGACGAGAACCCAATGAGACAGAGTCTAATTAGCAGCGGAAATAAATAACAAGTACAAGTTACAACTTAAGTTCCAACGAAATTCAAATACATCAACATAATAACCTGAATAAGTTTACAGGCCAAAACTAAAACAAAAGGTAAAGTACAATATCCAAATCTTAAACGTCAAGGGTCCTACGCCCTTAAATTACAGTCAATGAGAGAAAAGAGTAGCAGGATAAACGGGAGTCCGACATCAGTAGAAGTACATGAAATAAGAACAATCATCAGTAAAAAGGTGCAAGATCGACAGGCAGGGCGAGGGTCATCAATCTGTGGCCGGTTCGAGATCTTCAACATAGTCTCCATCTAAAGGTTAGAAAACAGGAGGGGATGAGACAGAAATCTCAGTGGATGGGATGATCGTGTGCAAGTGTGGCGCAATATATAGCTATTGTGAGAAAACAATTATATGAAAATGCGTGGGTATGATGCATGAATTCACACACAGTTCGCAAGCGTCGTGATAAAATATTAAATAATATACTTATACAGTTCAGGAAAACCGTTCATGGACACACATGCACTATGTGATTCAGTCAAGACATGTAGGATTGCGTACGGAAGTGTAACACCAATCCCATGCAAGGCAAATAATGGTTGCGTACGGATTTGTAGCGCCAACCAATGCAAAACAGGTAGCGGTTGCGTACGGAAATGTAACGCCAACCAAAACAGTCCGATAACTCCGGAATCGTGTGGATCAGACAAGCGATTCCTTCGTTCTTCCTTGTAACTCCCGGTCAAGTATGGTCCAAGACCGCACCTTATCGCTCGTAGGCAAAGACAAAATCCACAGTGGAGCTTGCAAGGCTCGGATCTGTCATAATCATGATTATACCTCAATATACGACCCGCTTCCCTTGGACAAAATCCGTCCCCTCGATTGCGGGATTAGGACAATGGGGCTAAGAGTGGAAGAGTGGAATAGCAGCCGAGTTGCACGGTTCCATCCCCGATGTATCCATTCCGACTGTGAGCTCGACACACCAAGTTGACTCAAGCAAGAAAGTAGTTACAAGTAGCGAGTTAACGGTGCAATGAGTATTATTGATTCAGGAAGCGATTTTAGAAAAAATTTGAAAAGCGAGTGGCAATTATGGCGTTGGTGGAGTATTTGGATGAAGATGATTATCGGAAGGATAAGCAACCTTCGATATCTTGAAAGATTAGGTGGAACATAAGTCCCGTCATAGATTCAAAATCGCAAGGCGAGGAAGTCGCTCCACGATCGGGTATTAATCGGTCAAATTGATCCGATAAGTTAAGGGTTTTTTGAAAAAGTAAAATATTTTAATTAAATCTCAATTTCAGAGGGTCCAGGGCTATTTTAGTAAAAGAGGAAATAATTTGAGTTAGGTCCTTTATAAAAGAGAAATTGTAATTTAGCCCCGTTTCGTAAAAACCAACACTTTGGGGGTTAAAAATTGAATAAATAAATATCCCGACCTTAAAAAATTAAGAGGTCAGTTCCTAAATTCTCCAAATTGTCCAGAGATTCAGGTTTTTAAAGTTTTGAGGTCGAGTTTTTATAAAATTCTCATATTGGCCCCAAATTTGCAAAAATTGCCAATTCGGACCTTAAGTTTTAAAAATTCGGGACTCACAAACCGGAAGGGATATTAATGTGATTCCAGTTGGAAACTGTGACTAAGGTTAGTAGGATATTGGGACAAAAGCATTTTTTAAAATAAATATGTGTAGGTCCTTTAAATTTTGAAAATATCATTTTTGTCCCATTTTGAAATAATTGCCTTTAAGGCTTTTAGGGGTCCAATTGTTATTAAATTTGAACCTTAGGTCCAAAATATAATTAAGTTATAGTTAAGTTAGTATTTCCAGGTGCATGGGCTGCATAAGTCCTGGAAATTTCATTTGGGTCCTCAAGTTTAGTATTTTACACATTAGTCCCTCAATTTTAGTAAAATTACTTTCCAAGCCCTACCCACTTGGATTTTTGGAATACCTTTAAAATATGTAGTTCCCAGTACCTTAAGAGTAAAAATTTCAAATTTTAAAGTTTAGGTCTGGTACAGTTTTAAAAATTGCAAAGTAGCCCTTAAACTTTCAAAATTTCACAATCTAGTCCTTGGGCTTTTAAAGGTTGATTTTATTTATCTTAAAACTCTTAAAACTTTATTAAAATGTCCAAAAGTCATTTTCGAACCTGAGTACAGTCCCAAAATTCGAAATTTATAGAGTTGTCCTTTAACTTTTATTTTCTTGCAATTTAGTCCACCAACTTTCCATTTTTGCATTTTTAAGTCCAAAATTGAAATTTAATCAATTATGCTCGACTTGTCCAGGTTATAAGTCATCCAAAACATAGATTTTAAATATCATATACATGCATGTCCAATACATACAAGAATACATTAAATAGAACATTAAAGTGTACATGCATGCCCCTAAAATTCAATAAATAGCAATTTTGAGCAACTCTTGAGAATTTTCATGATTTGATACATAAAATTGGCATGCAATACATAGATTATATATCTCAAGGGCTCATGATCAAAATTCTACATGCATTTTAATAAAAACACCTAGAAGTTGGAAGGTATTTTTCCACGCACCTTAAATTGGAAAATTGTGATATAAAAGGATAAATTTCACAACTTTGGAGGAGGTCACTTAGGTCAGCCCCTAAGTCAAGAAATATCAAAAATTTGGAGTTAGAAAAATGAGAGAAAAATTAAAGAGAAAAAGAAGGAGATAAGAAAATTGGAAAGACTACACTTTACCTTCAAATTTGGAAATTTTGGTTTAACTCCAAAATCACCTAAGGTCAGCCCCTATTTCTCAAAAAATGAAAAAGGGGTGTTAGAATTTGAAAAAAATAGAAGGAAGAGGAAAGAAGGGTTCTAGTGTACAATTCTTACCTTGTAGTCCAAATTTCTCTACTAGTTCTTCTTCAAGTTTCACCACCATGCATGCATGTCTCCAAGTGGTCTTCTAAGTACCTCAAAATCCAAAATATAACCTTAAGTTAAAAGAAGAAGGTGATGAGTATTAAGAATTTAAGTTGAATTGAGGAGTGAAATTTCTTACCTTAAGAAAGGGGGTGTTCGAATTTTTTTGAGGTTAAGTGGTAAGATTGTTTGTTATGGTTTAGATGTTTGAAGAAAGAAAGTATGTTTGATGTTAGGAAGAAGATGTTCTTGGAGTTATGAAGATGGGTTTGAAGATGTGAAGGACTTGTGTTTGAATATTTGAAGATATGAAGAAGTGGTACTTGAAGATATGAAGAACTTATGTTGAAGATTTGAAGATGTGAAGAGTTGGTGTTTGAAGGTTTGAAGATATGAATGAATTTTGTTTGAAGATTTGAAGATGTGAATGAGGTTAGAGAGAAGTTAGAGAGAAGGAGGAGAATTAGCTTGAGAGATGAAGGTGTTGGGTGAAAAATGAAATTTTTATTAAATTTTGGCCTAATGGCCGTCACTTTGGGGAAAGAGAGGGGAGAATTTTTTTGATTAATTTGTGTCTTGTAATTTGTCTCTTGCATGGAGACAATTTGGTAGTCAAAGGTATGGGTCAAATTGGAATGTTGAGAGGAATAAGAAGAATGTTGGGAAGAATAGAACATGTTGGGGAATTTAATGATATAAAATTGAGGTATAAGATAATGTGTATAATGTTTGAATTAATGATATAATTATACACAAGATGACTAATATATGGTGTAGGTGTACAAGAGTTGGATGATATTTCTACTCCAAAAATACCACCATGGCCGTCCACTATGAGGGCAATATGGTAATTCTATTCTTTTTGTCCCAAATTTGATGATAATAGATGAAATATATCAATCTCCAAAATAATTAGTGATTTCCTTGATCACTTGTAAGTCTCATGATCACTTAATCTAAATCAAATTCTTAATTCTATAAGGTAAAAGTCTATAAAATAAATAGTCTCTTAAAATTCTAAGGTGACTAATAAATACAAAAATAGTAATAATGATCAATCAAGTGATCATAAATGAGGAATAGAATTAATAAAGATCATGATCACAAGTAATTAAATAAAATGAAATAAAATACAAATTGTATATATTATTAGTAATCACCCGTCAAAATGATGCGGTAAAATAGTCGATCAAAAGTATAAACGACAATAAGGATCAATTAATAGCTTCGGAAAAATAGGGGCTTCACATCCCCCCCTCCTTAAAAGAATTTGGTCCCCAAATTCTCTTCCTTTAATAGTTTCGGATATTGATTCCTTATGTCTTCTTCCATCTCCCACGTTGCGTCTTCGTCTCGGTTGTGGTTCTGCCACACCACTTTGACCATCGGAATTTCTCTCTTACGCAACTGTCGTATCTGCTGATCAATGACCCGGATCGGCCTCTCGGTGTAGGATCGATTTTCCATTAGAGGAGGAGTATCTCGAGTGATGATATGCTCGGGATCTGGTTGATACTTCTTCAGTCTCGACACGTGGAATACATCGTGCATTTCCGCATATGGTGCTGGTAATTCAAGTCGGTAGGCTAACTTCCCGATCCTCTGTAAAATCTTGTAAGGTCCAACATATCTCGGACTCAACTTGTTTTCTTTCTTCGGATTGATCAATCCTTTCCGTGGTGAGAGTCTGAGAAATACTTCATCTCCAACTTCAAATTCCAAATCCTTTCTTCTCTTGTCCGCGTAACTCTTTTGGCTGCTCTGAGCTGTGCGAATCCGCTCCTGGATCAGCTTGACCTTCTCCATAGCCTCCTGAACTAAGTCGACCTTTGGAATTGAGGGTGACTTTCATTTCTCTTTCGGAGTCCATTGGTCATCAATCTCCCAGTGTAGTGGCGATCTACATTTTCGCCCATATAATGCCTCGTAGGGTGCCATCCCAATCATGGCTTGATAACTGTTATTGTATGCAAACTCGGCTAATGGTAAGTGTGAATCCCAACTTCCTTGAAAATCCAATGTGCAAGCTCGCAACATATCTTCAAGGGTTTGAATTGTTCGCTCAGATTGTCCATCGGTTTGTGGATGTGCTGCTGTGCTGAAACTTAGCAAGGTACCCAATTCCTCAATATCAAAACTTAGGTGGCCAAGAGGCGCTTACATTCGATTCAAATTCCCATCAGCCAATTTCCAATAATCATTCTGCAAAAATATCTCTTAATAACCTTAGTGGTACTCAAAATTTCTTATCATTACCTTGTAATAGACACTATTCATAATAATCATTCAGATGAACACTTGGAAAATGTGTTAGCTCATTCTCGATACATCCAAGTGAATGTAAACCTGTTGAATGTGGTGAGATTAAGTTTAAGACTTTTAATGATTCCTATACCGAAAGGTGAAGTATTGTAGGATACTTTTCAATAGGAGATCACCTATATAAGTGAGAAGTAATGACCGCTTCAAAGTAACACTTATGAATCTAAGATATAGTCCAGGGCCGAAATAGACACATCGTGAGAACAACAAGTGTTAGAGTTGTTATTGTGTAAGTACTATTGTCTTGGTTTACACAAATGGCTGAGTAGTTCAAGACATCGCGTCACTAACCAGCTAGTAAATCCGATAGTATTTTACTAAGGAAGGTTCAAAACCACAAGCTACCTATCCTGATGCAATAACGATTCGCCGAGACTTTCAAGCAAATCTGCATACACGCATGCATTAATTTCATTCATGTGGGGGATTGTTGGAAATTTGGTCTTCAAAACTGGTTGTTGACCCGATTTTGACTAAATAATTAAGTGGTTTCCATTTGTGAAAAATGGAATTAAATTATTTGTAAAAATTCTACTAAAAGAGTAAATGAGAATAACATTTGGAATTTCTCAAAATTGATTCCGGATGAATAAGAAATTAATGTTAGAAGTTAGCCACTTAATACAAATAAATGGTATGGAAAATGGAAAATGTGGGGAAGGAGATATGCCCCATCCCACATAGGAAAAAGAGGATAAAGTTGCACACTTAATATATCCCAAGTTGGACATATGGGTTTAGGCCCTAAGGGGCACCCAAGTTTTTAAAGGGGTGATCAGGACCTACATGCTTGTGGGTTTGGTTCAAAGCACACACGTGCGCGTGCCGCCGCCGCCGCCGCCCACCCGCCCCCGGCTCAGCCCGGGTCCGGGTCGAGGGCCTTGGGCTTGGGCTTACGCTTGGAGGCCCTTATTCTTTTTGGACCAAAAAACTTTAAAAATAAATAGTTAATTAATTTTGAATTAATTAAATGGATTTTAATTATTTTTTTATAATTAATTAATAGAGTTCAACCTGGGAAGAGGTTCGGCCCCGCGCACGGGCGGAAGCACAACTCGTGCGGTCGGGTCATGCTAGATGCCGAAGTTTTGCGCATGCAGCACAGGCAGGCGTACGACCGTGCGTTTGGGTCGTGCGCCATGCCGAACTTTTTCCGCTCACGGGCAGGAGCACGGCCCGTGCGTCTGGTCGTGCTCCCCTGCGCAGGTATGTCTATTCAAAGAAAATGTGTCTTTTCGAGCCAAAAGACGCGATCTTTCCGTATGAGGCACCTGAGGCCTATAATTATTCGCCCCTGCAGATTGAAAACACACGAAAATTCTCAGATAATAACTTGTCACATTGCATTAAGCATATTGGCATTTTTTCCCTCCTTCAAAGCTTGAAAGTCAGATACATTTCTGTTGTTCGTCGTGATTCGGTTTTTGCAAGTGCTGCTAAACCGGAACTATAATGTCATTGTATCTTAGAGACGAACGCTGGAACCATAAGCACTTTGTATACGGGGCGTTTTTCGTCTTGCGGAGACAGAATCTAATTCTGCCTCGACTTAAACCTAAACACTTTATTCCTGCCATTTTCTTTCCAAACAGAAACCATACACTGACATATATTTTATCCAACAGTCTTCTCCCCTAACCCAACATCTCTTGCATAATAGCTATCTTGTCCATGGGACCTACGGATGCATTAGAACCTGGGGTTGCCATCTGCGTGGCTCTCTCCTCCAGATCATGCTACACATTACGATAGTGGATTTATATATTAATAAATGCAATTATAAAATTACTCAAATATATAATCGTAACATGAAACACTTACATAAGTCTCATCGGCTTTAGAATTCACCCAAGTCCCTATACGCGTATCCATATCTCTCCAATTCTGAATGGGAGATTGAGGCTCTTGCGTCTCTGCATTGGCTTGTCCAACAATAACATAACACTTAGCAATATATCAATATTAACCTTACACATGATAAATCCCTTTAGAGAATGATAATATAAAACACTTGTTTTAGCCAGACATCTTTAGACATTTCCTGATCACACGTAGGACTCTTCGTATTATGTTAGTGTTTACAAATGCAAGAAGTGAAATGAAGTCTTATTTAGCCAAAAAAATAAAACAAGAAAAGAAAAAAAAATTAATAAATTTATATCAGCTACAATATATGAAAATCATCACCGACATTGTCATAAAAAATATGGAATTCAAGTTGCTTGAATCTTCCAGATTATTTGCAAATACAAGATTAAGATAGATTGTTCTAGATAACTAATTAATTATACAAAGCAAACCGACATACTAGAATTATCATCCACCAACTTGTATTACTATATATATGTGGAGTCTTGTGTCATGTGTGTGAGCCGTGAGTTTACAAACAAAGAGTGAGAAATAGTGTGTAATATAATACATCTTAGTGGAGTGTTTAAAATATAATATTGAGTGCATAGTGTGTGTGAGAGAGAAAAGGCAAATAATTGTCTTGTGTGTATATAAAGTTGTGTTTACCTTTGTATTAATAAAATCATTTTATTGATTAAAATTCTACAACGTGGTATCAGAGCCACGTTGGGAAAAGTCGGGTAAGACGTGGGTTCATCGTCAATTAAGGAGGAGATTATTGAGTCATGAGGAGTCGTGCGCAATTTAAGATTGTGAAGCATAGTGAAGCTTGCTTGGTTACGAGAAGGTAATCCAAGTCACGATGACAGACCTACAAGCGGTAGGTGGAATGGAGAAACTCAATAATCAAAACTACACTACGTGGCAGACGTGCATGGAGTCTTACCTCCAAGGACAAGATCTGTGGGAAGTCGTTGGTGGAGATGAGGTTACGGCACCAGAAGAACCCGGAGCCTTGAGAAAATGGAAAATCAAGGCAGGAAAAGCTATGTATGCACTCAAGACTACGATTAACAAAGAATTGTTGGAGCATATAAGGGACGCAAGCACTCCAAAGAAGGCATGGGATACCTTGGCGACGTTATTTTCCAAGAAGAATGAGTTCAAGCTGCAACTGCTCGAGAATGAGCTCCTATCCCTCAGACAAGGGGAGATGACCATAAGTGAATACTTCAACAAGGTAAGAACTCTTTGTCGCGAGATTTCTGAATTGGATTCCACTAGCAAAGTTCCAGAAGCTAAAATGAGAAGAATAATTATTCACGGCTTAAGACCCGAGTTTAGGGGTATTATACCGCATACAACAAGTCTGGGTCGAGCAACCTTCTTTGGTCAACCTTGAAAGTATCTTGGTGACCAAGAAGCTCTAACTGGACAAATGACAGAGATGTTTCATTAAAGAAAGAAGAAGAAGCTTTACTAAGTTATAAAAAGAAAGGCCTACCACGTCAACAAAATAATAAAGATAAGAACGAATATAAAAGAAAAGAAGAAAAAAGGTCTGAAGTAAGAGGAGTCGAACAAAACCGTTACAAGAAAGGTCAGACGTCCAAAGGAAAGAAGAAGGGCTCATGCTATGTATGTGGCAAACCAAACCACTATGCCGAGAATCTTTGGTATAGGAAAAATTCAGAAGGGAATGTAGCAACATCAAACGGGCGAGAAAATTATAATGTGAAGAAGAGTGGGATGTTGAGGCATCTATGGCAATAATAGAAGAGGCTCAAGAGGAAATCGTTGAATCAAGCCTAAGAGAAGAACCAAAGATTAGCAAAGAGTCATCCCCGAACGAATAGACTATGAAAATGATTGGATCGTTGACTCGGGATGTTCCAATCATATGACAGAGACAAGGAGAAGCTACTGAGTATCACAACCGAATACAAGGGAGGTCGAATGGTGGTGACTGCTAACAACTCAAGATTGCCAATAGCTCATATTGGTAAGACAATTATCACACCACGATTCAGTTCGAGTCAAGTACAATTGCAAGACGTCTATCACGTTCCAGGTATGAAGAAAGATCTTGTATCAGTGGTGCAACTGACAACCTCAGGAAATTATGTACTCTTCGGACCTAAAGATGTAAAGGTGTATCAAAATCTCAAAATTGATGGTACACCTATCATGGAAGGTCGAAAGTTAGAGTCCATTTACGTCATGTCAGCAGAGTCTGCATATGTAGACAAGACACGGAAGAATGAAACGGCAGACTTGTGGCATGCAAGGTTGGGGCATGTGAGCTATCATAAGCTAAAGGTGATGATGAAGAAATCAATGCTCAAGGGTCTTCCTCTACTGGAGATTAGAGATGATACTATATGTGCTGGTTGTCAATATGGTAAAGCACACCAGCTACCATTTGAAGAATCAAGCTATAGAGCAAAGAAGCCGTTAGAGACAGTACATTCCGACGTATTTGGACCGGTCAAGCAACCTTCGATTCAAGGCATGCGCTATATGGTGACATTTATTGATGACTTCTCGAGGTACGTTTGGGTTTTCTTTATAAAAGAAAAATCAGAGGTATTTGCAAAATTTAAAGACTTCAAAGAAAATGTTGAAAGAGAAATTGAGAAAAGATACTGAGTGTCTTCTTCAAGACGGATAACGGGGAGAATACACATCGAGAGAATTCTCCCAATATTTGAAAGATCAAAAGATACACCATCACCGACGTGTCCAAACACCCCAAATGTAATGGTGTAGAGAAAGAAAAAAAATCGACACCTTGCGTAAACGTGTCGAAGTATGATACATGCTAAAAATGTACCAAATGAGATTTTGGGTCAAGGTATGAAGACAACAAAGACATGTAATCAATAGGCTACCGCAAGCAAAGCTGGGATTCAACTCACCATTCGAGAAACTATGGAAAACTAAACCAACTGTGAGCCACTTCAGAGTTTTTGGATGTGTCTGTTACGTGTTCGTGCCGAGTCATCTGCGAAGCAAGTTCGACAAAAAGGCAATCAGGTGCATATTTGTGGGATATGATAGTCAAAGAAAAGGATGGAGATGTTGTGACCCAACTACTAATCGGTGCTACACATCTCGCAATGTGATATTTGATGAAGCATCCTCTTGGTGGACGGCGCAAAAATTAGAATTACCAGACTCAACCGAAATTGAAGATCAACTTCAAGAGAAATTTGTGAAACTTCCAGAAACTCAAAAGAGTGATGATGGCGAAAAAGAACAAGAACTTGAAGATTCCCAAGAGCAACCCAAAGTCCTTGGAAAACTGGAGTACACGAAGCAACACCATAAATAACAAGGCCAAGTCAATTAGAAGAGATTGAAGCATCACAAGAAGATGTTGGAGATCATCCAATCTCTTCACCACAATTAAGAAGGTCTAGTAGACAAAGAAAGCCAAATCCCAGGTACGCCAATGTAGTGGTAGAAGAAGATATAAGTGAGAAAGAACCTGAGATATTTGAAGAAGCAATTAAAAATAATGAATGGAGAAAAGCAATGAGCGAAGAGATCATGGCTCTAAGACAAAATGAGACATGGGACTTGGTACCAAAACCAGATGGAGTTAAACCCATATCTAATAAATGGGTATATAAGATAAAAAGGCATCCTGATGGATCGATAGAAAGATATAAGGCCCGACTAGTGGCACGGGGATTCTCACAACAGTATGGGTTGGATTATGATGAAACATTCAGTCCAGTGGCCAAAATCACAACAGTAAGAGTTCTAATAGCATTAGCCGCTAGCAAGTCATGGAAGCTATGGCAAATGGACGTAAAGAATGCATTTTTACATGGGGAACTTGACAGAGAGATATACATGGTGCAACCTACAGGGTTTGAAGATAAGAAAAACCCTGAATATGTGTGCAAACTGAAAAAGGCTCTATATGGATTGAAGCAAGCTCCACGAGCATGGTACGGTAAGATCGCTGAATTTTTAGTTCAATGTGGGTACTCAGTAGCACCAGCAGATTCAAGTCTTTTCATAAAAGCACGAGAAGAGAAACTTGCAATAGTGTTGGTATATGTGGATGATATCATCATCACTGGAGATGATGAAGAAGAAATTCAGCAAAACAGAAGGAATCTATTAGTAAGGTTCCAGATGAAAGAACTCGGAGAACTCAAACATTTCTTGGGGCTCGAATTAAAGAAAATAAGTGATGGATTATTCCTATACCAACTAAAATATGCCAAAGATCTACTACAAAAATTTGGGATGATCGATTGCAAGCCGATATCAACACCAATCGAAGCAAACGCCAAGTTATGTGCTGAAGAAGGTAAAGAATTGGAGAATGCAACTATGTACAGACAGCTCGTGGGGAGTCTAATCTATTTGACGCTAACACGACCCGACATCGCATATGCAGTAGGGATCGCAAGTCGATTTATGGAAAAGCCAAAGAAGCCACATCTTGAACTAGTCCGTCGTGTACTAAGGTACATAAAAGGAACACTTGACTATGGACTTTTCTACAAGAAGAGTAGAAATTTCAAGGTTGTTGGATATTGTGACGCGGACTACGCTGGATGCCGAGATACTAGAAGGTCTACTACTGGATATGTTTTCAGCTTTGGGTCACCGCAATTTCATGGTGTAGCAAAAGACAGCCTACAATATCCTTATCAACAAAGCAGAGTCGAGTATCGAAAGCGGAAGAATGGGCTTTCGAAGAAAGTACATGGTTGATGCAATTATTGAAAGATCTACACCAACCAATTAACTATGCAGTACAATTATATTGTAATAATCAGTCAGCTATTCACATAGCAGAGAACCCAGTATGTCATGCGAGAACAAAGCATGTCGAAGTACACTATCACTTCATTAGAGAAAAAGTACTTAAAGGAGACATCGATTTGAAGCATATCAATACTGCAGAACAAGTAGCGGACGGGTTCACAAAAGGGCTTAACATCTCAAAGTTTGAAAAATTTCGAACACGTCTTTGACCGGGTTCGACTAGAAAATTCAACTCGTGAAAATGTCGGTGTTGAGGGGGAGAATTGAAAATCATCACCGACATTGTCATAAAAAATATGGAATTCAAGTTGCTTGAATCTTCCAGATTATTTGCAAATACAAGATTAAGATAGATTGTTCTAGATAACTAATTAATTATACAAAGCAAACCGACATACTAGAAAAAAAAAATATATATATATGTGGAGTCTTGTGTCATGTGTGTGAGCCGTGAGTTTACAAACAAAGAGTGAGAAATAGTGTGTAATATAATACATCTTAGTGGAGTGTTTAAAATATAATATTGAGTGCATAGTGTGTGTGAGAGAGAAAAGGCAAATAATTGTCTTGTGTGTATATAAAGTTGTGTTTACCTTTGTATTAATAAAATCATTTTATTGATTAAAATTCTACAATATAGACTACACAATATAATCATTTTTCTAACGCAAGACAGCAAATCTCTTTGCTTTTGTCAAACATAGTTGTAGGAGAAAAAAAATTTAATAATAATAATAATATAAAAAAAGCTCAGTTCATATTGGTAATGAATTTAAAACACAAAGTCAAAATGAAAATTCTCTAAGACTTCCAAACGCGGTTGGAGATAATCATACATTTCTTTTTCCTGTAATATAAGATGACTTAGTAAACTCGTTGAAATAGACAGATGATGACCAGAATAAATGAATAATGCAACACCTCTAAGTCCAATTCCATTCTTATATTAAGGATTGTAATACCAAACAAGAGAACCAAACAGATGACAATCAAGTATAATCAGTTACAACATTATTAATCAAAGTGCAAAAATCATTAGTAAGTTCATGGGTCAATGTGATTGCAGAGAGTATTTCACCTGGGATGAATGCATCAACAACATGGGCCAATATTTCAAGGACTATATGCAAAAGCAACTCGATTCGCCTATGCCATGGATCGGCATGTATATCGCAGCAGCTTCTGGAGCTTGTTCACTTGCTATGGCCGTCGATGCTTTCAACGCTTTTCGGACCAAAAAGTTTTGGTTTCCATGTAAATATTTCTCTCTCAACGCTTTTTCGTTAACGCTATTAGCCGTGACGATGAAGTTGCCAGTCGATCTGACGAGTAAAATGCTGAGATTTATCGATAAACTAGCGCGTGTCAGCAGCCTGGCTATAATGTCAACTGCCATGTCCAATTTCATGGCGTCCTTGGGATCCATGGAAAATAACGAAATCGTGCTGAACTTAGCCGCTTTAGGCGTTCTAGTGATCACGATCGCGGTAAACGTATGCATTCATGTATTCCAAATCAGGGAATTTTTCGATACGAAACAAATATTGACTGAAGAAATCGCATCTATTGTTTCCATGATTATTTTGCTTGTCGTATTTTGTTCTTCAGCTGTGATGGTACCGACTGCCAAAAGATACGTAGAGTCGCAGTACAATCAAATGCATAAACGTGTTTCGAACGAACAAGTGAGCTGGGGGGAATTTACGACCGATGAACTGAGAGTCGTGGTGAGACGGTATTGGGTGATGGCAGAAAGTGGGAGCCTACAGTTTGTCATCGCGCGTTCTGTGACGTGCATTATTTCAGGTGTGGTGTGTCTGTTGATGGCTCTAACTCTGTTAGAAGCTCAGATTAGATTGCCTTCGGTGTTCAAAGGCTACAAAGTTTCGTCTAATTATAAGTGGTCCGTCAAATGGATTCTAGTTGTTCAGTCGATTGGAGTGGCGTTGGGTTCTATTGCTCCGTTGCTAAGATGGTTCAATGTTGCCTATTTCAAGAGCTCAAGTATAGGTCGTAAACGCTTCAGAGACGAACTTAGGGTCGAAGCGTATTGGACTCAAAGGCTGGAACACTGGAGAGATAGCCCGTTACCTTTAAAAATCGGATACCATAAGTTGAGAAAATTTCTTCATGATGCAAAGAGATTACTTCTAAATTTCTGCATTGTAGTTCAAATTCTGATTGTTGTGGTCAGCAAACTAGTTTTACTGATGTCTGCTACCTTTGTAAAAGGACTAATGTTTTGCTTCATGAAGGCGCGCGATTCAAAGGCATCTGACGATTTAGAGGATTTTAGTCGTTACGTTCTGCTGCTCGAAGGCGAGGCAGAGCTGCCTAAGAGGACACTGAAAAACATATGCAACGAGGTGGACAAGTTGATTCAGATAGGCAAAAAGAAGCAATCAGACAACCTAATCGAACTTCTTAAGAAATCCGTGAACTTCAATGGGGTGAGAGAATTCGACAGCAATGAAATCCGAAGCTTACATTCGCAAGAACCTCCAAATTGCTGGTCTCTACCAGTGGTGACCTTGACAAGCATTGCAATTTCACTTCCCAACATCACGGACGACAAGTCTAATCGGTTATTGAGTGCTGTGAGCGAAGGCCTCTACTTTGCAAAGCTTATAGAGAAATCCTTGGATAGAAACGGAGATTTGACAAGCGTACGCCACACAGCAGATGTCGTCTGGGTCGGAGTTGAACTGTATAGAAAATGGCAAGATAAGGATACTACAAGTCTCAAAAGCAAAACCCACAAGGAGACGCTGCGAAAACTTTCCAGTATTGCTGAAAAGACTGTTAAAAATTTTACGACTGAGACGAAAGATTTTTTACTGCAAGACCCTCTCAATTGGCCTGTTAAAGTTATAGCTGCTAACTCAATGTACCGGATAACTCAAACTATCCTTCTAGCTGAGAAAACAGACGAGGAGTTGTTTGAGAGATTATCCGTCATGATCTCGGAAATATTGGCAGCTTGTCTCAATAATTTAGTACGTGTCGTAACGTTGAAATGTCACAGTTGTTCTATTAAAGAAAGGGAGAGAAACGTCCGCCAAGCGGCACTTCTTCTTGGTGAGAGTGAGAAAACTCTCGAAATTCTCCAGCAGCGTGAGGTTCCGAACTTGGATCAGGAAAAAGCAGCTAATATTGAAGGGTGGAGGGAATTTATGAAACGTGATAATTTAAACCCAGTGGCATCCATTTCTGCAACAAGTAATGATACAGCAAATCCAGACACTAATTTTGAGCAATCATCTAGCGATCTGGAAGGCTAATTTCAAGAATACTAGGAAGTCGGAATGTCGTCTTTACTAGAGACAATACTTGTCACCATTATATTGTTGTTTTCTTGCCTGACAAATCACTTGTGATACAGAAGCATTTGCATTATACCAAATTAAAGCCTCAAAGAGTCAGCTATCATCATAGTTGTAGAATCAATGGTTTGAGATCTATATGCATATAAATTTCTATTGAAATAAATGTGGCATGTACTGAGGCTTCTTATAGTCAGGAACAAGCCTATTAGGCCAGGTGTATCAGGTGTTCAAGTTCTAAATAATTATAATATGTCCCCTTTATTTTATCATGCCCTGTGCCATGTTTTGTGCCTTGGATTCATTTCAAGATGTTTTTATCAAGTCTAGTTAATTTATTACTTTTTTCTTATTTTCGGGCCTGGTGGATTAGTTTCTCTAGCAATGTTGATAGGCAATTAAAAGTTGGCACATGAGAAATGCTTTATGATTCTACAAGACACTGGACCGTTGTCCGGTCATGACCGAGTATAATTCTTCAAGAATCTTTGCCTCTAGAGGGAAATCTTTAAACTTAAATAGAGTTTCATTAAATTTTTTTAGTGTGGGGTGAGGGGGCCAATATGTTCAATGTATGAGTATAAGAGGTGTAACACTAAATTGAAACATGAAACAGATTCTTTTTACAGATGTATGTGACGCAGCTTATGAAAAATAGAGAACTAGTGTGGTTTTTGGCTTGCTTTATTGGTGTTTTTTTTTTTTTTGATGAATTTTTCTTTCTGTTTTTAGTTCTTCTTATTTTAACAGCACGGGTAAAGAAAACAGCAAGAAAAGGTTTACCATATAGCTAATCTCACAACTCTCACAAATCTCACCTTTTTGGCTCTTTCAGAACTTGTACTTTAAAAAAATGTTAGAACAATCTAGAGGTGACAATTTGGGTCGTATTCAGATTTACGGGTTGGGTTGATACATGAAATTTACAACAAATCGTGTATAATTAATCAACATGTGTTTGCTCTCATTTGGTACTTACTTCCCTTGTCAAAATCTCATCTTTCTTTTATTTTTTTTCCCAAGAGTAATGCAGCCCTGTCTCATTAAGCAGATTGAGATATTAAGTTAAGGAGTTTAATTATTTGAAGATTGGATTAAGCATTTGCTGGATAAGATATTTATTGTTCCATGGATATTTAGATGTTCTTAGTTTCCTGCACTTGCCTAATAATTAATGAAGTTTTACACAATATAACATCAATTAGGATTGGGATAATTTCAGAATTGGTATCCCAATTTACCTACTTTTTGTTATTGGTACCCCATGTTTCTAAGTGACAAAAAATGGTCATCAACGTTACCTTTTAGTCACTTTTGTTACTGACCATTAGTTGACCGTCAACTATGATCTGGTAACCTGTTACAATAGGTAAAACTAGGTAAAAAAGCTGATATATTATCTCATTCTCAAGAATTAAAGTTGTTTATTTGGGCATTGCTTCAGCATCTTTTAAAAGATAATCTTCAGTCACTCCAGTTTTACAGGTATTAATTAACAAATGATTTTTTATTAATTGGAAAATAAATGTAGTTTTCTAAAAAATTAATTTATAAAGTAATTTGAAATATAAAAATCGAATGCCACTAGATACGCGTCTTTTTATTCGGGTTCCCACCCGACCAGAATTCTCGGTTCGGATCACTCACAACCCACAACCTTTCAACGAGTTACTTGATGGGACCAATAGGTCCATGCGACCCCGCCATATGGAAGTAGTTGTGTGGCCAAGAGAAGTCAACATTGATTGCAACCACCACATATATCTCATAAATTGATTATTACTTTGTTTTTATAGTTCTAAACGACCTAACGATCATACTTAGTTAATCATCGGATGGTCCTAGTTGGGATCATCCCTGCCCACCTAAGGCTTGTTTTATTTCAGGTAATTCGAATTAAAGTACCTGGGCTTGTGGCTAGGCGATCCGAACCGAATTACATCTAATTCCTCACCTAAATCATAACCTCAAATTATAAAGGCGCAACCTGGCTTATTAACACATTGTTGTATATTTTAAAAGTTCAGGCGCTCGTGTTTTCATCCTTCGTAGCAAGACTTTTCTCAGTAAAAGCCATTTGAGATAAATTCCATCACATATTTCCGAGGCCTCAAATGCAAATATATAAACATAAATACTATGTAGCTAGATACTCGCTATTACTGATTCGTAAACATCAAATTAATGGCTTCTGATATATAAAAACTACCAAAATAGAAATCTTCGTTTCACCAACCATCATTCTAACACAATCACAAGAACCATATAACAATTTACATCTTCTATTTCAATTTTTTGGCAAAAACTTGCGTGAGACGGAGCCCTTACACGAAGTTTTAAAGGTTTTTTTTTCAGATTTTATTTTTCTTAGGGTTTATATTTATTTTTTTAGGATTTATTTTGTTTCTTGGGTTTATTTTTAATTGATTTGGGTTTTTACGATTTTTATTTTTTTTTAGGGTTTATTTTTTATTTTTTGGGTTTATTTTTATTTTTCGAGTTTATTCTTCATGGTTCATGGTTTTAGGGTTTATTTTTGTTTCTTAATGGTTCATTATTATTTTTAAATTTATTTTTATGGTTCATGTTCTCAAGACGGAGCCCTTAGTAGGTCCGTCTCACGGATTTAGATCCGTGAGACCGTCTCACAAGAGACTTGTGAGGCCCCGAATTTTAACAACGTGAGATACGGTGTTATGTAGTGATTATTTATTCGGCTATGTATCACAAACCTATTATTAATGAAATACGACCCGACTTTTACTTATTCTTCCAACGTCAATTACGTCTTTTCCATTTTCAAGCTTAATGATTTTATATTCTTCCTCAAGTATTAATTCTTGATCGACTATAGACGACTTTAGAAATATTGGACCCTCGATAATTTAGAAGTATATTTAAATTCTTATACAAATATTCTACCTTATTCTATAATATATTCCCAACCAACTTCCAATTTATTTCTTTTGAAATACACCTTTGATATTTCACATCCTTAATTTAAACTTCTAAATAATTATTTATGAATACTTATCCATTTTATTTTCCCCAATTTTATAAAAGAAAAGAAAACAAATATTTTTTCTCACTTTTTCCTAATTTTCGACTTTATCTCTTAAAATGGGGAAAATAACTCAATTTTTCTTCTACCACTATTTTTATCATTTTGTATCTCCCAACTAGTTTATTATTGGACAAAAAAAACAAATAAATAAAATTTTGATAATTTCATTTTTATTTTATTTATGTCATGCAAGCCTACAACTAAAAATCTTCCTACAAATCCCACTAACCCCTTAGTCAAACAAATAAATTTTAAATTCTTCCCCTAAAACCTAGCTTTTGGCCAATTGTCCCTAGCAAAGTAAGCCTAGTTATTATTTTATGTCCCAATTTCCCTAATTATTATCTTAACTCATCATTTAACCAAAATAAAACAAAAATCTTCCTCCAACTCTTACACAAAAATTGGTCCTTACAAGATTAAGGAACAAAAATTCATCTCATCTTCTTACAACTCTCAAAACTCTTCCAACACAATTTTACTCTAACACTTAAAACACAAGTACACAAAAGTCCTCTTCATTCTACTCTCATTGGATCAAAAATTCCAACAACTAAGGTAAGAAAATTCTTCTCTTCCATTTTTATTTTATCTTCTTGAAACTTTCAACATCTACCTCCAATTCCTAACATGATGAATCATTTTGTACTCCTAGAAGATTATTCTTGAAAAATTAAGAGTCTTAGACTTGACTACAAGCTTGAAGAGAAAATTCAAGACTACACATTTTAAGGTAAGAAATGGGATTTTTTGTACATTTTCTTCTTCTCTTCTATTTTCCAAAATTTTGATACTCCATTTTCATTTTTGGACTTTTAGGGGCTGACCTTAAGAATGGGTTTAAGAGTGAACAAAGAGGCCCATTTTAAGACCTCTACTAGTCTCATTTCATCTACTACACAAGGTAAGTGTAGTTTCACCAATTTTCTTTAACTCCTTCTTCTTTCCTTAAATTTTTAACCTCATTTCCTAACTCCTACATTTTTTTGGTATTCCTTGACCTAGGGGGCTGACCTAAGTCACTTCTCCTTGCGCAAATTTTCGAAAACTTTCCTAAAATGCTTCCCTGAATCAATAATACTCGACTGCCTGGTTGACTACCTGAACGTGTACATACTTTCCTGTCTAAGTCAACTTGGTGTGTCGAGCTTCTGACTCGGAATGGATACGTCGGGGATGGAAGGCAGCTCGGTTGCTATTCCACTCTCGGCCCCATCGCCCTAATCCCGCAATCGAGGGACGGAGTTTGTCCAAGGAAAATGGGTCGTAGTACTTGAGGTATAATCATGATTATGACAAATCCGAGCCTTGCTAACTCCACTGTGGATTTTTTCTTTGCCATGGAGCGATAAGGTGGCAGGTCTTGGACCATCTTGCTCGGGGAGTTACAAGGAAGAACGAAGGAATCATTTGTCGATCCACACAGTCGAGTTAATCGGACCCGTTTGGTTGGCGCTTATTAAATTGACGCAAACCGCTTACTTATATTGCATAGGTTGGCGCTACAAATCCGTATGCAACCGCTACTTGTCTTGCATAGGATTGGCATTACAAACCGTATGCAATCCTCTGTCTTGCTTGAATCATCGTGCTGTGTGACCACGAACTATTTCTTAAATCGTATAAATATATTACTTAATATATATTTATCACGATCTTAATGGCTATGTGTGAAATCATGCATCATACCTCACGCATTTTCATACAATCGTTTTCTCACATTAACTATATATATCGCCACACTTGCACACGATCACCCCACCCACTGAGATTTATGTCTCACTCCCTCCTGTTTTCTAACCTTTAGATGAAGAGTACGTTGAAGACATCGAACCTACCACAGATTGAATCCCTACCATTGATGTGGAGAGACATTCCTTTTACTTTTATTGTTGATTGGACTTCTTCATTTTATTTCTGTTTGGACCGTAAGTTAAATTCAGATAATCTATTGGGTTGTATTCGGATACCGTCGGACCTTAAGATGTAATTTGTATTTGTATTTATTTTAATTCTGCTGCATTAGACTCTTTTCACTTAAAGTTTCGTATCATGGGTTTAGACTGTTGAATTATTTCTGTTTAAGTGATTGATCGTCGTCGCGTCGCGTTTATGGCGTGACAAGACTTGCTCCAATTTTTTATATCAATTTCTATTTCAAAATGACTACTTACTGATCGAACAAACCATTTCAGCCCAAAAGCTTCAATTCGAATATACTAAACCCAAAGGTTTTAACTACTTCTTCCATATATTTCAAATTGTCTAGGCAATAATTTCTCATTCAATCTAAAATAGTACATTTGTAAGACCAAAGTATACTACGATAATCCATTCGCGGACTAGAACAAGCTCGACCGCTTATCCAAAAAAATACTTGTCAATTAATATAAATAATCACTATTTTTTTTTATAAGTTGGGAGTACTGGTTGGAGGGAAGGAAATAAATTTCAAATAAACTGAAAGATACAGGGTTCGAACCCTGGTTAACACCCTTATAAAGGGTTAGTGATACCACTTGAGCTACAAGCTAATGGTAATAATATAAATAATCACTATTAAAATGCTTGATATTACTTTTTCACTCTAACTTCAACTCTTTCTTTTTCACCTTTTTTTTTTCCAAATACCACTTATAACCTTTTTATTTTCAATTATTTTCCGCGGTAATAAGTTTAATTCTTTAAAATCAAAACTTTGGCACACAATACCTTAATATCCATGGCTAGATTATTTTTAAGAAAATCAATTTACAGAGTTTGGCCCAATGATTTAGAGTGGGCCGAGAAGTCGAAAGATTTTGGTTTGAGACATCGCAAATGATAATTTTCTATTCATCTGAGGATCAATTATATCAGATCTGTAAAACACAAAAACTTAACCAAGTTGGGATACAGAAATAATTTTTAATCCTAATTTTTAGGCCGACCATGATCCCAAGACAAGAGCCCAATAAAACTATTGTGTAAGAAGGCCCGTTAAGCTCAAATAACAGTACACTTCATAGGTACTATACTAATCAGTAACATAAAGCTTCACAAAGTGCCTTGTTGGGGTGGGGGGAGGGGGGGAGGGGGAGTAGTTATCTACATTTACATTACATGTGGTTATACATAAAGGTTGAAAAAATAATAAAGTTGACGTACGGCCTTCAAGAAAATTGATGAAGATAATATCCAGTTTATTATATTTTAGGATTTTAAAATATCTAATATTTTAGATAGCGATTTGTTTATTATTCTATTTTGAGTTTATTTTTTAAGTTTTCTAGTCAAGTTAGGAGTTTTATTATGGCAGAATTTTAATCATATAAATACTTGTTATTTTATTATATTTAGGGAGGTTGAATTTTGATATTAATAAAAACGAGGGTTGTCTCTCAATTCTTGTCTCTCTTACGGTATTCTTATAGAATCAACATACGAGGTAGGTTTGTATAGTTGTTCTTGCATCATCAATGGTCTACATGAAGTAACGAAGCCAAGAATTTTGTTTAGGGAAGGTCCAACCATTTTTCTAATAATTTCTGCATACTTAGCTCCGATTAATCACTACTTACGTGTCATTTGTCCACCTATGTTTTTCTTCTAATTAGATCCTACCTAACTCCGCTCAGGCTCCACTAATTAGGTGTTAGGCCCCAGTCTGCCTAACGCTACAATAGACCTAACTAACATTAAGTAAACATGAAAAAATACATCAAGCCTAAAAATAACACATAAATAACTACCCATTTTGATAAAAGTCATTGTATTAATTTAATTATATCTTAATATTCAAAAATAAATAATATATTACGATTACATCAATATATCATAACATCTATTTCATTCTTCATATTTTGAATAATTGTATAATAACTTCATTGTTAATATTTCAAGAAAAATTATTCTTCAATGCATTTATGAAACGATCATTCAATAACTCATCTCCAATATTGAATTGTTTAGCGAGAATTTGATAATGAACCACAAGTCATCCCAAAAGAGAGAAATAGAGACACGAGAGAATAATGCAAAAATTGAGTTCAAGTTTATGGCGGAGTAAAAGAAAATATCAAATTTTGAGAAAAAAATATGATCAAGAATTATTTTTCAAGATTAACAAATGGGAATGGAAAAGAAGAATGAATAAATTAAAGAATTTTTTTTCTATTTTTCCTATTTTTTATATTTATTTTAAGGTTAAAACTTAAAAATACCAAAATACCCCTATTTCTTTTTCAAAATTTCAAGGGAGTCTAGTGTCCCCTTTGGCCCCTACATGGCTTCGTTTCTGTCTGACTATATCTCAATAAAATCTTTATTATATCCAATATCCCATTTTGATTAACACATTCTTTCAAATGAGGGTAAAAAAATAGTGGATGGGATCTTCTATTCCAAAACCATGTTTCATCTCCTATTCCAACCGAGTGGATGATTGACATTTGTATTACACTTACCATGTTAATTTTCAAGCATAAATCAAGCGAAAATTGTAGGGCTCTAATATGGTAAGTATAATACACGGGTAGGTTCAGCGGCGCTAGGGCGGATATTGAAGATCCATAACCACCAGGGTAGGTTCAGCGGCGAACGCAAGATTTTAACTTTGGGGGGGACGAAAAACGGATCGAGTTTATAAATTGAAACAATGAAAAAACAAAATTCATATATTAACCATAATTACTGGATTTTTATATTGTAAAAGATAACTATTTGAAGTTTTATCAAAATTTTGGGGGGGGCAAAGTCATCTATTATAACTAAAAAAAACAATTTTGAAAATTTTAAGGGTAGGAAAATGAAATTTTGGAAAATTTGGGGGGGGGGGGGACAATAGCCCCCCCTTTGTCCTCCCCCCCTAGGACCGCCACTGGGTAGGATCCATCACGGCCCATGGGTCGCTGGGTGGGACAAGAGGGTACGATTTTTTAGAATAAAAAATTTATTATTATATCATAAAATAACAAATAATCCAAATAAGAAAAAAAAAACAAGAAACAAGAAAAATAAATTATTATAAACTTCCAAAATATTTATGAGCCTATTTATAATTTTTTTTATCTTATTTTTTGATTTATAATATATATTATTTATAAAAATTGTCACTATCAATGTATATATGTAAGATATAACATTACATAAGAAATGTATAATCATATATATCATGAATGTAAAATATATATTAAATATATTTAAAAAATAAACATTTAGGCAGTGCAGAAGTGATGCCAATGTCCATCCTGCCCTGTCTCGCCCCGTTGCGGGTAGCAGAGTGGAACAACTTAAACACGGTGGGTCTGGATGGATCGAGCCAAAATTGTCATCCTTAAATGTCACAAGTCTTGTAGCTCAAATGATATCACCCATCATTTGTAAGTGTTTTGATTAGAATTTGAACCCTGGATCGTTCATTTTTTTTTATCCCATTTCATTTACTCTCCCAACTTATTAAAAAAAATTAAAACCTTAAATAATTGTCAATCAAAAATTGTAGTCCAAATCTAAAATACTCACAACTTATTAAAAAAGAATTAAAATATGTCAATCAAAAACTGTAGTCTAAATTCAAAAATACTCCCAAGTTATTAACAAAAAATAAAACCCTATATAAATTGTCAAAACATATATATGTAGGTCAAGTTGAAACTAAAATCTTTGGTAATGAGTTATTTGACTTTGTGGCTTGTGCACAGTATGCGGAAAAAATTAAAACCTAAATAAATTGTCAATTAAAATTTGAAATTAAAACAAAATTAGAACCTTATATAAATTGTCAATCAAAGATTGTAGTCCAAATTCAAAATTATATGTATGTCAAATTAAAACAAAAATTCCATATGTTTTAGGTACGTAGAGATTTCGTATTTCAGTTACTCAACTGATGACTTAACAAATAGAAAGGGGTCCTATTATGAAATATTCGAGACAAGAGAGGAAATAAATAAATATAAAAGGGAAGGAAATATTCAGGTGGGTCGAATCCACCAGGTCATGATCGAACGTTAATAGGTCACCTGAATATTTGCTCGCATATTGCGAAAAAAAATTAAATCTGGAGTAAACTGTCAATCAAAAATTGTAGTCTAAATTCAAAGATAATCATAAACTTATTAAAACATTAAAACCGTAAGTAATTTCTCGATCAAAAATTGTAGTCCAAATTAAAAAATATGCTCTCAAGTTCCTAACTTATTAAAAAAGTAAAACCTTAAATAAATTGTCAATCAAAAATTGTAGTCCAACCTCAAAAATATATTTAGGTCAAATTAAAATAAAATTATTCCGATAATAAATCATCTAAATCTTAATTTGCACATACATTACGAAACTGAGAAGTCTCACAATAAAAAATCTTCTAAATGAAACACCACCACGTGGACTCGGCAAACTTGAATATATGCATCTTATCACTTATTCACTTATATACACAAATTTGTCAAAATTAAATGTTTTTGTCTTACGTTGTTATCATCTTCATTAGTCCAAAATGTAGTAACCGCCCTCACACATTTAACTAATCCATTAATTAAAGTAAAAATGTCTCTCTAGAAGGAGACTTGTAATTAATCATATCAATTTATCAATGCCCATCTTTAATTTAGTATCAAAAGGTGCTTGCTTGCTATTTTTTTAAAGTACAAATCAGTCCTTTACACCGAAAGAGAAAAAGATATATGTTTAGGCACTTTTCAGTTTTCACATCTTTTTCTATTTTTTTTTTTTTTTTTTTTTTTTTTGATAAGCTCGAGCCTGCGAACTACGCCCGACTACGCCCGAGACAACATTCCGCCTCCTCATTCATTGCCGCCGCCAAGGTAAACATGGATGTGCACGACTGGCCAATGTTACGACGGGTCTGACGTACAACCAGATCCTCAGGGTAAAGAGAACAATTATGTTCGACCCCCAATCTACTAATAACGATCTCTCCCCGAATCGAACTCACACGGAGGATGCTATTCAAGATGAGTTCCCACCAAATCTTCACAAACCGCATATGCCCCGGGAGCAATTTGATGGAGCAAAGGATATAAACCTCGACTCCACCCCACAAACAATTTGATGGGCAACCTTTAACCTCCATCCCACAATCGCGATTCTTTGTGGTGGCAAGGATATTTTTTTTCTATTTTTCGGACTTATTAGAGGTGGGGGTAGATGGGACATTTGTCAACCTCTAGAAAGTTCCAATACAACACGTCGACGTTGGTTAATCAAGTCTAATGTGATTCACACGTGTCCTCCACTTAGCTTTCCACCTTGTAATAGGAATATCTTATTATTAATGGGTTTTTTTTAGCAACAAAATGATTTCATTCCTGAAGAAAAACTAACCACTTATTACTAACATCGAGCGAAGAAATAGTTGCAAGGCGTCAAGATCATAAATATATGTAAAGTCACATATTTAATTAATACAAATAAAAGTTATCTACGGGGACATCTCAAGTTTGAATATCGTTTCTCTCACTTCTTAGGTTATTCCATTTCCCCTCCCCCACCCAAAAAAAGGGAACTATACGGATAAATTTATTCATACAAGGAGGCTAAGAATAATGAAAATAACTTATCTCATCTTTGACGAAGGATGAGGGCAAAAATGGAGGAAGATGGAAGATGGAAAAGAAGAAAACAATTAATGTTGCTTAGACTGATTTTTCAATGTATTTATTTGGAATATCATGTGTATAATATGATATAATTATTGTACACGTGACATTCACTTTATATAGAGAAATATCTCGTCGAGCATAGTACAAATAGAAAATCCGACATGGTTGAATTTTGATCCCTATATGCTTAAGTACTAAGGGTGCGATTGGATATACTTTCATTTTGAAAATTTTCATTTCGCTAGAGAATAGTAGTGAAAAAAAATTTTGGGAGAAAAAAGATGAATTTTGAGAGTGTGATTGGATGTGAGATGAAAAATTAATGATAAAGTTGATTTGATGTGAAAATAGTAAAATAATGATTGGATGTGATTGATAGTTAAAAATGTGTGAGTTAATGAATAGTGAAATTTGTGGGATAATGTGTAATAATGATTAGTTATTTGTAAAAAAAAATGTGTAGATGTGATTGGTGAAAGAAAAAGTGAAAGTGGGAGAATAGTATATTTTCCGAAAATTTTCATAAATAATCGCATGTTTAGTCAAAAAAAAAAATTCTCCAGCAAACGAAAATGGATTCTCGCTCACATCCAATCTCAAGGTTCCATGATTAGTCTTAAATATATAAGAGTATGTATTATGATTCCATGATGTCGAACACTTGATCCAACTCGATGATGATTAGTTTAGTGGCGTCAATGGGCGGATCGAGTCAGAAAATTTAAATTAGCGATAACAATTATTACTAAAAATTAATTTTAATGATGTCAAGAAACATAAAATCTGAATTGAAAATGAAGCTAAACATATTAAAATATGAACAAAGAACAATGGGAGAAAACTTTCTCTTCTTGTATAGATTATTGAATCATAAAAGATCTATCCTCTAATATATATATATATATATATATATATATATATACATTCTGAGAATGAAAAAGGATCAGAGAATAATCAACAGCTAACATATTTAAATTCCTATCCAAGAAAGAATCGTGACTTCAGCCGTGTCACTCAGCAATTTGCAACTGAAAGTTTGTTATGCAGCAGGTGGTGGAATATTCTCTGCAGTAGGTGTGAATCATCTTGTGTACCATGGTCCACTACACCATCAAGAATGTTCCTTTGATTGTGATTTTTTATGGTCATTTCCTGATACTCCCCCTCGAGATGGGAATAAAGGTTGATGATTCCCATCTTGGATAATAAGAAATGAAAAATAGAATAAGTGAGTGCCTTTGTAAAAATGTCAGCCAATTGAAACTGAGAACTAATATGAACAAGTTGAATTATACCATAAGACACCTTTTCTCGAATGAAATGACAATCCAATTCGATATGTTTGGTTCTTTCGTGAAAGATGGGATTTTTGGTCAAATGGATTGCGGACTGGTTATCACAAAAAAGAAGAGCAGGTTTATGCAGAGGAAAGCTAAAATCAGCGAACAAATATCGTAACCAAACAATTTCACAACTTGTTTGAGCAAGAGCTCTGTATTCGGCCTCTGCCAACGAATGTGAAACAGTAGCCTACTTTTTCGATAGCCAAGAAATCAATGAGTTGCCAAGAAAGATCCAAAATCAAGTAGTTGATCTTCTGGTACTAGAACACGCAGCCCAGTTCGAGTCGCTATAAGCTTTCAATAGCATATCATTTTTTGATGAATAAAAAAGGCCCTGGCCAATGGAGCCTTTTAAATACCTCAAAATACGGTGAGCAGCATGTAAATGCTCCTGAGAAGGATTGTCCATGAACTGACTGAGAAAATGGACACCAAAAGTAATGTTGGGGCGAGTAATAGACAAGTAAATTAATCGTCCAATTAAGCGCCTGTACACCGTAGGATCTGAAAGAATATCACTAGGACCTGTAGCAAATTTGTGGTTTACTTCGACTAGTGTTTCAATAGATTTGCATCCTAGTAAAGCAGCATCCTCCAGAATATCCAAAGTATATTTCCTTTGATAAAACTGTATACCCTTGGATGTTCTAGCCATCATAATTCCCAAATCCCTGACTTTGAATTGATGTTGCAGCTGTGTCTTGATTTCATTAATGAAAGCAAGATCAGGACTGCCAATCAAGATTTCATCCACATATACCAATAATGCCACAATAACACCTGCAGTTGACCGAGTAAACAAATAATAGTCTGACCTAGACTGAGTAAAACTATTGTTGATCAAGAAGGCTGTGAGTTTAGAGTTCCACTGACGTGAGGCCTGTTTCAATCTATAAAGAGATTTGTGGAGTTGACAAACTAATTTCCCAGAGGTATGCTCCACCTCAATACGAAGACCATGAGGCAATTTCATGTAATTAACTTCCTCAAGGTCGCCATTTAAGAACGCATTGTACACATCGAGTTGATGCAAATGCCAACTATGCATAGCAGCAATAGAGAGAAAAATCTAAATGTGGTAATTTTGACAACGGGACTAAAGGTTTCGTGATAATCAAGTCCCTCTCGTTGAGTAAACCCATTGGAAACCAAACAAGCCTTATATTTATTAACCGTACCATCTGGATTGAATTTAGTTATGAATACGTACTTACAACCAACAACATGGTATCCAACAGGCAACGTGGTGACAGTCCATGTCCCGTTTTCAATTCATCTGCAATAGCTTCTCTCCAATGAGCAAAAACAACGGCCTCATGGTAATAGATGGGATCCTTAGCCACAGAGATGGCTAGAGAAAAGGATTTGTAAGCTGAAGAAAGACAGGAGTAAGTGAGAAAATCTGATAAAGGATGAGAAGTGGATGTTAAGGTGGAAGAGGATGAATCAGAGTGAAGAAGGTTACAATGGTAGTCTTGAAGATAGGAAGGTACATGCCTAATTCTTTGAGGTCTTTGAGGAACAGAGGAGTCAAGAGAATCAGAAGAATTAGGCAACTGAGGAGAAGGAATAGGAGACGGAGCTGAATTTAAAGGCTGAGAGATGGAGGGAGATGCATCCAGAGTAGGGGATGATGACGGTGTTGTTATATCAGGCGGATCATAAGGTATGTCGGGGAGCATAGGAGGAAGAGTAGGATCCTCATTGGTTGGAGCAGGAGCTGGAAATGGTGCAAAGGGTTGAGTTGTGGAGTTGGAAAAGGGGAAAGTGTTTTCAACGAACTGAACATTTCTAACTGAGGTACTGAAAGTATTTAAGTCCAAAACTTTGTAACCTTTCATTCCAATGGGATATCCTAAGAAAACACAAGGTGTTGATCTGGGATCAAATTTAGTTCTATGAATGGGATGAGTAGACACATAACAGAGGCAACCAAACACTCTGAGATGGGAATATTTAGGTGGAGTCTTGAATAAAATTTCATAAGAACTTTTATTATTTAGGAGAGGAGTGAGTATTCTATTTATTAGAAGAACAATAGTCAAAATTGAGACCCCCCAAAATTGAGAAGGCAAAAAAGATTGAAACATGAGAGATCTTGCAACATTTAAGATGTGTTGATGTTTTTGTTCAACAATATCATTTTGTTGTAGAGTGTAAACACAAGATTTTAATGATGCCATGGGAAGCAAAACAATCTGGCATGTGAAATTCCATTCCATTGTCAGACCATATTATTTTTACTGAACATTAGAATTGATTTTGAATTAGCTTAACATGATTTTGAAGAATTAGCCTAGCTTCTGATTTGAATTTCATGAGATAAACCCATGTCATTCTACTGTGATCATCGACTATTGTGAGAAAATACATGTGGCCAGTTAGAGTAAGAATTGAATGTGGTCCCAAAATATCACAATGCAATAACTCAAATAATGATAATGAAACTGAATTGTTGGGACTAAAAGGAAGTTAATATTACAATCCTTTTGATTAGTACCAATTACATTAGGATCAACTTGGCTAATATATTGAAGCCTTTGATTAGAAAGACGTCATAGTCTAAGATGCCAAATGGGATGTTCCACAGCTTCACAGATGTGGGATGAAACAGGCAGAGATGTTGAAGGTTGAGATATGCTTGGCTGGAAGAGGTATAAGCCTTGGTGAAGTCTAGCTAATCCAATCGTCTTCCTCGAAGAGAAGTCCTGGAGATAACACATGTTATTTAGAAAAGTAATGCGACAAGAGGAATATTGAGTCAGCTTACTAATGGAAATAATATTAAAATGGAATGAAGGGATGCAAAGAGCATCTAACAAAGTAATGGTAGGAGTAAGCTGAATGGTTCCTCGAAAGATTGGTTCCATTGGGAAGATTGACATGAGAATTGTAGGCAAGAGGAGGAGTAGTGAAGAACGCTGGGGAACAAACCATATGGTCCGTTACGCCAGTTGCAATAATCCAAGGAATATTTGAGTGAGGGTTGAAGGTAGAAGAAATTGTTATACCTGCTATGTTAGACGAATGAACGGGATTGAGACTGGAGGGTGAGTGAGAGGGTTGTTTTGCATCATTGTTGATCAACTCCATGAGCTTGTGAATCTGAGCCTGGGTGAAAAAGAAACCTGTACCATGCACCACATTAGAATCAGAATTAGTTTCTTGTGAGGCAGTCACATTGGCATAGTGTTTTTTGTCCCTGATTTCGTGGCTTGGTTTTGGTGAACTTGAAGTTAGGTAGGAAACCAATCAATCTGTAACACTTTTCTCGCGCATGACCTTCTTTCTCACAATGATTACAAACCATATCTAATTTTCCCTTTTTCCTATCAGACGAAAAATTAACACCAAAGGATGAGGCATCCATCACAGGGACGAAGGTGGTGCGGGCTTCACGTTGCCTTTTCTCTTGAAGAATCATAGAAAAACTTTATCCACGGAAGGAGTTGGAGTAGTGAGCAAAATCTGACCACGAATCCCTTCATAAGACTCATTTAGCCCCATCAAAAATTTAAAAACATAATCACATGACTGTATTTCACAAAAGGAACGTAACGCATTGCAGGTGCATAATCCACAACAATAAAAAGGAAGGGGTCGATAATTCCGTAATTCTTCCCATTGTTTGCCTTATTTTTAGCTTCACCGCAAGTGTACGGTGTAGTTTATAGAATATGATAAGCAAGGTCGTATCCTCGGAGACTAATAAATTTATGCACTAATGGACCAAAATAGTCTTATTTTTTATTTAGACGATCGTAATTGGATTATTATTGTGGAAGTAAAGACAAGATATATTATAAAGACACAAGGCAAGAATAATAATAAGGAATTATCAAGATAATGAAATGGATTCCTGGGTTATGGTTTTGGTTAATATTCCTCTTGTTGTCCGATTAAATCAAAGCCAAAGTTATTATCAATATTCCTATAAGACGATCACAACGCTATTTTATCCTCCCTCTCGAGATGTATATAAAGTGTAGATTAAAATATCTATGCTAGCATCTCTACTCAACAATAAATATACAACTCTCAAATGCACCAAAGATCAAATATCATCACAAACATCTACAAACCTCTCGATTATGCAAATATTCATGTCAAGCATTCAAGATCTAGTATTGAAGCCCATCTCTCGAATTATGAATCAGTACATCAAACATGCTAAATCATTTGTCAAATGATAAAACAAAAATAAGAATAAAGTACTCAAATAGGCTTCAAAATAATAACTTCAACTAAGATTAAAACATCCAACAAGAGTCAATTAATCACTTCCAAAACCCGGAAATCAAAAGAAGATTAGCTACACATAATGTTCAAACAACTCATAGACAAATTGTTCAATGTCATATCAAGCTCAAATGAAAGATTAAGATACAAAGAAGCAAGAAAACTTAGGATAATCGACAATCTCTCGATTAATCTTCGATCCTCAAGCTCCGATGCGACTCGATTCTCCTCTTGATTCCTCCTTGGTAGAGTAGAGATTTGTCTTGTGTTCTATGTCCAAAAATGTCAGAATATCCTTGGTGTGCTCCCCCAAATGTGTTTATATAGTCTTTGGGCAAAACCTAGGTCAATGTGCTGTCAGATTTAGGCCTTCCAGCGCAGACGTACGGGTCGTGCGTCAGGCCACAAAAAATGTTGAAGTCTTCGATTGACACATGGGTTGTGCATCCCACGCACGGGCTGTGCGTCAAGTCAAAATATGCCCACCCAAACTTTCGAATTTGCTTATGGGGTCTTCATAAGAGTTGTAGCGCTATCTCTTATCTTTCTGTAGCCACTTAAATCAGCTTAATATCAGTTTTGTAGAGCGAGCTATGGATAAAATACTAAACCCTGCCAGTGCTAAAAATTCCAGACGTGTTTAGACGTTTCTCGAGATCAATCCCCTTGTTGTTTGATCATCCATGTTTCTTTTGACACACGACTCATTACTATGACTCTAGATTCAATATAGTTGGCTCACAATATGGCTTTGACCACTCAAATGACTCGAAACAACGAAAATTAACACATAACCTATGAGATAAAATAAAAATGACTCAAAGAACTCAAAAACAACACAAAACTCTAGTCTAGAAAGCCCAAATCAATGGTATAAAACCAACTGATCATCCGACTTCTTCTCGATTTGGCTTCCAATTTGGTGTATGCTGTCAATTCTTGGTAGTTCTACATCGCAATGCTCATATTTGCCACAGAAATACTCAATATCATCAAATTCCTGCAAAATGAGCAAAGCGCAACATCTTTTTCATAAAGAGAGAAAATAGCCCATTTTAGTGAGTCAATACATGTTTATTTATCAATTATATCTACAAATAAGCCCCAAAATACGTGCAAAACTCACACTAATCACCCATACAACATTCAGTTGAGTGAAATACTCACTAATGGTGTTAGTACCTTGCACAATAGACCCCAGAAGTTGTTGCAATTGAAAAATGCGAATATTATCTAGTTGTGAGAAACGTATCTTGAGCTTTTCCCAAACTTCCTTGGTTGAGTTAATGTATAAGATGTTAGATGCGATTTCATTTGAGACTAAATTAAGAATCCAAGATAGAAGCAAATTGTTGCAACGTAGCCATGATGAATATAAAGAATTGACCCATCAAGAAATCCCAGCTTGTTCTTGATGGGCAGAGCAAGGGTAAATGAACGGCACCAGGTGACATAATTTGGACCTGTGATGGGAGGTGAAATAATGGCAGTATGAGCTGCATCTGTGTGCTGAAGAAAAAAAAAGGATGATTTGGATCTTCAGTAGGAGATACATTGACTGTGCGAACAGGAGCCGGCGGTATTAAGGGTGTTTCTTCTGCCATGAGAATAGCTAAAAAAAAAAGAAATAAGAAAAATGATTGATGAGGAAGACAATGGAATGTACAGATTGGAATTAACCAACCCTCTCTAATACCATGTCAAGAAACATAAAATCTAAATTGAGAATGAAGCTAAACATATTAAAATATGAACAAAGAACAATGGGAGAAAACTTTCTCTTCTTGTATAGATTACTGTAGAAAAACTTACATCATAAAAGATCTATCCTCTAATATATATATATATATATATATACATTCTGAGAATGAAAAGGATCAGAGAATAATCAGCAGCTAACATATTTAAATTCCTATCCAAGAAAGAATCGTGACTCAGTCGTGTCACTCAACAATTTGCAACTGAAAGTTTGTTATGCAGCAAGTGGTGGAATATTTTCTGCAGCAAGGTGTGAATCATCTTGTGTACCATGGTCCACTACACCATCAAGAATGTTCCTTTGAATGTTCCTTTGATTGTGATTTTTGATGGCCATTTCCTGATAAATGGAATACATTTTTATATATATAATTTATATTTTACGGAAATGGCTGTCAAAATTTAAATTTCAAAATTCAGTAAGTACTGAATTTTGGATTCAAATTTTATCGTGTGTGGGTATGTCTTTCACTTATATAAGTTTGTTAACTTGTGGGTTATTGATGAATGTTGATTAACATTTTCTTATTAGTTTTTCGCTTAATAAATTTGGTTGCAGAATTATCCATAAAATAAGTAATTTAACGAGTACCCTCATTCCGTCATGATTATAACATGGACACACTTTAGCACATATGACTATATGGGTAGTATCAAAGTGAGAAATCAAAATACCATGTACGTGACTAATTCCCAGTTAAATCGGCCGGTCCGAGTTTCAAAATATTATTTCAACTACCCTAGCCCAAATTTTTTTTCCTAGCACAACTTTTTTTCTCTTTAAAAAAATATAAATTTTTTTATTTATTTTTTTCCCAAAAAAAAGTGGAATAAAAAAAATTGGGGTGCGTTGGGGGCCAGGGAGCCCCCTAAACCAACCCATGTTAATGTTTACATGAAGCTTAAGGAATATTGAGTTGAATTTTTATTTTACTTGTTTAAATTTCTTTTTCCGTGTACTTTGCCTATATTCAAAGTTTTACTAGTAATTATTTATCCAATTATGAGTAGGGATCAACTTGTGCTTCATTTGTAGAAGATTCTGTAGTTGTATTGTCTGGGGATTGAACCGAGTTCGATTATAATAAGAATGTTATAAGTAGAGAAATATAAAATGAAAGCATACACTATTAAGCATTGAACTCAGTTTAAATGCATTTCTTACGAGATATAAAATGGATTGAGATTTTGCTCTTTCTAAGAGATATATTTAAGTATAGGCAAAATTGTTTTTTTAGTCCTTTAAGTGGAGCCACTCGGAGATTTAGTCCTTTTTTTTTCTCGACTTTGAGTTTAGTCCTTTAAATGGATAAAATTCGGACTTTTAGTCATTGTTATTCGCTATAACAGGTAAATGTTACCTGCTAGTGGATTTTCTTTAATTCAAACTTTAAATAAAATTTAAAAAATAATAGAATATTATCCATGATAAAAAAAAATGAGTTTTAATTTTATACTTTTAATTTTTCTTTGGATTGTAAATTTCATATTTAAAACTAAAAAAATATTTTCCTTCAAATATTTTACTAAAAATTTTTTTTTACTAAAACTATAAATAAAATAAAAATAGTTTACAATATTAATAATTTCATATTTTATAAATATTGAAATTATTTTAAAAAGAAGAAAAGTACTATTAAAATATTTTATATTTATAAGTAAAAGTATACTTAAATTACAAATATATAAATATTAACAAATTACACATTTTCTCAAAAAGTATAAATAGTTATTCAAACTTTAAAAATATTAAAATAAATATTATTTTAATTTCTATTTGTTTATATTTTTATTTTGTTTTTAATCAAACATTGTATATTATTAGTACTAATAATTACCAAGTACTAATAATTAGTTATAATAATTACCAAGTACTAATAATTATTTTCAAGTATACTGTATATATATGTATGTTATGCACACATATGTAACATGTGTATATTAATGTATATGCGTATATATATAATATTTGATTAAAAATAAAATATAAATATAAATAAATTGAAATTAAAATAATATTATTTTAATATTTTTAATGTTCGAATAACCCTTTATTCTCTTTGAGAAGATGGATAATTTGTTAATATTTATATATTTATAATTTAAGTATACTTTTAGCTAGAAATATAAAATATTTTAATAGTATTTTTATTATTTTTAAAAATAATTTGTATATTTATAAATTATGAATTTATTCAATATTATAAACTATTTTATTTTATTTATGGTTGAACTGAATATATTTCAAATAACTATATGTGAATTTTATATTTTTTATTATTTTTAAAATTAATAAGTAACTTAAAACAAAAAAGGAAATACAAAAAAATATTTTTTTTGAAATAGTTTTAGTAAAAAAATTGTTAGTAAAATATTTGTAGGAAATAAATTTTTTTATTTCTAAAATATGAAATTCACAATTCAAATAAAAGTTAAAAGTATTAAATTAAAACTCATTTTTTTTTTCATGGATAATATTCTATTATTTTTTAAAATTTATTTAAAGTTTGAATTAATGATAATCCACTAGCATGTAACATTTACCTGTTATAGCAGGTAACAGGACTAAAAGTCCGAATTTTGTCCATTTAAAGGACTAAACTCAAAGTCAAGAAATAAAAAGGACTAAATCTCCGGGTGGTTCCACTTAGAGGACTAAAAAAACAATTTTGCCTTAAGTATATGTGTAACTAGTTAAACAATATAATATTCTTGGAATTTAATTATGATGACATTTAGTACTCTATGAACATTATAGTTTTCTACGTTTATAATTTAGAATTTATATTTGTCAATGCAGTGTAACAGATCACTGAATTAGTACATAATAAGTCATAAATTAAAGGCAAAAATGTTTTTTTAGTCCACTAAGTGGACGACTTGAGAGATTTTGTCCACACTTTTAAATTTTTTGAAATTAGTCCACTAAGTGGCAAAAATTCGGATTTTTAGTCCAAAGTGACCTACAATAGCAGTCACAATCCTATGTGGAATTTTTTTCTTTTTGCTTTTTCTTGCCTCAAAATATGAATTGTTTTTGTTGATGTGGCATTTTGGAGGGAAAATATTATTTTCAATGTAAATTAGGTAAAAATATAATATTCATTATGAATAAAATAAAAATAATTTGCGAGAATACATTTAATTTTTTATTAGTCGAAAAACACAAAATATTTTTTAAAAAAATTGATGAAAAATAAGAATAATGTTAATATAATTTAAATATTTTGATTTAATAAATATATTCAAAATATTTTAAAATTTATTAACATTATTCTTATTTTCCATGAATTTTTTAAAAAAGTCTGTATAAAAACTTTGAATTATAAAAAAAAAAGTATAAAAACTATGTAAATTTTAAAAAACTGTACAAAAATTATTTAATTACAAAAACTCTGCATAAAAGATATTTAAATTTTAAAAAACTGTATAAAAATAATTTAATTATTTCTCTTTAATTGTAAATATAAAATGTTATTTATACAATTAAATAATTTATAATTTAAACATATGATATAAATAATTTTTTATTTTATAATTTCGAATATATTTCTCCAATTAAAATATCTTAAATTTTATTAACATTATTTTTGTTTTTCATGGATTTTTTAAAATTATTTTTCCGTTTTTCAAATTAACAAATAATTTAAATATTAACATTATTTTTGTTTTTCATGGATTTTTAAAATTATTTTTCGTTTTTCAAATTAACAAATAATTTAAATATATTCTGTAAATTATTTTTATTTTATTCATAATGAATATTATATTTTTACCTAATTTACATTGAAAATAATATTTTTTCCATCCAAAATGCCACATCAACAAAAACAATTCATATTTTGAGGCAAGAAAAAAAAGCAAAAAGAAAAAAAATTCCACATAGGATTATTACTGCGATAGAAGAAATTCTTGGACTAAAAATCCAATTTTTGCCAATTAGTGGACCAATTTCAAAATTTTTTAAAAGTGCGGACTAAATCTCTCAAGTCGTCCACGTAGTGGATGAAAAAAATATTTTTGCCTAAATTAAATAACTATGATCTCTTAATTCTTATGTCATAGTTTTTTTTTTATTATTCTTCTTATGTCATAGTTTGAACTTTGAAGGCCGACCAAAAGTGTCACTTTTGTCAACTTTCATTTTAATTTCTTCACACTTGAAGTAGACTTTATAACTTTTTATTCTTTATGCCAATTAAAAAAAATGCGTGTGTGTGAGAGAGAAAGTGTGGGAGAGAGAATATTGAAAAAGCATCTTCATTGCTTTTGCATGATATTGCAATTATGATTAACTTATTTCATTTTAATGTTCCAAAAATAAGGTTTTTCACTTTTAGATACGACTTTGATACAACTAGAGTATTAATATATTTTTAAACAATCGTGTAATAGTTATAAAATTATTGTCATTTTAAATTCATTTCGAGTCAAATTGGAACCACGAGAATTATTTTCTGGATAAGGTGGAACCATGATAATTTATTACAGGCAGTACACAACTATTTGGCCAGGCCAGTCGCTTGTCTATAATTATTTCCATCTTAATTGATATATATAAATATATATATAGGGATTGGATCAAATGAGACCAGATAATTAGAGTGAGACAGTGTGGACTAATCCTGGCCACAAATCTCAAATTTTAGATGGTTAAGATTTACCCAATTTAATAGCCTTTTTAATTTTTTTTAAATCAATAAAGGGTAAGATAGTAATTTTGTTATTAGCATTTTCATTCCTGGTAACTGTTACAGTGTTCAGTGGGTCCCCCATCATCTCCCCCAATTCTTCGCCAAATTCGAAAACTCTATCCCTGCAAATGAAGAATGAAAATGGCAGAAAAAGAAAAACCATCTTACTGCCACAAAGAGCCAATAATCTTGCCAATTTCAACAAAAAATGGCAGAAAAAGAAAAACCCCTCAATCAGAAACCCATTTGCTAACTATTCCAAAAATCCACTCTCCATAGCCTTCGACGCCATGTACGAACAAGTCAAAATCCTATTATATAGCCTTAAACCTAACATCGTTTTCTACGATTTCGCCGATTGGATCTCCAAGCTTGCTCCTCGCCTCCCATCTCCCGCGCGCTGCCGTGGTGGTGAAAATTAGCGTGTGGCATATGTAGATGAAAATTAATCAGGAGACCGCTTTTATCTCTGCTTTTGATCTTACTAATCCTCTGGAATGAAAAGGATTGGAGGATTGGTGAAGAAGACGATGCTGACGTGGAGAAAAGGAGGGCCTACTTGAGGGCGAGTGAAGATTATTGTACACACTTAGATATTTTTCGATGTATACTTAGATGTGTTTTGATGTATAAATAATTAATTTTTTATGTATGTATTTAAGTTGTTGTATACTTATTTTATTTGTTGTATACTTATATATGTTTTTCTTTGTACACTTATATGTGTTTTGTTGTATACTTATTTTTTGTTTGACAATTGTAATATGCAAGTATAAATATGTTAAATATACAACATAATAGTGTTAAATATACATTAAATATATGTTAAATATACAAGATAATAATGTGTGCGATTTTCTCTCTCTACAATTGATTGGCTTAATCCACGGCCCCACATGTTAATGAACATGATTCTCTCTATATATAATCGATTCTGATTCACCCCCACATGTTTTTGTTTGACCATTTTAATATACAAGAAAATTATGTTAAACATACAAAGAAAAATAGTGTTAAGTATACAACAAATATATGATAAGTGTCAAAGATCTTTGCATGGCAGAGCACATGCGTGATTTTTCTCTCCAAAGCGATTTTCTCGCGATTTTTTCTCCTCACGTGAATTTCTCTCTCCAAGAATCGATTCCATATTTGGATGGTCCCCCACATGTTTGTTTTGACAATTATACTTTCTTATTTTGCATTAATTAAATATTTAATGTAATTTTAACCCATATTTATCTTAGCCATTGATATAGATAAGAGAGGGTTGAGATGTGTCCACACTGTCTCACTATAATATATGGCCTTATTTTAACCTCCTCTCTCTCTCTCTCTCTCTATATATATATATATATATATATATATATAGTTTAAATATCACTTTAATTAGAAATTATTTTTATTAAATTGAAAGCCTCGTTTATTTATTTTTCTTTTGATTCGCTTTTGTAGACTCCCTAATAAACTTATTGCTCCTAGCTAGTACAGATTTTTTAGAAAAATTGGATTTATCCGAATAAAATATATATACCAACTTTGAAACAAACTATTAAAATAATGAAACGACAAGAAGAAAACAATGTTACGTGTTGAAGCTTTATAAAACAATTTAACACAGGCATGTGCGAATATGACGAAAGTTGCTCGCTTAGTCCACTCTACAATTTTTTTTTTTTTTTTTTTGAGATAAAGCATGTACATTGCAATTTGGAACTATATATATTAATTCAACAGTTTTGAAACATTTTTTTAAAACATGTTTTAAAATATTTTTGATGATAATATAAATAAAAAAATTGATATCGTGTAATTTTATTTTGTTTAGAATAACCAGAACCTAGATATTTTTACATTGCACGAGTAGAACTATTATGAATGGAGCTAACAAGACTTTTAAATCAAAATATTTTTTTATGTGTGTAATATGTAACACGCATTTATTGAAGATCGTTATATATAGATGAACCTAACAATAATTTAAACTCAAAATGTTTGTTGGAGTATATGTAATAACACGCATTTTAGATTTACATATACATAATTACAGAGATCTATATTTGCATTTTTTTTAACTATGCATTTACATTTGCAAAGTTGATACAAAAGAGAAATGAGAAGAGATAAATAAAATTTAGTTATTGAGTGAACTTAAAATATTTTGAGCTTTCGATTTTTTATTAGGGGTAATTGCAAAATACTACTCCTAAGATTTAGCTTATTAAGGAAAGTACAGTTATATTCAAAATTATAAATACATCCTTAAGGTGTTACAAATATATATCTCCTCGGTATTTGTATTTATCTAATAAATGTCCATATGTTAAGGATGTGATTTGTAAAATAAAAATAAATTAATGTCAAGGGATATTTCAATTTTGAAAAATAACTTGGTTTTTTTTTTTTTTGTAATTATGTGAAACCTAATGGGTAATTTTGATAACTAGCACTTTGATTATTCATTTTTTTACCTTTTGGAAAATTTCAACTCTAATTGAATTTGACATAGAAAGTGAATTACATGTGTTGGTTTATTTAAGTACAAATCCTAGGATGAGGGGCCGTGGTGGGAATTCAACTACGGATCTCTGATTCGAACTTCAAAGTCTTAATCACTCGACTAACTATCCAATTTCTAATTACATGTGTTGGTTTTATTTTAAAAGAGTACGTTTTATGATTATTTTCATTTGACTTAGAGGGTGTTTGGCTAAGCTTTTTTAAAATATCTTATAAGCTCCTACATTTGATAAGTTGTTTTAGGAGCTTATAAGATGTTAGATCTTATTTTAAAAATAAGTTGTCAGAGTGTTTGGATAAAATAAGATAGTTGAGCTTATAAGCTGTTTCTATATCTTATAAAATTATTAAGTATATTTTTTGTCTTTTGAATATTTAAAATAAGGAGCTTATATCTTTTAAAAAAGTTGGGGTGGAGGTACTTTGTTTTAGGAGCTTATAAGCTCTCTAACAGCTTTTTTTTACAGCTTATAAGCTCTTTTGGAAAAATATTACCAAACACATTTTAAGAGCTTATAAGCTCTTAAACATCTTATAAACTATTTTTAAGAGCTTATAAGCTCAGCCAAACACCCTCTTAACCTAATTTGACAATCGTAAGCTCTTTTTAGAGGATAAAAAAAAGTTAAGGATATAATTACATGGACAAATATCTCATTTCTAATGTAACACTTAAATTCATCATCATATGTCTAATTCTTTGTAATTAAGCATCGAAGGATATCCTTCTCTTAAAAAAAAAAAAAAAAAGCATCGAAGGATATGAAAAAAAAAATTAAAATAATAAAACATGTAGAGAACAGATAATATTAAGTTAGACTATGAGCTCCCCTCAAAAAAAAAAAAAAGTTAGACTATGAGCAATCAAGTAGTACACTTTCCAGAAAACGAACAAAAGAAAGTACAAATAAAAAACTCCTATGGTCCATGAAAATCTGAGCCGTCAAAACTAAGACAACTTCCAATCATTACTGGCCAGGATTCAGCCGCCCTCAGCACCTGAAAATCCTCAAGCCGAAATATAAATCCACTTCCCACCAATCGGATTCTTCCACTTCATTGGACAGTTAGGGGGTAGCCCTCTGAGTTCTGTGCAACAGCCGAATCTAGGATAAATTTACTTTTAGTCCTATACTTTAGGCTATTGTTAAAAGTATATATTTCACAAAAATACAAGCGATTTTTTTTCCATCTTTGTTTCTTTTCCTTTTCTTCTTCACCAAATCTGATCACTTGGCTACAGATTTGGGCGATTTTGTTTCAGATCTGGCTATTTTGATTCCCAATCGGCCCCAAGGAGTGATTTTTCACAGCTTAACATTAAAGAAAAATATTTAATGGAGTTTGATTCGAATGTAATAAAGAAAAGAAGACGAAAGTATTGTCACAAATGCAAAACTTTTGAATTTTAGTTTTGTCACTTGTAAACTTTTTTTTTTTTGGAATTCATGTGTATTTTCTTATTGTATATATATTTTTTACTTCAGTTTGTAACTTCTTTCTTTATTGTGTCCAAGAATCCCGTCTTTCCTCTAGTTTGAGAATTTTAGCTTGAGGGTCTACAACCCAATGAACTTCGAATTGTACTATTTTTTGGATTTTCATTTATGAAATGTTTTTCTATAATTTGGAAAAAAATGATCAGAAAAAATAAGGTCTTCTTTTTTTTTTTTTATAAAGGAAATGTCATGCATTACTTGTAGTATTGGAAAAAAAAAATGAATGTATCAAATAATATGTGAAAAACAAAGTATTGTTTTTCGATTTTTTGTCATGGGAAGATTATTTTTCTATAAATATCTTTTCATATAAATTTTTGTCTCACTAATGGTATCCCACAATGTTCTTTATTTAGTACAATATTATTAAAATGAATATTGAAAACATATATTTATATTTAATGTAATGATAAGTAAGTGTATTTTTAGTAATTAAATAAATATAATAGTTAGACCATCACCAATTAAGTGCAGAATCTGCACTACTTTGGTGAATAATCTACACTCCATCTCCAGATTGCACTACTTTCTACACTGAAAAAGAATATTCCATAATTTTCCTTCTTTTTCTTTTAATATTAATTTTTTTACTTTATAATTGATAAATATATTACATATGTATTTTTATTTAGTATAATATTTATTAAGTTTTTATTTTCAAAACTAATCAAATACAAAAAAATATTTAAATTTAATGAAATTAATGCAAATTAAAATAACAATTAATGTAAAATTAAAACTTAATGAAATTATGTAAGAAATATAATTTTGTGTGTAGTATTTGTTTCTAATAGTATTATAAAAATTACACATTTTATTATTAAAAATTGTCACATTTAATTAAATTGTTTTTAATATTATTTATTATTAGATTAATTGAAATAAAAAAATTAATAATAGTATTTAGATTTAAGAAAGACATAACCAAGGAAAGAAAAAAAAAAAGGCAAAATAGCGTTAAAACAGTGCAGCGCCATTTGTGGTGCTGCACTGTACCAAAATGTAAAATGGCGCTGAAGATAGCGCACTACTGGAGAGTTCTTTTTGGCGTTGGGCGCCAATTTTGCGTGCCGTTGGGCATTCTCTTATAACTATAACATGTGTTTTTCAGGCTAAGTCGATGCTTCCCGCTTAGATAGCTACCCAAGTAGGTTCTATATTATTGGATTACCACACACCTATTTGGATGTGCGTGTATGTATGTGTTGACAAACCATATGGCGTATAGAACCAATTGAGTAGCTGCATCGAGTAACCCTATATTTCCTATTGCCAATTGATTTTCTATCAGGGATTGACTTTAGGACTGAACGCGTATATGTTCAAAATATACAATACCACTCTATCAAAATTTGAAACTAAAGGACCAAATATATAGTTGTCTGAATAGATACAGGACTAATTTTAGTTTTACCAAAAAAACAATTAAAAAGAAAATGCAACAACCCCAAATTCAAGGGACTAAACACGAAAGTTTACCAACTAATACCTTTCCTAAGGCCCACCAAAAGAAAAACTTGTGGCTCAGAAATGCAGACCCATGATGACGTGGCACCCACATCTTTATAAGTTATAACTCCCCACCTGAATTCCTGTAAAGATATCAAAATCATTCTATTCAGCCTTGCCAACAAAGCTTTCTCTCTCTTTTTTTTCTCCATTATTTCTTTTTCTTCATTTTCAAGATTTGATTTTACTTCCCACTGTAAAAGACTTTGTCTGCTGCTGAAAAAGCAAGAAAAATGACGAAGGAACCGGAATTAAAGTTATTTGGGAGGAAGATTTTTTTGCCGGAAAACGGCGGAGTCGTCGCCGGCGGGGAATATTCCGGCGAATATTCCGGTGAGGGTAGCAATGGAAGTGGTGGAAGCGTTGACTACGATCGCTGTTTGGATGTGAGCATAGGGAAACAGGCTGATGAGGTGATTTTCACACACAACACACACTAACAAAGAGTGATTGTTTCCGATTATGTGTTTATGTTTTTGTGTGTGTGTTGATTTTGCTTTGTTGATTTTGTATGAAAATTTTGAATCTTTTTCCCACTTGCTGGAATTAGCAAAATCTGGGTTTTGATGGGGTTTTTGGTCCATGTCCTTTAGTTTGATTTGGTAATTGAAAACACTATTCTAAAATTCCCCATCTACCCTGATCAGTCTCAGACTCTCAGTCTAGGCGATAGGCTTGTCCGCCTATATTTTTCTTTCAGTTAGGCTCCGTTTAATGTCCACTCAGGTTCTGCCTAATCCCGACTAGACTTCGTCTAAACGCTAGATCCCACCGTCTGCCTCTCGATTAGCGTCTAATTCTTTTTAGAACACCAATTCAAAGATGCTTTTATGAGTTTAGTTTTCTTTTCTTTATTTAAGTTCATTTTAACTTGCTTTCAAAAAAAAAAAAAAAAAGTTCATTTTAACTTCAGTTAATTTGTCATGCTTTGTCTCATAAATTCAATTATTGATATTCAGGGTAAAGCAAATAAATATAAGCAATACTCATTTTACATAGACCAAGACTTTTTTGCCCATCAACTAAATTTCCCTTTTCATTTTGTTTTTTGTTTTTATTTGAATTGCATAAATTTCAACTTGACTTATATTTTATGAAATGAATTCTACTTTTTGGTCTTAACTTCCAGTGTATGACTTTTCCCTTTTGACTATTCTTCTCTTGATATGATTTTACAGCTCAAACTTATCTGAATTTTCTTGATCCCCCTGTCACTTTATAAGTATTGATTCTTCTTAATCCTTTTTTTTTTTTTTTATTTATGCTTGAATGTAACCATTGGTTTGTTCCAAAGGGTTATTTGATCTAAAGTTCTAAGTTATAGTCTGATAAATTGGATATTTATTTCAAAAGGCCAGATATGTAGTGGAAATATAGCCAGTAGTGGAAACATTTTCCTCCATTTCTGGACTATTGGCAGTACTAAGGTTATTAATTTATAGAGGTCTAACTGGTCTAACTGTATGTGACCTGAGGCTTGTTTGGTTCATGCTGAATTCTACTAGTCCAAAATTATATCACGTGCAACTCATGTAAATTTTTCAAAAATTATAGGACCAAGAAGAAAGAGGGCTCTGTGAAACCACAGAACAAAATGAGGACCAAACTACTAATCCTTCATCAGAATCAGATGACAATCCTAAAACCGATGATGTTTTGTCGGAAAATCATCTCAACACCGAAAACGAGCGAACTGATTCAACAAATGATCAAGCCAAGACACTAAAAAAGCCCGACAAAATCGTCCCGTGCCCCCGTTGCAACAGCATGGACACCAAATTCTGTTACTACAACAATTACAACGTCAATCAGCCACGTCACTTTTGCAAGAGCTGTCAGAGGTATTGGACCAACGGTGGCACGATGCGGAATGTTCCGGTGGGGGCCGGCCGTCGAAAGAACAAAAACTCCGCCTCCCATTGTCGTCACATTACGATCTCCGAAGCCCTCCATGAAAATGGATTAATTCGTCACATGAAATTTAATCCAAACGGCACTGTCCTATCGTTCGGACCTGATTCACCGTTATGCGAATCCATGGCTTCCGGTTTGAATCTCGCGGAAAAAAGAGCGTCGAATGGTGTCACAACATCCAATTTATCGACCGTTGGAGGCAAAAACGCGTTGCAAAATATGAATGGATTTCAAATACCTCAAGTTTATCCGTGGCCTTATACCTGGAATTCTTCGATTCCAGTTCCAGCGATTTATCCTCCAGGATATCCAATGCCGTATTATTACACGGCGCCTGTTTGGCATTACAGTGTGCCTAATTCTCCGAACGCAAATCAAAACGCAATGTGTCCCGGTCCGAGTCCCAGCTCGCCACTCGGGAAACATTCAAGGAACGGAGAGCTTCTTAGGACAAACATTTTAGAGGTTAGAGAATCGGAAAATTCAGAATGCTCGATTGTGGTTCCGAAAACGTTGAGGATCGATGATCCTGATGAAGCTGCAAAAAGTTCTATATGGTCAACATTGGGGATCAAGTATGATTCCATTAGAAGGGAAGGTCTTCTCAAGGCCTTACAACCCAAGGGTTATGAAAAGAAATCAATGGTCACCAATTCACCTCTATTGCAAGCTAATCCGGCCGCCTTATCTCGGTCGATGAGTTTCCGGGAGAGAGCATGAACATCGATCGTCTTTTCATGAACCTTCGACGTTTATTAAAACTGTTGATTGGGTTCAATGTAACAATGTTTTTAACCTTTGGCTTCTGAGACAGTCAATCTACTGATCTCCAAGCCTTTTTTTTCTTTTTTTTACATGTGAATTGTGATGAGTGAGTGCTTATGTACATATTTTGTTGAAAAATACTAACAGAAAGGTGAGTGAGAGTGAATAGCTGTTAAAATTTTAGATGCACAGATGATAGATGTTGTATGATGTTATTAACTGCTTCAGTTTCCTGGAAACAATATTGTTTGCTTAGAGGCTCTGATTTTTTCATTTTTTTTCTTTTTTTTTGAAGGGATTTTGTTCCTACGTTTCAACATAAATAAATTTCTCTTTTGCAACTTGCAAATGATGGTTTCTTCAATGGGTGCCCATTTTCAGGAAAATTTTAAGATTTTCTACTAAACAATTACCACAAAAACTTGTGTGAGACTTATCCGTGAATTCACGGAGCCTCACGTGGACCCCTTCTCTCTCTCTCTCTCTCTCTCTCTCTCTCTCTCTCACACACACACACACACACACACGTCCCAAACTCGTTGTGGCATATTTTGGGTGTGGTAGTTTTGAAAAATTAGACAGTGTCATAGTATCATATTCAACTCGAAAAGTATCACATTTTATTACAAATCACTTCTTATGAAAAAATATTACTCTTTATTTAAAAAATTCACTTTTTATTGAAATAAAGTATCTCTTTTTATTGAAAAAAGTGTAACTTATTTTGAAAAATATCACTTTTGTTTAAGAAAATATCACTTTTTATTAAAATAAAGTATCACTTATTACGAAAAAGTATATTAAAACAAATATCATTTCTATTAAAACTTATCATTTTTATTAACAAAATATCAATTCTACTCTGAAAAGTAGACGTTTTTAAAGTAAGGGCAACTCCAATGGTAGGTTTTTGGAGGGGTTTTTTCACGAAAAACTGTGTCAACCAAAAACCTTACCATTATGAGTGAGGATTTGGGGTTTGTAGGAAAAGCCAGGTTTGTAATTATGAACCAGTTCATGGGTGAGAAAATAGGATAAAAATGTGTTGGTGTGGGGCCCCTGTGTGAAGAAAAAGGTTGAAATTAATATTTGTTTATTTTTTAATTATTTTATAAATTGGATTGTGGGACCATTAAAATCAGTAAATAGGTTTAACCATTTGGGGGAATGGTTTGTAAAATGATGGAGTTTTTCTTTTGATGTGGCGCGGTGACATGACACACAGAAAACCGTGAAAAAACCTTCGAGTGGTTTTTCACCTGGAGATGCCCTAAGGAAATTGTTATTATTTACCTAAAAAGTATCACAATGAAAAGTATTATATTTTTTTGAGATTTTTGTATGTAAAAACCCCGTGTAAAAGAGCGAACAAACGTGAGGAGAGAGAGGGGACCATAAGAGAAATGGACGTGATAAGAGAAATACTGAAATAGGAGGGGGAACATGAGATAGAGAGGATGGAAGACCATATGTAAGGCTTCATCCCACAGATTTAGATCCATGAGACGGTCTCAAAAGAGACTTACCTGTATCTGACAAAAACTCATATAGGACCGTCTCACGGGTCTGTGAGATGGATCCAACCCAAAACCCCTGGCATTCTTTGTAATGTTTTGGGATGGTGGAATTTTTGTAGTATTAGATAAAAAAAAATTTATGGCATTTTTATAATATTAGGGTAGGAAAGTAGTATATTTAGGAGCAGTGATATTTTTGTAATATTATGTGGAGGTAAATGATCATTTTAAACTAAAAAATTATCAATTTATATTATGAAAAATATATATTTTCAAAGTAAGTGACAATTTTGTATTATTGGGTGGTGACATAGTACCACTTTACACTGGAAAAGTGTTACTTTTATAAAATAAGTATAATTTTTACTCTGGAAATTATACATTTTCAAATTAAGAAAATTGATGATTTACTTGTAAAGTAATATACAAACACTATAACGTTTTTTAAAAGAAATTTATCATTTTTACTCAAGAGTAAAAAAATTACATTAGTAGTTCCCCTAAATAGATCACTTTAGACTCGAAAATATCACTTTTATTTAAGAAATATACGTTTCCAAAGTAACAAAAACTGAACATTTACCTGCAAATTAAAGTTACATACAACCTTGTTTAATATTATTACTTTTTATTAAAAGAATTATCCCTCTTACCCTAAAAGTAGTATATGTTTTCAAAGTAACAAAATTACATTAGTAGTTCCCATATAGTATCACTTTAGGCTCGAAAAATATCATTTTTTTTTATTAAGATCACTTTTATTATGTATATTTCAAAGTAACAATTGATTACTTGCAAAGTTACATACAATCTTGTTTAACATTATCACTTTTACTCTAAAAAGTTTATGTTTTCAAATTACTAAAATTGATATTAGTAGTTCCCCTAAATTAGTTATTTTCCTCTCTAAAGTATAGTAGAACTCTGAAAAGTATTAGTTTATTACATGCATAGAGTTAATATTTGTTTCTGTAACATAATTATCAGTAGAATAAAATGAATGTTCATTCACAAGGGGTTGGATTCCTCTGAGTTCCAGTTTGAAATATAAGAGGCGGAGAAGAAGTGTGAAACCAAGAAAATAATATAAAATATAGATAAACTTAAATTCAAGAAAATGTGAAACCCTAGGTCTTGGAGAATCAGAAACGATTTATTTTATCATCAGATGAAAAGAACCAGAAATCCATGTCAGAGGTCGGAGTTCCAAAAATATATAACAGTTTGTTTATTAGAGAGCGTGATTGTGCATTTGTGAGGGAATCGAAAAAGAATGAGATATGTGCTACGATGACTCTAAAAAATTAGGGGAGATGAGGATGGAGGAAAGAGGAAAAGAAGGAGAGAATCGAAAAAGAATGAGATATGTGCTACGATGACTCTAAAAAATTAGGGGAGATGAGGATGGAGGAAAGAGGAAAAGAAGGAGAGAGAGAGAGAGAGAGAGAGAGAGAGAGAGAGAGAGAGAGAGAGAGAGAGAGATGTACAATTGTGAAAATTCTACTTTTTTTTTGTAACGAATTTGGATACTGGATCTAGAAGCTTACAATTGTGAAAATTCAGAGAGATGTACAATTGTGAAAATTCTGCTTTTTTTTTGTAACGAATTTGGATACTGGATCTAGAAGCTTACAATTGTGAAAATTCTGATATTTTTTTTTGTTTGGTAACAAATTCAGATACTGGATCCAGATCTTAGGCTCCATCTTGCAAATAAAGATTCGTAAGATGTGGCCTTATAAGAGACCTGCTCTATGTATCCTAATCCAACTCCTCTTCATAAAACATATTTGTATTTTTCAAAACATGGCTGTATTTTCCTGCCCAACCCTCCTCATAAATCATAAATTGTTTACCTATTTCCTAACATTTATAATTCTTGAATAAAGCAATTTGCAGTGAGGATTATATAATGTTTTAAAATAGTGAGAATCATATCACGCATTCTCTAGTCCCTTCTATTAAAAAATAAGTGGCTTTTTGGCACATAAAAGTAAAGGTGGCAATTCGGGTCATGGGTCGGATTCGTGTTTGACTTCGGGTTGAATTCAGGTTATGCTTAAAATACATCAAAAATTAATTAAAATATAAAATAACTATGTTTTAGACAAATTGGTAATATCGTGTCAGATTCGTATCAGTCGTATTCGTTTTTGGGTTTTCGTGTTTGGGTTCGGGTTTCTCTCAGCAACTTCAGGTCGGCTTCGTGTCGTATCAGGGATTGCCACCCCTACATAAAAGTTCTTAAAAAAGAATGACGTTTTGACATTTTCAAGGCTGGTAAGAAAATATTTTTTTTCTAAAATATCTTTAAATGTATCATTTTCCCAACGGACACTAGTACCTTAATTTGTGTTGTTCAAAGCAATATTTATCATTAATTAATGCTATATTGAGTATTTTAATACAATTCTTGTATGTTTTTCCTAAAATGTCACTTTTTTTTTTTTTGAGGAATCCTAAAAATGTCACTTATTTTGGATAGGATTGAGCAAACCTCCATTGTAGACAGGTTAAACCTTTCTTTTCCCCATTTACACTCGCATTGTCCTAGAAAGATTTTTAGATTAGAGGTGTGGAAATATTTATTCAGTTAGGATCTCAACAAGAAAATGAATGAGATAATGATGTGAACTTTATTGAAGAATATGTAGCAAAGAATTAATAAATGTTGTTCTTCTCGACTACAAAAAGAAAAATCAAAATATGTGTAGATGGTGGACCAGCAATCGAGATATTTTCATGAAGTAAATGCTAACCACATTTATCAATAAGATTAGTTGTTATGCCATAAATGCTTTTGGCTTTTCCATCCCTCCTTTTTTTTTTTTTTTTTTTTTTGGCTTTTTTGGCCCTTCACCAGTTCACCTTTTAGAAGCATTTATCACGATTTTCCTCATCACACGTGCCATGTTTGATTTTTTTTCTTAGATAATTGGATTCCAAAATGTTCAAAGAAAAAGGATATTGGCATACCTAGTTGATTGTTTAAGAATAAATTTTAGGGTACTTTTTGTAATTATCCCTAAATTTTAAATTAAAGAGGTCCAACCCAATAAAAACAAGTCCATGGATTAGAAGGCTCTAACATCACATTTGTATATGATGGATATATTTATGTAATCTCAAAATTAAATCTAGACTAGTTAGTAGTTACATTGCATGTCTACGAGACCTAATAATATATAGCAAAAGACTCATGACACCAAATTTCAAATTAAACATTTGTAAATATATCTTCATCACATTTGGGTAACTGGTGATTTCATTTTGCATTCTATGGCTTTTGTTATGCCTTTAAGGGGTGACCATAGTTCCGAAACTGTCAGTTCCAATTTCGAAATCGTCGGATTCGTAATCCGATTTTCCATAATTTCAACCTACACGGTTTCAGTTCCGATTATGAAACCGTTGACCACAATTTCGATTTTGATTCGGAACCCAATTTTGGTTTCACTTGGCCGCCCCTACTTTCTTCTCATCTAATTTGGAGTCAAAGAATTTTTGTTGGAACAATTTCGGCACCCTACAAATAGTAAAAATTATTTATTTTTATACTTGTAAGATAAAAATGATTTTGCATTAGAATATTTGAGAAGAAATGCAATAAATTTCATTTTTTTTCTTGGAAATTCTTGGAGCTGGCTCAAGATTTACTCCCCCATTAGTTATTTTATGAAGATTTTCATATCAAAACTATAATATTTTTATGTTATTTGTATCCTCATGTTTGAAGTTAGTGGTAGAAAAGAGTGTCACATGGCTTGATGAATCATTTGGTAATGTCATGGTCAGCCAACAAAAGCTTTTACTTTGTCCATAAAGTAAAACATTTGTGTCACGGAGATTAGTAAGACGGTTTCCCACTTCAATTTTCTTTTTTTAAACTTTTTTTGTGTCACCTTTTTCCTCCAATTAATAGTGCTTTTTAGGCCATTTACCAAAAGTAGTGGAAGTAAAAGAATTATAATTAATTGACTTCCACCAAGTCCCACAAGCAAGTCTAAGTCAATCAATTGAAATTGGATCCCTAAGTTATTCATTGAGATTTACCAAACTCAAAAACGTCTTATAAGCACAATCTATAGTTTGATTCTTCAAAAACAATACTCCAAACACCACAATTGCTTATCATGCACAAATAGTGCTGCCAAAACTAGTCCGGTCCGGTGTGTTGGCCTGATCGACCCAATGATAGGGTCGGACCGACTGTGATTTTTAAGCTTGAAATGAGTCAGGCCTATTTGGCCAAGCCCATTAGATCCGAAATCCCAAGCCAGTCCGATCGGCCCGACTTTTCATGGGTATTTTCATGAGTTTGGTCGATTTTGAGCCTCCAAAGTGGTGGTCTGATGGAATTTCGGTCAAGGGGGCCTACTCGATTTTATCTTTGGCCTGAAAGGCTAACACCGGGCCGATTTGGACCATTTGTCAGCTCTATGCACAAACTATATCAAATATTTACTCCTATCACTCGTGATTGATTACAAAAATACAATGGTATATTTGAATAATATAGTTAAAAACTGATGTAATGAAATGATGTATATATAAGAGGAAGGATTGGACAAAGAAAAAAGAAAAATAAATAAATTTCTTTTGGTCATGGTTTAAGGTAAATATTATAACGGGAAAGATTGGATAAATTGTGTTAGATATTTTCCTTTCTATAAGTGAAAAACTAGCTTGCAAGTGCCTCTTAAAAGAAGCCAATTCGGAGGCCATCACTTTCTAATAGCAAAGTGATGAATCGTACTATTTTTTTTTAAGTAAAGATTAAGGTTCTTCTCTTTTTTTGATAACCTTTATCAATACCTAAAGTCAAATCCCATTTCGACATTTATGGATACTTTTTAATTGCGTTCCTTTTTCTTTTTACATTAAAGTCAAAAGAGACAACACATGATTCTTACATGTAAAGAAGAAAGGGGGTTAAATTTATTCAGCCATTTTGCTCTCCTTTTGACAATTTTCAAATTTAAATAATCGTCTACTTTAAGTCTTTAACTAGTAGGAAATATTGTATGAATGCTGCAAAAACGTACTCGCTCCTATTCAAAATAAGTGTTTTTAGGAAAAAAACACACATATTAAGAATTGTGTTAAAATATCAAATATATATACCTTTAATTAATAATAAATGCTATTTTAGAACAAATAAATTTAGGTATTAGTGTTAGTTGGGAAACAATATATTTAAGGGTAATTTGGGAAATCTTTTTCTCACCAATCTTGAAATGTGAGAAGGTCATTGTTTTTGGAAAAAAATTCTATGTGCCAAAAGGATACTTATTGTGAATAAGAGGGAGTATTATTTTGTGTAATTTTATTTTATTAAGTTTTAAAATAGTGATGATAGTTGATGAATCTACTAGTTATGTGCTTAGATAGCATGGTTGAAGTTTTCTCTCATAATTTCTCAATTAATATTCATGTGGTTCGCAAAGTTTAATAATTTGCCTTTGTAAGGCTTCAAGAATTATCCTTTCCCGAATTTCCTTAAACTTTTGGGAAAATTACAAAAAATACCCACTTTTTGGTAAAAATACCACAAAATACACTTTTATCACTTGTGTATTCATGTTTTTCCTTTTTTGTACGCTCTTGCATATTTTTTGGTTACTTTTACGTTTTTTTTCCTTTCATTTTTTGGTTTTTGTATTGCTTTTTATGTTATATATGTTGTTTCAATCTTGTTTAAATTTGTTTCTTTGTAGTTTTCATGTTGTTTCGATGTTTCAAAACAACTTTTACCTATTTTATGTGCTGATTTTTGCTCATGTATTGTTTTGAACATTATTTCTATTGTTTTTGTGTTATTCTATAATATTTTTAATGTTGTTCTAATAATTTCTTTTGTTGTTTACATGTAGCTTTCATTGTGTAAATGCAATTTTTACCTATTTTAAGCTCTTTTCATGTGGTGCTTTTAACACGATATTTCTGGGTTGTTTCCATACATTTTTAATGTTGTCCTGATGTTTCTTTGTTGTTTCCACGCAGTTTTCGATGTTTAAATACAATTTTACCTATTTTTAATCTCTGTTTGCTCATATGGTGTTTTCTATATTGTTTCTGGTTTGTTTCTTTATAATTTCTTGGTTGTTTACATGTTTTTTATGTTTTCATGCATTAAGTCAAAATTGAATTGTATTTTTTTTATTAATGTTGTTTCTATAATATTTTTAATTTATTTGGTTTTAATATGTGTGGTTTTATGTGTAAATTTCTTGATTTTTTATAAGATTTCGAGTATAAAATGAATTATAAGGGGGACAAAATTTATTTTTCACTGAAATTTTATTAGAAGAAACATGTTTGAAACATGTTCGAAACAATCTTTAAACAACAATGTAAAAAAAATCCGAAAATTTTGGCGAGAGCGTAAATTGGTCCAAAAAAGGACTGGAGTGTAAATTTGTCCAAGAAAATACCAAAAGCATAAAAAGCAGTCATTGTTTCCGGAAAATGAGATAATTGTGTACATTTCCCTAAACTTTTTCACTACTAATTACATTTATTTTGCAAATATCATTATTTATAAAAATATGGACACATACAGGCTAGCCCAGCCCATCCTGGCCTGGACTAACCTACTGCATTAATAGTGGTATGTTAAGGTGGGCTCTTATGTTTCTGAATTATTTTTCTGGCACAACCTGTCCCTACCCAAATTGGCAGAGATGGGCCAACCCGACCCACCAACCCAATCCAACCTACATCCACTTGAACTCTGCAACATATTTTCATAAATATTCTCCATGAATGTTTTCTTATACATTTACGAGGACAAGTCCATTCACATGATAAATTAAGGTACTAATTAATTAGTTCAAAATCCCTAATAAAGATTGGCAAAATGGACACAAAAAGGAACATGAAGACATATTTCATTATTCACTTTTGTTAAGGTCGTAATGTCTTTGGGCTTATTGGACTAGGCTCAATTGACAATTGGGCCCAAAAAGATATTATAGAGTAAACCAAAAAGTCGTGTAAACCTAGTTTCAATGAATTGAAGGAAGCTTTTGGTTTAATGAAGAGGAGTTAAATAGAAATGCATTAACAAATAATTTGTGATTTTTTTTTCTTGTCATGAAGAAAGTAATAGCTGAGACCATATCTGCAATACGAACAAATTGTTTGAAATTCTTAATTAAGATCAACTTAGATATACCCCGAGTTTGAGAGAAAGTGAATGGTAATGAATTGAACTGCATATCTTAAAATAGAGGTGACAAACCGTTCGTGCCGGGAAAAGCACGAACAACACGATAAGCACGATAAGCAAAATTGTCCAATTAATTTTGTTAGGCCCGTTAAGCCCATTAACAAATAATGTAATACCCAACTTAATATTTGATAATTATTATCTTTTATGATGTAATTTATAATATTAAAACTAGTATTGTCACTAGTCTCAACATTTCTTCCTAAGATTTTACGGTTGGCCTGCTATCAATCCAATTTTATTCAAACTCATTCAATAGTCCAGTTATATATTTTGTTAAAGCTCAAAACCCATTTATATAAACTCGAGTTCCACTAAATCTGTAATATATGTTAATGTTGTTGTTATTATTATTATTATTATTATATTAATTATTTTATTCGTTTGTATAAGTAAATTAGGGTTGATTTATATTTTTATAAAGTATTATGTAGTTTAACAGTATATTGTAAGTTGAGATGAGATTTTTATATGAGTTTTTAATCACTAGGAAAGGTCCCAGGGCTATAGCTAATAATTCCTCCAATTTATCAGACAATTCAACTAGTTTGAAATTTCTAATAATAATTCCTTCATATCTTTGTCTCATGAGAACAGTTATAGATGGCTTCCAACACTAAGTTTTTTTTATCCCCACGTTTTCAGCAAGTTGGAGTTTACAATAATATAACTCATCCTTTTTTTTCTCTCTCAGTAAATGATATATATGTTAAATAAAGTTTATTTTAATTTTTTGTTATTTTTCATTTTATTTTAATGATAAACATAGATTTTATGAAAAAAATTATGTATATAGTTATTGTTATTATTATTATATATACATATATATACGATTTATATACATAAACGTTTAGTTGGGAGGAGTTTTATGGTGCCCATTTCTCTATTATATATTGATAATTATATTACTGTATTTATCTTATAAATATATATTTATATGTAACTCACATAAATAATTATATGTGTTATATCTATCAATTAGAAAGTTTCGAATTTTCAAACTCTTTTGGATAAGCCTAATCTGTAATCCCGATAATTTATTTCAATTGTTAATCAATTTATTTTATCAATTTCATAATAATATATATAATAAATATATGTATTTTATTTAATTGTATCAGTCATGGATTATTTTTTTTCAAATTTCAAAAACTCAATTAAGATAAGTCTCAATCCCTAATGATGTGGAACATTATTCAGCACTTCTCCATGTTTCAACAAATAGGAGATTTCAGATAAATTTCCTCCCCTCTTTTCCTCTCACGTTCAACAAATCTTGACAGAATAAAAGTCATACCTCTTATTCTCCATTTTTATTCGCAACACACTGTACAATAATTTCGACCCATTTTTCCGGTTTATTTTTCAAGTCTCTGCTCAAGAAAATAATAAAAAGAACGAAAGGAGTTTTTGCAAACATTAATTGGGCGTGTATGTTTCTGTGTACGTGAGTGTGTGTGCATATGTGCGTCAGCGGTGTGGGGTGACATTGGACGTCGCCGGCTGGACTCACAGAGGAAATGGGGCAGCGACGGGTCGACGGAAATGGTGATTGGCCAATGGAGAAGATGAGGTGTGTGTGAATCGCGGCGTGTGTGTGCGGGGTGGAAGCGTGGTTTTTCCGCTGGTAGAGGCTCGGTTGTCGCCGGGGCCGGAGTAGGGGGAGAAAGAAGAAAAGTTGATTGTCCATGGATTTCCAGACGTGAATTTGAGTTTAGAGACCAGAGACTTTGTTTTGAGAATTCAATAGGAGTTTGGTCTTGGTTGTAAAACTTAGACTTTTCATTTGAGTCCATTAACTTTCAATTAAGCCCTAAACCCAAATCAATGTTTCTGCTATTTTTCAATTTAGCCCCAGGCAATTTAAATTTCATCCTAAATTCATTTTCAACTTTTTAAAAACTTCAATTCATCCCATAAGGACCAAAGTATACTTTCTGAAATTTTTTGGTTTAGCCCCACAATGTTTCAATTTGGTCCAAAATCCTGAATTTATTTCTGTTTCTTTCAAATTGCCCTAAAAACATATATTTTTGTCAAATTTCTTCTATTAAGAGCCTTAGGCTATTACATAAGTACTTTTACTACAAGTTAGAATTTAAAATTTATTTCCAAACACCTAATTATGTCAATACGTATTGTAGGTGGCGAGGAACCGAACCATTATGACGTTTATTTGCCCGTTCAAGCATCGTTGCATTTAACTACTAATCGAGGTAGAGATTTCTTTACACTTTTTAAGCGTTAATTTAATTGTCCTTGTTAAATATTTATATACATGATTTCATGAATTATATACCTACAAATGTGTTTTTAATAGTTGAATTTGATGTGAATATTATACGTGAAATGTTATATGATTATTTGTGTACAATGGCAAAGTATATGGTGGCTTCGGCCAATGACAAAGTATATGTGATGACAAAGTATATGTGTGACTTCGGCCCATGGCAAAGTATATGTGATGGCAAAGTATATGTGTGGCTTCGGCCAATGACAAAGTATATGTGTGGCTTCAGCCAATGGCAAAGTATATGTGATGGCAAAGTATATGTGCTTGAATTCATTAAATTATGTTATTTTATATTTAATTTGGATAATTAGAATCCCTACTGAGTATGTGTTACTCACCCCTTATTATTCTAACTATTTTCAGATTAAATGGGTGGATGCGCTGCCGATGTTGGGGATAGCCGAAGACTTTACACTTTAGTTATTTAACTTTTTGAATTGTTGACTGATTTTTAAATTTAAAAAAATGTAACGTACTATCTCTTACTTTATTATAATATTACTAATATTTATTTTTAATCTTAGCTAATACTCTAAGGTTGCTTATTTTAGAACTATTTTTTTATATTTATTTTAAACTCCATTATTGCTTCCGCTCGAGTTATCTATTTTATTTTAAAATATAAAAAAAAGATAAGTGGCACAACGAAATTTTTATAATTAAACTATGTTTTATAAAATCAGAGTAGCTTAGCGAAAGCGTGATGGATTATTGGATTTATTAATAAAATAGTACCATTTATTTTTTAGACGTGTCTTATTCGTTTGCATTTAAATACACTTTATTATTATTATTATATAAAAAAATTAAATGCATTATTTATTTTGGTAACGCTAAAAAAAATCCTTTATAAAAAGTGGGGCGGTACAAATAAAACTTATGTTTTTTTATATTCTTTATATTTTATAATTAAAATATATATTCTAATAAATTATCAATAAAAATAGTCAAGTATGAATAGTCAATTATAGTAAATTACCAATATAAACAATAAGTTACCGATAATCAAAAAATTATTATGTCTTATCAGGCCTTATCGTGTTTATCGGGTTAGCCAGATATCAATCCGGTTTTAATGGGCCTTGTTAACCCAATAACAATCCGAACCCGAAAAACCTCATCCCAAAATCTTATAACATCGTGTCGTGTTTGTACCGGTCAATTACGTGTGCCTCAAATTCCACCCCTACCTTGAAATGGTGGAAGTATGACGATTTATACCCCAATGTCGAAGAGTGGTATTTATATTGTATGATACGGTCGATAAACCATTTAGGTTTCATGGACTTGCGGGCTTTAAGTAATCATATTGGACTTTATGGATATTAATAGTTGGGCTTCTATGAGTTTAGTATAGAGGAAATTACACAAAATACCCTGATTTTTAGAAAAAAGACAAAAATACCCACCTATCACAATAATACCCCACATGCTCCATCCCATGACAAATATACCCTAATTTAGACCTAAATCGCATAGAATCCTTTCTTCCCATATTTCTCCTCTTCTCCTCTTCACTTCTTCCGTCTGTTTGTGCTTCGCACAAAAATACCCACATGCCTGGAATGGGGTTTGGGAATGGCAGGGGCGAAGGGGAAAGGTGGGTCAGTTGCGACGAAGGAAGAGGAGAAGAAGGAGAAGACGACGTTTGATTTGAAGCTCGAGGGAGGTTTCGATGCAGCTGCTAAGATTAAAATTATTAAGGAAGTAAGAACGTGTACAAATCTGGGGTTGAATGAGGCTAAGGATTTAGTGGAGAAAGCGCCAACTTTGTTGAAGAAAGGGGTGACAAATGATGAAGCAGAGAAGATTATCGAGAAGATGAAGGGGGTTGGGGCAAAAGTAATCATGGAGTGAGGTAAAAATAGTTGATTATAATAGCCTTTGTTTTGGACGTTTGACTTGAAAATGTTGCGTTGAATTGAGTTTTTATGTTTCTACATATTGAGCTTGTTTGATTGCAATATTTGAAGGTTTCATAGTAAAAGATGTCCAAAAGATTGTCTGAAACATATGATTAGGTGCCTTGATATATAATGTTGTGTGAAATGTGGTTACCATAATCTTAATTTTTGTTAGTGCACTATTTATTAGTCATTTTTTAATGTCGATGGTTTGAGTCAGCCATTATGGGAAATTAAAGGAATCTTGAATGTTAAATCATCTTGAACAGAACATTTACGTTCAAGATATCATATAGGAATGGAGGTGCTAGGCAACTCCAAAACATGTAGCAATGCCATTCTGTTGTTAGCATTGCTTGCATCACTGCCAATTCCAATAAACTTATTGGAGAGTCTGATAGCGTGCATCCAACCTACGAATTCACCAATATTTTATCATCCTAACAGTATTGAGACATTCAACATTAATTATGATTTGTATCGGAGTTGGTACGTATGATGATGAAATGTCGAGTGAAGACTCAGAGGTTAAACCTAATTTTCTGTGTTCTTTTATTATATTGTGATTTGAAGTTTTTTGTTTGTTTCGATGTTGTTTCGAAGTTGTTTATTTTATGTTTCTTTTGTGCTTTTATGCATTTTTTTATTTATTTGTTCTTTTTTATTGTTTTTGATTTATTGTGTTATCTATCTGATTGTGTATCTTTTTTTTTCTTTTGTAGTGAATGTGGGATTTTTTGTTGTTTGTTATGTCGAGCACTTTAGTGTTGGGAAGGCTATGACATCGAAGCGTTCGAGATAGAGAATGAACAAGCAAGGCTCAGTCATCTGCTTCACAATCATGCTAAGTTGAAGCTGCAAAATGGTGATGACGATGACAATGACATTGAGATTTTACCTCCACTTCCTAATGATTTTAGAGAATTGTTGTTATGTAAATCTTTAATGATGGTGTAATCGGTTGAAACATGTAAGAAACATAAATGAAACATGTAAGAAACAATTGTGAAACAGAGGATCATGTGATAAAAGTTTGTAGTAAATTAGCGCAGTCTAATGAGTCGTGTGTTTTGGAGTGAACTTGTATGCATTCGAAACTCGAAAATGTTGAAACTTTTAAGAACTCATATTTAAACTCAATCCAATCTTAGACTCAGTCCTAGAACCATTAATTCCATTAATTAACTTATCTTATAACTTTTGAAAAACATTATTAAAAAGAAACACTATTAGAAACATATTTTTAATTAACAAAAATATATCTTATATCCTAGAATCTGTGGGAGTAATTGTCAACCCAATGATGAGTAACTGATGAAAGCAAAACCTGATTTACATGGGTTTTTTCAGTTTTCACGTGAATAAACTCAATATGTTGATGAAATTAAAGAAAGTAGCAAGATGTAGTGACAATAAGCACAATTGAGCAAAGTATAAGCAGAGTTACAAATGATAACAAGCTAGTGTATCTGAAAAATTAAATCAATCTGTATTGTACATCCATCTCCTGGGAAGATACTTTACTTATTTGATTAGAGACTCAAAAAGTTTGCAGATAGCATAAATCTTTATCCCAAAGCTAAAGTAAATGGAAATATTCACCAACTCCTTAGAACAAAGTTGGTATACTCTCTATTTTCTTCCCATTGTTCATTGTGGCATACCACAACTGAGATTTTCACTATGCAACTGTGGAATATAATGAAAAGTTGGCTAAGTGAAACATATAAGAAACATAAATGAAACAGGTATGAAACAACAAAGAAACAACAAACATGTTTGAAACAACAAAGAAACAAAAAAGAAACCAACGCAAAAAATCAGCGGAAAATGGGTATTTTTGTCAAAAATCAGCGGAGATAGGTATTTTTGTCCAAAATCAGCGGAAAATGGACATTGTGTAGGGATTGAGTATGGAAAATGGGGTATTCATGTCCTTTTCCCTTTAGTATAAGCATTTTAGTCCATTTGGGAAAAATTGAGTTCATGATATGTTTGACCCTTTAATTGGACATAGCCTAGGGGGGCAAATCATGTCACATTGCGAACATTAAATGCGTTCAAGGAGTTGGAGACATAATCTTACATAAATGTGCTTGAAATTAAGCAAATCCCCTCAAAATCAATATAAAATTATTAAAATCCACAGTAGTAAAAAAAATTAAGAAAAATTGTCAAAATTCATAGTAAAAACAAAGAATTCTCGTAATTTGAAATCCATAAATTTCATCATGCAATATATCTACAAATCATGCATCAAGGTTTCCAAATCTATAAATTAAAGACCAACCAAATTGTTTACTCAAACACTACCAAAAGCCTAGTGTGAGTTCAAGTATTGAACTAATATCCATGACAAGAAAATTTTCTTTGTTTCTTTTTAGTTTCCTTCTAGGGCTTGTTGTTTCTTCTGGAATGGCCACCTCTAACATGGCTGATCCAATAATCCACCAGGTTAATTATCAAGTTTTAGCATTTTACATTTGCAAAAATTCTAATATTAATTTATTGATAACATAATTATTTATTTTCAAGATTAATTAATATGTAATCTATTGTTAAAGTTTCATCTTTTTCATATAAATGTAGAGCAAGACTTGGTGCGTGATCACGGTATCAGCACCTTACGACAAATTACAAGGATAGTCTAAATACAGTTGTACACAAATCCAACAAGGTGGTTCATGTTATGAACCTAATAAATTGGAAAATCATGCATCATATGCCCTTGATTTGGTCTACCAGGCCATTGGCTGGTGCAACCCTGAAATCGGCACGACAACGGTCAATGATCCATGTAAGATTTTGCTATCTCTTTTGTGTATATTCATTTTTTTATATTTTTATTTTTCCTATCTGATGGAGATTTGAATTTTGGATTAATTTTACATTTTTATAGTTATTATATATTATGTAACATTAGATTTTTGATTTATTTGTTATCGCAGCATATGGCAACTGTCAGTACCCATGAGTTCAGCAGCACTTGGCAAAGACGAGGAATATTGATTTTTGGTTATTGACGATGTATGAAAAATATGATTTCATCTATTCGATGTAGAATAATGCAAAATTAAATAAATATAAATAAGTAATAAATTTTTCATTGTATTTCTCGCAAGTTGTTGTGTTGCCATTGATATTCTTTTTCCCTGCTTCCTAGCTTTATTTATTTTTAATCAAATTTTGAAGGGTTCCTAAAATTTAATTTCGTGATGAGAAGGACTGGCATATCAGAATTGATTTTATGGGAGGGAAATGAGTGAGAAAAAATAACGTAACAAAACTAGTAATGTTTGGGGAGCACTTATGCAAATGTCCACTTTGAAAAATGGACTTTTTAATAAGCGACTTCTCAAAAAGCCTATAGTTCTCACTTCACTGAAATGAACTTTTTAAAGGAGTGATTTATACAAAAGTCCATTTTAAATTAACCATCAAACATCTATTATATTATGGAAATGAACTTTTAGATCCAAAATTAGTCCATCTGAAAAGTGCTCTCTCACAAGCACAAGTATAATATGACATTTGGCATGTCACTTTTTTTAATGATGTTTGGTTGGATTGTTGCCTTTTGGAATAAAAATAAAAAAAAATTGTTTACTACTGTTTGTGTTTGTATTTTAATTTTTGAAATAAAATATAATGAATATTTTTTAGAGTAATTAAATATCAAATGACTCACATCTTTAACAACTTAATTAAGTTTTTATATGAGATGATCATTCAACATGATATCGAAGGCATGTCAAACAAGAGGCAGTAAGTTCGAATCTTACCGCCACCCACATAAAACATTCCACGCGCAAAGTTCATAAACATATATCCGTTGTGTTAGAATAATTAAATATTAAATGACCCATGGTGGCTCAAAAGCTACTCTAGAAAACCATAGGCAAGTGCACCTATCGTTTTGTAGTATAGGTTATTAGTCACCGAGTGTCATTCCCACGAGGATTATAAGTACTAATAATTACCGTCTTTTTGTTATCTAATCTAGTAATTTTCAGAGTTTTGTTTGTTAAAATGGAAAATGAAAAATAGAGAATTTAAGATAATTGCAACTTACAAAAAGAAATCAAATAAAAATAGATTGTAGAATGAGAAATCAAGAGATAAAAATGTGTTGAATGTAAATCCCTCTAGAATGTTTTTGTGATTCAATCAAGATAAAAATACAACCATAAGCCCTTAAGCAAAAACCAACCTCTTTTAATAAAATCTCATGTTATGTGGACCGTAGAAATTCCCGATTTAAGTTAAACCCTTTCTCAAGGCGGAAAACTCCTAATCTCAAGTTGATTAACTGAAATCTCTTTCTAGTTAAAACCCCCAAAATGCATTATAACGATTTATGAATTCCCATATTAGGTTTGACCCTAATTCGGAAGATTTATGTCGTCTATATCTAGGATTGCATGCAACTCTTTTCACTTATATAGGTTCTTTCTCACCATAAATCTCTCGATTACCCGATGAGGAATAAATATCAAATTAATATACTAGGAAATATCAACTTGAATGAAATAAACATGATATAAGTGAATCACACAAGACATGAGAATTTTATTAAAAACATACAAACCTTAATCACAAATCCATTCTAGAGTTCATTACATTCAAACACTAGTAGTTTAGCTACTCATGATTTTGACAAAAGAATAAATTACACAAGAAGATTTAAGTGTTGTAAACATGGTGTACTTATCTTTCTCAAAATCTCAATGACTTGTTCCTTTGATAGATGATGTTGATCCAAGCCTTCTTCTCCAATGTTGCTACAAGCTTACTCCTCCAAGACCTCTTGATCCCAATTCCACTCAAAATGTTAAACACTATGAATCTCTCTATGAATGAATATTACATGAATGATTTTCCAACTCAAACTCTTGGCTTTTATAAGCACCATCTTGTGAAATACCATATTAACAAATGCCCCATTCCCATGCTTGTTAGTTGAATCATTGTGTGCACATTCATGGTTGAGTTGGTTGAATCATTGTATACACATGATCATACTTCACTTCCATTGGTTGAGTTGGTTGAATCATTGTGTTCACATGCCAATTGAGGAGGAAATTGAGTTTTGGTGCAGCAAGATGAGGTGTGAAAGCTGCTCAAAGGTTCTCAAAAAGCAAAAGTCCCCATTATTTCCGCCAAAAGAAGAAAAATTGTTGTTTGGAGGAAAACACGGCCGTGCTTTAAAAGCACGGCCAGCCGTGTTCGTCAAATTTTTTAACACGGCCGTGTTTATAAACACGGCTAGCCGTGTTTTTCTTCGCATAAAAATGGATTTTCGAAAACGACGGGGTGTGCTTTTAAACACGGTTTGGGCGTGTTTTTTGATTTGCGTGTGAAACACGGCCGTGCTTTGTAAGCACGGCCCGGGCGTGTTTTTCTGTTTTTCTTGTTTTTCTTCCTTTTGAAGCATGGCCATGTTTTCCAACACACTAGGGGTGTGTTCTGCACGAGATTGAGTCTTCTTGCCTTCTCTTAGACTTTGTTTACATTCGTATTTTCATACGAAATCATACGAATTTGCTTCAAGTCTTAACCTTCATCATTCAAAACAAGCCAATGTGATTTTTCTTGATTTTATTGATTAATGAACTAAAAAGTTAGAAAAATTATCTAAAAGGTTTAAGAAAATGTGAACAAAAATGCACTTATCAAACCGCCTCCAACTTGGAAATTTTGCTTGTCCTCAAGCAATTTTTAAAACAAAGAGTGGAGTTGAAAACAAAAATGAGGTATCTATTTTCACAATTTTGACATATTTGAAGTAAATCACTAACCTTTTTATTCCCGATCGAGCCAATCGATTCGTTCTTCCAAGTCAACCAATTTGTTAAAAAGAGGGTGAATTCAGTAAATGGAATCGTTTAGTCATCACAGTTGTCATATCACAGGAATTGTTAATCATTCGCTTAGACCAAATACAAGAATGTAATGATAAAAGGAGATGTTCAAAAACTCGGTTTTTTTTTTAAGTGTATATAATTATAAATTAGGACAGTTTTTTGAGGTAAACTTCCACTAGGTTTAAATTTTGAATGCTTTCCAAAAACTCCTAGGGTGGTTTCCCATACTCATATTTGTGCTGCCGTTTTACGTAAAAGACAAACATGGGGCTCATGAATGCTCCTAGTTACTAAGCAGCAACAAACAGAGGAGTATAACCTCGATTTGTCCTTTTTTATAAATATATATATTATTATTATTATTTTTTTCCGATTTTCCGATTTTTTTTTTACCCGAATAATGATTTCTCCAACGATCATGACATAAAGTATTTAAATTTAAGCAAAATCCAAACTATTTTCATGACATTAAACTCTTTTGGCGAATTCATCCTTTTACTAGAGTCACACGGTTTTTAAAACATTTTGGCGATTTGAGTTCAAAAAGATGACTTTTTGGGAGAAAAATTGGTTAAAACAAATTCACAAACAACTTATCGAATTGTAAAAGAAATATCTCATGTTTATTTGCAAGAGATTTAAAAGTGCATAAAAAAATAAAACATCCACACAAATTAATTAAAAACGCAATCCCACACAAACTAAAAGAAAAGCAAAAAATTATCCAAATATCTTTGATAAATCTCACCACCACCTCCAACTTCAAGGGTCACATTGTCCCCAATGTGAAGAAGGAGATGTGATACAGTCTAGATTAGAAAGCGAGAAAAAAAAATGAAACAAGAAAAAATACGACCTTCATTGTGGTGGTGGGAAATGTCCTTGCGAAATATGCCATTGTTGGATACGATCCATCATGGCAAAATAGGACTGTTGTTGGTCATATTGTTGTTGTTGTTGTTGTTGAAGATTCATGAAGAATTGTTGTTGTCGTTCTTCAATTCGGCGTAATGTTGCGTCATCATTTCCCCTGGCGATCCAATAAAGCTCATTGCTCCATTTGCTCAAGCGAATGGCGTGGAGAAGAGATCTAGTATCATCCATAGGGGTTGATGGTTGCCTTGGTGGTTGCCTTGGTGGTTGTGACGCCGAGGGAGCATCAATATCTGGTTCCTCACTTTGATAGGCATCTGTGTCTGAGGCCGGCGGTGCGGGTAGTCGGAATGCATCCGGGTTATCACCTTGTGGGTACATCATCTTCCAATTGTCCGGGTCCCGAACCGAAGTGCGCGAAGGATCCGGAATGGATGTGTGTAATCGTATTTTTGAACCTTAAAACATAACCCATCCCGCTCCGTTGAATCATTCCCATAGCAATACAAGATTCAAAGTCGATCCGGGTTGGTCCCCCGAGCTTGCTCAAGTCTGCGAGGTTATAACCATAATGGATGGCAATAGGAGTAATAAGGCCACCAATAACGATTTTACCTCGGTTTTTCTTGCTCACTTTGAGAAAATGCTTGGCGAGATAAGAACCCGTGTCGGCCCCAAAGAAGAATTCACCATTGACCATAGAAAATACTGACTCATCAAGTCGGACGACTCCTTCACTTTCGCCCCGGCCAAATAGTGTACTCGAGAGCACCGATGGATATAACGAAAGCAAGGATTGACAATGCATGAGGATTTTGATGAAGAAGGATTATATTCCGGCTCATGCGTAATTGCTTGCCAAAATTATCGATCACGGAACCCCAATGGCTTTATACGCAACCCATTTGTGGGTAAATCATAGATAGAATTAAATTGCCAATGTGAGTTGGTGATCATTGTTGAAGAGCCGAAATGTGATTCGTCCCTTCGCCGTGTCTTACCAAGTAATCTCGCGTCATAGGAACTCGAGAAATTCTAACGTGAGACGGATGTAGGTGGGGGTGGCTAGATTCATGAAATAGCCCCACCCAAGTTGATTGAACATCCAATCCACATCCGCACGCGCGGCGAGCCCATCCAAGGTAGGATTATCCGAGAATCGTGTGTTAATGATGGCGTTGGGCGGATGATGGTATTGTGCTTCATGATCATCATCTCGGAAAGCTATACCAAATGGATTGGTAGGTACCGGTGGGTCAAGATGAGTGGCTCGGCGACCGCCGTGTGTGGGGGCGCGGAGGATGAAGCATCACCGGTGACGTCGCGTTTAGTCCTGGGATTCCTATGTCAATATAAACTTACAAAGAACGTGAAAAACCATTTTAAGAGACATAGATAGTATCCCAAACATGAAAAGACATCAATTTACTCAAAATTCCACCATATCAACATCTTTATTCAACAAGAATCCATTTTCACAAGCTATACACCCCATTTGCAACAATGATTTAACAACATCCATTTTTCAACAACATTTCAATAATAGCAATTTAATCAACAACAATTTAGGAACATTAATCATATGACTCCAAGTCTACTCTTCAAATCAAGAACAAATGACCAATTCCTCAATTTACCAAGATAAAAACATCACAAGCATAATTTCACATAATTACCACAAGAACTAAAAAATTACCACAAACAAACTCAATTAAACTCACAAAAATTCACAAGAAATATGTCATAAAAAGAAATTCATGATTTTACCATTAATATCAACTATCCAAATTTTAATAACCCTACCATTCAATTTTTAGGGCATGAAAAATGGCAATACAAATTCATGAATTTGCTAACTACAACATAGGATAATTTTCACAACAACACACAAATATACCAATTCAAACAAATCAAAATTCGAAATTGAAAGGAAAAGAAAAGAAGAGAAGAACAACACATACCTTGAAGACATTGTGAGGAGGAAGAGATGAGAGCCTTGTGATGTGAAAGTGTGTGGTGTGGGTGAAGATTTTGGAAGAAAAGAGAAAGAATTTGGTGATTTTGGGGTAGGGTTTGAGAAAAGGGGGAGAAAGGAAGAAGAGAATGATGTTTGGGGGAAGAAAATAGGGCCAAAAATCGGCCCCCTGTTTTTTGTAATTACCGAACACGGCCGTCTTTGAAAGCACGGCCAGGCCGTGTTCGGTACGTGTTTCAGCTGCATTTTCTCTTTTTTTTTTTTTTTAATTAAAACACGGGCGTGTTATTTAACACGCCCATGCCGTGTTCTGTACGAGTTTTCACCCAAAATATTTTTTTTTTTTTTTTAGAATTACAACACGGGCGTGTTAGTGAACACGCCCTGGCCGTGTTCTGTACGAGTTTTCACCCAAAATAATTTTTTTTTTATTTAACACACGGGCGTGTTTATAAACACGCCCTGGCCGTGTTTTCTGCGTGTTTTGCAAACATGGCCTAAGTTGAAGAACACGACCAAGGTGTGTTCGTCAATTTATTGACGAACACGGCCGTGGTGGATAAACACGGCCAGGCCGTGTTTTTATTAATTTTTTTTTTTTAAAAAAATTCACACAAAATACCGGGTTGCCTCCCGGATAGCGCTTCGTTAACGTCGTATAATTTGGACTGTTTTACCTCTACTCGTGTGGTGTATTTTGAGGGTCGTCAAGACGGATGGAATCTCGATAACTATCATCAATGGTGCCCCCAAAATAAAGCTTTAGACGATGTCCGTTCACCTTGAATGTTCCCATTTCCTTGTGTGTGATTTCAATAGTCCCGCAAGGGAACACTTGAGTAACAGTGATGAATGGGGTAGGACCACCGGGATTTTAATTTACGGGAATAGTCGGAGTCGGGAATTGAAGAGTAACACTTGATCACCAGGTTGAAATTCTCTTGTTTGCTTAATGCGTTTGTCATGCCATTGCTTTGTTCGTTCTTTGTAAATTCTCGAGTTCTCGTATGCCGAATTTCGCCATTCTTCGAGTTCGTTAATCTGCAATAACGGTTATCTCCTGCACTTGACAAATCATAATTAAGCATTTTAATAGCCCAAAAGGCCTTGTGTTCAAGCTCAACCGGTAAATGACACCCCTTACCATAAACGAGTCGGTATGGAGTAGTCCCTATTGGCGTTTTGAAAGTCGTTCTATAAGCCCAAAGGGCATCGTCGAGTTTGAGGGACCAATCCTTGCGAGAGTGTCCAACCGTTTTTTCCAAAATTCTTTTTAATTCGCGGTTGGACACTTCAACTTGACCACTAGTTTGAGGGTGATAGGCGGTGGCGACTCGGTGTGTGACACCATATCGTTTTAACACTTTGTCAAATTGACTATTACAAAAGTGAGTGCCTCTATCCCTAATGATGGCTCGTGGAGTACCAAATCGGGTGAAAAGTTTTTTGAGAAAATGTACCACCACTCGAGCATCATTTTTAGGATTATATACTCCCACTGACCTGTTGGTTTTTCCTCGTACGGATTGCCATTGATAGCCATTCATGGCCATTCCTTCTATGAGATCTTGGCGGCCGGGTGTTTTATTGTTCAATGTCCCCCCCCGGCAAAATCGATCGATCATCCTGTCTTGTTGATGAGAGCAACCCATTGTAAAATGTTTGGACTTGCATCCAAATGGGAAGACCATGATGTGGGCATTTTCGCAAAGAATTCTTTGAATCTCCCAAGTGTCGTACAAGGTTTCATCGTCTTCTTGAGTGAATGAAGAGATCTCATTCCTCAATCGTGCGGTTTTAGCGGGTGGGAAATACTTTAGCAGAATTTTTCCGCCATAATGCTCCATGTTGTGATTGTTCCCTTCGGTAAAGTGTTTAACCATTGTTTAGCCCGCCCCTCGAGAAGAGTAAATGGGAACAAGCAGAACGGATGGCATCGTCGGAGACTCCATTTATTTTGAAAGTATCGCAAATTTCGAGGAAATTCGCGATATGATTATTGGATCTTCGTCCGGTAGGCCGTCGAATTCAACAAACTGTTGCACCATTTGAATGACATTCGGTTTGATTTCGAAATTATTGGTCGCAAGTACCGGGCCTTACGATACTAGACGACGCGTACCATCCATAGATGGCTTGGCGAAGTCGCATACATGGTTCTTTGTTGTTCATCCGCCATATCGGGATCCTTGCTTTCGTTAGTATCCTCCTCCGTGATCCTGTACTAATACTTTCCTCTCGTGTTGCTACCCGGCGGTCTCGCTTCCAAATTCGGCGGCGAGAGTAGGCATGCATTGTGGTAAACAAGGAGGATAAGTATAATCCAAGACTTACAAAGATAGATACCTAGAAAGACAATTAATGAAAATAAAAAAATGATTAAATTAACAAAAATAAGGTGTTCTTAATATTACAATCCCCGGCAACGGCGCCAAAAACTTGGTGGCTCAAAAGCTACTCTAGAAAACCATAGGCAAGTGCACCTATCGTTTTGTAGTATAGGTTATTGAGTCCAGAGTGTCATTCCCACGAGGATTATAAGTACTAATAATTACCGTCTTTTTGTTATCTAATCTAGTAATTTTAGAGTTTTGTTTGTTAAAATGGAAAATGAAAAATAGAGAATTTAAGATAATTGCAACTTACAAAAAGAAATCAAATAAAAATAGATTGTAGAATGAGAAATCAAGAGATAAAAATGTGTTGAATGTAAATCCCTCTAGAATGTTTTTGTGATTCAATCAAGATAAAAATACAACCATAAGCCCTTAAGCAAAAACCAACCTCTTTTAATAAAATCTCATGTTATGTGGACCGTAGAAATTCCCGATTTAAGTTAAACCCTTTCTCAAGGCGAAAAACTCTTAATCTCAAGTTGATTAATTGAAATCTCTTTCTAGTTAAAACCCCCAAAATTGCATTATAACGATTTATGAATTCCCATATTAGGTTTGACCCTAATTCAGAAGATTTATGTCGTCCTATATCTAGGATTACATGCAACTCTTTTCACTTATATAGGTTCTTTCTCACCATAAATCTCTCGATTACCCGATGAGGAATAAATATCAAATTAATATACCGGAAATATCAACTTGAATGAAATAAACATGATATAAGTGAATCACAAGACATGAGAATTTTATTAAAAACATACAAACCTTAATCACAAATCCATTCTAGAGTTCATTACATTCAAACACTAGTAGTTTAGCTACTCATGATTTTGACAAAAGAATAAATTACACAAGAAGATTTAATTGTTGTAAACATGGTGTACTTATCTTTCTCAAAATCTCAATGACTTGTTCCTTTGATAGATGATGTTGATCCAAGCTTTCTTCTCCAATGTTGCTACAAGCTTACTCCTCCAAGACCTCTTGATCCCAATTCCACTCAAAATGTTAAACACTATGAATCTCTCTATGAATGAATATTACATGAATGATTTTCCAACTCAAACTCTTGGCTTTTATAAGCACCATCTTGTGAAATACCATATTAACAAATGCCCCATTCCCATGCTTGTTAGTTGAATCATTGTGTGCACATTCATGGTTGAGTTGGTTGAATCATTGTATACACATGATCATACTTCACTTCCATTGGTTGAGTTGGTTGAATCATTGTGTTCACATGCCAATTGAGGAGGAAATTGAGTTTTGGTGCGACAAGATGAGGTGTGAAAGCTCGCTCAAAGGTTGTGAAAAAGCAAAAGTCTCCATTATTTTAAAAAGAAGAAAAATTGTTGAGTGGAGGAAAACACGGCCGTGTTTGTCAAATTTGACGAACACGGCCGTGTTTATAAACACGGCTAGGCCGTGTTTTCTTCGCAAAAAATGGATTTTTCGACAGGGTGTGCTTTTAAACACGGTTTGGCGTGTTTTTCGATTGCGTGTGAAACACGGCCGTGCTTTGTAAGCACGGCCCGGCGTGTTTTTCTGTTTTTTCTTGTTTTTCTTCCTTTTGAAGCATGGCCATGTTTTCCAACACACTAGGGATGTGTTCTTGCGAGATCGAGTCTTCGCGCTTCTCTTGGAGACTTTGTTTACTGCATTCGTATTTTCATACGAAATCATACGAATTTGCTTCAAGTCTTAACCTTCATCATTCAAAACAAGCCAATGTGATTTTTCTTGATTTTATTGATTAATGAACTAAAAAGTTAGAAAAATTATCTAAAAAGGTTTAAGAAAATGTGAACAAAAATGCACTTATCAACCCACATCTTTAAAAGTTTGATCAGCCCATTTAAAAGTTTAAGCTTTTAGATGAGGTGACCATCAACAAATATATAGATTTGATGAACATGTTTTTGTATGATATAATCATTGGTTGAGTTGTTATTTATTGGGGAAAATAGGGTAAAACAAAATAACAGTCAATGAACTTGTTTCTGTGTCTCATTTACTTGCTTGGACTTGTCAATGTAATATTTAGCCCCTAAAATAATTTGAGTTTAATATCTTGACACAAAACTACATTTACTAACAATAGTTCATAGCATGTTTCAAATATTTGTACCTCAATTTTAATTTTACGTTCTTTGCAAATTAGAAAAAATATTTTAAATTATACTCTCTTAGAAAAAGTAATTAGCAACTTAAGTAATCCAAATCATAAAAGTACTTTAATAATAAAAATAATTACACGAAAATATTGAGCATAGAAATTATTTTGATTATTTGAATTCAATATAAAATATTAACTTTCAATTTTTAAACTCTTTTAAATAAATAGGAACAAATATGTTGTTGTATATTGATTGCAATAATCTATATTTTATAAAATATTAACTTTCAATTTTTAAACTCTTTTAAATAATTTTCCGGCGACCCTTTTTTCGATCGGAATCTCGAAACAATGTAAGCATTTTGTTCTCTAGCTCATCATTTATTCATTTCAGTCTCGTATTTGGTTTGGGATTGGGTATACAATAGACATGAAAATCATAGACATGAAAAACCAGTTCAAAATAAGCTCGAACAACAGTCTGCAAATGTAACTCGACATCTGACTCGATGTCGAGTTACATGTAACTTGACATCAAGTCAGACGATTTTCGAGTTACATTTTGACTCAATGTCGAGTCACTTACTCGACCTCGAGTTACATGTCAGCCTTCTTTAATTATTAATTTTGTTTTTTTGTCTATTATTGTTGGTTTCAGATGGAGGATGATAAAGTGATAATTGTCCATAGTGCTTTTTGGGATGGAAGTTTCTAAATGAATGGTGAAGAAGTACTCGTTTTCACGTCGTTGTGGACAATATCATATAGTGGGTTTGTGGATATTAATTATAACGTTGTAAACGGTGATTGGCATTTGTGTGAATATAAATTACATTGTTAATGCCAACTGGGGTGGTTCTGAGGTTAAGTTTTTGATTATATGTGAACGGGATCTTCGGCTGAGATTTTCAAAGATCCCCCGAATATTTGTGACCTTGCAAAAAAAAGATCATTGGATGGTGGGGACTTCGTACACCGGAAATAACAATCCATATGGTTTTATGAACCTCATGGCTGCTCAATCTTATTCATATGGTATCGGCAGTCAATTCATGCACTTAAATCCATATAATTCTCACAACGACATGAATTATATACATGGTCCACCATAGTGTATGCCAACCTATTTGCAACATGTTGCGCCTAATAATTGTCCAAGTAAATCTAGGACTTTGGAGCCTCAACCGAGAATTAATAGTAGTGATCATGTGGATGGTGGTTATGATGATGATGATAATGATAGTGGTGTTGGTGGATTTAATGATGATTTTGGGCGGTATGATGATGTTGGGAGCCATTATGATGACCAGGATTTTGTTGATGATCAAGATAACTAACAAGATGAACAATTTGTTCCATCGGGCGCATCTAAACCATCTGCCCCTCGGATATCCCTCCAGCCCAGAGGTCTGGGCAAGGTCCCAACTGAGTGAAGGAATAGACTCAAATGCCCATAGTTGTATCAAACAAAAAACAAATAAGTAATGAACCCAATTACAATATGAAATGCTCGTGTTAAAAGTGATATGTGTTTAAATTATATATAATTGTATAGGATAGAAGTAGGCATAGATGTGGAACTGGACTTACCTCTCAGGATCATCAAGGGTTCGGCCTCTCGTATCAGTGTAATGGAGGAGACGCCCATACACGTAGGAGCTCCATGGGAATGCCCTAAACCCCGGGGCATCCGCAACTAATGTCCACAACCATAATTGGATGGGAGACCGCTGATCGAGAGCGAACAGATAGACTTCGTGATGAACAAGATCTACACCATCTTTAGATTATCCTCTGGTCGTGCTCTAAAACGACCCTCGGTAAAAAATGGCAATACTTTCACCGGTATCAAAGACTCCCCATCAAAATACTGATGGTATACTCCTCCTACCGGTGGAATATGATGGGAGGAGCATGGGTCAATCGCCGAGGGGCCAAAGTGTAGCCCCATAACCATAGCAAACTCTCATCGGCCAAATCTGATATTCCACCCACCAACGCAGAACCACACGTCACTCGTCTCTGATCCCTCCACCAGAATCTATCTACCGAGCAGCCGGAGCATACCCTTGGAGGTCAAGTATGCGTCCAAGTCGAAGTCCAAAAATGCACCAAACGGGCCATTCCTAAACTCATCTGAATTGCCGAATTTTGTCAGCTCCTTCTTGATATCCCCTATCAAGAAACACTTAGAATACACATTCAGTTTACATCTCTAATTCTGAGCAGAACCCCATCTCCATCTCTAAAGCTGTCAAAAAAACACCAATATTCATGTTATCTGCTTGATGTCAAACAAATATAGGTAACTCGAAATCGAGTTACATGTGACTCGATATGGAGTCACATTAAAAATGTGACTTGATATTGAGTCACATGTAACTTGACATGTGACTCGATATCAAGTCACGGTTTTAAATGTGACTTCATATCGAGTCACATGTAACTCACCATCCAAAAAAATGTGAATTGATATCGAGTCACATGTAACTCGCCATCGAGTTAAATCGAGTTACATATAACTCACCATTGAGTTACATTCGAATGGCGAGTTACTTTGCGAAAACCCATCGTCTTCTTCGTCCAGCCCCTTTCTGCCATTAGCAACATCTCAAGCTCACCAATCAACATCAAATCCATCTAAAACCCTATAATTTCTACAAAAATTACAACAAATCCTAACCTAAAAAAACTATAGACTAACTAAATCAACAAAAAAAACATTAAATTAAACAAAGGTGGGTTGCGGGTTACCTGGTTAGACGTCGATTCGGTCGCCATCGTCTTCGTCACTTTTCGTCGTTGAAGTCGCCGGTTTGGGAATTTTTGTGGGTCATCATTTTTTTAGTAAGGTTTGGGTAAATTGACTCGAAAATGGCTTGTGAATTACTAAAGGGGCAACCTTGGAATTTCACAACCCAAAATGGCTAAAAAAGATGTGATTGAAAAATATGACTAAAAAACATTTTCAATTGGCAAAATGGCTAAAAAAAAACTCACTGAACATTTATTCATCTTTTTTCTAAGATTAAAGTTTTATTTAAATTAAATTGTTAATAAGTTATTTTTCTTCATTCATCTTTATTAAGGTGATTTTGTCCAAACATTAAATTCTAACATAAAATTAAGGGGTAAGCGTTACATTAGTAAGTTCAACATGAGTAAATGAGACATACAATCAAGTTCAAGAGGTGTTACTATATTTTGCCCGAAAAATAAAGTAGATGAAAATATGTAATTTTCCGAAAACTTTTCCTAAGTACCAAAATAAATAATTACTTCCCAAAATTAATATACGAATTCTAAAATGAAGTGGCCAATTGAAAAACAGTAAATCTACATACAAATGTACAATTGAGAGAAGATATATGCTTCTACAAGCCAGTATTACATCCAATTTTTATTAAGAAGTGATTTGCGGCACTTGAATAATCCACACTTGGTTGTTCGACAATGTTGGCTTCACTTTTGCTGGTGTTGAAATTTTATATTTCTACCACATTTGTTTTTTTGCCTTTATGGACACCATATTTTCACTAACAATTTATTGATTCCACTACCCCATAACCCATGTTCTAACCCATAAAACATATTTTATCTCTTTCTTTTTCATTCCACTAACCATGTGCTAATGTACTAACCCATTAATATTTGTTGTTTTTGTGCTATCTTTATGATGTGTTTTACAGCTGGATGAATGTCTTCTACTACTATTTAAATTGTCCAAAAGCTAGAATTATGCAGGCAAATTTGCCGAGAGCATAAGAGAGAAGAAGATTCAATCCATTTCAGTTGTCACATAACTTTTGCTGGAAGGAGTCAAGTGTGGTCAGAAGTGTTACGTCACGCTTGGCATCACCTTCCTTAGATCTTGTTTTTCTTGTGATTTTTGAGAGAGCCTTTCTTTTGTAGTGGATAGTTATATAAATTAAATCAGAGGAATCTCTCATTTACAGTGAATGTAATTTATGGAGCAAGATCAAAAGGGGAGCATTTGACTTATTTTTATTTTGTATTTTGTACACATTTCAGTTAGTGAATTTTTGTCCTAAGGCCACCGCACAAGTATATTTTTATATACTTGTGCGAAAACCAAAACATTGTGTTCATTTTCATCTTGCTATATTCAGTCTTTCATCATATTACTATGCATTGTGTTTTTTCCATAAAGTCTTCCGATGTGTTATCTTAGGTGTTGGCAACACTCTGCACAACACTCGCTGCAACTTCATAATTCACCCCCTTAAATTCTTACAATTGGTATCAGAGCCCACACTTGACGCTACTGAGTGTGATCCTATGTGTTTTTGCAGTGTTTAAATTTACGTAACAAAAATAACTTGTAAGCAAGGTTTTACTGACTCTCTGACTCAATGAACTTATCGATATCGTGCAACCATTCGAGTCATTGAGCTCAACAAATGGAGCATCAGACATGCGATAAAGAGAAAAGCTTAGCTTTTCAATCACAAGCTGGTGATATACATGGTGACGCCCAAAGTGATGCCAACACTGCTATGGATCAACTTATCAAGGAAATAAACAATGACAACAACACCAAAATCTATTCAACAATAAGGCTCCCAAACCCAAGACGCATTTCAATGTTGAATACTCTAATCCACCTAAGTTCGATGATGAATATGGATGAAGAGAAAAGTTACACGGGCTTGATTCATATGTGTGAGAAGATGCAGCAATATCTTGATAAATTCAGAAGTGATGCCAAAAGTGACATATCACCTAACACATCACCTAACAGGTATTAAGATTCTGGATATGAACATATTATCTGTTAGAATTCTTATCTCTTTGTTGATGCAGGACAACTTCTAATAGTTTTACTAATGATAAGACTCAAAGTTATGATGATTTAAAAATAATGTATGAAGAACTATATGAAAAATGGCTCAAAATCAGTCATACCAATGAAACTTACCAAAGAGAACGAGCGGCTAAAAAGTTCAGTAAGTAGGTTGGAAGTTCTTTTGATACGAAAGGATAGAGAACTTGACAAGGTAAAATCTAAATTTGGAAGTCTCCAAAAGATTGTAAGTAATTTTGATTCTAGCTCTACAATTATTGATGATATTTTTCTAAAAGCTAGGTTTGATTGGAATGGTTTGGGTTATAATAAAAGCACTTTGTCAAATGCACGCAAAGAAAACAAGACATCAATTTCGGTTAAAGGAAAAGGAAATATTGATAAATCTGAAATTGTTTCCTTAAAAACTGATTCATGCAAATCTGGAAAATTTTCCTCAAAAAAATCGAAGACCAAACGTAAGTATGTTTGTCACTATTGTTTTCTTCCAGGTCATATTCGACCATTCTATTTTAAACTGAAAAAAGATAGACAAACAGGTCGAGTGATGCCTAATATAACACGTCACACACAAGACAACACTTCAAGAAAAAATGTCGATTCTTCAAGTAACTCTTCCAAATTGAGTTGTGATGATGAATGTAATTTATCATGTCATGTCGTGTACACCTCATTAAAATCTAACATTGATGGTACTTGGTATTTCGATAGTGGTTTCTCTCGTCATATGACATGTACTAAATCTTACTTGACTAATTATGAAGTGTACGAAGGATGAAGAGTGAAATATAATGGGGGTTCAAAAGGAAACATAATTGGTAAAGGAACTCTTAATGTCAAAGGTCTTCCTGAACTCAAAAATATTTTTCATTTAGAATGACTTCTTGCTAATTTAATTAGCATAAGTCAATTATGTGTGATGACTTGCATGTGAAGTTTGATAAAGAATCTTGTTCAATATAGCAATAATACTTGTGTCATGGCTGGTACTAGATCATTGAATAATTGTTATTTACTTGGCAAAGATCAAACTTGTCATCATGTTGACCAAAAAACATGGACATGTTAATTTTTGAAATATGCAAAAATTGGTCGGTTTTGATGTCGTAAGAGGTATTCCTAAGCTTACCTATAAAGGTAAAGTATCACATATTTGCGGACCTTGTCAAAAAGGAAAACAAACAAGGATGCCTCACCAAGTGATACAATACTTCAACACCTCACACTGTTTTGAATTGATGCATATGGATTTAATGGGTCCAGTTGAGGTTGATATCTTAGGAGGGAAAAAATACATCTTTGTATGTGTTGATGATATTTCCAGATTTTCATGGGTTGAATTTTTAAGTGAAAAATCTGAAACTTTTGAAGCATTTAAGAGAGTTTACACTAGAATTTGTAAGATGCATGGTTCTAACATTGCAAGAACTCGAAGTGACCATGGAAAGAAACTTAAAAATATTCTATTTTTTGAATTTTGTGATAAAAAGAGAATTTTTCATGAATTTTCGGCCCCAAAAACACCTCAACAAAATGGAGTGGCCGAAAAAAATAATAGAACATTGCAAGAAATGGCCCGAGCAATGTTATTTTCAAAAAATATTTTTAAAACGTTTTCGGCGGAAGCTTTGAACACATCATGTTACATTTCTAATCGTGTATACTTGAGACCCGGTTCAACAATGACTTCTTATGAAATTTTGAAAGAAAAGAAACCGAATCTCAAGTATTTTCATGTTTTTGGTTTTGTGTGTTACATATGAATGACAGAGAATATTCGGGTAAGTTTGATTTCAAAAGCGACAAAGGCATATTTCTTGGATATTCTAAAAATATTATGCTTATAGGATTTATAATCTTCGGACTAGAACAATCCAAGAAACTATCAATGTAGTTTTTAATGATTTGTCAAGTTTGGAAAATAAATGAGAAGACATCGCAGATTTGCTTGTTCTATGATAATGGGGAATTATGTTTTCTATTTTGATTGATTCACATGATGATACTAGAGGTGAGACATCACCTCAAGCCACAACTTCACAAAATGCAAATGAACGTCCAATTGATCCAAAGGACAATACTAGAGGTGAGACATCACCTCAGGTTACACCTTCACAAAATACAGCTAAACATCAAGTTGATCCTAAAGATGACGCTAAAGTGAATAGAAATCTTACTCCTGTACAGAGAGATCCTCCAAGGAGAATTCAGAAAGATCATCCAACATCTCAAGTCATAGGAGAAGTGTCTGACCATTTCAGAACTAGAGAAAAAGAAAGGATAAATTATCGTGATTTGGTTAGACCATCTTACTTCTCTTCTGTGTGCTTAATGGTGAGTTCTACATGCTTTTTGTTTCTTCTATATAACCTAAGAATGTGAATGAAGATCTTAAGGATGAATTTTGGATCAAAGCTATGCATGAAGAATTAAATCAATTTTTGAGAAATGATGTTTGGTATTTGGTTCCTCGTCAGGACAATGTTAATGTTATAAGCCCTAAATGGATTTTCAAAAATAAAAGTGACGAACATGGTAACATTGTTAGGAACAAGGCACAATTGGTTGCACAAGGTTATACACAAGGAGAAGGTATTGATTACGATGAAACATTTGCACATGTTGCACGACTTGAATCAATATGATTGTTATTGTGTATTGCATGCTTTCTTGATTTTAAGCTTTACCAAATGAATGTCAAAAGTGCTTTTCTTAATGACTTTTTGAACGAAAAAGTGTATGTTGAACAACCAAAAGAGTTTCAAGATCCACCCAAGTTTGATTATGTCTTCAAACATAAGAAAGCTTTGTATGGATTAAAACAAGCCCCTAGGGCATGGTATGAAAGATTAGTTGGTTTTCTTGTTCAACTTGGTTTCAAAAGAGATGGAGTTGATAAAACTCTTTTCATTAAAAGAGATAGGCATCATATGACTATTGCTTAAGTATATGTGGATGATATTGTGTTTAGATCGACTTGTGAATCCCTGCGTAATGATTTTGTTAATTCGATGTCTTCCACATTTGAGATGAGTTTGGTTGGTGAGCTTATTTTTTTCTTGAATTGCAAATTAAACAATTACCAAATGGTATTTTTGTGTCAAAATGTAAATATGCCGAAAAATCTGGTGAAAAAATTCAATCTTGACAGCAACAAACACATGAAAGCTCCTATGAGCACAAGTCAAAAGTTGTGTACGGAGAGTGAGGCCGAAAGGTGTTGACAACACCTTATATAGAAGCATGATAGGAAATTTATTTTACCTTACAACAAGTCACCCAGACCTATGTTTAGTGTTTGTGTTTGTGCTATGTACCAAGCGGACCCTAAAATAACTCATTTGAATGTAAAAAGAAATCAAATATGTGAGTGGTTCAGTTGATTTAGGGATATGGTATACTAAGGACACTAACACAAATTTGGTTTGCTTTGGTGACTCAAATTGGGCATATGACTTAGATGATAGAAAAAATACTTTTGGTGGATGTTTCTTTCTTGGAAATAATCTAGTATCTTGGTATAGTAGAAAACAGAATTGTGTTTCTCTTTCTACAGTTGAATCTAAATATGTGATTGTTGGTTCTTGTTGTACTCAATTGATTTGGATGAAATATATGCTTGATGATTATGGTACTTCTAGTGATATATTAACCATGTATGTGACAACTTAAGTGCTACAGATATCTCTAGAAGTCAGTGCAACACTCACGTACTAAACACATTGACATTCGACACCATTTTATACGGGATTTGGTTGAAAACGATTTAATTCACATTGATCATGTTGCCACTGAAAATCAGTTAGCAGATATTTTCACTAAATCGTTGGATTTTGAGAGATTTCAGTCTTCGGAAATCTCTTGGACTGTGTGTGCTTTGACTGTTTGTGTTGCCTCAGATGATACGACACTTGTTGTAACATCTGTACATATTTTTTGCATTTATAGGATTTTTAGGCATTTTCCATTATATCTTCAAAGATTTCATATTATGTGTGTCATCTGTAAAACTTTTTCAGTTGGATTCATATTTATATGTATGGCCAAAAGTTGGATTGAAAATACTTGAAGTACTTGTACATATTCTTGCTTTCTTTTTGTAAAAAAATTAAAAGACAAATCAAGATTATACTCCGCTTTTTGATGTTGCTTAGTAAATAGAAGCATTCATGTGCACCATGTTTGACTTTTACGTAAAATGGCGACTCAAATATGAGTATGCAACGATACTCTAGGAGTTTCAGATGAAAAATTTCGGAATTATAATCTAGTAGAAGTTTCAAATGTCTTCAAAAAAGGAAAAAAATTACAAAAAACACAAAAAAATACAAAAACAAAAACTGAGATTGCATGAATTTGTGCAAAAACAATTCCTCATAAATCTGAGTGTGGCCATGAGTTTTCGAATTTGATGAAATCTGAGAAGTGTTTAGCCAGATATGGCCAACACCTTCTATTAACATCTTCTGATATTTTTCTTCCTTTTTGTGTGCTTGCTTGCATATTTTTCTTTCATTTTATTTTCAAACTTTTGCATGTTTTTAGGCATAATTAAGTCATGCATAAAATAGTGAGTATATTTCTAATTTGATTTTCAGATGAAATATGTGGCGGTTACTCTTTCTTACTCATTTCCCTATATATTGGTGTTCATTGTCAGTGGCTTGAAAAATGACAAAGTTAATATCTGAAAATTCGGGATATTTACTACACTTAGTGGACTATTTTATATTGTTAATATATTGCCTTGAATTTCATAAGTCCACTCAAGTGTTTTTCACATCAAAGAAAGTTTCAGATTGATTGAGTGTCGTTCATTTTTTCTTAAAAAAATGAAAAAAAAACTTTCATCTTCTCCAAATTTTCTTTCCTGAAGTACGTACTCTGTTGTTCTAAACTATTGTTTTATTTGTTTCTTCTTCCTTATATTTTGTATTTTTTCTTCATAACATTGAACAGAAGAATTTTATACTTTGAGGGGGAGAGAAATATTCTTTTTCTGCACAAAAAGGGGGAGAAGAATAGGCACAAAACAGGTTTGTGAAAATTGAGCATAAAACAGTTGGTGAAGAATGTGGCACGGAAGATGTTACGACACATGTTGACAATACTTTTGGCAACACTGAAAGAACTTAGGTTCTTGAGAAGGAGATGATGGACTGTAAATAGTTAGGTTATTAGACTTCTGGTTATTAGTTTTAGTGGGCGTTTATATTATTTATTGTGGTATATGGTTTGTTGGGATAATATTGTTCTTGTGCATGTTTTGTCCAGAAAGGCAAAAAAGGGAGAGATTGTTGGTGTTGAAATTCTATATTTCAACCACATTTATTTTTTGCCTTTATGGACACCATACTTCCAATAACAACTTATTAATTGGGGAAATTACACTAAATACCATCTTTCCAATAAACGTACCACAAAATACGCTCCTATCACTTTTGTACCTATTTTTTCCTTTTTATGCTCCTGCATATTTTTTGATTATTTTTACGTTTTTTTTGTTTTTGTTTTTGTTTTGTTCATGTATTGCTTTATATGTTATATATGTTATTTTGATGTTGTTTTAAATTTGCTTCTTTGTTGTTACAATGTTTCAATACAATATTTACCTATTTTTTATGTTGTTTTTGGTTCATGTATTATTTTGTACATTATTTCTATTGTTTCTGTGTTGTTTTAATATTTTTAATGTTGTTCTAATAACTCTTTTGTTGTTTCCATGCATAGTTCAATGTATAATACAATTGTTACCTATTTTTAAGCTCTTTTTATTCATGTGGTGTTTTTAATATTTTTTACGTTGTTTCTGGGTTGTTTCCATACTGTTTTGATGATGTTTCTTTGTTATTTCCATGTAGTTTTCGCTGTTTAAATATAATTTTTTTACCTATTTTTAACTCTTTTTGCTCATATGGTGTTTTCTACATTGTTTCATGTTTGTTTCTATATTGTTTCTTGATTGTTTCCATATTCTTTATATTTTCATGCACTGGATCAAACATTGAATTGTGTTTTTTTATTCATGGTGTTTCTATAAAATTTTTAATTTGTTTGGTTTAATATGTGTTGTTTTATGTGTATATTTCTTTATTTTTTATAAGACTTGGAGTATGAAATGGATTATTTAGTGGGGCAAAATTTATTTTTCACCGAAATTTTATTGAAAGAAACATATTTGAAACATGTTGTAAACAATCTTGAAACAACAACGTAAAAAAGTCTGGAAATTTTGGCGGGAGCGTAAATTTGTGTAAAAAAAGGGCGGGGCGTAAATTTGTCAAAAAAAGTACCGGGAAGCGTAATAAACTGTCATTGTCTCCAAAAATTGGGCAATTGTGTCAAAAGCTCATATTAATTCCAGTACTATCCCATACCCATGTTCTAACCCATAACCCATGTTTTATCTCTTTATTTTTTTTAATCTACTAACCATGTGCGAACCTACTAACCCATTAATATTTGTTGTTTTAGTGCTACCTTTATGATGTGTTTTACAGGTGGATGGAATCTCTCATTTACAATGAATGTAATTAATAGAGCAAGCTCAAAATGAGAGCTTTGACTTGTTTTTATTTTGTGTTTTGTACACATTTCACTTAGTGAATTTTTGGCCTAAGGCCACCGCACAAGTATATTTTATATACTTGTGCAAAAACCAAAATATTCTGTTCATTTTCATCTTGCTATATTCAGTCTTTCATTATATTACTATGCATTGTGTTTTTGCCATAAGGTCTTCCAATGTATTATCTTAGGTGTTGGCAACACTGTGCACAATAGTCACTTCAACTTCAGAATTCACCTCTTAAATTCTTTCAACTTTGTTGTATGACTTAGATAGACTTCACTTTATTACTTTCTTGTGCTTTGATCTGCAGCAAACTTGATGATGTGCTCAACATAATTTTTATTATGAGCATATATATTAAAAGGCCTAAATGTCCAAGTATAATGGAGTCCAACAAGAATTTTACTTATGGGCTCAATGAGCCTGCATGGTCCATGTACCATATACCACCAAATAATAACTCAGGCTCTTAGATACTATAAATATCTCATCCAATTCCATTTCCACGGTATGAAATTCATTTTACAATATCTAGTCTTGTGAATTCTGATTATTCTTTGGCTCTCTAATATAACTTGAGAGTCGGAAGGTTATCGCCATGAAAAATCCCAGCGCCCTAACGGCTTATGCTGCAGGCAGTGACCCAATTTAATTGTAGACTTCTAGCTCAGGATCTTGAAGAATAAAGTGTTACCACTACATCACTTGATATATCTCCGGAAACTTACTGTGCTGCAATACTAGTTTGACTTAGCTCGACTAGCCAATTAAAATTGTAACTTTTACAAATGATCACTAAGAGATCTCTAGTCTTTTAATTAATACTATGATTCATCGTCAAAAGCTATGCAATTTCTTAACATCTATGAACAGTAATAATTTTGAATTTGAAATTTAGGTTATATCATTGATATTCTTTTTTCCTTGAAATGTTACATGTCAACTAGCTCTAAAAATTGTTATTATAGATTGAGAAACAAACTAAACTATTTGAAATTTATCATTAAAAGTCCATTTGAGTTGTTATTTTCGTAACAAACTTGAATTTAAACACATTTGATATGAGATATATATTGGAACTTGACATATGTATTAAAACACTACAAGAAAATTCTAGTTTATCGACAAAATTTATAGATGAAAATGATTTTGTCACTAAATTTTACAGTTACCTATAAAATACTTACAAAATAAAAATATTATTTTACCCCATATTATACCGACAAATTACTGAAAGAATATCGTCAACAGTTTTTAAATTTACCGACATAAATACTGTACGTATATATTTACAAATAGTTTTAGAATCTATAGGTATAAACTACCTACAATGGTTTTACCTAAAATAATTTACATATACTTTACAGTTATCTTAATACTTAGCTACATATTTTTCTACAGGTAAACTATTTTTCTTCTTGTGAAATGTGACATAAATAAAAATATTAAAGTATTCGAATTTCACTCATCTGCGTTTGATAATAGCTATCATGTTTCAAGCGAAGATAAAGATATGGGTTATACAACAATACTTAATCCAATAGTCCCTTAAACGTGGATGAAAAAAATCGAAGTATGAAAACAATGCAATTAAACATCTATCAAGAATTTATAACAACAAATTACAAATATATACTTTAAGTAATTTAGGGATTATGTAAACACTAATCAAAGATTTTCATAATCCAGTGCAAAAAACCAAATAATAGGATTAACAAAATTAACAATATTGTGAAAATCCAATAAACTTCGTGCAATGTTATTTAAACCCAATTTGTGAGTTGTTTACACCACCAGAAATTAGAATCAAGTGAATGACTATACTGATCAACAATAATATGACAAGGATCAATTTTCATTTATATCTTGTTACCTTCCTTATGGGTCTTGTTCTTTGCTCATGCATCCCAAATTCCAACGAGGCTAGTCAAATAATTCGTCAGGTACGGAACAATTTAAATATATCTATAAATATAAGTAACAAATTTTCTTAGTTATTGATGAAGATAATATATTGTTGGATTTTACAATATCTTATATTTCAGAAAGTGATTTGTGTATCTAGGATTCTTTTATTTTAATTTATCTTTAAGGTTTTCTAGTTAGGAATTTTATTATGGTAGTAGTTTGATATTATAATAGTTGTTTCGTTGTTATTTTTAGATTGTTAAAATGATATTAAAATTTGATTTATCTCTTTTCATTGAAATTTATGTTCCTTCGTGAAGTTTCATATTGCTTTTGTACGTTGTTCGTTGTTCGTTCGTGTGTAGCTTCCGCTTGCATCAATTATTTAAACAACATCTTGTTGAAATGTTGCACACAGACCAAGATTTGGTGCGTGGTGAGACCAAATGCACCTGCAAAAAAGTTGCAGGGATTTCTGGATTATGCATGTTCTAAGTATAACTGTCAAGATATCCAACCAGGTGGCACATGTTTTAACCCTAATACGTTGCAAAATCATGCAACTTATGCCCTTGATTTGGTCTATAGGACCTTTGGTTGGTGTAATGTTGATATTGGGTACCCAATTAATGCAGATCCATGTAAGTTTTCTTGCAAGTTTTGTGGTTCATGTATATCTTTAGGCAAGATTGCGAAATTGGTACTGTAATTTAAGGGGTTGTCAAAGTTGGTCATGTTCTTTTTTAAACTTTTAATTAATTTGGTCTTGTAGGTTTCAAATTGCTCAATTTGAGTCATATTCTATTGTTGATGGAATGTTGCAAAATCACCCGAAATTGACACGCGACTAATGCATGATCCCCTAAATTTGGGGATTTTTTTAATTTCCGGCTATTTCTGGGTGACATTATAGACATTAACAATCTGGTTGTTTTGCAAAATCCCGATCCAGGTGCTAATATGATTCAAATTGAGCAATTAAAAAATTTACAGGATCAAATCTAAATTAAAAATGAATAGGACCAATTTTGACACATCTAGACTACATGACTACTTTTGCAATATTACCTATATCTTTATATACTGCCGGTTCAACGTTGATAAAGAAAGTGAAATTAGCCCTACCTTGAGCGAGTAAATAACTATTAGTTTCGAATAAATGCATCTCATGCATCTTTCTACCTGGTGGAGCTTCGAATATTTTTCAAGTTAATTAACATTTCGCTTCGGTGGTTGCAGCTTTTGGGAGTTGTCATTATCCATAAGGTGATCAATCGAGCTTTTACAACGGCAAAGATGAAGATATCAGTTTCATGGAGAATAATGCGAAATAAAAATTAATAATGTATTAGTCTAAAGAAAAAGAGCTATATGTTTTTAGATCACAACAATTTGACATTGTGAAAAGTTAATACTTCGTTTAAATTAGTAGGGGTACAATCGAACCGAACCGAGCCGAGCTTTTAAGTGTTTGAGTTTGACTCGTTTATTATCGAGTTGAACTCGAGTCTGAATTTATCGAGCATATTGATGGTTCACGAACTTTATCGAGCTTAATCGAGCCTAAACGAGCTTAGTATATATTAATTAATAATTAAAGTATTCTTCAATTTATTACAAAAATAAAATTATATATATCTAAAACGCATAATATATTTATTAAAACTTATAATTTTTTCAAACAAATAAATTTATTTAAATATTTTTATATTATCATAAGTAAAAATATCAAAAATTAATATTAAAGACAAATTATTAGTTTAATTTATACGAGCTTACTATCGAACCTATTCACGAGCTTATTAACGAGCCTGTTCACGAGCTAACGAACCAAATATCTCTAAGTTTGAGTTTGGTTCGTTTATTTTAACGAGCCTCATTAAACGAACTCGAACGAGCTTTTATCGAATGGAGCTCCGAATAGCTCACAAGCGGCTTGGTTCATTTGCAGCCCTAGTAAACAGGGTAAATTGCATATCTATACATTTATCGGTAGAGCTGTCAAAATGTCAGGTCAGATTGAGTCAGCCGAATTTTTCTTTCAGCCACAAAAAATCTGGGGGTCTAGCCTGTGTATACACTTTTGTATACATTTTCTATCGGGCTGGGCTAAAGACCTAGCCAAATTCGGCTTGTCGAGCTAATCATGACGAACCAAATTGGCCCAACTTTCCGTGCCTATAAAATATGAGCCTAGCCCAACCCTATTGTTGGACCGGACTGCATTTTGACAACTCTACTTATAGATTACTAATTGACAACTTTGTCTCCCATTATTTATGTTAAGACTTAAGTTAATGGGAAATTCGTGAAAATACACTCTGATGCAGGCAGAAAGCCACGAATAAACAAATAACGAACAAAAGCAGCACGAATCTTCACAAAGAAACGTAAATTGCAATGAAAAGAGATAAAACTCAAAACTTAATAATATTCAACCTCCCTAAAAATAATAAAATAGCAAGTATTTATAGGATTAAAATCCTACCACAATAAAACTCCTAACTTGACTAAGAAATTTAAAAGATATCCTAACTTGACTAGGAAACTTAAAAGATATATTGAATAAAATCTTAAACACACAAATCACTATCTAAAATATAAGATCAATATTCTAAAATCTTAAAAGATAATAAAACACGATATAATATCTTTATCAATATTACAATCATTCTCTCGGGTTGAAACGTTCCGTCCTCGAATCGGAAGGGAGATCGAAGAATGGCCAAACTATGGAGGGGCATGAAGAGGACGAGACGAGAAAATAAGATACAACTTATATTTGAATTTTTTGGCATGTTAAACTAATGGAACAATTTATCTCGGGATTAAGATTGTTCTAAATTAAATAAGCAATTGGGTGTTGCAACAACTGTTCTTTATCAAGAGGGTGGAATAGATCATTTAGAACAAAATATCCTTTTTCAGGAGGAGTAAGAAAAAAACTTTTCAAGAATATATTCATCCCATGTAAATCCTTTACATACAGAAAATTCGAAACCATCACCAGTACTCCATCACTCCAAGATTGGAAAGAATGAGCAGTCGTATATTCTATTCTCGTGTGATTGAGTTGCATCTTAAGACGTGGCTAGATTTGTAGTGCCCGATAGTACTGCCCCACTATGTATGTTCCCACCTGAATTTTTTTATCGAAAACTAGTGGTCTATAATAACCATTCTCCTCCTCGTCAAAATTCGACGGTCTGTCGAAGTAAACCATCGACTTTGTGTCGTCATCTTCCGTATCCAATATAGGTAGTCCATCATAACCACCTATCTCTTCATCAATATTTAGAGGTTCATCCTAGCCAACCACCATCTCGACAAATATAGGTGGCGCATCATAACCACTAATGTCCTCGTCAAAGTTTGGAAGTTCATCGTAGCCAACCTCTGTTATCGTATCGCCACTTTCTTCATCAAAAATTAGTGGTCGATCATAACCACCCTCATCCTCATTTGACAAAATATGTGGGGATTGATAAAAACCAAAATCACATCCACCGCGATAGTTCCCACCGCTGACTTCATCGCCTACCTCGCGCGCTCGATCTCTGTTAGTCGTGAGTTGGGCAGTGACCATGTCGAAAATTTTCTGCTGCTGGATGCGGAACGTGATTATCCATTGTGTCAACAATTCGATCTGTTGATGGATCTGTGCGATGTCGTTCATATATTGTGGATCCTGTCCAGACAACATGGTTCAGGAAGCGTAGACTGGTCTCTGAATACCAACTGATGCAGGCGGAAACAACGAATAAACAAACGAACAAAAGCAATACGAATCTTCACAAAGAAACGTGAATTGCAATGAAAAAGAGATAAATCTCAAAAGTTATTAATATTCAACCTCTCTAAAAATAATAGTAAAACAACTATTTATAAGACTAAACTAAAAGTCCTAACTTAATTAGAAAATATTAAAAGATAAACCAGAATAAGAGGCTCCTAAACATAAATCACTTCCTAAAATATAAGATAATGTAAAATCCTAAAAGATATATCATATCTCCATCATTCTCTCCGGGGTCGAGACAATTCGTCCTCAAATCGGAAGAGAGATTGGCTCTAGAATAATTGTTAAACCATGGAGGGGCACGAGGAGGACGAGATGGAAAAACAAGACGAATATCAAAATATATTTGAGTTATAAAAAACAAAATAATCCATTTGTGGTCCTTAGTTTCTCTTGAGTACCCCTGGAGCGGGATTTCCACGATCTCAATGAATCTCTCCATAGGCTTGAAGAAAATTGATAGTCCAAATCAATGTCCTTAAATGGTTATATTTCTTTCTTAGTATTGAACAAAAAATTTCCTGACTTAAGATCATGTTGCATGACCTCATGTGTATGGCAATTCTCAATTTCATGGGCAAAAATTGGTGGCCCGTCATAACCACGAGCATCCTCGTCAAATTTAGGCGGATTTTTGTAGTCATCCATCGAAATTGTATCGTCACCTTCTGTATCAAAGATAGGTGGCCCATTATAACCACTAATCTCCTCGTCAAATTTTGGAGGCTTGCCGTAGCCAACCTACATGATAGTGTTGTCGATTTCTTCATCAAAAATTGGTGGCCTATTATAGCTATTATCTTCAATGTCACTTGAGAATAAAACTTCCATACCCGTGGAATATGTTTCCAATGGGGTGAAATAGGGCACAATATCGTAGGCAAATTCACAACCATCAAACAATAGTTTTTCCACAAGTCTCTTGATTTCTTAAAATTGGATGCCCACGATATGGAATTGTTTTATCAGCAAGTCGATATGCTGACGGATCTGTGTGGTCTCGTACATATGTTGTGGATTCGGTCTAGACAACATGGTTCAGGGAGCGTAGACTGGTCTCTGAATACCAACTGATGCAGCGGGAGCCACGAATAAACGAACAACGAAGAAAAGCAATACGAATCTTCACAAAGAAACGTGAATTGCAATGAAAAAGAGATAAATTTCAAAAGTTAATAATATTCAACCTCCCTTAAAATAGTATAACAACTATTTATAAGACCAAACTAAAAGTCCTAACGTAATTAAAAAATATTAAAAGATAAACCAGAATAAAAGACTCATAAACATAATCACTTCCTAAAATATAAGATAATGTAAAATCCTAAAAGATATATCATATCTGTCACGCCCCAAACGCGACGCGACAACGATCAATCACTTAAATAGAAATAATTCAATAGTCTAAACCAATGATACAAACTCCAAGTGAAATAGAGTCTAATGCAGCGGAATAAAATACACACAAGTACAAATTACATCTTAAGGTCCGACGGAATCCGAATACAACCCAATAGATTATCCGAATTTAACTTACAGTCCAAACAGAACAAAATGAAAAGTCCAACAACAATAAAAGTAAAAGGAGTGTCGCTCCACATCAACAGTAGGAATTCAATCTGTGGTAGGTTCGACGTCTTCAACGTACTCTTCATCTAAAGGTTAGAAAACATGAGGAGTGAGACGAGAAATCTCGATGGATGGGGTGATCGTGTGCAAGTGTGGCGATATATATAGTTAATGCGAGAAAAGCGGTTGTATGAAAACGCGTGAGGTATGATGCATGTTTTCATACATAGCCCATTAAGATCGTGATAAATATATATTAAGTAATATATTTATATAGTTTAAGAAATAGTTCGTGGTCACACAGGCACGATGATTCAAGCAGCACGGGAGGATTGCGTCAAGTGTAGCGCCAATCCCATGCAAGACAATTAGTGGTTGCGTCATCAAGTGTAGCGCCAACCCATGCATTACAAGTAGTTTGCATCTTGAAGTGTAGCGCCAACCAAACGCCCGTTCAACTCCGGAATCGTGTGGATCGGAAGCGATTCCTTCGTTCTTCCTTGTAACTCCCCGTTCATGATGGTCCAAGACCTGTCACCTTATTGCTCCATAGGCAAAGACAAAATCCACGTTGAGCTAGCAAGGCTCGGATTCGTCATAATCATGATTATACCTCAAGTACTACGACCCGCTTCCCTTCGACAAACTCCGTCCTCGATTTGCGGGATTAGGACGATGGGGTAGGAAGAGTGGAATAGCAGCCGAGCTGCCCGGTTCCATCCCCGACGTATCCATTCCGATCGTGAGCTCGACACACCAAGTTGACTCAGCAGAAAGTAAATACAAGTTCATGTAGTCAACCAGGCAATGAGTATTATTGATTTAAAGGAAGCGATTCGGGAAAATTTTTAAAAAATTGCGAGTGGCAATTATGGTGTTGGCGGAGTTATTGGGATGAAGATGATTATCGGGAGGATAAGCAATCTTTGATATCTTGAAATATTAGGTGGAACATAAGTCCCGTTATATAGATTCAAATCGCAAGACGTGGAAGTCGCCCGCGATCGGTATTAATCGGTCAAGGCGGCCCGATAAGTCAAGAGGTTTTTGAGAAAATAAAATATTTTAATTAAGAATTGAAATCAGAGGGTCCAAGGCTGTTTTAGTAAAAGAAAATAATTTGAGTTAGGTCCTTGATAAAAAGAAATTTTACAATTTAGCCCCGTTTTGTAAAAACCAATACTTTTGGGGTTAAAGTTTGAATAAATAAATATCCCGACCTTGAAAAATTATGAGGTCAGTTCCTAAATTCTCCAAATTGTTCAGAGATTCAGGTTTTTGAAGTTTTGAGGTCGAGTTTTTATAAAATTCTCATATTGGCCCCAAATTTGTTAAAATTGCCATTTCGACTCTAAGTTTAAAATAATTGGAACTCACAAACCGGAAGGGATTTTAATGTGATTCCAGTTGGAAAATGTCACTATGGTTAATGGGATATTGGGACAAAAGCAGTTTTAAAAAGAAATAAGTTTAGGTCCTTTAACTTTTGAAAATTTCAGTTTTGTCCCATTTTGGAATAATTGCCTTTAAGGCTTTTAGGGGTCCAATTGTTATGAAGTTTAAACCTTGGGTCCAAAATATAATTAAGTTATAGTTAAATTAGTATTTCCAGGTGCATGGGCTGCATAAGTCCTGAAATTTCATTTGGGTCCTCAAGTTTAATCTTTTACACTTTAGTCCTTCAACTTTTATAAAATTACTTTCCAAGCTCTAAACACTTGGATTTTGGAATACACTTAAAATATGTTATTTCCAGTCCCTTAAGAGTTAAAATTTCAAATTTCAAAATTAGGGTCTGGTACAGTTTCGAAATTTGCAAAATAGCCCTTAAACTTCTCAAATTTTACAATCTAGTCCTTGGGCTTTTAAGGGTTGATTTTATTTATCTAAAAACTCTTAAAACTTTATTAAAATATCAAAACATAATTTTTGAACCTGAGTTCAGTCCCAAAATCGAAAATTACAGAGGGGTCCCTTAAATTTTATTTTTCTTGCAATTAAGTCCACCAACTTTCTATTTTTGCATTTTAAGTCCAAAAGTTGAAATTTAATCAATTATGCTCGACTTGTCCAGGTTATAAATCATTAAAAACATAGATTTCAAGAGTCATACACATACATATCCTTCTCATACAAAATTTCATCAAATATAACAATAAAATGTGCATGTATGCCCTATTTTTCGATAAATCACATTTTTGAGCAACACTTGAGAATTTTTCCAACTTGATACAAGAAAATAGTATGCAATACATAATATATATCTCAGTGCTCAATAACAAAATACTACATGCATATTTTCAATTTAAAACACCTAGAAGTTGAAAGAATTTTTCCACCCACCTCGTAGTAGTTTCTCGGGTTGATCTAAAATGTGGTCTTCTTCCTTGAATCAACTTCTTGACTCAAACTCTTGAAGATCAGCCCCTAAATGGTATCCAAACCATATTTTGGTGTTAAAATTAAAGTCTCAAGTCTAAAGAAAATATACTAGTACCAAATGGTTACTACTCACCTTAATATCTTCAAGTAGTCTCAAAAATGGAAATTTTCCTTCAAGCCTCTAACCTCCACTTGAGATGATGTAGGTCAGCCCCTAAACTCCAAAAATTTATATTCTTGAGTCAAAAATTAATTCTTCATGTTGTCAAGAGAAAAATACTAAAACCATAATTTTCTCACCTTAATAATATGTAATCTTGAATTTCTCTTCAAGCTTGTGTAAGTCAAGCGCTACGATAATCTAGAGGGGGTGAATAGATTATCTCCATTTTTCGCCCTCTTTTTCAAACCGAATGCTCAAAGATAATAATAAGGTGCGGAATGTAAACAACACACGTCGATTTAAAGAGGTTCAACCCACCTGGGCCTAATCCTCTACCACCCCAAAGATATCAGGGATGGATTTGAAAAGAAAAAGAATTTTATTAATTACCAAAATTAATACAAATTCAACTTACAACACCTTGAAGAGCACCACACTCTTCTTCAACACCACCTTTGGAGATTACCACAATCTCCCTTTGAAGATTACCACAATCTTCCTTCAACGCACCTTGTGAAGATTACCACAATCTTCACCCTTCAAGAATACCAAATTCTTCAACACCTCAATAAGAAGATTACCACAATCTTCTTGCACCTATCACCTAGATCATCCAAGTGTGCTCTTACCACAAGAACACTCACAAGGATATCTTGTGTTTGAATGATAACCAAAAATCAAGATTACAACTCAATAATGAATAATACAATTTGAGTGCGAAGTGTAATCAAGAAAAGCCTAGACCTCAAAGATGTGAAAGTGATAAGCTAGGCAATTTTACAACAAGAATAATGACTATGAAAGACCAAGTGTTTGCTTGAAGTGTATCTTGTTGTGTTGTATCTCAATTGTTATATTTGTTGCTCCAAAACTTCCTCTATTTATAGGAGATGATTGATCAAGCATAGGCTCCTCTTGGGGATTGAAAATCTACAGAAAAATACAATTAAAATCAAGAATATAGCTGTTAGAAATCAATCCCACAATTTAAGGAAATGTGTCTGTGTCAAACGGTCATATTTTTTTGTCAATACATGGATGCACCGGCCGCATTTAAATAGACGTTGAAAAGAATACACAAACAAAATAATAACGCAGGCGGACGGCCGACCATCACCCCAACCGTCCCCTCATGGATTTTGCAAGGATAAAACGCGTTCGTTTGAAACACACTTGCAGTGGGTCGACCTGGGCGGCCGTCGGCCGATCGACCGTCGACGCCCGATGCACCGGCCGACCGCTTCTTTTTTTTTCTTCCGTCTCATTTTTTGTTTCTAAAAACATCTTCAGTACGGGTTGCCTATAGGGCGACCTGGTCGACACGAGACAGTAAATATTGTCCAATTTTTGTCGAAAATAAAACTCAAGAAATACTCAGAAAATTTAGTAAAAACATTTTAAACCGATCGGAAGTATTAGGACAACATTTAGAAACATCGTTTGAGAGTGAAAACCCAATAACGTAAAAACATTAAAAGCGTTGTCCAATATAGACGAAAATAAACTTTGAGAAAATACTCAGGAAAATATTAAAAACATTTTAAATCATTTAGGAGTATTTGGACAACCTTTAAAAACATTGTTTTGGTGATAAAATAAAATCATCAAAATTAAGATAAAAACATGTATCAAACAATCTCCCCTTTTTGATGATTACAAACCAAAACAATTTTAACGAGGTCGATTTTGAAAACAAAATAATTTTACCTAGGTTAAAGAGAACTATTCGTTGAGCGACAACATTCCATGCAATAAAAACACAAGGAAGGAGTAGAGATATTCAAACACATATTACAAATGCTCCCCCTATCAACATGCACAACAAGAGTAATGTAAAAGCAATTATCCATAAGCTAAAAGCTTTAGCTTTTACAATTTGTTCAAGAGCTTATAAGCTCCCCCTGTCACAAAACATCATTAGACAATAATATAAGTCCGTCAAGCAACAATTGGACTAAAAACGAATCACAACTTATGGCTTTTATGAGCCATAGCTTATAGCTTCTTTTTTAAGTTTATCTTAGCTTTTATGAGCTAATGAGCTTATAACCTGTTTCTAGCTTTTACAATTTGTTCAAGAGCTTATAAGCTCCCCCTGTCACAAAACATCATTAGACAATAATATAAGTCCGTCAAGCAACAATTGGACTAAAAACGAATCACAACTTATGGCTTTTATGAGCCATAGCTTATAGCTTCTTTTCGTTAAGCTTATCTTAGCTTTTATGAGCTAATGAGCTTATAACCTGTTTCTCCCCCTTTGGAATCATCAAAAAGAATGTTAGCACGATAAATACATCATATATTCTTATCAAAGTGCGCAAGTAAACCGATGTATCGAGCCATTTGAACATTGAAGCTTTTAAACCAAATAGAAGAGTCGAATCATACGACTTGTAGAAGCTTATGAAAAATCATTTGATTTGCAGAAAACATGATCTCTATAAATATATGAGACTATTGAAATCGAGAGAGTCGTGTAGGTGATGAATTTTTCATTGAAACGTTTTATCAAACACTTAGCGGGTGTTAAAAATAGAAAAAGTTATATATAGCCCTTGTAAATGAAATCAAGCCAAGTTTTCATCACCAAATACAATATAACAAATATCATTCATCAACAATCAATAAGCTCATCACAAACATATATGAATTACATCAAGAAAAATACATATAAGCCACAAACTCAAGGGTTCAACCCAATTGAGCTAAAGATAGTGAAATTCTTACCATTCAATCGGTAAGGACGAGCAATGATGATGATAGTCTAGATAGATAATCCCCAAAATATATAATTCATGCATCAAAACTCATTTGAAGTGAATTGTGTGTGAAATTTGCAAAGGGGACAAAAAATGGCCAAAATAAGGAAAAATGGCGAATCTTTCAAGACAGAACCGTTTTAATCCAAAATATAGCTCGGGCGACCGGTCGTGGTTGAGGGCGACCGGTCGACGTTGAGGCGGCAGTTGCCCTCAACCTCATCCCCATTGTCTTTTTTCTGTTTTGAAAATCAAATTTGATCCAAAAATCCAATTTTCGCCTCGTTTTAAAAGCGTGCAAAATGCAAACGTAGACCTCATTCAATATACATTATGTCATAATCAAGCTCGAAATGAGATAAAATACTCGGCAGATTAACGATCAAAAAGTTCATGAGTTATCCTTGAGACTAATTAAACACATCTCAAGTTTTTGTTAAAAATCACAATCCTCAAAAATATATCGAATCTCAATATGTTTAGTTCGATTATGACGAACCAAATTTTGAATACGAATAACCGTATAAAAGATACCGAACTTGTTATCCCGAAAAAAAATAAGAACGTTTTAAAGCTTTGGATACAACAAGTCATAAGAAGAAGTGCCTTTCAAATATTTGAAAATTTCTTTTAATGGCACTTTAATGAGATTCGTTGGGATAGTTTTTGAAGTCGAGCATATGACATAAGGTATATGGAATGTCGAGTCTATAGGAATAATACAAGAAGACATACCTCGAATTTGTTTGTCAACCGACATGCCTTTCTCAACCTTTGTCAATCTCTTCATTGATAGCCATAGAGGTTGGAATGATTCTTCCTTCTTCAATGCCTAACTCCTTCAAGAGTTCTTTTGAAATGTAACCATCTACTTGGCATTGAATGATTTGAAGTCCAAGCAAGAAATCATGCTCATTTCAAGTACACCTTGCATCAACTTAGAGAACCATATCTTGCACAAATATTCATTAGTAGCACCAAAAATATTCTCATAAATATACACAAGTTTAAACAATATTGCCCTTTTTCACAAACAAAGAGAGTAGTATCAACTTTACCTTTTGTAAAATCATTTAGCAAAAATAGCTAAGTCTATCATACCATACACGGGGTACTTGTTTTAAAACATACAAGGCCTTTTATAAAAATTATTTGGCCTAAAAAATTTTAAACCCCGGATAGACTTTTACTTGAATAAAACCATTTTAGAAAATTGGATTCAACATCCATTTGGTAAAGCTTAAAACAAGAATGGGCAAGTAAAATGCAAATAGCTACTAAAAGAGCTATGAGTGCAAATATTACATCAAAATCATTACCTTCTTCTAGAAAATACCTTCGAGCTACTAACCTCGTCTTAGTTCGACCAATGTTGCCTTGGTCATCGAGTTTATTCCGGAGTGCCCATTTTGCATTTATAATCGTTTGTGATGAAAGACATGGCATCAACTTCCAAGTATCATTTCCTTTTTAGCTCCTCTTGCAATTTTAAAAACCAATCTTCATCTTGAAGCATCAATTGAGGAATTTGTCTTCTTCATCACTATTGGGCATCCAAATGATCTAAGGTGTTCATAATAGAACATTTACATCCTGGAGTATTTTCTTTTCTACACAACTCAACAAACTCATTAAAGGCATTTCTCATATAAGCAAGAAAAATAGCCCAAGTGTAATAACATGCCTCAATTGTCAACCACAAAATATCTTGCAAAAGAGCATAGTAGTAAGAGACACTATATATATATAGATCATGAAGCAAGAAACAAATACTTGATATTTAGAATATCATCAAGAATCTAATAAATCATGCAAGTTCAAATAAGCTTAAGAAAGCTATAAAAGGTCTCTTTTGAAATTTGAAAATCCGAAAGCATATAGTTGAGACCTTATTTAAAAGAAGTATTTGAACAAGAGTTGATACGGCAAATATGTGCAATCAAATATCGAATAGTGCCTTTCAAAAAATCTAAAAATCCTCTTAATGGCACTTGTATGAAATACTATGAAAAACAAGCACAAAGGCACATGGCAATACATATATCGAGTCTATAAGAGTAAGAATAACACAAGTAAATGTACCTCGATAATTTATGCCTTTCTTGACAAATAATGATGAAAATGGCCATTTGTGAAAATATGTAGATCCTACACAATTCTTAAAACAAATCTAGCACAAATCATAATGATAGAAGTGTAGGCTAAGAGATATGAGATAACAAAAAGAGCTTATGCTATAAGATTTCATAAGAGATAATAAGCCACATAAGTCTAATAAAATGCTCAAGAGTTTTAGAAAATCATGCAAGGTCTCTTTTAAAAATATTGAAACTCATAAATATATAAGAGACCTATTTTAAAAAAAATTCTTGAAAGATCATTTTGCAATTAAAACACAATTAAAAACATGCATATAATTAAAAGAAATAAAATGCATATATAAATGGGGAGATACGGTTTACCAATTTCGCCGTTTCCATGGGTTGTGTCTTTCCCATTGTTGATGATGATATCTTCCCATTTGGAAGTCACTTTGTTGATGATGACTTCCTTGATTACTCCATTTCCAAGGTTTGTTACCTTCCCATGGTTGATGGTTTCTTCTTCTTTGAAAATCATCTTGTTGATGATGTCTTTGCCATTTCCAAGGATTGTGTTCTTCCCATTTTTGATTATACGCTCTTCTTGGAAATGGCTTTGTTGAGTAGTTCTTCTTTGATCAAATGAAACGTTCATTTGATGTTTTCGTGGCATGAATTTTCTCCGATTTTTGTTTTGCGGGTACCTAATAGCACATTGTTTTGTGGTACCCTCATGTGTTTGGGTCCTTTAAGATTAGCTTTGAGACTTTTAGGTCTCCAACAATATTTAGAGTTATTTCTAGCCCGACAAGAATTAGCCGTATGACCCTTTTTGCCACAATAAAAACAAGTAGTAATTCTAGGAGCATAATGACCAATATGCATATTGACTTGATCCTTTTTCATATGATTAACAACATTAGGCTTATGATCAAGTCCTTTATCACAATTATGAATATCAACAATATTGGACATTTTATTGGTACTCAAGTTGGATTTTAATAAATCCTTTTTCATGCAATCAATATTTTCAACAAGAGTACTATTTTCTTTCTCAAGGTTTCTAACCTTATCAAGAGTGGTGGTGTGAGCACATGATAGTGATTCATAGGAAGTAAATAAACTATCCTTATCATTTTTCAAAACAATGAATTCCTTTTTCAAATTTTTGTATTTAACAAGTAAGTCTTGGAATTCATCTTGTAGTTCATCATAATCATTTTGCAAATCACTATATTCATTTTGCAATTCATTGTCATAAGAAGTAGAGGGTTTAGAACTTACCTTGTTTTCTTCTTCGATGCCCATAAGACATTTTTCGGCTTCATCATCGAATTTGTAAGAGGCTCATCCCATATTGTTGGATTTGATGTTGTATCCATTTGAGAAGTAGATGCTTTTGAGTTGCTCCTTTTATTTGCATATACTTCATAGATGGCTTCTAATTTTGCCATACTCCATGTGCCGACTTTATTCCTACAATATGTTCATATTCTAAATTAGTAAATGAACAATATAAAATATTTAAAGCCTTACCGTTTAAGGAGATGATTTTCTTCTCTTCATCGTTGAGCTCTTTGAAGCCTTTTGAGGTGTATGGTATATCTTTCGTTGGAATGGATTCTCCATTAATGACGGTGTTCCAAATGTCGAACCCGCAACCTTGTAAGTAGCATTCCATTCTTTCTTTCCAAAATATAAAATTTTTGGAATCAAACCGAGGTGGCTTGGTGGTGGAGGTGCGGAAATTTGAGCTTCGTTCAGTAGCCGTCGATCGTTTCTCTTCACTCGCGATGTGAAACGAGCTTGCCAAAGAGTTTGGCTCGATACCACTTGTAAGTCCAAGCGCTACGATAATCTAGAGGGGGTGAATAGATTATCTCCATCTTTTCGTTTTTCGCCCTCTTTTTCAAACCGAATGCTCAAAGATAATAATAAGGTGCGGAATGTAAACAACACACGTCGATTTAAAGAGGTTCAACCCACCTAGGGCCTAATCCTCTACCACCCCAAAGATATCAGGGATGGATTTCGAAAAGAAAAAGAATTTTATTAATTACCAAAATTAATACAAATTCAACTTACAACACCTTGAAGAGCACCACACTCTTCTTCAACACCACCTTTGGAGATTACCACAATCTCCCTTTGAAGATTACCACAATCTTCCTTCAACGGCACCTTGTGAAGATTACCACAATCTTCACCCTTGAAGAATACCAAATTCTTCAACACCTCAATAAGAAGATTACCATAATCTTCTTGCACCTATCACCTAGATCATCCAAGTGTGCTCTTACCACAAGAACACTCACAAGGATATCTTGTGTTTGAATGATAACCAAAAAATCAAGATTACAACTCAATAATGAATAATACAATTTGAGTGCGAAGTGTAATCAAGAAAAGCCTAGACCTCAAAGATGTGAAAGTGATAAGCTAGGCAATTTTACAACAAGAATAATGACTATGAAAGACCAAGTGTTTGCTTGAAGTGTATCTTGTTGTGTTGTATCTCAATTGTTATATTTGTTGCTCCAAAACTTCCTCTATTTATAGGAGATGATTGATCAAGCATAGGCTCTCTTGGGGATTGAAAAACTGAGAAAAATACAATTAAAATCAAGAATATAGTGTTAGAAATCAATCCCACAATTTAAGGAAATGTGTCTCTTTGTCAAACGGTCATATTTTTCTTTGTCGATACATAGGCGACCGGCCGCACGAAATAGACGTTGAAAAGAATACACAAAGAAAATAACACAGCGGCGACCGGTCGCGTCTACCTCGGCCGGTCGACCATCACCCCAACCGGTCCCCTCATGGATTTTGCAAGGATAAAACGTTCGTTTGAAACACACTTGCAGTGCCGGTCGACCCCTGAGGCGGCGGTCGACCGGCCGGTCGACGCCTTGAGCGGCCGGTCGACTGCTCTTTTTTTCTTCCGTCTCATTTTCTATTTCTAAAAACATCTTGGTACGGGTTGCCTATAGGGCGGAGGTCGATACGAGAGGCGTAAATATTGTCCAATTTTTGTCGAAAATAAAACTCAAGAAATACTCAAAATTTAGTAAAAACATTTTAAACCGATCGGAAGTATTAGGACAACATTTAGAAACATCGTTTGAGAGTGAAAACCCAATAACGTAAAAACATTAAAAGCGTTGTCCAATATAGACGAAAATAAACTTTGAGAAAATACTCAGGAAAATATTAAAAACATTTTAAATCATTTAGGAGTATTTGGACAACCTTTAAAAACATTGTTTTGGTGATAAAATAAAATCATCAAAATTAAGATAAAAACATGTATCAAACGACTTGTAGTCAAATCTAGGTCTCTAATTCTTCAAGAAATTTCTCTAGAGTACCTCAACAAGAAGGATTCAACATTATTAGATGGTGAAGGTATAAGGTTGAGGATTGGAGAAGAAAAATAGAGTTGGGAGAAATGAGATTTTTTTACCTTATGATTGAAGAATTTGATCCTTTAGAGAGGAAAATGGAAGCAAGTCTTGTGTTTTTATGATAATTATGAAATGAATAATATTGGTAGATAAAGAAAAAAATAACAAAATGATTGATTCCCTAAGACAAGGAGCCAAAAGTTGGGGGAATAATAATCATGGTGTTGGTATTTTTATTTATTAGAATTTGGTGGAAAGAAAAGTTTGTCCATCCTTAAGCATGTGACCAAAAGTTGAAAAAAAAAAATAATATATATATGTAAATATATATATATACATATATAATTGTAGGTCTTGAAAAGAATATGAAACAACCTCCCCATTTATGGTAATTTTGAAATTTTTTAAAAATATAAAAAAAATTTTTTTTTTTTTAAAAAAATTGATTGGGAAATTGGTTGGGATGAATTATAGAATAAGATGAAATACTAGGATAAGGATTGGAATGTCTTCCTAAATTGTTGGAGGTCTAATATTCCTAAAGTAGTAGTCATTCGATCAAGTATTAATACTAGAGGAAGAATATAAAATCGTTAGGCTCAAAACGAGAAAGGCGTAATTGATGTTGAAAGAAATAAATAAAAGTCGGGTCGCGGTTCATTAATAATGTGTTTGTGATACATAGCCGAATAAATAATCACTACAACACCGTATCTCACGTTGTTAAAATTCGGGGATCTCACAATATCTCCATCACACTCCCATACGGGAGTACTAAAGAAATTTGCCCACAACTTGTTACATAAGGATTTTTATCCCTTCACACTACCTAAGAAGACCAAAGTACCCTTTACTGAAGAAAAATGAAATAAAGAGAGAGACCATGGCAAAAATACACTGGGAACGGAAACGAAAGAATATAATGATATTTATATTCGTACTCACATAATATATGAACCTAAATAAATATTCTTATTTTTATTCGTATTCTAATTTCTCGAATTCGAATGTTAATCTACAAATTCCTATACCAAATCAAATTCAAAAAATTCGATTCTTTTACATCCCCTAATTAGGATTTAGAACCATTAACTAGTTCTAAATTTGATAATAATTAGGGTATATAGTTAGTACGTAGTGTAATTTCTCTTTCTATCATTCTTAATTAATGAGATAAATAACTAAATAATAGATATTTATTCAGAAAATTGAAAATGTAAATAAAAAATTAAATAAACAAACAAACAAATAATATATGTATGTGTGTGTATATATAATTATATATATTTGGTCCCAACACGTATCTACTAAAACGTTGGTTCGATTCTCCCGCCTCCCGCGAGTTTTAGCTGCCGAAATAATAGTACAGCCTCTCCTCTGCTCCTCAATCCTTCTCCATAGCCTTCTCTCTCTCTATCTCACTTTCCCTTAAATTTTTTTTTTTTTAATTATATTCCAATATGTTCCCCTGTTTTTTTATCTTTCTATTTACATCATCATGTCTACTATTCATCCCCTAATTTGGATATCCCATTTTTAGGTTCTTTCTGCATTTCTGCCATTTTTATTACCTTAATGCCACCATGCCAAAATGGGGTTTTAATCTATCTGCCAAAATCCTCAAGTGGGCTAATCTGAAACTTCTCCCCTTTTTTGCATTTTTTTCCCTTTAGTTTTTGCTTCATATTTTATTTAATTAAACCCCTTGTTTGTGGAAATTACAGGAATATCTATGAATGGTGTATACCAATTTGAGCATTTCTGAAGGGTATTTTCAAGGTTGTTGTTATGAATTAAAGAGGAACATAAATTGATTAGGGAATTTTAGGAATTTTAATTTATATTTGACAATATGGGATTTTTAATTCTTGCTTTTTTATTTTGTACTCATATCAATGAATGCTTAAGTGGAAATTTTGTGTATGATATTTTTCACTTTCATCTAAGGCTGGATAAGTGAAATTATTAGAAAGGGATATAGAAATTGTTAAGTGTTTCCAATGTTATAATTAGAGGAGTTTGAATTTTTTACAAATAGGAGTTTTAATTAAAGAGTGATTATTAATTGTACATTTGTAGGATGGGAAGGGTAAAGTTAAAGATACAGAGATTGGAGAGCCTGAGTAGCCGGCAGGTTACTTATGGGAAACGAAGGGCTGGAATCTTGAAAAAAGCCCAGGAGATTTCAGTTTTATGTGACATTGATATTATACTTATTATGTTTTCTCCAACTGGGAAGCCATCGATATTTCGTGGACAACGAAGGTACTTTATCGACTATTCAGTACAAATTTGACTGTTATTGGGCATTGATTGAGTAATCGCTCGTTTGTTAATCGTTTTTCATGTCAATGAACAACTCATTATGTATTGAACGGGGCTGTTTGCTTGCACAATGTCAGTGTGATTTCCTGAACTAAGTTACGGACGACATTCGTTTCTGTAACTAAGTTACTATCATTATTGTTATGGCAATTTAAAGTTCGTAAATTCTGTAACCAGAATTTAGTTGATTGTCATTGATAACTGGAAATTTTTTGTTGGAAAATATTTGTGATATTGAGTTAAGCTTATGTCATTGTGTAATTGCTTCTTCAACGCATTTTAATTGAGAAATGTACTTACAATTTCCTCAGTGGACACATATACCATGACAAAACTCTCCTAGCATGCATCATCAACCTCGTGCGCCATATCATTAGACTATGTAATGTTGTCGACAAAACTGGCTTTGTGTCAAATATTTCCTGATACTTGTTCTGTTTGGTTTCAGCAACATTGATGAAATGATTGCAAAATATGCTCAACTTACGCCAAAAGAACGGGCAAAAAGGTAGGTACCTGATAATTCTTGCGGTTAATTTGTTTCTGTCAAATTAAAGTGCTGTCATTATAATTCTGTTTCTTTACCTTCTTTTATTGAACTTTGGACAGGAGGTTGGAGAGTCTGGAGGTATGTTTGATGTTTAAAACGAACTATGTTTCTTTTGTTCTATTACATTCTTGTTGGAGCGAAAATGAAGTTAATCCCTTTGGATAAATGACACGATAGACTTTGAAGAGAAACTTTAAGAAGCTTGACCAGGATGTGGATATAGAAGAGTTTCTTGATGCAAGGTAGACATTTCAATTGATCGACAATTTTTATTTATTTTAGCCCTATGTAATATCTGTTCGATTTTTCACCTTCTGTTTTATCCTTTTTGCAGTACTCCATCAATTGAGGTATGTCTCACTAGCCATTGCTGTGATATTTGAAAATCGAGCATTCCATAGTTTGACCAATTCATTAAAAACTTTAATGGTGATGGTCACTGGATAGGAAATGCACAACCGTGTAAGGATGCTGCAAGCCCAACTTACTGAAGTACATAAAAGACTAAGGTGCAAACCTATAACCTTTTTTAGTCCATAATCCAAGAATTATTATGACTCTTTAATTGATAAAATCGTCAAGTGACTTTAAAGTTTCTCCGGAATTTTATATACAACGCAATAACAAACTAAGTTGAGTACTCCGGAATTTGTAGAATGTAGTTAATGTAATCTGGCATGTTCGATTGTTGTTAAAGCTAATGTATATAATAAATAGAATCAATATTTTAGGGAACATAGTGGAATATTTTAGGGAACATAGTGGAGTACTTTAGGGAGTGCTTTAGGGAGTGAGTGGGTGGATTTTAGGGTATGTGTCTCCAACATTCCTTGTATAAATATGTAACCATTTAATGAAGAAGGATTAAGTTCTCTCAAACTATTTTACATGGTATCAAAGCAAGGTTTCTAAACCCTAGTTTTATTTTTTTTTCCAAAAATCTCAGTTTTCATTTTCAGAAATTCCAGTTTCCTGATTCCAATTTCAGTTTTTTTTTCCCCCCAGAACCCTCGTTTCCTGTTTCAATTCTGTGGGAGTACTGTTCACTGTTCATCTGACAGCCTGACGAGAGTACTGTTCACGCAAGTACTGTTCATTTTTGGAATTACTGTTCATCCCCCGGAAACATTATTCACGGACAGAAAAAATATTGTTCTACTCGGAAATACTATTTTTTTTTTCGTTTGCCACCTAGCATAACCGCCACCACTTGCAGCTGTGCCTCCCGCCGTTCGGTCATTTTTCCAGAGTTTTGTCGTTATCGTTGTCGCCGCACGCACTGTTCACACGCGCTCGACAGCGAGTCCTGTTGAGGTCAAGTTACCTCATTTCTGTGTTTTGAGCTCTTATCCGTTGGGTTTGTTTTAAGATTTACTTTATCAATTATTTCTTGCTAGTTGGCACACCTTACTTCCACTTTTCGACCTTTTACTCTATGTTTTCCTGGTCTGTCCGGTTTGACCAGGTTTGACCCTTTGTCAATATTAATTTTTTCTGATTTTAGTCAGCGCCCGTGTTGGCTTTATTGAAAATGTACACAAATGGACATCAAAATAATGAAATTCGGGGATCTTATCGAGCAACATTGTGCTGTCGCTATTGTCATGAACAGGACACATTAAGAAGGATTGCCCAAAGTTACATCGAAAGAATCGGTTCAACCAATCAAGATATCTTGCTTTTGCTAATGGACCTCCGAGTATATTTCAATTTACGCAATGAATATGCTAAGTTCTTACTGTACCAAGAATCTCTAAAGTCTTCATCTATTCCCATCACAACCATAATCGATTCGGAGGTAAAATACCAACATGTCTTGTTCCTCATCTTCCAAATGGGTAATTGACTGGTGCATCACAGATCATGAGTAATCGTGACCTATTTACTTTTTTTAAATCTCATGCTTCAAATTCTTGATTACTTTAGCAGATGGATCCACATCTCATGTATCGGGTTCCGCACCATTATCCCAACACCATCGCTTCCTTTACAATCATGTCTTAAATCACTTTCGACTTATCCTTTAATTTGATTTACATTAGTAAACTTACTCGTTCCTTAATTGTTGCATCTCATTCTTTCCGATTTTTGCTTGTTTCAGGATCTTGTGACGAAGAAGATTATTGGTAAAGGACATGAACGGGGGTCTCTACATCCTTGATACTCAAATTCCCAAGTCTATGCATGTTCGGAATTGTGACCCCTTTTGAAGCGCATTGTCGGTTAGGTCATCCCATTACCTTTGTTGAAGAAAATTTGCCCACAATTTTAGTCTTTCTACATTAGATTGTGAGTCGTGTCATTTTGCTAAACACCATCGTTTGAGTTCGATCCTCGAGTCCAAAACGAGCTACCTCTCCTTTGCATTAGTCCATTCGATGTTTGGGGTCCTTGTCTATAGTGTGTAAAATAGGGTTTAAATACTTCGTTACTTTCATTGATGACTATTTCGTATGACATGGTTATTTTTTATGAAAACTCGCTCGAATTGTTTACTCATTTTACTACCTTTTGTCTTTGAAATTAAAACTCAATTTAATGTCGGTGTCCAAATTTTGAGAAGTGATAATCTTAAAGAATACTTATCTCGATTCTTTTCAAAAATATATGGCCCAACATGGCATTATTCATCAAACTTCTTGTGTGGATACGCCATCTCGAATGGTGTTCTTTGAAGCGAAAAAATAGGCATCTCCTTGAGACCGCTAGAGCTCTATTATTTCAAATGAAGGTTCTAAACATTTTTGTCCGATGCGGTTTTATTGCTTTTTTGATTAATAGAATGCCCTCTTCATTCTATCCGGTGAAATTCCTTTTCAAATCCTTTTTCCCAATAAGGCCCTATTTCCCGTTGAGCGAGGACATTCGGGTGTACTTGCTTTGTTCGAGATATTCGACCACAAGTTACAAAACTTGACCCAAAATCTCTAAAGTGTGTTTTTCTTGGATATTCCGAGTGCAAAAAGGTTATAGATGTTATTGTCTAGTCTTAATAGGTATCTCGTGTCTCACCGATGTCACATTTCTAGATCAAACACCCTTTACCTATTCTTACGATATTGTTCCCTCGACAATGACGATGATATACTAATCTACACTTTGTTCATCCCCTAGTTATGACCTTCATCCATCTCTACTAAACCTCCAATAACACAAGTTTATTGTCGTGCCGCCAACCATCTAACATATCTGCTTCCGCTCTGCTTGACTCGGCTCGACTCCATGTCTGCGCGATTCTTCCGTCATCGATTCGGATCAAGTCAGCGACCTTCCTATTGCTCTTCGCAAAAGGTAAGCAGCAGTGTACTTATCCATGTCTTCATTTGTGTCATATAGTCATTTATCACCATCCTCATGCTCTTTTATTGCATCGCTTGACTCTATCACTATACCTAAAACTACTCATGAAGCTTTATCTCATTCGTGTTGGCGTAAGGCTATGATTGAGAGATGAATGCTTTAGACAATAATGGTACTTGGGACTTAGTGAACTTACCCGGGTAAAAAGTTTATTGGTTGTAAATGGGTGTTTGTTGTTAAAACTAATCCAGATGGAACTATTGCTCGATTGAAAGCTCGACTTGTTGCTAAGGGATATGCTCAAACATATGGAGTCGATTATTATGACACTTTTTCTCCTGTTGCTAAGCTCACATCGTCCAGGTTGTTCATTTCTATGGCAGCCACATATTCTAGCATTTACATCGTTAGACATCACAAATGCATTTCTTCATGGTGACCTTCAGGAAGAAGTTTACTTGGAGCAACCACCTGGTTTTGTTGCTCAGGGGGAGTTTGGGAAAGTTTGTCGTCTTCGTAAGTCTTTATACGGTTTGAAACAGAGTCCTCGAGCATGGTTTGGAAAGTTTAGTCGGGCTATTGAGCATTTTGGGATGAAGAAGAGTAAATCCGATCATTCGGTTTTCTACAAACAATCTACAGCCGGTATCATTCTATTAGTGGTTTACGTTGATGATATTGTCATTCTTGGAAGTGATAATAGTGGTATCTCATCTCGAAAGCGTTTCTTCATACCCGATTTCATACAAAAGATTTAGGGGCACTAAAAAGTATTTTTGGGCGTTGAGGTCTTAAGAAGTAAGAAAGGAATATTCTTATCTCAAAGAAAATATGTACTTGATTTATTATCTGAAACAGGAAAATTAGGGGCTAAACCATGCAGCACTCCTATGGTTCCTAATGTACAACTTATGAAAGATGGTGAGTTGTTTACGGATCCGGAGAGATAGAGAAGATTGGTTGGAAAATTGAATTATCTTGTTCATTCTCGTCCGGATATTGCACTATTCTCGCGAGTGTAGTAAGCCAATACATGTCTTCTCCAACAATCGATCATTGGAAAGCTTGTTGAGCATATTTTGTGCTTTATCGAAAGGAGCACACAGGCGAGAATTCTATATAGCAATCATGGGCATACTAGAATTGAAGGTTTCTCGAGATCTTGTGGCGGGATCAAAGAAGATCGAAGATCTACTTGGTTGTGTGTATTTGTTGAGGCAATTTGGTGTCATGGAAAAGCAAGAAGCAAAATGTAGTTTCACGGTCGAGTGTCGAGAATCGAATATAGAGCTATGGCGAAACGTATGCGAAATAATGTGGATACATCGAACACCTTTGAAGTGGGCCTTAAAGTTTCTATACCGCTAAGTTATGGTGCGACAACCAAGCCGCACTTCACATTGCGTCCAATCCTGTCTTTCATGAACGAACAAAGCATATTGAGATTGATTGTCACTTCATTCGTGAAAAGATTCGGGGAAGGTTTGATTTCTACGAGGATACGTGAAAACGGAGAGCAATTGGGAGATATCTTTTTCACAAAAGCTCTTAATGGGTTTCGGATTGATTATCTTTGTAACAAGTTGGGCATGATAAATGTGTATGCTCCAGCTTGAGGGGGAGTGTTAAAGCTAATGTATATAATAAATAGAATCAATATTTTAGGGAACATAGTGGAATATTTTAGGGAACATAGTGGAGTACTTTAGGGAGTGCTTTAGGGAGTGAGTGGGTGGATTTTAGGGTATGTGTCTCCAACATTCCTTGTATAAATATGTAACCATTTAATGAAGAAGGATTAAGTTCTCTCAAACTATTTTACAATCGTAAATCTCATTAATCAAGTTGGTTGAAGAATTTTTATCACAATTTTTATATTCGCTTGTTCATGTTAAACTTCAAGTCTTAGTACTCTCATGGTCATCTAGATTTTTAGAGATATGAATTGTTTCCTTTGTCTTCAGCTGGTGGACTAATCCGGACAAAATTGAAGACATCGAGCACCTTAATCAGATGGAAAACTCACTGAGCGAATCACTGAACAGGACTCGCATGAATAAGGTACATAGTTCTTTGGTCAGTAATTCAGTTGACTTTTGATAATTCTTTTCTTGTATCGTTTTGCTTATTGACCATCATGCCCTTTTAAAAATATGCTCTGAAATATGTCCTAATGAGTCGTTCGGATGTTTTGACACTCCATTCGAGATAGCGTAATGTGTTAAGAGTCAGAACTTAAGTTTACCGACCTCGTTTTCTTTCAGCAGGAAAAGTTTTTGAAGGACTCTCTTATTCCATATGATTGCACAAGCCAGGTAACTGAGCTATCTACTAGTTCGGATTTCTTTTTCCCTATTTTGTTTTCCGCATGCGTGTTTTAGGTGTGTGGAGACTTTGGTTAGAGTTTAAGAGCCGGACTTTTTTTTCTCTTTCCAAAACGCAGTTCCAAAATGGAATGCATTTTCCCATAGCGGCAACCAGTGATCAGGATTGCCAAACCCAATCTTGGCTTCCTGGTGGTGAGAGTCAACACATGATACTGCCAAATGAACCACATTTCTTGGTTAGTGGGTGAGTTGATTTTCTCTGTTTATATGTTTTGTTTTGATCATCGGCACTATATATCGCCCCAGTACGTGGTCACTCATAGTATTCGATAATAATTGCCGTTGCACGCCTATTATCCTTTCCAGAGCGTATAGTAACCATCAGCTATGTTGCTCGGACTCGGACACGGGTGTCGGACACTGCTACATATCCGAATGTCGGACCTTTTTTTGTCTAAAATCTAGGATACGTAGACACATCCAAAAATGATCCAAAATTTGGATACTGACACGGGGACCCGCCGACAACTTTAGCTTTTTTAAATATATAGTATATAATAATATTACACTTTTTAATAGATCATCTATAAACAATATATGTTTGATATAATTTGAATAAATTAATTATAACTTGAAAAAGTTATGTGAAAAAAAGCTTTCATATATGTGCTTTACTGCTTAGTACTTAATAGTAAGAAAGTGGAGTGTCTAAATTTTTTTTTTGGAGGATCGGACACGTGTCCCATGTCGTGTCCAGTGTCATGTCGTGTCGACACGGGTACTTCGCCTGAAATGAAGAGTCTGAGCATCATAGACCATCAGTAATCTTCTTCAGATTTTTATTTTAATTTTTAGGGTTAATTACAAAATATACCTTTGAGGTATAGTCTAACTACAAAAAAACCCAATTATATTTGAAAATTACAAATACCCCTTTGATATTTGTTTCTAAATTACAAATTGCACCTCAAGAGGGCGTATTTGTTAAGTAAAAAGATACCTCAAGGGAGTGTAAAGTGTTTGTAATACTTTGATGCCGTATTTTGTACTTTTGAAAGATAACCGGAGTTTTTTGTAAGTAGGCTAAACTGACTTAGGGTAGTTTCCGTAATTTACCCTATTTTTATTCATGAACTTAAACCTCAGAACAATTTGTCAAACCTAGGTGAAAAGTTGTATTAAATCATACTACTTCATTCAACCTGTAATAAGAGAACATGTTGCTTAAAATGTAACGTTCCATTTTTCTCTTTATAGAGATTTGGAGTGCTCGAGAGATCGTCCTTTCCAACCGGCACTGGTTACTTTGATGACGTTAAAGAACAAGATCTCGACAATACAAGACAACTGAAAAACCAAAGACAAGATGGCATTACTATTGATGACTACACCTGTTCTGGTCACTTGAGACTCCTCTCGGTGAGCAATACCCATATCATTCGTTTGGAAACTTAAGCTTTCCGGATTTGATGGTGGATCCTGTGAAAGAGGCGAGTTTTCAACCGAGTGTCATCGATTATCAGCTAAATGGGAGTTTTGAACTTCCAAGATCTGTTTACAACAACTTTCCACATAATTTGGTTCCTTCAGCTGGTTCATGTGCCATTTCTTCTATGCTTAATGAGAAATCTTATCCACAGGTGAGCTTATCTCAATATTATGGTACATTTGCAATGGGTTCAGGTCATCGATCAGCTTCTTGATTTCTTGATTATATCTATAAAGGAATGCTTTCAAAATTGTTTATAGAAATAGTTACATAAAAAAAAAAAAACTCTGAGGTTCGGGCTTGTTACAGAAAAACCCAGAGGTTTTTTTGGAAACTACAAAAAAGTCCTTGAGGTTTGATCCCCCATATAAGCAAAACACATTTTAAAACCCCCATAACTTTTATAGAAATATTACACTTACCCCCTTAAATTTAAGACAATCTCAAATCTCAAGGGGGTTTTTTGTAATTACCCCAAACCTCAGGGTTTTTTTTTTAATTTTTTTTATATCCCTTGTTTATATTAGTTTTGGGCATGGTAAATCAGATATGTGTTAGGGATAGTTACAAAAAAACCCTTAGGCTCGGGCTAATTACAAAAAATCCAGCGATTTTTGAAAATTACAAAAAACCCCTTTGAGGTTTGATTCCGTCTTACATTTTTTCCTTCATAAGCGAAAAACAATTCAAAATCCCACCTGACATTTATAAAAATATTACACTTAACCCCTTATATTTAAGAAAGAATCAAACTTAAAAGGACTTTTTTGTAATTTTGAAACATCTCTGGGTTTTTTTGTAATTAGCCCAAACCTCAGGGGTGTGTTTTTAATTATTCCTATGTGTTATGATAGTGTGATTTTTTTGGATGAAGGAAGCAAAAGAGAAATAACAAACTATATGTTATTTTTTCTGCTGGCTCATTTACTTGTGTGTTTTGCAGCCACCAAATTAGTTCAGTAATAATCTTGCTTCAATTTACTGGTGCTCAAGAAGTTCCGAATATCTGTACGTAAAAGTCATATACTGCATTTTTGCTCTTGCTCGAGGCGTTATGGCTCGTTTAACTTCCTCAGACAGCCATAGAGATAAGAAGTTGCTGCCTATATCCAGACATGTTAGTTTGCCAGTTTCCTTTCTTACAGGTTTAGTTCATCCCTTAAAACCCCTTTACCGACTTGACGGCCCGAGCCAGGGTGAGAAAATGAATAGAAAAAATTCTGTAAAAAAAGAAAGAAAAACTTGTGTATCAAAATATACTGTATTTCCCTTAATGAAAGATTTGTTTCCTGAGTGTTTCCTTGGGAAATTAATGAATTGCTGTCAATTGATACATTCCATTTTAGTGCCCTGTACATAAAAAGCTCATTTTTTTTTCAGGCAAAACCATATCCACTCAAGTTTACATGAGAAAAACATAATAATATTTCAATCTAAATATTTCAATATGCAAAAACTTCAGTTGAGTGTCTGAATAATTGTGTTGTGCCATGGGTCTGAGAGGTGCTGCAACAGGTTGTCAAATGGACCTTTTCCAGTCACATTGTGCTGAACAACAAATCCCAAGAATGCTAACATTGCTAGTCTTCCTGCAAAACCAGACAATTGAATTAGATTTTGATTTTGAGAATTTTCATTTTCTGTCCGAGACAGTTTTGGCTAAGCTTATTTGAAAAATCTTATAAGCTCGTATAATAACAATATTTTGGAGCTTATATGATCTTAGATCTTATTTTAAAAATAAAATGTTGAAGTGTTTGGAAAATATGTTAATGGCACTTTTAAAAAGCTAGTAATGACACTCCTTTAATTACAATAATAGATAGTTACAAAAACACTTTTGAGGTTTGGCTAGTTATAAAAAAACTGAGAGATGTTTCAAAATTAAAAACAAGCCTCTCAAATTTGATTATGTCTTAAATTTAAAGGGGTAACTTTAATATTTTTATAAATATGAGGAGGATTTTTGAAATGTTTTTTGCTTATTAAAAGGGAATATGCAAGATGGAACCAAACTTCAAGGGAGTTTTTGTAATTTTGAAAAACCTATGGTTTTTCTGTAATTAGCCTGAACCTCAAAGAATTCTTTTGTAATTATCTCTTAAAATAATCAAAAGACGTTTTAAAAAGCAGCTTATAAGCTCTCAAACAACTATTTATAGGAGGTTACAAGCACTTTTAAGAAAATTTACCAAACATGTTTTAAGACCTTATAAACTCTTAAAACATATTATAAGATGTTTTGAAGAGCTTATAAACCTGATCAGCCAAAAACACCTTCCAAGTCTTACCATTCGCTATCTCTTTCTCCTTAGCTTCCAAAGTCGGGGCGAAATTCAACGGGTTAAAAATGCCACCAGGGTATCCAACTTCATTCGGAGGCAAACTGTAGCTCTTGAAAATGGGATCCTGGTTCACACTTCCAGGGTTCTTAATATCCTGCCACCTTCTGATCTCGACGTAGTGAAACAGAATGAACTCGATCACAAAAAGTGTCGACGATGAGGCAAAATATTCGGATTTTCCAGCGTCGTACCACTTGGGAACGTTAATGATGCCAATCGACGTGAAAACTTCTGGCAATAGCATTCCAGCAACACCCAACATTGCCCACCTGCCATTGACGAGCTCGGCCTGGACAAACCATTTCAGGTTTTCAGGGTCCTCTGCTAGTCCCAATGGATCAAATCCATTGTCTCCTGGAAGCCTGATAATATACACACATGAGTCATGACATGACATTCATTGTCCAAAAATTGTGAAATATGAAGAAGTTAGGAGATTTCTTGCTAAAAGCATTATTTTAAAGCCGGACTGGCAGAAGTTAGAGAGTGTTTGGGTGAGCTTATAAGCTCTCTAAACGTGTTTGAAAGTTTTTTTTTTTTTAAAAATATCTTATAATTACGATCCCAAAATAATATGGTAAGAGTTTATAAAATATTTTTAGAAAGGTTAGGGGATCTCACTTTATTATTTCAACAATCTTTGACATTTGTGTTAAGCTTCGGGTCAATTTCGGGTTAAACTGAAAATACATCAAAAATTAAATAAAATGTAAGATAACTATATTTTAAGTCAAACTAGTAACAAAGTGTCAAATTCATGTTAGCCGTGTTCGTGTTTGTGTTTCTGTTAGTAACTTTAAGTAGAGTTTGTGTAATGTTATAGGGATTGTTATCCCTAATTTTAATTTCAAATTGGTCATTACTAACATTTTATAGGGCTCTTTCATCTTATTTTATCCAAAAACTTCATCAACTTATTTTTAAATAAGCACAGACAAACATCAACTTAGTCTAGATTGGCTGGAGATTTCTTGATCATGCCATTGTTTTAAAAATAGGACCGACAGAACTTAATCTAGATTGGTTGGAGATTTTCTTTCCAATAGCATTGATTTAAAATTCAGACTAGCCAGTAACCTATAACAAAACCGGTCTGCTCATTGATCCGGTTTTTAAAACATTGGTAACAACTACTCGAGACAGAAACTTAACCTAAAACACAAACGGACACAATTTAGCCCTTAAGTTTGATTATATAACAACTTACTTTAACTTGGTTCGACTTAATTAGTGTAAAGATAAAGTCGAGCTAAACATTGTATTGTTTGGCTGAACATGCCCTATTTAATTTATTTGCGCCTCTAAAAACATGATCAGCTTACTAATTGAAGTATAAATAACATGAATTACTCTCAACTTCACAAATTCCTAAATGTACTTAGATTTTGTGACAAACCTGCCATCAAGATAGCCAGGAGAGGCCAACCCTGGTAGCCATTCACCTTTCTTGGCTTCAACCTTGAATGAATTGTAAGATGAAACTGCCTGTTTTACAGAAACTTCCCTGTTCAATTTTCCAGAGGATCCAGACAGGAATCGGGTTTTCGACGCGCACGGTCGGAAAACGGCGACCGAAGCTTGTGTAATTACAGCGGCCATTTTTTCCGACCTGGATATTGGTAAGAATTGTGGTATATGGTTTATTGGACTAGAAATGAATCTTCTGTGTATGCATTTGTATTTGCTTTCAATGGTAAACTTATGGCGCTGGTTCAAGGTTGAATGCTGACTGTTGGTTTGCTAGATTTTTGGGATCGGACGGCTGTGATTTTGATTGTGAATTTTGGCATAGCCAATGGGAATCCAATGGGCTTATCCTTATCTGGGTTGGCATATCCACAAATCTTTTTCTTTGCTGTTGTTGGCCTTGTAAGATCTTGGGGGACCCTGTTTTATAGTTTCATATACGATTTTTCTTGTTATGTGTTGTACATGAGATGTACTGTAGCATTTGTTTATTTCATTACATTACAAGATACAATCACATGTGAACAGGGCGTAGCTAAAACATTAGCTTCTTTCTGGTCAAATTTTTTTTCCCCCATTTCCCCCTAACTCAATTATTTTTTCCTTTTAAAAAAACACATATAAATTTTTTTTTCATTTTTTTTCCACATAAAAAACGGGACAAAAAAAAAATTTGGGGTGTGCCGGGGGCCGGGGTGGCATCCCCTAGCTACGCCCCTGCATGTGAGTAATGAATTTTTATGTATATAAATGAGTGAAAGGTGAAATGATGAGATATAAGGTTTTCATCAAAAACATTATTGTCTATTACTTTGCTCCATATAGTGCTTTACATACGTATTCACAAATATTAGCTATAAAATATATATCATTTACAACACGTTATCAGCACGAGTTATTACTCGAGAAAAAGTTTGTGTATTTCGAGTTTGAGTTTTTGTGTACTAATTTATTGTATTTCTTTTGTAGAAAAATGGTGGTATCGAAAAACAAAAATTCAGGATCTTGATACCTCTGGTGATAACTATTTATCATGGTGTCGGATATTAAATTGCACCTCCACGGGTTAGATCTTTGAAACATTGAAGCTTTATATAAAAATCGAAGAGGCCGTTGTAAAAGATGGCGAAAGCAATGATATTTATTTGTCATCATCTATCGGATGATTTAAAAATGAATATATACAAATTGAAAAGGCCCACGAGCTCTGCAAAAGCTCAAAGAAAGATTTGATCACACGGAAGCGCCAATCTTTGCCAAGCACAATATGGTGGCAACAAGCGAGATTGTAGGACTTCAAATCCGTTTGCAGGCTATATTCGGCATTATTCAAAAATTAGTCGGCCGCTGCGGGACAAAATTATCGAGTATGATAAATTGGAGAAACATTCTCCACTATGCATAAATCGAATATTGTGCTCCAACGATAATATCGACAACGGCGAGTTTAAAACATATTCGAATTAATCTCGGTTCTTACTCACAGAGAAAACCAATGAATTGATGTTGAGAAATCACGATTTGCGACCTTACGGTTTCTAATGCGATTGTCAAGCACATCTAACTCCAGTAGAAAGGGGGCCGATTTAGAGGCCGTGAGTATAAACCGGGCGTGGTGGCCCACGGGGGGTCGTGCCCGTGGCGGGCCATAGGGGTGGCAATTCGAGTCGTGTTCGGGTTCGCGGTCGTGTTGAGACATGATAATTACACAAATTTGCCCAACCTGAACATGACCCGTTTAATTATTCGGGTTAGATGGGTCAACCGAACACGACATGTTTAATACACGGGTAACCCAAACACGACCGAAATGACCTGTATATTTTTAACCTTCAATAAATCTTTTATTTATATTGATAAAATGATAATTTTGGGTTATATATATATATATAATATTAAAAAATATTAAAAATAATACTAAATTTTCTTATTTAAACGGGTTTAGTGGGTCATTCCATGTCAACCCAAAACTGACCCATTTATTATTTGGGTTAAATGGGTCTGACACGATTATGACCCAAATAATAAATGGGTCAACCCTAACCCGCTTATATCGTGTTAGGTTTAGGTCGTATTATCGTGTCGTGTCGGAGATTGCCACCCCTAGCGGGCCACATCAAAATACTCATTGATATGACCGTGGTGGTCGTAATTACTATAATCGGGATAATTATCATTGTTCCCACTAAAATGATTATACGGTCAAAGCGGGCATCAAATTAGCTAAATCGTGATAAGGGAAAAATGCGATGGAACAATGGTGGTGATCTTTGCAATGAGATGTGAGATGACGAGGACATTGGCAAAACATGCCGAATCCTTGCTTCAAAGACTGGTAAACCTATACCAAGAATCAAAGAAAAATAAAGGAAAAAATGATCAAACACATGCCACTGAGGCAGTGGAGCCACCTACTACTAATGAGCCCTACACATCTGGAATTATACTCGATCAAAATCATGTCCGGGTGAAACCACTCGATATATCTGGTTTTCTTGAGAATCATGAGGCCTGAGTGCCATTTGGATAGATTAAAAATAGACTCAATGTTTGTGTGTTATTTCTCTCGGATGATATATTCCCGAGATTAAGTTTTTTGTACCATGTTTGTACTTGTCCCGGATGATACATTCTCGGTTTTAAGCTTTTAGTATGAAATAATAAATCCGTTCATGTTTAATATTTCGATCATGAAATATCAGTAAATTTCTACCAAATCATTCACAAATTTTACATTCAAATTTTTCACATCAATTTCTCTCCTCCAACGGCTATTTTAAATGGCTATGAACAGTAACTTTTATCTATAAATATACCAATATTTCATTCAACAAATTCATACATACTCTATCATCTTTCTAAAAATTCTCATATCTTTTTCCGGAAAAAAAAAGAGAAGAAAAAGAAAAAAAATAATGGTTAACTTAGTCGTGGCATATCTCATCACAATAGTCTTCTTGTACACTATCCTAGTTTTTGTTTGAGAATATCCTCCAGAGCATTTTTGGCTTTTGGTTAATTTTCTTGTCTTCATGATTTATCCCTTTTAGCGTGGGCAATTATTTTTAACATGTAATAGTTGGAAGATTATACGCCTATGTTATCGAATAAAATTATTTATGTTTAAACTTTTGTTGTGCATAAATGTTGTTATTTACTTGTTTTACATTTCAATAAAAGAATTTTTGATAATCATATAATATTAATTTAATAATAATTCAAGCAGTACACATGGGAAACAGAAAAGAGAATTGTCTACTTGATAGTGCAACAACGCACTCAATATTAACAAATAAAGTATATTTCTCGAGTGTGAAATTGTGCAATGAATAAGTTACAACTATATCTGGTCCCATTGAGATTATTGATGGCTCTGGGAATGCAACTGTGGTGTTGCCTAATTGTACAATCTTGCATATTGAAAATACATTGTTATCGAGTAGATCAAAAAGAAATCTACTGAGTTTTAAAGATGTGCGTGATAATGGCTATCACTTGGAGAAATTTGAAGCAACAGCTTTTGGATTGTATTGTGTCCAAATTAAAGTTTTTGAATCCTACGCCGCCATGCCTTGGAAGCTGGTGAATCCTGGCATTATCGCCTTGGACACCCAGGAACAACTATGATGCGTAGGATTGTTGAACACACTAATGGACATCCATTGAAAAGCACGAAGATGCTAATGTCCAAAGATTATTTCTGTGAATCGTGTTCACAAGGAAAATTTATTACTAAACCTTCCATGGAAAAGGTTGGTTATGAATCACCATCATTTTTACAACGTATTCATGGTGATATTTGTAGACCAATACATTCTGCAAGTGGACTATTTAGATATTTCATGGTCTTAATAGATGCATTGTGTAGATGGTCACACGTATACCTATTATCTACTAGAAATGTGGCATTTGCTCGATTATTAACGCAAATTATTAAACTCTGAGCACATTTCCCTGATTATCCCATAAGGATGGATAATACCGGAGAATTTACATCAAAAGTTTTGATGAATATTGCAAAGATCGGGAATTAATGTTGAGCACCCAGTAGCACATGTTCATACTCAAAATGGATTGGCAGAATCCCTGATTAAACGAGTTCAAATCATTGCTCGTACATTATTAATGAGATCAAAGCTCACTAGTGCAGCATGGGGTCATGCAATATTACATGCATCAGCACTTATTCGATTACGCCCCACTGTTTATCATATGCACTCCTCAATGCAATTAACTCTTGGTTTTGAGCCAAATATTTTGCACCTACGCACTTTCGGGTGTGTTGTCCATGTGCCTATTCCACCTCCTCAAAGGACAAAAATGGGTCCACAACGTAGATTAGGTATTTACGTTGGATTTAATTCCCCATCAATTATTCGTTATTTAGAACCAATGACGGGAGATTTATTTACCGTTAGATTTGCGGATTGTCACTTTGATGAGACAACATTTCCATCAATGGGAAGGGATAAAGATATTTTAGATAAACAAAAACTAGTTGAGAGTATCTCCTGGAATGAACAAAGTTTATCCCATTTAGATCCACGTACTACTGAATGTGAAAGTGAGGTGAATAAAATCATTCATTTACAGAATATTGCGAATAGACTTCCTGATGCATTTAATGATACTAGTAAAGTCACAAAGTCTCATATTCCGGTGCAAATGCTCCAGCCAGGATTATTGTTCCAGACGAAAATAAGAAAATGAATGATGATATCCCACGACAAAAACGTGGTAGACCTATTGGCTCAAAAGATATTGTTCCTCGAAAAAAAAAGGGGAGAATTGATACTAATGAGCATGCTCCAGACGGATCTGTAGAGCCTAATATCTCAGAAAATGTACAAATCAAAAATTCTGACAGCACCGAGAATCCCATGAGTTATAGTAATAAAATATGGGATCAAAATGAAATAATTATTGATGATAATTTTGCATTCTCGGTTGCTCAAGAAATTTTAAATGATGATTATGATTGTGAACCACGTTCTATCATGGAATGTCGTCAAAAGCCTGATTGGCCTATGTGAGAGGAAGCAATAAAATCTGAATTAGCTTCCTTAGAAAAATGGAATGTATTTGGACAAATTACTTGAACTCCAAACAATGTAAAACCCATTGGATACAAGTGGGTATTTGTTTGAAAGAGAAATGAGAAAAATGAAGTCGTGAGATATAAAGCCCGACTGGTGGCTCAAGGATTCTCCCAAAGACCTGGGATAGATTATGATGAAACATATTTACTTGTGATGGATACAATCATGTTTCGTTTTCTGATCAGTATGGTTGTCCACGAGAATTTAGACATGCGTCTAATGGACGTAGTGATGGCATATCTATATGGTTCATTAGATTCTGATATTTATATGAAAATTCCAGATGGATATAAAATGTCAAAATCAGATACTCCCCGTGAATTATACTCGATCAAATTACAAAGATCGTTGTATGGATTAAAGCAATTCGATCGCATGTGGTATCATAGACTTAATGAATACCTTTCGAAAGAAGGTTATAAAAATAATACCATTTGCCCATGTGTTTTTATCAAAAGATCAGATACCAGATTTGCTATTATTGTTGTATATGTCGATGACATGAATTTGATTGGCACCCCTAAAGAACTATCCATTGCTGCTGAATATCTAAAGAAAGAGTTTGAGGTGAAAGACTTTGGAAAAACTAAACTTTGTCTTGGTCTTGAGTTGGACCATAAAGATAACGGGATACTTGTCCACCAATCTGCTTACACTAGACGGATACTCAAATGATTTAATATGGACAAGTCTCATCCCTTGAGTACCCCTATGGTTGTACGCAGTTTAGATCCCGAGAAAGATCCATTCCGACCAAAGGAATCTGATGAAGAGATTTTAGTTCCTGAAGTGCCTTACCTTAACGCTATTGGAGCATTAATGTATCTAGCACAATGTACTCGACCTGATATTTCCTTTGCAGTAAATCTACTTGCATGATACAGTTTTGAGCCAACTCGAAGACACTGGAATGGTATTAAATACATCTTTCGATATCTCAGTGGTACTATAGATTTGGGGTTATTCTACTCCAAGGAATTCACTAACTCTGGGTTAGTTGGTTATGTTGATGCTGGATATAAATTTGATCCGCATAAAGCCCGATCACAAACAGGTTACTTATTTTGCTATAACGGTACAACTATATCATGGCGATCTACCAAACAAACATTAGTCGCTACTTCTTCCAATCACTCTGAAATCATTGCTCTTCATGAAGCTGGCAAAGAGTGCGTTTGGTTAAGATCAGTTATAGCTCATATACGAAATGTTTGTCAGTTGAAACCAGTTACAAACACTCCTACTATTATTTATGAGGATAATACAGCATGCATAGCACAAGTGAGAGGTGGTTACATAAAGGGTGATAGGACCAAGCATATTTCACCAAAGTTTTTCCACACACATGAACTTCAAAAAAATGGAGAGGTAGATATTCAGCAGATTCGATCATGTCACAATCTTGCCGATTTGTTTACAAAATCCTTACCAACGTCTACATTTGAGAAGTTGGTCCACAGCATCGGAATGAGAAGAGTCCATACAAAGCAAGATTGATGGATCAATTATGCAGCTAATATTTTTAATTTGGGGAGCGAATATATTGTGCGATGTACTTTTTTCCTTCTCGCGGTTTTATCCCTTCGGGTTTTTCGGCTTAAGGTTTTTAACGAGGCAACTTATGCACAAGATTTGGATTTGAGAATGTACTTTTTTCCCTTATGTCCGATTTTTCCCACAGGGTTTTCCGGCTTGAGGTTTTTAACGAGGCATACTCATCCAAACATACAACAATAATATGTCCAAGGGGGGGAGTGTTATGGCAGGCTCGTGAGCCATGAGATGTACTGTAGCATTTTTTTTATTTCATTACATTACAAGATACAATCACATGTGAATAGTGAATTTTTATGTATATAAATGAGTGAAAGGTGAAATGATGAGATACAAGATTTTCAGCAAAAACATTATTGTCTATTACTTTGCTCCATATAGTGCTTTACATACATATTCACAAATATTAGCTATAAAATATATATCATTTACAATAGTACTATGTTTTTTAAATTACTTTTTATATTCATGATAGAAATAAAAATTTATTGGTCTTGCCTATGTGGAATCTCCAATAACTTCGCCCAATAGGTTCTTGACAGTTGTTAATGTTGAGGATATGATTCATCTTTCTTCTATTTTGATATCTACTTTTTTAAATATAGTACAATGGGATTGTAACCAGGTGGCTTAGCCCACCTGGCCACCACAAGCAATTGTGGGGTGGAAGTCAGGGGTTCAAATCTCTGCTCCATCAAATTGCTCCCCGGGGCATATGCGAGCTGGTGAAGATTTGGTGGGAACTCATACTGAATAGCATCCGTGTAGGTTCGATTCGGGGAGAGATTGTTATTAGTAGATTGGGGGGTCGAACATAATTATTCTCTTTACCTGGGAGGATCTGGTTATACGTCAGCAGACCTTGTCAGAACACTGGCCAGTGCGTGCACATCCCGCGGTTTACCTTGGCGGCAACAATGAGGGGTCGGAGCTGTTGTCCTCGGGCATAGTCAGGCATAAGCCTGGAAGCTGAGTTATCAAAAAAAAAAAAGTACAATGGGATTGTAGGGGTGGGAAATTGAACCCTTGACCAAGTGTCTAAAACCTAATCAGAATGTCAAGAGATCACATGGGTCTTGGCTATTTTGATATTTACTTCACATTCATAGCAACTTGAAAGAATGTGTAATATACGTAAGTTGAACAATATGACATCGCCAATATATACTTGATTTGTCGATGAGGTCATCCCCTAGTAGTAATGCGGAGGCCCTAAAAATACGTAGGTCTCAAGTTTGATCTTTGACTGATAGCATGTAGGTTGATTTTCAATCTTTGTATGGGTTAATTTCTATTGAAGTTGTGACATTTTTTACCACTAGAATCACCATAAATATCTGGAGAATAAATAGTGGGCTACTATAACCACAGTGTAATTATAATTCACTTTCATACTTATAGCTATTGACTCTTACAATCTAAGATTTCAAGGTCTCGAACTAACTAAATCATTGAAGGGTTTTAATTGAGGACCTCCAGTCAAGCCCGATTCTATCATTTTTTTATCTGAGTCGAACTTTCAAATTGGACCCCCCTTTCTATACAAATCTAAAGGCAATATAAAACAACAACCAAAAAAGAATCCATAGTATATAAAACAATTCAATTATAGTTATAATAATATTACATTCATGTTCAAAAATCAAAATCATTGTTTAAATATAAAACATCTTACAGATTTGACGAAAAAAGTATTAATCAAGTAAATACCATCAAGTTGTTTAATAATATCTTGCGAACTATGATTCTGTTTGTCGTGTAATAGCTTTAAAATTTCTCGCCTTTTCACTTTGAAAAATTTTAAATTTGTAACCTTAAAAAAATAAATGTGACAGTTTTGTAAGCAATGTTGTAAAAGAATTTTGGGCCTTTTCTTTGTTTTTCTTGGTGTGGGCAACATGCTTTGAACTTAGTTTATTTATTTTATATATGTACTATATACGAAAGTATACAAAAAATCAAGACCCCTAAATTTCGTAATTATTTTGGGTCTAAGTTGATAGACTCATTCGCCTAAGGTAAGGAGTGGCCCTGCGTTCAGCTAGTTGGCGTGTTTTCTCTTGTAGGTCATCTATCTCGAACCACATTACCCACGTGATCCAGAAATTCGACCCCGATCCACATGTAATCTCTCATATAAATCAAATTCCATGGAGTCTCACATGAGATAAGTTTACTTTTTGAGATACTTTCATATTCTTTTTAAAATTCACGATTTGTTTTTTGCAAAATGGATAAAAGAAAATGGAAAAGATTTTTACTTGAGCTCTTTCAAATTGATATGGTGTTTGAATAAAGTTATTTTTGATTTTGATGATTTCACCTTAGTTATTTTAATTCAACTAAAATGATTAAATTGGGCGCTGACAAAATCGGATTTCATTTTATAAAGTTTATTTAAAATTATTTTTTTGTAAAAAGACTGCGATCGGTCGCCATCAAGGGCAACCGGTGCCTTAAAGACTTGTTTGAATATTTTTTCGTGTCAAAATGCCCTAGAACGAGATGACCGGTCGCCCTAGGTAAGCGGCCAGTACCTGAAAATCTTCCCCGGAATTCCCATGTTTTCCAACTTTCAGACACATGTCGCCTACACAGGGCGACCGATCGCCCTCTCTATGGCGGCAGTCTCCCGAAGGGCGCTGTGTCGATCGCATTAACTTTTTGTCAAATTCAAATTTTACAACATGGCGGTTGATTGCGTTTTCATTGACGTGCAAGCAATAGCAGTGCATATCACTTTCTAGTGCACAAGTCAGCAATTCCTGATATAAATAATGGTATGATCATGGAATCAAGGAATGTTGTATTCTTTGAAAATGTATTTTATTACAAAGAAAGGAAAGAAGAAAGTTCTAACAAAAGAACTTATGAAACTGCAGGCTTACCTCAAAATGATGAAGACGAACCAAGACGTAGTAAAAGAACAAAAGTAGTTAAGTCTTTTGGTCCTAATTTTCTAACTTATATGTTAGAAAACGAACCTAAAACTATTCAAGAAGCTTTGTATAGCTCATCTGTGGAAAGAAGCTATCAACAACGAAATAAATTCCATCATGTGCAATAGTACTTGGGAGTTGGTTGATCTATCTATGGGGTGCAAACTTTAGGATGCAAGTGGATGCTCAAAAGGAAGTATAAATCAAATGAATCTATAGACAATTAAAAAGCCAGGTTGATAGCTAAAGGGTTAATACAAAATGAGGGATATGACTTCTTTGATACATATTCTCCTGTTACAAAGATCACATCCATTCGTGTTCTCATTGCTATTGCAGCTTTGCATAACCTTGAGATACATCAAATGGAAGTAAAGACTATTTTCTTGAATAGTGAGTTTGAAGAGGAGATTTATATAGACAACCCGAGGGGTTCGTTGCACCCGAACAAGAGAAAAAGGTGTGTAAACTTGATAAGTTACTTTATGGACTAAAACAAGCATCTAAGCAATGGCACGAAAAGTTTGACACAACTATGTTGTCAAATGGTTTCAAATCAACAAATGTGACAAGTGTGTCTACATTAAAGGTATAACTGATGCTTATGTCATTGTCATGTCTTTATGTAGATGATATGTTAATTATGGGGAAGTAATCTTGATTTAATCATAAATACTAAGTAGATGTTAAAGAAACACTTTGACATAAAAGATATGGGATTATTTGATGTTATATTAGGGATTAAAATCTCTAGAACTTAAGATGGAATTGTCTTGTCACAATCTCGTTATGTTGAAAACATACTTAGAAAGTTTAATGCTTTTTTATTGTCCTCCGGCTAAGATACCTATAGATGTAAGTCTACACTTAGCCAAGAATAGAGGAGAACCAGTTTCTCAACTAGGATATACAATGATAATTGTGATCGATGTACTTAACTAATTGTACACGTTCGGACATTGCATATTTAGAGAGTAAACTAAGTATGTTCACAAGTAACCCTACTAAGGATCACTGGAAAGACTTCACAAGGGTACTTAGATATTTAAAATATACAATGTACTATGGAATACTTTATACGAGATATCCATTAGTATTAAAAGGATATTGTGATGCAATTGGATATCATACACAAAATACTCTAAGTCCACAAGTGGTTATATGTTCACAATAGGTGGAGGAGTGGTGTCATGGAAATCTTTAAACAAACATGTATAGCTCGATCCACTATGTAAACTGAGTTTATTGCTTTAGATAAAGCTGGAGAAAAAGTTGGATGGCTTAGAAATTCCTTAGAAGATATTCCTTGTTGGAATAGAGCAGTGTCTGCTGTATTGATACATTTTGATAGTCAATCAGTAATCGGAAGGGCACAAAGTAGTATGTATAATGATAGGTCTAGACATATTCGTTGAAGACATAATTTCATTAGACAATTGATCTCAAATGGGGTTATTTTGGTTGACTATGTGAAGTCAAAGGAAAAACCTAGCGGATTCATTGATAAAAGTTATAAATCGAGATCAAATGTACAAGTTGTTAAAGAAAATGGGTTTAAAATCCATAAAATAAGAATATTCATAGCAGTAACCCAACCTTGTGAATTGGAGATCCAAGGACCTTGGTTCAATGGGACAACTAAGTTATGAATGTTCAGCTGAACACTTGGAACATATTTCAACTCATTCTCAGAACGTCCAAGTGAAAAACCCTGCAGAGTGCGGTGAGGTTAAGTTTATCTTTTAATGATTCATATACCTAAAATTAATGATTCATATACTTTTTTTTTGAAACAGCAAAGGTAGATATATCATTAATCAAGCAGAGGGCAACAACATTACAAAGGAAGAGGGGAGGTATTAATCTCCACTCTTTGACATCAGACATAGAATTTGTTGCTCTAGCTAACTCGTGGGCAACAACATTCGCTGATCTTCTAATAAACACACAAGACATATTTTTCAAACTACCAAGAAGCTTCTTACATTCTGAAGTAACTTCACTAAAATAAGACTCATCTAACATATTACTTCTTAAAGCCTCAACCGGAAGCAAAGAATCAGTTTCCACAGCAATATGGGAGCCTTCCCAATTCTTCTTCAACCAGCTTAGTACCTCTCTGAGGCCTATCCCTTCAACAATTTCTGGTGTAATCTGACCCCTCATTCCTCCTTGAATTGCTGCTACAAATTTTCCTTCATAATCTTTGATCACAGCTCCATATCCAAACTTACCAGAACCACTAAATAATGCAGCGTCAACATTACATTTGAGATGTCCTTGAACTGGTTTAACCCATTTCACCGTTCCATCTTAAGGACAAGAAACCGATCTGCATTTATCGATCTTGGGCATCTTTGCCATTGAATAATGAGAACTCGCATAATTCAAGATACTTGTCTTTGGTGTTACAACTTTTGCTTCTAGATAATTTCATTCCTATTATTCCATAAAGCCCATAATACCATGGCAATCGTACTTTAAAATCGGTAGAAGCATTCGACCATATTTTGTTCGGACAAGATAGAAAAGAGATAGGTTCCTCAAAAGCACAACTTGAAGTCAACAATTTCCAACGGTGTAGCAAAGCAAATGGACAAAAAAAAAAAAAATAAAGCATGGGCATTATTCTCAATTCGCAACATTACACACAGGACATATGGAGGAAATCTGTACCTTTCTAGATATAAGTCTCTCCTTTGTAGGAAGCAAATTGTGACAAGCTCTCCATACAAGATTTTTCACCTTTGCTGGTACCTTAAGTCTCCACAATCCTTTCCAATCAAATAAATGAGAGAAATCTGTTGTTGTTCCAATTTTTCACACAAGATACGATAACTTGATTTAACCGAGTAAACACACTTCTTACTTCCATTCCAACACCAACGATCTTGATCGAGAGCTATTTAGAGGATATTTAGAATAAGTTGTTGGTCCCTTGCATTGAACAAGTCACATATTATATCCACATCCCATTCCATTACATCTTCTTTCATAAGATTGCACACTGAGACATTGCCTAATTCTGAAGGAGGGGTTGAAATATAGGCATTCTTATCTGGGAGCCAAGGATCCCTCCAAACAGATATATTTCTCCCATCACCAACCTTTAAAAAACAGTTTTCAATAACAAAATCTCTGGCGGCAAAAATACCACGCCATATAAAACTTGGATTAGAGCCAATCGTAGCTTCCAATATATTTGATTAGGGAAAATATTTTTCTTTAAAAATCCGCGACACCAAAGAGCGCTGATCAGTTAACAACCTCCACACATGTTTTCCCAACAATGCTAAGTTAAACTCGTGAAGCCGTCGAAAACTAAGCCCACCCTTACTCTTATTCATACAAAGCTTACTCCATGATTGCCAATTAATACCTTTAAAAGAATTTTCACCTTTGCCCCACCAAAATGAGTTCATCATCTTTTCCAGATCATCACAAAAATCAAGAGGCAATAGAAAAATACTCATCACATAGATTGGTACCGCTTGAGCAATAGTCTTTAAAAGAATTTCCTTGTCTGCTCGAGACAACATTTTTTGTTTCCAACTTTGCAACCTCTTCCACACTTTTTCTTTGATAAAAGCAAAAATTTCCTTTTTCTTACGCCCCACCAAAGACGGTAGTCCGAATAAGCACCATGGTTCTCAGTGATTTTAACATTAAGCATAGAGCAGACTTCTTGAGTGACCTCTGTCCTCGTATTCTTGCTAAAGGAAATTGAAGATTTTTGAAAACTGATAGTCTGTCCCGAAGTAATTGAGTATAAATTCATACATTCTTTGATTCTGGAGCACTCCTCACGGTTCGCCCTAAAGAACAAAAAACTACCGTCCGCGAAAAACAAATGAGACACGCTTGGTGCACTACGAGCTATTCGACATCCGTGAATCCAATCTCTTTTTTCATAATTTTGGATAATAGATGATAGGCCCTCAGCACATAAGATATATAAATAAGGTGATAAGGGATCACCCTGTCTTAATCCACACTTTGGGACAAAAAAATCCGATTCAAAATCTCCATGAATAAGCTTATAACAAATAGTCGAGACACATAACATCATTAGGTTAACCCACTGCGAATGGAATCCAAGCTTAAGCAACATAGCCTTTAAATACGTCCATTCAATCCGATCATAGGCTTTGCTCATATCAATTTTAAGCGCAGCCACACCATTTTTTCCTTGACTCTTTGTTAGGAATTTTATTGTTTAGATTTTGATGAATGCCATGTAAAACTTAGAATAGAAAGTTAGCTCCCAATTCTTCTTTGTAAAATGTATTGTAACAATTAGAGTGGCCAAGCTAAGTTAAGTCGCCTACGCCCTAACATGCAAGAAGACAATCAAGACTGGAAGGAAGACTCTGCTTGTGAGACAGTGAGTATGGCAAAAAGAAGAGTAGACGGGGAACTCTCTTTGAAGAAGCGGTGAGATGCGGTGAGTGGAGCATCGATCAAGTCACTCAAGAAAAGCCAAGTCTCAAGTTGAAGTGACGGAAGAGTCATCCATGATTGGAAGGTCGACTCTAAGTCACCTGGGGAAAGCAAGGAAATGCGGTCAAGTCGAGATAAGCGTAAAAAGAACCGTTGCGCTTGAAATCAAGAGATTTACTTAAACAAGTAATATCTCCATACCACCTTTCGGAGTGCTCAGTCCCAGGAAGCGTGCAAATGGAATGAACCAATGGGAAGCACTACACCGTGTCAGAACCCGAAAAGGTGAAAGAACAATTCATACGAGGAAATGGCAATTCCAAGAACTGCAAGCCAACGACTGCAAAGTGACTTTCAAAAATAAGCCTATCTCTTCAACGGGCAAATTTTTGAAAGTTCACTATAAAAGGCTGAGGAGTTTGTTTGAGAGAGAAGGATGCATGAATGACACATACGTGAGATACACAAGCACATTAGAAAAACTGAAACAATCTCAATCCTCAAGCCTACATTTCGAAGTACATCAATCCAACACTCACCTGTGAAGGAAAGAGAACTTCAATCAGTTGAAGAGAAAAATACTGAAAACAAGGGGTCTACTTTCCAGGAAGGATTGTAGAAAGGTTCAAGGTTGAACCAAGTCTTAAGCTTTTGGAGGGCTTCGTGATCAAATCCAAAGAGCTTGAGCAAGTGAGTTGTAGTAACAAGGCGTGCGGCCACTGAAGAAGAAAAGCCGAGTCGCACGAGAAGCTTGGTGAGTGATCAAGGCGTCTCGGACCGAGTCCCTAAGGATCAAGTCGGTTTGTTGTGATCAAGACTTGTATCCCGGATTACCGCTTTGTAAACCGATCATTACTTAGTGGATTCCTCCGGGAGTTGGAGAAGAGAGGAGTAGAAGAATTACCCCATCTTGAACCTCTATAAAAACTTTCTTTGTGTCATTTACATTTCAAACATTTAAATTCTCGCACTTTTAACTCGCTTATATATCTTTGATAAATTTGCTATCCATTTGATAATTTACAAGTACTAAATCAAGCTCGATATCTTGCTTAATCAAACTTAAGGGTGTTAAGTCTTCCATTTGAAAATAAAACCACGGTGAGTTAAATTGTAGCCAATTGGTGAGTTACTCCATCAACTGACTCGGCTAAGTCTCGTTGAGAGATTAACTCTATTGAGTGACTAATTCGATTGTCCATCAAGGACACGGTGTGTAGAATTAACTCTGTAGATTTAAAAGGACTAAATCGAAAATTTGGTAAGGTTTATTCAACCCCCTTCTAAACCTTACACTTACACCCTTGGGACCTACAAGTGGTATCGGAGCGGTTGGTTCATTGAACCCTCCGCACTGGTTACTGAACTAGATCTCTAAACTTTTCAAAGTCTGCTTTAGTACTTGAACTTTCATAACTCTTCTTTATCATTAAAAGTCATTATCATGGAAGCAAATTTGACACGCATCCCTATGTTCACTATTGAGGAATTTGATGATTGGAAAATTCGTATGCAGGCTCATCTATCAGCATTACATGATGAGATGTGGATAGTAATAGAAGATGGGCCTCTACAAATATTAAAGGTGAACACAAACATGCACGAAGAGTTGCGGTGAAGGAAGAAGATCTTTGCTCCCGGACGATCATGGTTGAAAAACCAAGAAGCGAGTGGACAAATGATGTGAAAAAAGATACAACCTGGACAATGTAGCCAAGGACATCCTCTACAAAACCTTGGACAAAGCCATGTTCAACAAAGTCAAATCATGCAAAACGGCTAAAGAAATCTGGGATAAGCTGACATTGATTTGTGAAGGCTCAGAGCAAATCAAAGAAAACAAATTATCGTGGCGGTACAAAAATTTGAAAACTTTAAAATGATCTCGGGAGAAAACCTGGATCAACTAGACGCTCGTTTTTAGAAATCACAAATGAGTGTCTACACTTGGAAAGGAATATACACGAGAAGGAAATGTGTATGAAAATCCTAAAAAGTCTTCAGTGAATGGGAAATGAAGGTCATGGGGAGACACTCCATGGACCTATCAAAGACATCCAATCATGAGTTATTCTCGGACCTCAAAGCCTACGAGTTTGAGTGAGAAGGAAAGACCAGGAAGAGACAATTTGTACCCCAAACAATTTGCTCTAATTGTCAAAGATGGGAAGAGAGCGAGGTCAAAGAAGCAATTGACCCGAAGAAGAAATAGCCACGATGGTTAAAAGATTTAACAAGTTCTTTAACAAGAACTACAAGAGAGGAAAGGGTGAATCTTCCGGAAGACACTCGGCTCCTCCCTCCAAATCAAGGGATGATAGGCCAACCAAGAGAATAGATCATCAACAAGTTGAGTATCAAAGGGCGACAACTCAAGAGTAGAAAAGAGCCGATCAAAAGGTGAATATCTATGTTGGAATTGTAGACAACCAGGTCACTATGCAATTGATTGCTCATATCCTGTAGTCAACAAGTACGGGAATGAAGAGAAAGAAAGAAAGGTCTTGAGAGAAAGAAGACAAGAAAAGAAAAAGGCAATGATGGTCGCAGAGATCTGCCGAAAATGACCAAGTCGAAGAGACGGTGATTCAGAGCAAAGCGATGAAGTCGACTATTCAAGTGACTCGAAGAAGAAGCCTTGATCTGCTTAATGGCCAAAGAACAAGATCAAGAAGATGAGGTACAATCTAACTCAACAAGCTCAGACACTAGTGACAGTGACTGTGACACACTCACTTCATCACCTACAGATCTTTATGATTCATTAAGCAAAATGATGAAAGATTTTGAACATATTAAATCCTCACACACACTATTGAATGAGGAAAATTGACCTACCAAAAAAGTCAAAACTCAAAGTCGACTAAGAGCCGAGTACTCTAAGTCAAATAGTGTTGAGAATGAAAGGTTAAAAGTGAAAATGCTAAATTAATAGCGAGAAATTGCTGCTATAGAAAAGAGGGAGAATGACCTCAAGAATGTTATTGCCTCATTCACTAAGGCATCTAAATCATTGGATGATTTTATTATGAGTCAAAGAGAATGTGGAGACAAGACAGGCTTAGGATTTAATTCCTTTGTGCCATGTCAAACCTCAAGAATAATGTTGGAAAAAGGATCTTCAAGTCATGAAGAGTCTGAAAAATCCAAAACTCTAAATGGTGCACACACATTCACTCCAAAACACAATACTAAGCAAAGCTGGCCTTGGTTACAAAGGAAAAGGAAATGGCCGATTGAGTATCTTTGAAAGACAGTGAGAAGAGATTGGTGAGTCCTCAAAGCAAACTCCAAACGAGAAAATACTCAGAAAAGAAGAAGAGCTACCAAAAATCCCGAAGAAAATCCATAAAAGAAATACATATGATGGGGATGGTAGAAAATATCCAAGCCAAGCCGATTGGAATAATGTGAACTATCAAAGCATAGACTTATGGAATATAAGCCCAAATGGCAAAGGCCTAGAACTCAAGAAAGGCCATTCCAAAAGTATAAGAGCTTTCATCAAAGACACATATGCACCTAGGCACTACACTCAAAAACACCTAAATTACCCAAGGAAGGCAATTGCTAAAACACATATGCGGGCATACGAGACAAAAGAGACAAATCGTATGAACCTAGAATCCCCAAGCAATTTGCCATGATTAATTATGATTATGGCACGATAGATGGCAACCCTTAGAGTCAAATCATTTGGCTATAGGTTGGTTGGATCATCTTACAATTCTAACCCCTCGGGACCCAGGACAAGTATGGGTACCTAAAACTTAATTTCCTTGATTGCGGAGTTCAAGGAGCAGTGAGTGCCAAGGAACCTGGTACATGGATAGCGGTACATTCCCGGACATATGACAGAAATAAGAGAAATGTCAAAATTCAAGGAAGTCAAAGGAGCAAAGTCATATTTGGAGGAAATGAAGCTCCTGGTGAAATAAGAGGCATTGGATCCATCAAGAAGAATGGATTAGAAATCACAGATGTTGCATATGTTGAAGGACTCAACTTCAACTTCGAGTATCGATCGGCTTCCGTGACAAGGGCTACAATGTTGGATTCAACATGGGTATATGCCAAATCAAGGATATTGAATCAAATGAAGTTGTTCGCAAGGATGTAGACAAAAGAATATGTATGTAGTGGATTGGTCAACTGCAACACCCAAAGACTGTCTACTAGCAAAGAGCACAAATTTGAATCAAGTTGGTTGTGGCACAAAAAGGTAGTCACCGAATTTCAAAACAATTAACAAGGCAAGAAGCCATCTTGTAGAAGGACTTCCGGACTCGAGTATACAAGAAGGAGAGTATATGTGATGCATGTCGGAAGGAAAACAAATCAAGTCGTCATTCAAAGAAAAGACATGCCCATCCTCAACAAGAATATTGCATCTACTTCATATGGATCTATTTGGCCCAGTGGAACCAAACATAAGTGGAAAGAAATACACCTTGGTGGTAGTAGATGACTACTCAAGATATACATGGACAATATTCATGTGCAAGAAGAAAGAAACCCTACAAAAACTACCACGGTGATGAAGAGAATTCAAAATGAGAAGAGTCAAACCATTATCAAAATAAGATCGGATAGAGGAACCGAGTTTGTCAATGGAATAATAACTCAAGATCTTGTGTTGAGAATGGTATTGGTCATGAACTATCGCCGGCAAGGACTCCGCAGCAGAATGGAGTTGCGAGAAAAGAAGAAAGAACCCTCAAAGAAGCGGCAAGGACCATGTTAGGCAGGCGGGGTTACCAAAAAGATTTTGGTGAAGCAATCAACACGACTTGCTACACCCAAAACAGATGTATGATAAAACGGTGACAAAGACTCCCTATGAGATGCGGGTGGAAGAAAACCAAATGTTGCATATTTGAGAATATTTGGATGTAAATGCTTCATTCACAACAATGGCAAAGACAACCTAAAGGCTTTTGATGCTAAAGTGATGAGGGTATCTTCTTAGGATACTCGGTGAAAGCAAAGCCTGAGAATACTCAACAAAAGAACTATGGTTACAGAGAAATCCATTCATGTAGTATTCGATGAACCAAATGTAAATGGAGAAGACATTGAAGAGTCGGTGATAAATTTGAATCATCCAATCATACTGAAGAGTCCCTATGTCAAGTCAAGCCGGGATTATCAATTGAAGAAGAAGATGAGACAATTTGAATCTCAAAAAGCGGTGGAAAATTTGCACTAAGTGACCACGAAAGAGTCGACCCGAAAGAAACAACACGGTACGCAAGTCGATCAATCGCTAACTTACTCAAACGACGTAAGATGGCGAGAGACCATCCACGAACTTGTCATTGGAGATATAAAGAAGGTGTCAAGACAAGATCGAACTCAACAAGAAGCAATGTTCACATGCTTCATTTCGCAAATAGAGCCCAAAGATATGTCACAAGCATTGGACGACACACATTGGATTCAAGCTATGCAAGAAGAGTGAATCGGTTTGAGAGAAATAAAGTATGGGAACTAGTGCAAAGACCCATACATCAAAATGTTATTGGAACCAAATGGGTATTGAAATAAGATGAACGAGGAAGGCTGCGTGGTAAGAAACAAAGCAAGACCGGTAGCCAAAGGATATTGCCAAGAAGAAGGGATAGATTTTGATGAAACATTTGCCCCTGTAGCAAGATTGGAAGCTATAAGGATGTTTCTTGCCTATGACTCACAAGAATTTCTTTGTATATCAAATGGATGTGAAAAGTGCATTCCTAAATGGTTTATTGGAAGAAGAAGTGTATGTTGAACAACCTCCAGGATTTGAGCAGAAGACTCTTGGAGACAAGGTATACAAACTCAAGAAAGCCTTGTATGGATTGAAACAGGCACCCGAGCATGGTATGATACTGTCACAATTCCTAAGCGAAAATGGATTCACAAAAGGAAAAGTAGATAGAACACTTTTCGTAATTCAAGACAAGAAAGAGTATCTTGCTTGTTCAAATATATGTGGATGACATCATTTTTGGATCCACTAACAAAGAGCTATGTGAAAAATTTTCAAACCTCATGCAAAGTAAATTTGAAATGAGCATGATGGGAGAGCTGACATTCTTCCTTGGACTTCAAGTGAAACAGCTGAAGGATGGAACCTTCATAAGTCAAACAAAATACACCAGAGACTTAATGAAGAAATTTGGTATGGAGGAGAAGTCTTCAGTAAAAATACCAATGAACACATCAGTCAAAATGGACATGGATGTAGATGGCAAGCCGGTGGATCAAACAAGATACAGAGCACTTATTGGATCACTGCTCTATCTCACAGCAAGCAGGCCAGACATCACCTTTGTTGTAGGTGTATGTGCAAGATTTCAATCTGCTCCTAAAGAGAGCCATATGACAGCAGATAAGAGAATATTGAGATACTTGAAAGGAAGCCAAGAAGTAGGCCTATGGTATCCAAAGGAAGGTGGATTCAAGCTAATTGGCTATTGATTCTCGACTATCTTTGGATGCAGAGTGGACGAGGAAGAGCACTTCAGGCACATGTCAAATGCTAGGAAACAGACTAATTTCCTGGTTTAGCAAGAAGCAAAACTCAATAGCCACCTCTACTGGTGAGGCGAGAATACATAGGCTGCGGCAAACATTTGTTGTGCCCAAGTCCTATGGATGAGACAACAACGGTGAGAGACTATGAAGTTGAAGAAAAAGAAATTCCAATCATGTGTGATAACACAAGTGCCATTGCAATCACTCAAAATCTGTGTTGCACTCAAGAACAAAACACATAGATGTCGATATCATTTCATAAGAGATCATGTTGAAAAGAAGGACATTATCTTGGAATACATCTCAACCGATAAACAACTAGCCGACATCTTCACAAAACCATTATGTGAGTCAAGATTTGAAGAACTCAAGCATGAGTTGGGGTTAATTGAGTTGGTGACACTCAAACGAATCAAAGAAGTGTATTAGAAACAGAAAAGGAGTGAAAAAGAGCCGAAAACAAAAATCATTTCAAGAATCACCAGATCGGAAAAACTGACTACACCAAGTCGGTGATAGTGAGTCACTAAGAGAATCGCAAGGAGTAGAGTTAAATCGGCTAAGAGATAAGTGAATAACTTATGAGCAAAGTGACAAAAACGATCATTTTGACTTAGCGGGAATGTTTTAAGGAACACGTCAAAGCATAATGATGATGTGTCGGACACATAAAGCCGCACACTAAGCTTATGATTGGATATAAATCTTTGCCGTATTAAATACGAGGCGTGAAATGCTCAATAGGCGTGCGAAATCCAAGCCGTTGATTTCGATCACAATTCAAAACCGCCGCACGTCCTTTCATAAACCATATTTAAACCATTTTCGTCCGCTTTTCTCTCACACTTCTAAAACTGTTCATCTTTTTCTCTCAAAAGCAAAGGCAAACTACTCTCGAAACCCTATCAACCTTCAAATCAATTTCGAGATTTTTCTTGATATAATTGAGAAATGGCACCAACTTATGACTTTACTAAGTTAGGAAAGCAAATCCACACGGTTCGACGGTGGATTTCGACGGAATGGTGAAGCAGGGTCCGACGCGACACCCTGGTGAAGAAAATTGCCGAGAAGTTGGAAACGTCCGGACTAAAACCGTTTCTAACGCTGGAATATCCGATGACCTATGTGGAGGAGGTCGCACAATTCTACGTGAATGCTTTGAGATTCACGATGAAGGAATCAAGTCATCTGTTCACGGGAAGCGGTGACTATCACCGCCAAGGATTTGGTGAATATTGCTCACTACCGGCGAAGGAAGGAGCAAGCGAGATTAAGGAAGCGATGTAAACTTGGCGACGACGCATGGAAAGAAATAGCCAAGTCCGACTTTTTGATAAAATAATATACACAAAGACAAACAAGAGATCTGCTGAAGGAGGATTATCACAAGTTGTTGGATATAGTTGCCAAATGTATCGACATCAAATTTGGCGGCTTTGACCAATGTCAAAAGGCAAAGCTGATTGTGATGGCTGCAATCATCGAAGAAAAGAAGATAAATCTGGTGAGTTTATCTACTGCAGATTTCTGCCGAACGTGGGGAACAAGTCCTTCAAAGAAGATGGCACATTTGGAGGATCCTGGGATATGGCCTGGTGATTGGCCGGCTATTGGAGGTGAAAGGAGTCCCTCTTAGACATGGGAAGGCTTTCCATGTTAACAAGAGGATGTTCAGAGCAAACCTCTGCAGCGCACTGAAGAGAGCTTACGCCAAGAGAGCGACACGGTGAGGGGAATCGGTGACCAAGATACAACCGCTTCCTCTCCGCCTAAGAAGAAAAGTCGCCCTGCTCGGTACGCTAAGAAGATCGTTGCCCCCTGCAAAGAAAGAAAACCAAACATGCTCCCCGCCCGCAGCTGAGTCACCTTCCCTGCCGGCCAGGTGTCACCCCTGCGCTAGTTAATGGGTCGAGAAGGACTCACAAATGCCTTCTCCGATCGTCAAAAGGAGGAAAAGCGACAAGCCAAGACGGCTCTCGAAACAAACACCAAAGGCCCCGCCGCCCAAGACTCGAGGACACCGCCCGAACCAGTAAATTCCCCGGTACAAACCAGGAGACGAAGAAGACTCGTCAGCGATCCGAAACAGAGAAACCACCCGGTGAGTTAGTTACTCGGCTAGCACAAAACCAGGAGACTCTTTGGAGAAGTAGAGTCTCGGATATAGTTGATGAAATGACCAAGTCTGCTTGAAAGGCGTCAGCCAGAGAGGCAACTCAAGACACACCGTAGCTCACGGTAAAACACAAGAAGAAACACCAAGCGGATAGTGATGTAATGATCCTATCTCCACCTTACCCGGACATCCAAAATCGTGCGTGAGTGGAGAAAATGGAAGTTGAGCAAGTCAAGGAACAGTTCCAACGGCCCGAGTTCATAGAAGAAGAAGAGGAAGCTGCTAAATTTCCTTGGACTAACTCTTTGTGCTCCCAAAGACTTGATGAGGACAATTGCCTAGATATCGCAAATCTACAAGGACAGGGAGAGAGCAAAGCAAGGTGAAGAAGAAGCGAAGCACGTGAGAAGGCAAGCATCCGCCCTATCTCTCGGCACCACGAACACACACATCCTCTTCTTGATGTCTTCTCCGAAAGTGACGAGGAACGAGAGAATGTCGCCGCCACGAGAAGAGTTGCAAATGCAGCAAGCATTGCACGAATCAAGAATTCTTCACGAGCAAAGACTAATGGAGGGACCAGGAGAGTCCTCCGAACATGTGAAATCGATCCTATGGGAGTGGTTGACAAATACCACCGATGTTCTTGCTACCACTTTGACCCACTCGGAAGAAGGCAATAAGGGAAATGGCGATGGCGGGATAGTGGGGACCCCAAAGAGAGCCAACCCCTATTGAAGGTGTGCCACCACCTACCCCAATGGCTGAACCATCAATCGAAAAGCAGTAGGGAGTTTGGAGACGAGTGACCCCACTCCAAGTCACTCGGTGGTGCGCCACCGGTGGGGAAAACTTTCCTCCACTGCAGGCAAGGTCGGAGGATCTTTGCGAGATGACTCCACAAAGAATCAAGGAGGCGAAGAAGAGAAATTACAATCACAAGAAGAACGACAAGTTGCCATCAACGAAGCTCGCAGGCGATTGAGACTGTCTCACCGAGGTGCCAATCGCTCTGAAGGCTAATGACGCCGCCGATGCGGTCGAGGCACGGAAGGAATACCCGGGAGTTAACACTGGTGATGAAAGTGCAATCCATGGGGTTGAGACTCCAATGGATGCCGCTGTAGAAGACCCTAAGACGGTGACATCGTCGAAAAGGAGGACAAGGCCTCGCAGCAGAGAGACCGCCGGAGGAAATGAAGGCCCACGGGAGGTTGAGACTTCGGGGGGTAAAGAAGTCAAGTAGAGAACATTCCTTCCACTATCATAGACCCATCGAGAAGGAGATCGGCGCACTTCATGATTCCCAGGACAACCCCGATGTCACTTTTCGGGATCGGGCGAAGAAGTTTCGAGTCAACCCCCATGACAAATCCAAAAGACTCGGTGCGGATGTTCCAGGCACGAGCAAGTCGATCCCAAGACTACTCGTCAAACTTTTAACTTTGATGATGAGCCACCACTAGAAATCTCATCATCGTCCGATGACGCTGATAAGGCCGAGGACAAGTCTCTTTGAAAAGGAAAAATCATTTGAGACCAACGAAGGCGTTAAGACAATGAGTGTCACGCCCGTGACATTGGGGTGTCTTTCGCTATAACTCTTTGGTGGATTGTCTTTGTGAATGACCGTATGTGGCTTGATCGGCTGGTTTGTGGGTACGTGTACATGACCCTTCGGATGTTTAGCAGCCTACCGGTTAAGTTCGGGAGCTTGTCGCTAGTCGTGGACTTGACGGTGAAGAAGGGAATTGGCCATCCCTACCCAAACCGGTCGGATCTGGAGCCGCATTCTGATGAGCCCAAGGCGGCGAAACCAGTAGTTGTCTTGTGGGATAGTGGCCCGGGTGGGCCGGGCGCCGTGGCATCGTGTGGTGGCCGAAATGGCTAGGCCCGTGACAAGTGGTATCGAGCCGTCCCGGCATTTGTATTCCGTGGTTGCGCCAAGCGCTCTTACCAAGAGGGTGGTGGAGAGCGGGAGCGGAACATGTTGGGTGGCGATCATCCGGGAGAATCCTCTCGGTCTCCGAGTGCGATTGGTGTGCGAGGGCACACGTGTGGGCGCTGCCAAGGGGCGCCGTTGATGCACTTCGGGTGGAGTAGACCGTGTACGGGCGTACACCATCTTGGGTGGGGAGGATGTCACGCCCGCGACATTGGGGTGTCTTTCGCTATAACTCTTGGTGGATTGTCTTTGTGAATGACTGTATGTGGCTTCAGTCGGCTGGTTTGTGGGTACGTGTACATGACCCTTCGGATGTTCAGGCAGGCCTACCCGGTTAAGTTCGGGGAGCTTGTCGCTAGTCGTGGACTTGACGGTGAAGAAGGGAATTGGCCATCCCTACCCAAACTGGTCGGATGCTGGAGCCGCATTCCTGATGAGCCCAAGGCAGGGCGAAACCAGTGGTAGTCTCGTGGGATAGGCTGGCCCCGGGTGGACCGGGGCGCCGCGCGGGCATCGTGTGGTGGCCGAAATGGCTAGGCCCGTGACAAGTGGTATCAGAGCCGTCCCGGCATTTGTATTCCGTGGTTGCGCCAAGCGCTCTTACCAAGAGGGTGGTGGGAGCGGGGGAGCGGAACATGTTGGGTGGCGATCATCCGGGAGAATCCTCTCCGGTCTCCGAGTGCGATTGGTGTGCGAGGGGCACACGTGTGGGCTGCCAAGGGGCGTCGTTGATGCACTTCGGGTGGAGTAGACCGTGTACGAGGCGTACACCATCTTGGGTGGGGAGGATGTCACGCCCGTGACATTGGGGTGTCTTTCGCTATAACTCTTTTGGTGGATTGTCTTTGTGAATGACCGTATGTGGCTTGATCCGGCTGGTTTGTGGGTACGTGTACATGACCCTTCGGATGTTTAGCGAGCCTACCCGGTTAAGTTCGGGAGCTTGTCGCTAGTCGTGACTTGACGGTGAAGAAGGGAATTGGCCATCCCTACCCAAACCGGTCGGATCTTTGGAGCCGCATTCTCGATGAGCCCAAGGCGGCGAAACCAGTGGTTGTCTTGTGGGATAAGGTGGCCCCGGGTGGGACCGGGGCACCGCACCGCGGCATCGTGTGGTGGCGAAATGGCTAGGCCGTGACATGAGGCTCGGAAGCCGGGTCTATTTCACAACCAAACCCAGTGAACTTAAAACCACTGCTCCAGCTCCTCAAGCTACAGCAGGATCGATTCCCAAAAGAACTTCACGCGCACCGCTCATCATCGAACAGATCCCGGTTGGCGGTGATGAATCTTTTGTAGAATCTTTCCCTTTCTCTTTGGAGATACGAGAACTCCACGAAGAGTCGAGAAAATGAACAAGCACGCTATCACAAACCACCTGTTCTTCCAACAGACACCATTGTTCCGGTGACTATGACTTGATCTTTGTATGGCCATCACCGCAATGAAGAATCGGTGAAGTTCGAGAAGTGTTCAAGGCACTCTTTCTTTGAAGTTGAAAGGATGGAGAGGCATCAGCCTCTTTGGACATGCGATTGGACAACGAGAGATGCCACCCTTACGGTGACTTAAGAGGCATAACTTGATTGAATAAGGGAATGGTGGCAATAGCAACAAACAATGCGTGTGGAGGAAGGTGAGATACTTGGACAATTGTTCAACAAAGCTGGCTGGTGTGGAGAGCTGAAAATGCGTCGATGCGAAAAAAACGGCTGAGGAACACATTGAGCATATGCATGAAGCTCACACCGCCGAGATCAAGGCTGGCTGCGTGAGCGTAATGCAAATGATATACGGCGTTTGGAAGAACACATGACAAGAAAATTCAGCCTTCTCATGGTGAGATGAAGCCGATTTCAGCGAGAATCCAACGCTACTCGTTCAATTCCGTGCCGCATACAACGCGGCAGACTTGAAGCAGAATTCAACCATCAAGACTCGACTTCATGCTTGCCAAAGCATGTTCCTGGGGTTCCTCTATCCTTTGATGATGCCAAAAAGGGGGAAGAGGAATACCTTAAAGCAAAGAAAATGAAAAGAAAGGAGCGGTGAGAAGGAAAATCGGTGAGGAAATTTTGAAAGCTGAAGAAAGGAAAATCTCTTTGAGGGGAAGGATCAAAAGATATGACCTTGATGATTGCACAAACCCCCAACAGGTCTGTCACACGGTGACATTATAAGCAAAGCAAACTCCCCGTGACTCGCCACTCCAACACTCTTTGTATCTATGGAGAAGAAGAAAAGCAATTGAAGCGGGGATGAAGGAAGTGGAAGGAAGAATGGATGCCAGGGTGATGAACATCTTGAAAGAACATGGAGGCATTCCCGACAGAGACACGTATGCCATTTCGGATGTCGGGACGAGCCACGCGTCGTTGATGAATTCAAAACGCTCGAATCGAAGGATATTTTGCAAATATGTCCATGGCTCAAGCTTGGGACTTGTCTTGGGAAAAGGGTCTCACATTATGTGAAGAAGGTCGACAGCAATGAGACTTCCCGTGATCTCTCACTGGCCACTGCTAGTCACTCACCTAGGAAGAAAAAGACCCAAAAGACAAAGATACGCCCGCAGGTAGAGGAAGAAGCGGCGGTGGAGGAAGAAGCTTGAGGACCAGGCCTCGCCCAAGAATATTGAATACGTAGATCCATGAAAGAAAGGAGGGATCTCTTTTGGTGGAAACTTGACCAAGTGGCAAATTTGAAAGTGGCTAGAACTAACGCCGAGTATGCACTAAGAATAGAAGAAGAAAACAAGAGACAAACTCGGCTATGGCGGGAGAGAGGGAAAGATTAAGAAAAGATGAAGCTGCCGAGGAAGGCATATGAAAAGAAAAAGAAGGCGATTGACGACGAGAAGAAGAGGAGAAGAGAAGAAGATCTTGAACAAGATGAAAGAAGGAGACAAACGAAGGAGATGAAGTGTTCTTTGTCCAACCCTTCGTGTATTTTATCATGTAAATACATACAATGTAAGTCTTACGTAATAAAGCTAAAAATTCTTTATTTTCAAGTATAGACAAAATGTGCTCGATACACCTTGTAAACTTGATTGTGTAAAAGAACAGGGAATGATATGATCAATAAAAAAGATCTATTCTATGCATACATTCTATGTCAATACACTATCCGTATGTATCCTTGCTATTTGCATTTTTTTAAATGATTTAAGTTTTGGCATCATCAAAAAGGGGGAAATTGTTAGGAATTTTATTGTTTAGATTTTGATGAATGCCATGTAAAACTTAGAATAGAAAGTTAGCTCCCCAATTCTTGTCAGAAATGTATTGTAACAATTAGAGTTGGCCAAGCTAAGTTAAGTCGGCCTACGCCTAACATGCAAGAAGACAATCAAGATGGAAGGAAGACTCTGTGTGAGACAGTGAGTATGGCAAAGAAGAGTAGACGGAACTCTCTTGAAGAAGCGGTGAGATGCACTGAGTGGAGCATCGATCAAGTCACTCAAGAAAAGCCAAGTCTCAAGTTGAAGTGATGAGAAGAGTCATCCATGATTGGAAAGTCGACTCTAAGTCACCTGGGGGAAAGCAAGGAAATGCGATCAAGTCGAGATAATCAGTAAAAGAACGTTGCCACATTTAAATCAAGAGATTTACTTAAACAAGTAATATCTCCATACCACCTTTCTCGGAGTGCTTTCCCCGAGCGTGCAAATGGAATGAACCAATGGGAAGCACTACACCGTGTCGAACCACGAAAAGGTGAAAGAACAATTCATACGAGGAAATGGCAATTCCAAGAAGCGCAAGCCAACGACGCAAAGTGACTTTCAAAAATAAGCCTATCTCTTCAACGGGTAAATTTTTGAAAGTTCACTATAAAAGACTAAGGAGTTTGTTTGAGAGAGAAGGATGCATGAATGACACATACGTGAGATACACAAGCACAATAGAAAAATCGAAACAATCTCAATCCTCAAGCTACATTTCAAGTACATCAATCCAAAGACTCACCCTGTGAAGGAAAGAGAACTTCAATCGTTGAAGAGAAAAATATCAAAAACAAGGGGTCTACTTTCCGGGAAGGATTGTAGAAAGGTTCAAGGTTGAACCAAGTCTTAAGCTTTTGGAGGGCTTCGTGATCAAATCCAAAGAGCTTGAGCAAGTGAGTGTAGTAACAAGCGCAATGCCTGTGAAGAAGGCCGAGTCGCACGAGAAGCCGGTGAGTGATCAAGGCGTCTCGGACCGAGTCCCTAAGGATCAAGTCGGTTGTGATCAAGACTTGTATCACGGATTATTCATACCGCTTTGTAAACGATCATTACTTAGTGGATTCCTCCGGGAGTTGGAGAAGAGAGGAGTAGAAGAATTACCCCATCTTGAACCTCTATAAAAACTTTTGCGTCATTTACATTTCAAAGCATTTAAATTCTCGCACTTTTAACTCGCTTATATATATCTGCCGATAAATTTGCTATCCATTTGATAATTTACAAGTACTAAATCAAGCTCGATATCTTGCTTAATCAAACTTAAGGGTGTTAAGTCTTCATTTGAAAAATAAAACCACGGTGAGTTAAATTGTAGCCAACAAGTGAGTTACTCCATCAACAATTTGAAACTAAGTCATTTGAGAGATTAACTCTACTTGAGTGACTAATTCATTGTCCATCAAGGACACGGTGTGTAGAATTAACTCAGAGATTTAAAAGGACTAAATCGAAAATTTGGTAAGGTTTATTCAACCCCCCTTCTAAACCTTACACTTACACCCCTTGGGACCTACACTCTTCCTTTTCAAAAAATGATTAATTTCAAAGGCCACCATAATATTGTCTGAAATAAGCCTTCATGGGACAAATGCACTTTGAAATTCATAAATCACCCCAGGGAGAACTGACTTTAGACGATTTGCAAGAACCTTAGAAATCACTTTATATACCACATTACACAGGGTTATCGGTCTTAAATCTGACACAACTTCTGGATTATTCTTCTTCGGGATTAAGATAATATTTGTGTCATTAAAACCTTCGGGGAATGAACAGGAATTCATAAATGCTAGACATGATGAGATCACTTCCGGACCCGTGATATCCCAAAACTTCTGAAAAAATGCCGGATTCATACCATCCGGCCCAGGTGATTTATCCGGGAGCATCGAAAAAAGTGCCTCCTTAATCTCCACAGCAGAAAATAGTTCGATCAAATTTCTGTTTTGTGCCTCTATTATTTTTGGCTCAATACAACTGATGATTGGCGCACACTCGACTTCAGAGGATGAGAAAATATTAACAAAGTAGTTAACAATATGACTATCTAGCCCAGTCTCCGAAGTTAACCAAGAACCGTCTTCTCCCTTAAGAAGAGAAATGGAATTATGCCATTGCCGAGTTGATGCAATTGTATGGAAATACTTAGTGTTAGAATCTCCTCCTTTAAGCCAAAAAATCTTAGCGCGCTGTTTCCAAAAATCCTCTTGTTGGGCCAATAAGGAATTGTACTGCTGCTGCGCCTTTTTAAACTCAGCAATGGAATAAGAATCTCTACCATTACGGAACTCCTTCATTCCTCTCTTTGCTTCTGAAATTCGATTTTTAAACGGATTTCTTAATAAATCCCCCCACTTAGCTAAATCAGTAACACAAGCTTCAAGATTTTCTGTTACAGGATTTTCTGTATTGCGGTCCCAACTCCAAAAAAATGGGCGAATGATCCGACATTGTGGCTTCAAGATTCCAGACTTTAAAATGTGGGAAATAGGCACACCAATTTTGAGTAGCCAAACCTCTGTCAAGACATTCTTCCACCCAATTCTCTGAACCCCTGCCCCTTTCCCACGTGAACTGAAATCCCAACATCCCCAAATCGATTAATCCACAGTCGTCAATCGTGTTTCTAAACCCATCGAGAAGCCAAGAAGGGTGATCCACATTACCTCTCTTCTCTGAAGAGGAGAGTAGATCATTGAAGTCGCCTATACAACACCAAGGTAGGGAAGATTGTGAAGCTATATTACAAAGCAGATTCCATGAGAGTCGTCTTCTATTTCTTTCAGGAAAACCATAAAATCTGTAAGGCGATAATTTGGAATATTCTCTAAATGAACAGAGAGATATCAACGTGATTTCGAGAAAACTCAACAAAGTGGCCATGTCCTTTTTCTCCGAGCATAGCAAGCCCCCCACCATGGCCCACACTACTAACTGCAAATAGTCCATCAAACCCGAGCTTTACACGAATATTCTCCAACTTATTTTTCTCAAGCATAGTCTCCATAAGAAAAATAAAGAAGGCTTTTTCAATTGGACTAAGTCGATAAGACTTGAACTGTCCAGTGGGTTGCCAAGCCCACGGCGGTTCGGCTTATGGTACTCATAATTCTCGGTGGGCACGAAACCGAGCCCACCACATACCCGTTTTTTTGGTTCTGTACCTCAAGAGAAATAGCATCAGTAGACCCGCTAAGATAAGGCCCAACATCCTCAGTCAATGATCCATTTGACCCATCCCTCATTCTATGTTTGTGATCTGCCTTAATCAAAGTCTTACCTCTCCCTTCCACGTAATCAGAGGAGTTAGAGATAATATCAACTGATAGAGCCAATTCCTTACTATTAGGAACCGTTACAGCATGATTTTCATAACTGCCGCCTCTAACTGCTCCATGAGCCACGTACTCTGAATCTGCATGATTCTCTTCTTCCGTAGTTTTCGTCCCCTGATCCGCCGAACAACCACCATCCTCGTGCTTGTCATCTCTCTCTGTTTTTGATCGAATTTTTCACGGACTGTCGAACGGAGCCATTTGAGAGCCCATTTGATTTGGTTGTTTACTTAAAAGGTAGAGTATGGAAGGATATTCTTTATAGGAGATCACCTATGTAAGTGATAAGTATGGGTCGCTTCTACTTATAACACTTATAAATCTAAGAAATGGTCGGGGATGGAAATGAACACGACGTTTAGAACTGTTATTCTGTAAGTATTGTTATCTTAGTTTACACAAATGGCTGAATAGCTCAAGACATCGTGTAACTAAACAGCTAGTAAATCTGATAGTATTTTACTAAGGAAGGTTAAAAGCCACAAACTACCTATCCTGATGCAATAATGTTTCGTCGGAACTTTCGAATGAGTTTGCATATATGCATGCATTAATGTTCATTCATGTGGAGGAGTTTTGGAAATTGGTTTAGAAAAAATGGATTTTGACCCGATTTTGACCAATTATTTAAGTGGGATCATTTATTAGTTATGGAAAATAAATGATATAATCATAATCTACACCGCGGGTAGATGAATTTAGCAATTTGATCGGGTGAATAAAAAATTAATGCATAAAGTAATCCACTTAAATATCTTTTATATATGGAAATATAAAAGGGTGGGAATGTGGAAAGACACATCCCACATGGGAAGTGTTTCAAATGCTTGACTTATTTATATAGAGCTTCACCAATGATAAGGAGTAACCATGTGAAGCTCCTTATGATACACCCTAGTGTACCAAGTCAATTTTGACTAGCCTTCGGCTAGCTCAAATAGCACTAAGGATGGTGTGGAGCACCGTCTAAGCTGGAGCCAGAACCGGGCCCACGCATGTCGTACTTAGTCACAATGGGCGCTTAGAGGCGCACTTTGCACTTACCATATGGCGAGTATAGGTGCGGCCGATCGAACGTGCTTGTTCGGCCGTTCTTGCGAATGGGCGCCATTGACTGGTCGTGTCTGTTCAGTGTGCAGGTGTACATGCAGAATGTTGTGGACCTTCAAAAGAGATGCGATTTGGACCATCAGATTGTGGCTGTTGATTAGAAGACACAATCTAACAGTCTAGATCGATCCAGACCTAAAGATGCACAGGTTCTGAATGGTCATCCGGATTTCTATATAAACAGATCCCCAGGATGTTCATTTTTATCCCATCCAATTTGCATTACAGCATATTGTCTAAATCTTCTCTTTTCTGTAAATTTGAAAGTTCTAAAACATTTATTAGTTCGATGTGAGTTTAAGTTTTGCAAGTACTGCCAACTTAAACTTGAAAGTCGTATCTTAGAGATGATTGCCTAAATCGTTACCACTTTTTGTGCGGGGGAAATTTTGTTAGCAGTTTAGTACTAGCCTCGACATTAATTATTGTCTCGTTATTCTGCCCAGTTTTTGAGAAAATCAAAGACTGCAAACAATAAAAATTAACTATATAACTGAGATGCTGAGATACACCAAGAATTGAAGATGTACTTACATGATCCACAATTGTACAATTGAGATGCTGAGATACACCTAAAATTGAAGATGTACTTACATGATCCATAATTGTACAACCGAGATGTTGAGATACACGTTTTCCTGAAAGTTTTCCAAATTTTCTTGATGGTGTATGTATAATGGGACATCATTATCCATGCCAAATACAGTCAAATCCAATGGGACTTTCAAGGTTATTGTTTATGTTTGATAAATGGTTTTATCATGATTTTGATGATTTTGTTTTTATACCAAAACAATGTTTTTAAGTGTTGTCCAAATACTCCTAAATGATTTAAATTGTTTCTACTAATTTTCCGGAGTATTTCTTCAAGTTTATTTTCGACAATATTAAACAACACTTTTGATGATTTTGTGTTAATGTATTTTTACACCAAAACAATGTTTCTAAAAGTTATCTAAATACTCCCGATCGGTCTAAAATGTTTTTACTATTTTTCGGAGTATTTCTTGAAGTTTATTTTCGATATAAAATTGGACAACACTTTTGTTTTGAGGTCAACTGGTCGCCCTATAGGGCAACCCGTACCTGAAAGTTGTGCAAAACAGAGAACTTCACGTTTGCTAAAAATAGTGAGGGTGACCGGTGCCGTCGACCGTGTCTGAAGCTTGGGAAATTTTGCAAACTTCTCTGTATTGATTTTTGGACAAGGCCAACCGGTCCAGGTGCACGTCGAACATTTGTTTTCAACCGTTTACCGCTGAGTCTTTTACCTCATTTCGAGCTTAATTATGACATAATGTATATTGAATGAGGTCTATGTTTGCATTTTGCATGTTTTTAAAACTTAGGGGCGAAAAATCGAATTTTTGGTTCAAACGTCGAATTTTTGCAAAATGAAAAAAACCACTGGGCGGTGCAGGCCGAGGCCGACCGTCGCCTCGACCGGCCCGCCCATGAGTATTTTTGGTTAAATCCGTCTCTGTTCTTATACTTAGCCATTTTGGCTCATATCACTCATTTTCCGTCCCCTTTGGCATTTTCACACACAATTCACTTCAAATGTATTTTGTTGCATAAATTACATATTTTGAGGATTATGTTGCTCGGTTATCATCATTGTTACTCATCCTCACAGATTAAATGGTAAGAATTCTACTCTTTTTATCTCAATTGGGTTGAACCCTTGAGAAAATGCATCTACTTGATATATTGATGGAATTCCCATATAATTGTGTTGCGAATGATGATTGTTGTTGGACTATATTTGTAAAATTGCTTTTGGTGATAAAAACTTGGCATGATTACATTTACAAGGGCTATATACATCTTCTTCATTTTTTTGACGCCCGCCAAGTGTTCGATCAAATGTTTCAATGAAAAATTCATCACTTATATGATTCTCTCGTTTTCAAAATGTCTTATACATTTATAGAGATCATGTTTTGCAAATCAAATGAGTTTTCATAAGCTTCTACAAGTTAAATGATTGATGTTTTCCCTCCTATTTGGCTCATAAGCTTCTACAAGTTAAATCTATACTCCCATTCTTGTGTTTATGTTGCGTGGAATGTTGTCTCTCTCAACGGATAGATCTTTTTTAACCTGTAAAATTGTTTTGTTTTAAAAACCGACCTCGTTAAATTGTTTTGGTTTGTAATCATCAAAAAGGGGGAGATTGTTTGATAAATGGTTTTATCATGATTTTGATGATTTTGTTTTTATACCAAAACAATGTTTTTAAGTGTTGTCCAAACACTTTTGATGATTTTGTGTTAATGTGTTTTTACACCAAAACAATATTTCTAAAAGTTGTCTAAATACTCCCGATCGGTCTAAAATGTTTTTACTATTTTTCGGAGTATTTCTTGAAGTTTATTTTCGATATAAAATTGGACAACACTTTTGTTTTGAGGTCAACCGACGCCCTATAGAGCAACCCATACCGAAAGTTGTGCAAAATAGAGAACTTCATATTTGCCGATAATAGTGAGGGTGACCGGACACCCTATAGGCGCGAGTGCGTCGGCCGTCGGCTTTATGGGGCGACGATTAATACGAAAAGCAAGCTGGGAAATTTTGCAAACTTCTCGTATTGATTTTTGGACAAGGCCAATCGGTCAGTGCACGTCGATCGGTCGGACCCCGTCGGCCGCCTGTGTAAAAATGTGTTCTTATTTTCAAACGTCTATTTGTGTGCCAAGTCGCCTCTATGATTTGACAAACAAATTTCTAACGTTGTCAGACAGCTTTTCCTTAATTTGTGGGATTGATTTCTAACAGCTATAATCTTGATTTTAATTGCAATTGTTTTGTAGAAATCAGTTCCCAAGAGGAGCCTATCAATGATCAATCATCTCCTATAAATAGAGGAAGATTTGAAGCAACGCAACAAGAGATAATACTACAACACAACAAGATACACTCAAGCAAACTTATTTGTTCTCCATTGTTCATATTCTTATTGTAATTTGCCTAGCTTATCACTTTCACATATTTGAGGTCTAGGCTTTATTTCTTGATTACAGTTGCACTCAATTTGTATCATTCATTATCGAGTTGTAATCTTGAATTTTTGGGTTATCATTAAACACAAGATATCTTTGTGAGTGTTCTTGTGGTAAGAACACACTTGGATGATCTAGGTGATAGGTGCAAGAAGATTGTGGTGATCTTCTTATTCAAGAGTGTGGTGCTTTTGAGGTGTTGAAGAATTTGGTGTTCTTCAAGGTTCAAGATTGTGGTAATCTTCACAAGGTGTCGTTGGAGATTGTGGTAATCTTCAAGAGAGATTGTGGTAATCTCAAAGGTGGTGTTATAGAAGAGTGTGGTGCTCTTCAAGGTGATGTTGTAAGGTGTTATATTAATTTTGGTAATTGATAAAATCTTTTTTTCTTTTTGAAATCCATCCCGGATATACTGGGGTGGTAGAGGATTAGGCCCTAGGTGGGTTGAACCTCTATAAATCGACACGTGTTATTTACTTATCGTTTGGACTTACAAGTGGTATCAAAGCCAAACTCTTTGGCAAGCTCGTTCCACATCGCGCGTAAAGAGGAACGATCATCGGCTACGATTGAAGTCTACCTTACCGGCGCCTCCACCACCAAGCCACCACTATTTGATTCCAAAAATTTTACATTTTGGAAAGAAATAATGGAATGCTATCTACAAGGTTGTGGGTTCGATATTTAGAACACGATCGTCAATGGAGAATATATTCCGATGAAAGATACACCACACACCTCCAAAGTTCTCAAGGAGCTCAATGATGAAGAGAAGAAAATCATCTCCTTAAATGGTAAAGCTCTTAATATTATTTATTGTTCACTTACCATTTTGGAATATGATCATATTGTAGAAATTAAATCGGCACATGAAGTACAGAGAAAATTAGAAGAAGTATATGCAAATGAAAGGACCAACTCAAAAGCATCTACTTCTCAGTGGGATACAACATCAAATCCAACAACATGGGATGAGCTTCCTACAACTTCCGACAACGATGAAAACGAACGTTGTCTTATGGGCTTCGAAGACGAAAACGAGGTAAGTTCTAAACCTTCTACTTCCTATGATAATAAATTTCATAATGATTATAATGATTTGCAAAATGATTTTGATGAGCTTCAAAATGAATTCCAAAGCTTACTTGTTAAATACAAAAATTTGAAAAAGGAATTCAATGTTTTGAAAAATGAAAAGGATAGTTTATTTACTTCCTATGAATCACTATCATGTGCTCACACCACCACAATTGATAAGGTTAGAAACCTTGAAAAAGAAAATAGTTCTCTTGTTGAGAATTTTAATTGCATGAAAAACGATTTATCAAAATCCAACTTGAGTACGGTTAAAATGATCGATATTGTTGATGTTCATAGTTGTGATAAATTGAAACAAGGACTTGATCATAAGCCTAGTGTTGTTAATTATGTGAAAAGAAATCAAGTTCCGATGCGTGTTGGTCATTATGCTCCAAAAATTATTACTTGCTTCTATTGTGGTAAAAAGGGTCATACGGTAAATACTTGTCGGGCTAGAAATAGCTCTAATTATTGTTGGAGACCTAAAAGTCTCAAAGATAATCCCAAAGGACCCAAACACTTGAGGGTACCACAAAACGACGTCATATTAGGTACCCGGTGGAATAATATTCAAAGAAAATTCATGACGCCAAAGAGACATCAAATGACAGTCTCATTCAATCAAAGGAGAAGACATTACCACAATGAATTTCCAAGAGAAAGACATTATAAACAATGGGAAGGACATAATCCTTGGAAATGGAGCAATTGGAGAAGCTATCATCTACAAGAAGATTTTCAAAGAGGAAGATACCATCAACAACGGAAAAGACATAACCCATGGAAATGGCGTAATTGGTAAACCGTATCTCCTCATTTAAATATGCATTTTATTTTGTTATTATGCATGCTTGTAATTGTGCCTAATTTTTCAAAATGAGTTCTCAAAAATTTATTTTCAAAATTAAGGTCTTCAATATATTTCTGTGCTTTTAAATTTTTTTTTGAAAAAGAAGACCTTGTATGATGTTTTTAGAACTCTTGTGTATTTATAATGATTTGAATTTTCATCATCTCTTATGGACTTATTATGCATAATATACTTATGATATCTTTTATTACTTTAGCCTACACTTCTATTGCTATGTTTTTGGGCAATATTTGTTTTAAGAATTGTGTAGGATTTATATATCTTCGTCAATGGTTATCTACTCATTATTGACAAGAGAGACATAAACTATCGAGGTACGCTCATCATTATTATTTATCTCATAGACTCGATATATTTTTGCCATATGTCTATGTGCTTGCATTTATAGATATTTCAAAGTATCTCATACAAGTACCAGTAAAAGGATTTTTCGATTTTTGAAAGACACTATTCGATAAAGCTTGTTTTATCCGAGTTTTATAAAGGATTATAATTTGTTTTGATAAAAACATTTGATTCTCATCCTTATCTTAGAATTATGCATTTGATTGCTCATATTCATTCTTGTCAAAAACTATTGTTCAAATGCTTCGTTTAAATGAGGTCTCAACTATATGCTCTTGAATTTTTCAAATTTCAAAAGAGACCTTATATAGCTTTCTAAAAGCTTATTTGAACTTACATGTTTTATGAAACTCTTGATGATTTGTTTGAAAGCATAGTATGTGTTACTTGTTATTGTATCTCTATTATTCGATATTACTATGCTCTTGTACAAAGACATCTTGTTAAGACTTTGCAGAAATTTTTGGTATTTTGGAACAAGTTTGATGACCAAGGGGAGGTTAGTAGCTCAAAGGTAATGCCAAGAAGAAGGTGTTGATTTTGATGAAACATTTGCACCCGTAGCACATTTTGTAGCTATTCGCATTTTACTTGTCTATTCTTGCTTTAAGAAAAACTTCAAGCTATACCAACCGGGGTTTGAAAATTTTTCTAGGCCAAGTGATTTTTATAAAAGGCATTGTGTGGTTTAAAATATGCACCCCGTGTATGGTATAATAGACTTAGCTATTTTCTTTTGCAAAATGATTTTACAAGAGGTAAAGTTGACACTACTCTCTTTGTTTTTGAAAAAGGGCAAGATTGCTTATTAGTGCAAATTTGAGTTGATTTGGTACTACTAATGAATGTTTGTGCAAGATGTTTTCTAAGTTGATGTTAGGTGAATTTCAGAGGAGCATGGTGGGGGAGCTTAATTTCTTCCTTGGACTTCAAGTTAAACAATGCCAAGAAGATGGCTATATTTCACAATCAAAGTATACATAAGTACCTTTGAAGTAGTTAAGCATTGAAGAAAGAATCATCTCAACATCTATGGCTACCCATGTAAAGATTGACAAAGGTTGAGGAAGGCATATCGGGTGACAAGCAAATTCGAGGTATGTTTATCTTCGTTTATTACTCTTTTAGACTCGACATTCTCTATGACTTATGTCTATATGCTCGACTTCAAAACTATCCCAACGTATCTCATTAAAGTGTCGTTAAAAGAAATTTTCAAATCTTATAAAGGCACTTCCTCTTAGGGCTTGTATATCCAAAATTCTAAAACGTTCATATTTTTTCGGGATAACAAGTCCGGTGATTACAAGTGGTAATTTCTCAAAATATGGTTTGTCATAATCGAACTAAACATATTGAGATTCGAAAATCTTTTTCTAAGGGATTGCATTTCTAAAAACAAAAAATTGAGATGTGTTTAATTCCGTCTCAAGAATAACTCGCAGACATTTGTTTTCAACCGTTTACCGCCGAGTCTTTTACCTCATTTCTAGCTTAATTATGACATAATGTATATTGAATGAGGTTTATGTTTGCATTTTGCATATTTTTAAAACTTAGGGGCAAAAAATCGGATTTTTGGTTCAAACTTTGAATTTTTGCAAAACAAAAAGAACCCTTTGGGCGATGCAGGCTGAGGCCGACCGGTCGCCTCGGCCGCCGGCCGCCCATGAGTATTTTTTGGTTAAATCCGTCTCTGTTCTTATACTTAGCCATTTTGGCTCATATCACTCATTTTCCGTCCCCTTTGGCATTTTCACACACAATTCACTTCAAATGTATTTTGTTGCATAAATTACATATTTTGAGGATTATGTTGCTCGGTTATCATCATTGTTACTCATCCTCACAGATTAAATGGTAAGAATTCTACTCTTTTTATCTCAATTGGGTTGAACCCTTAAGAAAATGCATCTACTTGATATATTGATGGAATTCCCATATAATTGTGTTGTGAATGATGATTGTTGTTGGACTATATTTGTAAAATTGCTTTTGGTGATAAAAACTTGGCTTGATTACATTTACAAGTGTTATATACATCTTCTTCATTTTTTTGACGCCCGCCAAGTGTTCGATCAAATGTTTCAATGAAAAATTCATCACTTATATGATTCTCTCGTTTTCAAAATGTCTTATACATTTATAGAGATCATGTTTTGCAAATCAAATGAGTTTTCATAAGCTTCTACAAGTTAAATGATTGATGTTTTCCCTCCTATTTGGCTTATAAGCTTCAATGTTCAAATAGCTCGATAAATCGGTTACATTGCGCACTTTGATATGGATATATGATATTTTTATCGTGCTAACATTCTTTTTGATGATTCCAAAGGGGGAGAAACATGTTATAAGCTCATTAGCTCATAAAAGCTAAAATAAGCTCGAGAAAGAAGCTATAAGCTATGGCTCCTTAAAGCCATAAGTTGTGGATTATAATTAGTCCAATTGTTGTATTATGGACTTATTTCATGATTATTGATGTTTTGTTGACAGGGGGAGCTTATAAGCTCTTAATTCTTAAGCTCAAGTTGTAAAAGCTGAGCTTCTAGCTTTTGGTTTATTGCTTCTATATTACTCTTGTTGTGCATGTTGATAGGGGGAGCTTTTGCATAAATGTTTTTGAAAATCTATACTCCCATCCTTGTGTTTATGTTGCGTGGAATGTTGTCGCTCTCAACGGATAGATCTTTTTTAACCTGTAAAATTGTTTTGTTTTAAAAATCGACTTCGTTAAATTGTTTTGGTTTGTAATCATCAAAAAGTGGGAGATTGTTTGATAAATGGTTTTATCATGATTTTGATGATTTTGTTTTTATACCAAAACAATGTTTTTAAGTGTTGTCCAAATACTCCTAAATGATTTAAATTGTTTCTACTAATTTTCCGGAGTATTTTTTCAAGTTTATTTTCGAGAAATATTGGACAACACTTTTGATGATTTTGTGTTAATGTATTTTTACACCAAAACAATGTTTCTAAAAGTTGTCTAAATACTCCCGATCGGTCTAAAATATTTTTACTATTTTTCTGAGTATTTCTTGAAGTTTATTTTCGATATAAAATTGGACAACACTTTTGTTTTGAGGTCAACCAGTCGCCCTATAGGGCAACCCGTGACTGAAAGTTGTGCAAAATAGAGAACTTCATGTAGGTCCCCAGGGGTGTAAGTGTAAGGTTTAGAAGGGGGGTTGAATAAACCTTACCAAATTTTCGATTTAGTCCTTTTAAATCTCTGAGTTAATTCTACTGTTGTGTCCTTGATGGACGATCGAATTAGTCACTCAAAGAGAGTTAATCTTTCAAGATCACTCAAATTTGAGTTTGTTGATGGAGTAACTCATTTGTTGGCTACAATTTAACTCATTTTGTGGTTTTATTTTTGGAAGACTTAACACCCTTAAGTTTGATTAAACAAAATATTAGAGCTTGATTTAGTACTTGTAAATTATCAAATGGATAGCAAATTTGTCACAGATATAAGCAATTAAAAGTGCAGAATTTAAATCTTTGAAATGTAAATGACACGAAGAAAGTTTTTATAGAGGTTCGAAGATGGGGTAATTCTTCTACTCCTCTCTTCTCCAACTCCTGGAGGAATCCACTAAGTAATGATCGGTTTACAAAGTGGTAGAGTCCAGATACAAGTCTTGATCACAACGGCCGACTTGATCCTTTGGGACTCGATCACCGAGACGCTTGATCACTCGGCGGGCTTCTCGTTCGACTCGGCCTTCTTCACGAGGCAAAATTTGCGCTTGCTACTCTGACTCACTTGCTCAAGCTCTTTGGATTTGATCAAGCCCTCCAAATGCTTAAGACTTAGTTCAACTTTGAACTTTTCTACAATCCTTCCCTGGAAAGTAGACCCCTTGTTTTCAAAGGTTTCCTCTTCAACTGGTTGAAGCTCTCTTTCCTTCACGAGGTAAGTGTTGGATTGATGTACTTGAATGTAGGCTTGAGGATTGAGATTGTTTGATTTTTCTAATGTGCTTGTATATCTCACGTATGTGTCATTCATGCATCTTTTTCTCAAACTAACTCCTCGGCCTTTTATAGTGAACTTTCAAAAATTTGCCCGTTGAAGAGATAGGCTTATTTTTGAAAGTCACTTTGTAGTCGTTGGCTTGCGATTCTTGGAATTGCCGTTTCCTCGTATGAATTATTCTTTTCACCTTTTGGAGAGTTCGACACGGTGTCGTGCTTCCCATTGGTTCATTCCTTTTGCACGCTTCCTCGGGGTGAGCACTCCAAGAAAGGTTGTATGGAGATATTACTTGTTTAAGTAAATCTCTTGATTTACGTGCAACGGTTCTTTTCTGATTATCTCGACTTGATTTGCATTTCCTTGCTTTCCCCAGGTGACTTTAAGTCGACTTCCAATCATGGATGACTTTGTCACTTCAACTTGAGACTTGGCTTTTCTTGAGTTGACTTGTCGATGCTCCACTCAGTGCATCTCACCGCTTCTTCGAGTAGTGTTCCGTCTACTCTTCTTTTGCCATACTCATTTGTCTCACACAGAGTCTTCCTTCCGATCTTGATTGTCTTCTTGCATGTTAGGGCGTAGCATTTTGTCTTGACTTGGCCACTCTATTCATTACAATGCATTTTACAACGAGAATTGGGGAGCCAACTTTCTATTCTAAGTTTTACATGGCATTCATCAAAATCTAAACAATAAAATTCCTAACAATTTCCCCCTTTTTGATGATGCCAAAACTTAGATCATACAAATATGTAAATAACAAAGATACATACAGACAGTGTATTGACATAGAATGTATGCGCAGAATCAATCTTTTTATTGATCATATCATTCTTGTACTTAACACAACTGTTTACAAGGTGTATCAGAGTATATAACTGTCTTCACAAAAAAATTTATAACTCTATTACAGAAGACTTACATTGTATGTATTTACATAATAAAATACATGAAGGGTTGGACAGCAACACTTCATCTCCTTCGCTGTCTCCTTCTTTCATCTTGATTAGCATCTTCTTTCTCTTCTTCTCTTTTTCTCGTCGTCATTTTGCCTTCTTTTTCTTCTCATATGCCTTCTGCGACTTCATCTTTCCTTAGTCTTTCTGTCTCTCCCGCCATAGCTGAGTTTGTCTTTTGTTTTCTTCTTCTATTCTCTTTGCATACTCGGCGTTAGTTTTAGCCACTCGCAAATTTGCCACTTGGTCAAGCCCGGCCTTCAAAGTAGATCCCTCCTTTCTTTCCAGGATCTACGTATTCGATATTCTTGGGCGAGGCCTAGGTCAAGCTTCTTCCTCCATCTTGCCGCTTCTTCTACCTACGGGCGTATCTTTGTCTTGGGTCTTCTTCCCGGTGATTGACTAGCGAGTGACCAGCAGAGCGATGCCTAGGTCTCATTGTCTGTCACCTTCTTCACACAATGTGAGACCCTTTTCCCAAGTACAAGTCCCAAGCTTGAGCCATGGACATATTTGCAAAATATCCTTGATTCGAGCGTTTTGAATTCGTCAATCGATCTTGGCTCTGTCCCGACATCTCGAAATGGCATACGTGTCTCACAACTGGAATGCCTCCATGTTCTTTCAAGATGTTCATCACCCTGGCATCCATTCTTCCTTCCACTTCCTTCATCCCTCGATTTCGATTTCTTTTCTCTTCTCGACCATAGATACAAAGCAGAGTCTTGGAGTGGCGAGTCACGGGAGTTTCTTTGCTTATAATGTCATTTGTGCGGAGGACCCTGTTGGGGGTTTGTGCAATCATCAAGGTCATATCTTTTGATCCTTCCCCTCAGATTTTCCTTTCTTGATTTCAAATTTTCCTCGGTGATTTTCCTTTCCTTCTCCTTTTTTTTCAAACTTGATTTTTTGCTTTAAGGTATTCCTCTTCCCCCTTTTTGGCATCATCAAAGGATAGAGGAACCCCAGGGAACATCTTTGGCAAGCATGAAGTCGAAGTCTTGTTGGTTGAATTCTCGCTTCAAGTCTGCTGCGTTGTATGCAGACGGAATTGATCGAGTAGCGTTGGATTCTCACTTTGAAATCGGCTTCATCTCGGCCATGAAGGCTGAATTTTTCGTCATGTGTTCTTCTAAACGCAGTATATCATTTGCATTACGCTCACGCAGCGGCTGACTTGATCTCGGTAGTGTGAGCTTCATGCATATGCTCAATGTGTTCCCTCAAAACCGTTTTTCGCATCAACATTTTGACTCTCCACACACGGCTTGTTGAACAAGGTTAAGTATCTCACCTGTTCACACGCATGGATTCTTTGTTGTTGCCACCATTCCCTTATCGACTGTGATGCCTCTCAAATCACCGTAAGGTTGGCATCTCTGTTGTCCAGCATATCCAAAGAGGCTCGATGCCTCTCCATCTTTTCAACTTGACAAGAAAGAGTGCCTTGAACACTTCTCGAACTTGGTGATTCTTCATTGCGGTGATGGCCATACAAATGTCGAAATCAAAATCGGCTAGAACAATGGTGCACGAGTGAAAAAGGAGGTGGTCCGTGATATCGCACTTGCTCATTTTCGACTCTTCGTGGAGTTCTCGGTATCTCCAAAGTGAGAAAGGGAAAGATTCTACAAAAGATTCATCACCGCCGGGATGCTGTTCAATGATGAGCGGTGCGCGTGGAGTTCTTTTTGGGAATCGATCTAGCTGTAGCTTGAGGAGCCGGAGCGGTGGTTCTTTGGGTTGCCTAGGTTTGGTTGTGAAGAGACTCGAACTGCCGAGCCTCACTGTCTTAACGCCTTCGTTGGTCTGGTGATTTTTTCCGAGAGACTTGTCCTCGGCCTTATGCTCGGCGGCGTCATCGGACGATGATGAGATTTCTAGAGGTGGCTCATCATCAAAATTAAAAGTTTGTGAGTAGTCTTGGGATCGACTTACTCGTGCTTGGAACACCCGTGGTGAGTCTTTTGGATTTGTCATGGGGTTGACTCGCTTCTTTCTTCGTCTTCCGATCCCGAGAAAAGTGACATCGGGGTTGTCCTGGGAATCATGAAGTGCGCGATCTCCTTCTCGAGATGGGTCGATGATTGCGGGAGGGATGTTCTCACTTGACCTCTTTACCCAGGAAGTCTCAACCTCCCGTGGCCTTCATTTCTCCGAGTCTCTCTCTTTGCTGCGAGGCTTAGTCCTCCCTTTCGACGTGTCATTTGTCTTAGGGTCTTCTGATGGCATCCATTGGAGTCTCAACCCCATGGATTGCACTTTCATCGCCCAGTGTTAACTCCCGTGGCTATTCTTCCTCGTGCCTCGAATGCATCGCAGCGTCATTAGCCTTCGGAGCGGTTGGCACCTCAGTGAGGCAGTCTCAATCGCCCGAGCTTCGTTGATGGCAACTTGCTGTTCTTCTTGTGATTGTAATTTCTCTTCTTCGCCTCCTTGCTTCTTTGTGGAGTCATCTGCGCATCCTCCGACCTTGTTGCGGTGGAGGGAGTTTCCCCTCTCGTAGGCGCACCGGTGAGTGACTTGGAGTGGGGTCACTCGTCTCAGGACTCATTTGCAATTGATGGTTCACCGTTGGGGCGGTGGTAGCACACCTTCAATAGGGGTTGGCTCGTTGGGGTCCCCACTAGCCCGGTTCATCGCCACTTCCCTTATTGCCTTCTTGAGTGAGTGGGGAAGTGGTAGCAAAGAACATCGGTGGCTATTTTTGAACCACTCCCATTGGATCGATTTCGGTTTGTGTTCGGAGGACTCTCCTGGTCCCTCCATCGATCTTTGCTCGTGAAGGATTCTTGATTCATACAATGCTTGCTTTGCATTTGTAACTCTTACGTAGCGGGCATTCTCTGCAGTTCCTCGTCACTTTCGAGAGAAGACATCAAGAAGAGGATGGAAGTGTTCGCGGGTGGGAGATAGGGCATATGCTTGCCTTTTCACGTCTTGGCTTCTTGACTTGCTTTGCTCTCCCCTGTCCTTGTAGATTTGCGGGATGTCTAAAGCGGTTGTCCTCATCAAGTCTTTGGGAGCACGATAGTTAGTCCAAGGAAATTTAGCGATTCCTCTTCTTCTTCTATGAACTCGGGCCGTTGGAACTGTTCCTTGACTTGCTCAACTTCCATTTTCTCCACTCACGCAGACGATTTTGGATGTGCGGGTAAGGTGGAGATAGGATCATTACATCACTATCTCTGCTTGGTGGTTCTTGTGTTTAATTTGTGTGAGCTACTGTTTGTGTCTTGAGTTGCCTCTGGCGATCGACGCTTCAAAGCAGACTTGGCTGTTTCATCAACTACATCGGAGACTTCTCCGTAGTCTCCGTATTTGTGCTAGCCGAGTAACCGACTCATTTGGTTTCTCTGTTCGGACCGCTTGACGAGTCTTCTTCGTCTCTGGTTTGTACCGGGAATTTACGGTTCAGAGGCGGTGTCCTCGAGTCTTGGCGGGGGGCAGTCTTTGGTGTTTGTTTACGAGGAGCTGGCCGTCCGGGCTTGTCGGTTCTCCTCCTTTTGACGATCGGAGAAGGTATTTGTGAGTCCTTCTCGACCTCTGCTGCGGGGTAGGTGACACGATTTCTTGGGGCGGGGAGCATGTTTGGTTTTCTTTTCTTTGCGGGCGTAGTCTTCTTGGGCTGCAGGGGCGACTTTCTTCTTGGGCTGGAGAGGAAAGTTTGTATCTTGGGTCGGTGATTCCCCCTCACCGGTGTCGCCTCTCTTGGCATAAGCTCGCTTCCGAGCACCGAGAGAGGTTAGCTCGAACATCCTCTTGTTAACATGGAAGGCCTTCCCATGTCTAAGAGGTACTCCTTTCACCTCCGATGGTCGCCCAATCACTAGGCCATATCCACAGGGATCCTCCAAATGTGCCATCTTCTTTGAAGGACTTGTTCCCACGTTCGGGCGTCTGCTTTGTAGATAAACTCAGCCGGTTTATCTTCTTTTCTTCGATGATTGCAAGCCATCACAATCGGCTTTGCCTTTGATAGTTGGTCAAAGTCGCCAAATTTGATGTCGATACATTTGGCAACTATGTCCAACAATTTGTGATAATCCTCCTTGGCCAATCTCTCTTGTTTTTGTGTATATAATTTTATTAGCAAGGTCGGACTTGGCTATTTTTTTCCATGCGTCACCAAGTTTACATCGCTTCCTTAATTTGATTTGCTCTCCGGGTAGTGAGCAATATTCACCAAATCCTTGGCGTAATAGTCACCGCTTCCCCGTGAAGATGACTTGATTCCTTCGTCGTGAATCTCGGCATTCACGTAGAATCGTGCGACCTCCTCCACATAGGTCATAGGATATTCGGCGTTAGAAACGGTTTTAGTCCGGGACGTTTCCAACTTTTCCGCGATTTTCTTCACCAGGGTGTCGTCGGACCCCCGCTTCACCATTCCCGAAATCCACCGTCGAACCGGTGTGGATTTGCTTTCCTAGCTTGGTAAAGTCATAAGTTGGTGCCATTTTAATTATATCAAGAAAAGTCTTAAATTGATTTGAATGTTGATAGGGTTTCGAGAGTAGTTTGCCTTTGCTTTTGAGAGAAAAAGATGAACAGTTTTTAGAAGTGTGAGAGAGAAACGAGGCGAAAATGGTTTAAATATGGTTTATGAAAGGGCGTGCGGCAGACGGTTTTTTGAATTGTGATCGAAATCAACGGCTTGGATTTCGTGACGCCTATTGAGCATTTCACGTCTCGTATTTAATGCGGCAACATTTATATCCAATCATAAGCTTAGTGTGCGACTTTTATGTCTGTACACATCATCATTATCTTTGACGTGTTTCTTAAAACATTCTGCTAAGTTAAACGATTGCGTTTTTGTCACTTTGCTCATAAGTTATTGACTTATCTCTTAGCCGATTTAACTCTACTCCTCATAGATTCTCTTGGTGACTCGGCTATCGGTGACTCGGTGTAAATTTTCTTTCCGTCTGGTGATTTACTAAATTGATTTTTGTTTTCGCTCTTTTTCACTTCTTTTTTTGTTCTAATGCTCTTCTTTGATTTATGAGTGTCGGCTCAATTAACCCCAACTCATGCTTGAGTTCTTCAAATCTTGACTCACATAATGGTTTTGTGAAGATGTCGGCTAGTTGTTTATCGGTTGAGATGTATTCCAAGATAATGTCCTTCTTTTCAACATGATCTCTTATGAAATGATATCCGACATCTATGTGTTTTGTTCTTGAGTGCAACGGGATTTTGAGTGATTGCAATGGCACTTGTGTTATCACACATGATTGGAATTTCTTTTTCTTCAACTTCATAGTCTCTCATTTGTTGTCTCATCCATAGGACTTGGGCACAATAGGCGCCCAGCCTATGTATTCTCGCCTCCATTGTAGAGGTGGCTATTGAGTTTTGCTTCTTGCTAAACCAGGAAATTAGTCTTTTTAAAGCATTTGACAGTGCACGAAGTGCTCTTCTGTCCACTCTACATCCAGCGTAGTCGAGTCCGAATAGCCAATTAGCTTGAATCCACCTTCCTTTGGATACCATAGGCCTACTTCTTGGCTTCCTTTCAAGTATCTCAATATTCTCTTTATTTCTTTGTCATATGGCTCTCTTTTGGAGCAGATTGGAATCTTGCACATACACCTACAAAGAAAGGTGATGTCGGCACGCTTCTTTGTGAGATAAAGCAATGATCCAATAAGTGCCCTGTATCTTGTTTGATCTAGGCTTGCCATCCGCATCCATGTCCATTTTGGTCGATGTGTTCATTGGTATTTTTCGAAGACTTCTCTTCCATACCAAATTTCTTCATTAAATCTCTACGGTATATTTTGTTTGACTTATGAAGGTTCCATCCTTCAGTTTGTTTCACTTGAAGTCCAAGGAAAAATGTCGGCTCTCCCATCATGCTCATTTCAAATTTGCTTTGCATGAGGTTTGAGAATTTTTCACATAGCTCTTTGTTAGTGGATCCAAAAATGATGTCATCCATATATTTGAACAAGCGATATACTCTTTCTTGTCTTGAATTACGAAAAGTGTTCTATCTACTTTTCCTTTTGTGAATCCATTCTCGATTAGGAATTGTGACAGGGTATCATACCATGCTGGGTGCCTGGTTCAATCCATACAGGGCTTTCTTGAGTTTGTATACCTTGTCTCCAAGAGTCTTCCGCTCAAATCCCGGAGGTTGTTCAACATATACTTCTTCTTCCAATAAACCGTTTAGGAATGCACTTTTTACATCCATCGATATACAATGAAATTCTTGTGAGCTGCATAGGCAAGAAACATCCTTATAGCTTCCAATCTTTGCTACGAGGGCAAATGTTTCATCAAAATCTATCCCTTCTTCTTGGCAATATCCTTTGGCTACTAGTCTTGCTTTATTCCTTACCACAGAGCCTTCCTCGTTCATCTTATTTCGAATACCCATTTGGTTCCAATAACATTTTGATGTATGGGTCTTTGCACTATTTCCCATACTTTATTTCTCTCAAACTGATTCAACTCTTCTTGCATAGCTTGAATCCAATGTGTGTCATCCAATGCTTGTGACACATCTTTTGGCTCTATTTGCGAAATGAAGCATGTGAACATAGCTTCTTGTTGAGTCCTGGATCTTGTTTTGACACCTTCTCTCATATCTCCAATGACAAGTTCTCGTGGATGGTCTCTTAGCCATCTTACATCGAGTTGGAGTAAGTTAGCTGGATTGATCGACTTGCGGTTGTGTTTTTGTGGTCGACTCTTTCGTGGTCACTTACCGCAAATTTTCCACCGCTTTTGAGGTTGACTATCTCATCTTCTTCCGAGTTGATAATCCGACTTGACCAGCGTAGTAGTAGGGACTCTTTCGTATGATTGGATGTTTCAACTTATCACCGGTGACTCTTCAATGTCTTCTCCATTTACATTTGGCTCATCGAATACTACATGAATGGATTCCTCTCAGTAACCATAGTTCTTTTATTGAGTATTCGTAGGCTTTGCTTTCGGTGAGTATCCTAAGAAGATACCTTCATCGGCCTTAGCATCAAAAGCCTTTAGGTTGTCTTTGCCATTGTTGTGGATGAAGCATTTACATCCAAATATTCAAATATGCAACATTTGGTTTTCTTCAGTCCGGATCTCATAGGGAGTCTTTCATTTTGTCTATTTATCATACATCTGTTTTGGTGTAGCAAGTGTGTTAATTGCTTCACCCAAAATCTTTTTGGTAACCCCGCTTCAAACTAACATGGTCCTTGCCGCTTCTTTGAGGGTTCTCTTTCTTCTCTCGCAACTCCATTCTGTTTGCTGTGGAGTCCTTGCTCAGCGATAGTTCATGACCAATACCATTCTCAATACAATCATCGAGTTATTATTCCATTGACAAACTCGGTTCCTCTATCCGATCTTATTTTGATAATGGTTTGACTCTTCTCATTTTGAATTCTCTTCATCATTTGTGGTAGTTTTTGTAGGTTTCTTTCTTCTTGCACATGAATATTGTCCATGTATATCTTGAGTAGTCATCTACTACCACCAAGGTGTATTTCTTTCCACTTACGATGGCTGGTTCCACTTTGGGCCAAATAGATCCATATGAAGTAGATGCATATTCTTGTTGAGGATGGGCATGTCTTTTCTTTGAATGACGACTTGATTTGTTTTCCCTTCGACATGCATCACATATACTCTCCTTCAGATATCGAGTCCGGAAGTCCTTCTACAAGATGACTTCTTGCTAGCTTGTTAATTGTTTTGAAATTCGGGTGACTCGGCTTTTGTGCCACACCAACTTGATTCAATTTGTGCTCTTCGCTAGTAGACAGTCTTTGGGTGTTGCGGTTGACCAATCCACTACATACATATTCTCTGTTATTTCCTTGCAAAGACAACTTCATTTGATTCAATATCCTTGATTTGGCATACACCCATGTTGAATCCAACATTGTAGCCCTTGTCACGTAGCCGATCGATACTCGCAGGTTGAAGTTGAGTCCTTCAACATATGCAACATCCGTGATTTCTAATCCATTCCTCTTTATGGATCCAATGCCTCTTATTTCACCGGGAGCTTCATTTCCCCCAAATATGACTTTGGCTCCTTTGACTTCCTTGAATTTTGATGATTTCTCTTATTTCTGTCATATGTCGGAGCGACCACTATCCATGTACCAGGTTCCTTGGCACTCACTGTTCTCTTGAACCCGCAATCAAGGAAATTAAGTTTTAGGTACCCATACTTGTGCGGGTCCGAGGGGTTAGAATTGTAAGATGATCCAACCAACCTATAGCCAAATGATTTGACTCTAAGGGGTTGCCATCTATCGATGTCATAATCATAATTAATTTCGGCAAATTGCTTGGGGATTCTAGGTTCATACAATTTTGTCTCTTTTTTGTCAGTATGCTGCATATGTGTTTTAGCAATTGCCTTCCTTAGGTAATTGTGGTGCTTTTGAGTGTAGTGCCTAGGTGCATGTGTGTCTTTGATGAAAGCTCTTATACTTTTGGAATGGCCTTTGTTGAGTTCTAGGCCTTTGCCACTTGGGCTTATATTCCATAAGTCTATCCGATAGTTCACATTGTTCCAATCGACTTGGCTTGGATATTTTCTACCATTCCCATCATATGTATTTCTTTTATGGATTTTCTCGAATTTTTGGTAGCTCTGTTTTTCTTCTTTACTGAGTATTTTTCGTTAGGAGTTTGTTGAGGGACTCATTTGAATCTCTTCTTGTCCTTTCAAAGATACTCAATCAAGTTGTTTTCCTTTTCCTTTGTAACCAAGGCCGATTTGCTTAGTATTGTGCTTTGGAGTGAATGTGTGTGCAACATTTAGAGTTTTGGGTTTTTCGGACTCTTCATGACTTGAAGATCCTTTTTCCAAAATTACTCTTGAGGTTTGACATGGCACAAAGGAATTAAATCCTAAGCCTGTCTTGTCTCCACATTCTCTTTGACTCATAATAAGATCATCCAATGATTTAGATGCCTTAGTGAATGAGGCAATAACATTTTTGAGGTCATTCTCCTCTTTTCTATAGCAGCAATTTCAGCTACTAATTTAGCATTTTCAAATTTTTAAACTTTCATTTTCAATGACTATTTGACTTAGAGTACTCACTCTTTAGTGACTTTGAGTTTTGACTTTTAAGTAGGTGTTTTCCTCATTCAATAGTGTGTGTGAGGATTTAATGTGCTCAAAATCTTTCATCATTTTGCCTAATGAATCATAAAGATCGAGAGGTGATGAAGTGTGTGTGTCACGATCACTATCACTAGTGTGCGAGCTTGTTGAATTAGATTGTACCTCATCTTCTTGATCTTGTTCTTTGGCCATTAAGCGCATCAAGGCTTCTTCTTCGTAGTCACTCAGTAGTCGACTTCACCGCTCTCTCAATCATTGTCTCTCTTAACTTGGTCATTTTGTTTCAAAGATCTCTGACCATCATTGCCTTTTTCTTTTCTTGTCTTCTTTCTCTCAAGACCTTTCTTTCGTCTTCATTCATGTACTTGTTGACTACGAGGATATGAGCAAATCAATGGCATAGTGACCTGGTTGTCTACGATTCCAACATAGATATTCGGCCTTTTGATCGCTCTTTCTACTCTTGAGTTGTCGGTCCTTTGATACTCAACTTGTTGATGATCCATTCTCTTGGTTGGCCTATCATCCCTTGATTTGGAGGGAGCGAGTGTCTTCCGGAAGATTCACCCTTTCCTCTCTTGTAGTTCTTGTTAAAGAACTTGTTAAATCTTTTAACCATCAGGGCTATTTCTTCTTCCGGGTCAATTGCCTCTTTGACTCAGCTCTCTTCCCATCTTTGACAATTAGAGCAGTGCTTGGGGTACAAATTGCCTCTCTCTTCGGGTCTTTTCTTCTCACTCAAACTCATAGGCTTTGAGGTCCGAGAATAGTTCATGGTTGGATGTCTTTGATAGGTCCATGGAATGTCTCGAGTGCCATGACCTTCATTTCCCATTTGGAAGACTTTTTAGGATCTTCATACACATTTCTTCTCGTGTATATTCCTTTCCAAGTGTAGACAACTCATTTGTGATTTACGTAAACCGAGCGTCCAGTTGATCCGATTCTCTCCCGAGATCATTTTGAAATTTTCAAACTTACATATACTACAGATAATTTGTTTTCTTTGATTTGCTCGAGCCTTCACAAATCAATGTCACTTGTCCCATTTCTTTAGCCGTTTTGCATGATTTGACTTTGTTGAACATGGCTTTGTCCAAGGTTTTGTAGAGGATGTCCTTGGCTACATTATCCAGGTTGTATCTTTTTTGTCATCATTTGTCCACTCAGTTCTTGGTTTTCAACCATGGTAGTGTCCGGGAGCAAACATCTTCTTCTCCTTCACCGCAACTCTTCGAAATGCGAGTTGTGTTCACCTTTAATATTTGTAGAGGCCCATCTTCTATCACTATCCACATCTCATCATGTAATCTTTGATAGATGAGCTGCATACGAATTTTCCAATCATCAAATTCTTCAATGGTGAACATAGGGATGCGTGTTAGATTTGCTTCCATGATAATGACTTTTAATAAAAAGAGTTTTGAAAGTTTAAGTACTAAAGCGGACTTTGAAAAATTTGGAGATCTAGTTCAAGAACGGTGCGGAGGGTTCAATGAACCAACCGCTCCGATACCACTTGTAGGTCCCAAGGGTGTAAGTGTAAGGTTTAGAAGGGGGTTGAATAAACCTTACCAAATTTTCGATTTAGTCCTTTTAAATCTGAGTTAATTCTACTGCAATTTGTGTCCTTGATGGATAAATCGAATTAGTCACTCAAGTAGAGTTAATCTTTCAACAGACTCAATTTGAGTTGTTGATGGAGTAACTCATTGTTGGCTACAATTTAACTCATTTGTGGTTTTATTTTATTGGAAGACTTAACACCCTTAAGTTTGATTAAACAAAATATTAGAGCTTGATTTAGTACTTGTAAATTATCAAATGGATAGCAAATTTGTCACAGATATAAGCAATTAAAAGTGCAGGAATTTAAATCTTTGAAATGTAAATGACACAGTAAAGTTTTTATAGAGGTTCAAGATGGGGTAATTCTTCTACTCCTCTCTTCTCCAACTCCTGGAGGAATCCACTAAGTAATGATCGGTTTACAAAGTGGTAATGATCCAGATACAAGTCTTGATCACAACGGCCGACTTGATCCTTTGGGACTCGATGCGAGACGCCTTGATCACTCACCGGTTCTCTCGACTCGAAACTTTCTTCACGGGCTTGCTTTGCTTACTACTGACTCACTTGCTCAAGCTCTTTGGATTTGATCACGAAGCCCTCCAAATGCTTAAGACTTAGTTCAACTTTGAACTTTTCTACAATCCTTCCCGGAAAGTAGACCCCTTGTTTTCAAAGGTTTCCTCTTCAATGGTTGAAGCTCTCTTTCCTTCACGAGGTAAGTGTTGGATTGATGTACTTGAATGTAGGCTTGAGGATTGAGATTGTTTTGATTTTTCTAATGTGCTTGTATATCTCACGTATGTGTCATTCATGCATCTTTTTCTCAAACTAACTCCTCGGCCTTTTATAGTGAACTTTCAAAAATTTGCCCGTTGAAAGAGATAGCTTATTTTTGAAAGTCACTTTGTAGTCGTTGGCTTAGTTCTTGGAATTGCCGTTTCCTCGTATGAATTATTCTTTTCACCTTTTCGAGTTCGACGATTGTCGTGCTTCCCATTGGTTCATTCCTTTTGCACGCTTCGGGACCGAGCACTCAAGAAAGGTTGTATGGAGATATTACTTGTTTAAGTAAATCTCTTGATTTACGGCAACGGTTCTTTTACTGATTATCTCGACTTGATTGCATTTCCTTGCTTTCCCCAGGTGACTTAGAGTCGACTTCCAATCATGGATGACTCTTGTCACTTCAACTTGAGACTTGGCTTTTCTTGAGTTGACTTGATCGATGCTCCACTCACCGTGCATCTCACCGCTTCTTGATAGTGTTCCGTCTACTCTTCTTTGCCATACTAAATTTGTCTCACACAGAAGTCTTCTTCCTTCCGATCTTGATTTGTCTTCTTGCATGTTAGGGCGTAGTTGTCTTGACTAAAGCTTGGCACTCTATTCATTACAATGCATTTTACAACGAGGAATTGGGGAGCCAACTTTCTATTCTAAGTTTTACATGGCATTCATCAAAATCTAAACAATAAAATTCCTAACACTTCACGTTTGCTGAAAATAGTGAGGGTGACCGGTGCCATCGACTGGTCGGCCTATAGGGCGACCGGTGTCTGAAGCTTAGGAAATTTTACAAACTTCTCTGTATTGATTTTTGGACAAGGCCAATCGGTCCAGGTGCACGTCGATCGGTCGGACCCCCTGTCGACCGGTCGCCCTGTGTAAAAATGTGATCTTATTTTCAAACGTCTATTTGCGCGCGACCGGTCGCCCTATGGTTTGACAAATGACAAAATTTCGATTGTCAAAGAAACAACTTTTCCTTAATTTGTGGGATTTATTTCTAACAACTATAATCTTGATTTTAATTGCAATTTTTTGTAGAAATCAGTTCCCAAGAGGAGCCTATCAATGATCAATCATCTCCTATAAATATAGGAAGATTTGAAGCAACACAACAAGAGAGAATACTACAACACAACAAGATACACTCAGGCAAACTTATTTGTTCTTCATTGTTCATATTCTTGTTCTAATTTTCCTAGCTTATCACTTTCACATATTTGAGGTCTAGGCTTTATTTCTTGATTACACTTGCACTCAATTTGTATCATTCATTATCGAGTTGTAATCTTGAATTTTTGGGTTATCATTTAACATAAGATATCCTTGTGAGTGTTCTTGTGATAAGAACACACTTGGATGATCTAGGTGATAGGTGCAAGAAGATTGTGGTGGTCTTCTTATTCAAGAGTGTGGTGCTCTTGAGGTGTTGAAGAATTTGGTTTTCTTCAAGGTTCAAGATTGTGGTAATCTTCACAAGGTGCCGTTAGAGATTGTGGTAATCTTCAAGAGAGATTGTGGTAATCTCAAAGGTGGTGTTATAGAAGAGTGTGGTGCTCTTCAAGGTGATGTTGTAAGGTGTTGTATTAATTTTGGTAATTAATAAAATCTTTTTTTCTTTTTGAAATTCATCCCGAGTATACTGGGGTGGTAGAGGATTAGGCCCTATGTGGGTTGAACATCTATATATCGACGCGTGTTATTTACTTCCCGCACCTTTATTATTGTCTTGGGTTGTTTGATTCGAAAAAGAGGGCTTAATCGAGAAAATGGAGATAATCTATCCACCCCCCTCTAAATTATCGTAGCCGTTTGGACTTACAGTTTACACCAGGTTTTTGTTTACATCGGTTTGTTGAGTAACCGATGTAAACTTTCATCGTCAAATCATGTTTTTGTAGTAGTGTGTAACCATTGAAATTTAGTTTGTTGTCATATTTGACTTTAGAGTGAATTTGTCTTACCTTTTAATGGAATAAATGTAGTAGATATCAAAGTGTTCGTACATGATGCAAATTGTGTGGCTAATTTATTAAACTAAAGTTATTTAAAAATCTGTTTAACCAAGTAAGGCTAAAAACAAAAGAATTAACATATGAGATGAAAACAGAGTTCCAAAATTTTGTTTTCTCGATTTTTAAATTTTTTTTATAAAATTTTAAAAAACAGATTTATGAACTCTGTTTTCTCAATTTGTTTCCCGGAAATTTTAGAAAACAGAGTTATAAACTCTGTTTTTTAATGAAATTTTTTAATTAATTTTAAGAAATAATTTTGTATTTGAAAAAAAATAATTTGATTGAATTTTTTACTTTACAAATTTTTAAAATACATACACAATTTTTCGGATTTCAGTTGTAATTTTAGTTGATGTTTTCCTATTCCAGTTGTAAGACAACTTTTGTTTTCCTATTCCAGTTGTGTCTTTAAAGTCATTCTAAATTCAGTGGTTTTTTCAAATTTTGAGCAAAAGTCAGTTGCATTTATCCGAAAAATAGTGTATGTATTTTAAAATTTATAAAATATAAAATTCAATTAATATATTTTTTTTAAATACAAAATTATTTTTGAAAATTAATTAAAAAATTATAAAAAAACAGAGTTATCTAAAATTTCCAGAAAAAGAAAAGAAAAACTGAGAACACAGAGTTCATAACTCTGTTTTTTTTTAAAAAAAAAAATTTGAGAACTCTGTTTTCTCTTTATATGTTAATTTTTTTTGTTTTTGGCATTACTTGGTTAAATAGATCTTAAAATAGCTTTAGTTTAATAAATTAGCCAAATTGTGTTAACCTTTGCTATTATTATTATTATTATTATTATTATTATTATTATTGTTAAAGGAATTAAAAGATTAAAAAAGAAACGAAAAGAGATACAAAAAAAAAATAAAAATCAAAAGAGCTTATTGGTCTTTGAATGCGGTTGACACGAAAGCCTGGGCTAATGGCCATTTATTCATCAGATAATAAAATAAAATACAGACGACATTAACGGTTTTGCATTCAAAATATCGGAACACTCCAACCAAGGACAACTACAGCTTTATCTGAGCATTAAAACAGCACCAAAATGCATTTTCCAACAACATAAAAAAGAACAATAAAAAAACTACAAAAAGTACCACTACTAATGCATGAAGTACTGGCGGGTGGTGATGATAAAATAACCTAGCCACTGCCAAATTTCTGTCTTTTGTACTTAAAATGACCTTAGACAGAACCACTTCATATAGTCTCAAACCATTACCTAAAATGGTTGGAGCCACTTATAAAATAACGAAGCTCGTCCCATTATCATTCCTATATATATTATTGCAAAAAAAACATAGAATTTAGTTTTTGGAATTTTTTTTAAGTGAATTGTCCTCCGATGAAGGTTTGGCCAAAGGACCACCCGGTGGGGATGACGTCGTCGCAGGTGACAGTATGGCCGTCGCTGGTGGTGACCTTAAAAGAGAGGGCTTGCCCATCGAGATAAGAGTTGCTTTGCCAATTTTGCCCCCAGTTTCGGGACATAGGTTCCCAATTAGTCCTTGAACCTTTGATGGAAACTGATTGGACATCTCCAGCGCCTCCAACGTTGGTAACTAGGACCAAATTGAAGTAAGAGTGGCCGTTTAAGGTGAACCTTATGCCTCCCTTCTTTTGGCATGGTACCCTGCAGGTTAATATAAGAAATAAATCTTAATAGAACATTAATTTAACACGAAATTATGAATCTAATTAATTTCACGGAAAAATAAATTATAGGGTTAATTATAAAAAGTACCCTTGAGATTTCACCTAATTAGCAAAAAACCCAATTCACTTTCAAAATTACAAAAATATCCTTGAGGTTTTATTTTGTCTAACATTATACCCCCTTCATAACCAAAAAATATTTCAAAATCCCCCTTTATATTATAAAAATATTACAGTTTGCCCTTTAATTTTAACACTGAATCAAATTTCATGGGTATTTTTTGTAATTTTGAAAGTTAGCTGGGTTTTTTTAATTAGGCTAAACCTCAGAGGTACTTTTTGTAATTATCCCTAAATTATATATCAATTAAATCCAATGTGCATACCGGTACGTTTTTTTTAATATGAAATTCAAACTTCACACAAGATTGTGGGGTGTGAGGTTTGAACCCTTGACCTTGCTTCTAACATGTGAGACCAAGTACCATCTAAATGTGCATACTTATACATTGAGTGCATGTATATATAAAATTACAAATATAATATACATAATACATAGTGTAAATATGCAAAATTAGCCATTTACGTTTCTAAAAAGCGAAACAATTCATGTTCTCCAATAAAAGAAACCGTTTTTGGCTAAAAACTCGCAGTCATACCATCCTCCTTGTATTCTTGCTGAGTTAATTGACCATTTTTTAGAAAATTGATGTGGTACGACATTTATTGGTACCGTACTGACAAATGATTCTCAGCCGCAAGAAATGTGATTGTCCAATAAATGGAAAAAAAAAAAGGCAAAATGACAATTGAACTAAAAAATAGGTAGAAAATCTTTTGTTTGAAAGAGGTGGTTAAAAAATATTTTATTATGGACAAAATGATCAAATATCTAGTATTCATATAATAAAGGGATAATTACAAAAACACCCCTGAGATTTGAGTTAATTACCAAAAAACCCAGAGATGTTTCAAAATTACAAAAAATCCCTTCAGATTTTCTTTTGTCTTGAATTTGAGGGGGGTAAATGTAATATTTTTGTAAATGTCAGGGTTTTTTTTAAAATATTTTTTAAAATCACTAGGAACAATTTATGATGGAATCAAACTTCAAGTGTTTTTTTATAATTTTCAAAGAACTCTGGGTGGGTTTTTTTGTAATTAGCCCAAACCTCAGGGGTGTTTTTGTAGTTATCCCTATAATAAATATATGCATGCATATACCTTCTGTAAAGAATTGGCACAATCCCAGCTTCTTGTTTAGCAATTTGTTGGAAAACAGGCTGAGAGAGATCAAAATGTTGGTTGGGTGGGTTGCACCACCCCCCATCATTGTTTGGTAAGGCGTTGTTTGGAGGGCAGAAATTGGTAGCAGTAACCACAATTGAGCTTTGGAGGCACCATTTTTCATCATTCACACATTTCAGCTCATAGCAAGCCCCACAGCTCAGCCCATTGTTGAACAATGTTGTACTCAATGCAGCAGTGTTTGTACCGTAGCCTTGACTATACAAATTACCATACCCACATGCCCCACCTGCAACCAAAATAATTAACCAACATACATATTCTCAATTATAGCATTGCCAAAAAATGTAATTAGTTAATTACAAAAATTCGTTCAGGCTAATTACAAAATAACCCTGATATTTTTAAATCTTGCAAAGAAAACACTTTAGTTTTGATTATATCTTACATTTTCCCCTTCATAAGCAAAACATATTTAAAAAAAACCCTGACATTTATAAAATTATTACAGTTACCCCTTAAATTTAAGACCTAAATTCAAAACAAAAATCAAACCTGAGGTTCTCTTTTTGTAATTAGCCCAAACATCAGGGGTATTTTTGTAGTTATCCCTTAAAAATATTCTTTACTTTGAATAATAGTATATGCATGTATAGGGATAATTAGAAAAATTACCATTGAGGTTTAGCTAAATTACAAAAAAAAACTCCAATTATTTTTCAAAATTATAAATATCCCCTTAAACTAGTGTTACAAACAACCCTTCTAGATTTGTAATTCTTTAATAAATACATGAGTGCAATTTGCAAAAGAAATACAAATATCAATGTAATTTTGAAAGATAACTGGATTTTTTTTGTGATTAAGCTAAACTTCTGGGGTAGTTTTTGTAATTAACATTTGTATGTATAAACACAAAGACACATACCCATAGTTCCGGAAGCATCACCCCCTCCATAGAAAGTGGCATGAGCCTCATTCCATCCTTGCTCATAACATTGTACAATTGACAACATAAAGAACAAAGATGCAAGAATTTTAGACACACTGGATGACATGATGAACTTTTAATTCCTGTTACAAAATTGAACCAAAAGAAGAAAAACCTTAAGTCAAAAAATACTAGACAATAAATGTTACCAATAAATATTAACCTTAAAACAGAACAACACATAACTAACCTTAATGTGTTAGTGTGTGTGTGTTTTTGTGATGGAAATGAGATGGGGTGGAGGTCACATTAAATAGAACGAGAGGGGGAGGGGGTACTGTAGCAAAGGTAGGGCAAACGTCACAGAAATATACAGGTATATAGCGGCTAACTGTGGGGTTTTGGAAATTGCCAGGTGCAAGCGGGTTTGGGTATTTTTGAAAGTTTGAAACAACCATTTTTTGTCTTGGAACCACGTGGTTTGCTCAACTCTGCATGTCTTTCTGTCTTCTTACATATGCAATAGTAACATATAGAGTTTAATTGCAGTTTTGGTCTTATATAAATATAAGGATGTGGTATATTTAGTCTTGTAATTGTTGTGTGTAGCAATTTTGGTCATGTATGTATTAAAATTGGCATATTTGATCCACTAAGCATGCTATGTAGCAATTTTGGTGCAATTTTAGTCCCATAAGTTATATGTTTGTGCAATTTATGTCCTAAAAGGATGAAATATACTTATCCATTTGAGACCAAAATTGCACAAAAATAAATCTTATGAGACCCAAATTGCATGAAAATGAAAATTTACAGGAGTTAAATTACTACATAGCATACTTAAAGGACAAAATATGCCACTCCTTTGAATTTATAGGACCAAAATTGCTATATAAAATATTTACAAAATATGTCACCCTCTTATATTTATTAGATTAAAATTGCAATTAAGTTGTAACATATATGTATATGTATATATATAGAGAGAGAGAGAGAGAAGAGATTGTGGGTTATGAACAAGTTACTAAAGTTTATTGTCTTTGTGCACAATTCACAACAGAAACAAATTGAGTAGGGACCGCATCACGATTTTGTGCACTTACCAAGGCAGATTTCTTTCTGTTTTTCCTTTTTCCTTTTTCTAGAGTACCTTTTTTTTTGAACTTTTAAAAGGTATTTCATTTTTCTTTTGCATAAAATTAGATGTTTTATTAAGTTTTATCAACAAGAGTAGTAGAGATAAAATCACGAGCTTTTTTCCAAAATGGGACTAGCGCAGAAACGCCCGAATCAAGCAGCGCAATAAGCCTCTTCAGTAGTGGATCCAGAAATTAGTAGTAGAGTGGGCTAAGAAATAAAGATTTAACTTCACAAAAACTATATTATATAAAAAATATATTTTAATATTCAATGAAGTTGTGCCCACGAAACTTCAAAGCATAAAATTCATCAATGATAGAATCTACATCTATATTGTTAACAAACTCTCGTTCAATATAGAGCATCAAACAGTCTTCAAGAAAGTCATCCCCCATTTTATTACGAAGTGCTGTCTTTATGTTTCATTACTGAAAATGTTCTTTCAATTGTGGAGTTGAAACAGGTAGCATCAAAACATGATGAATTAATCTAGTCAACATAACATAAACCACTGAACTTCCACTCTCGTTTAATTGTTGGCACAACTCAAAAAGTGTAGAAACTTGAAAATTTTGAACCATGTCATGCTTATATGTAATGTATCAGCTTATACTCTAGAGAAATAATATCTTGATCTATGAAATCTTCAGGATATAATTTCTTTGCAAGCTCGCAAATATCATGACTGTTGAAAGACCCAAAGGAATTTTTAGGATCTAATGCCACACTAAGAGAAAGGAGTTCCATAGATATATCGTTAAACCTTGTACTTAATTGCATCAAAATAAAATATATTGTTTCATTAAAGACATCAAATTGGTAATGATGTTCAACTGTAGTTTGCACACGAGAACGACCAATCTTATACGAACCATCCAAGTTTGGAACATCAATACAATTTGAAAAGCAAAAAATCTTCACTTCTTCAAGAAATTTCTCAACCACATTCTCTCAATTCATGTAGGATAGTTTTAGTAGTAGAAACAAATTAAATAGCATCAAAATATCTTGAGTTCTTTTTTTGAAGTACCTAACAAAGAGAATCAGTTATTCTCATTATTTTATGCATCAAGTGCAAGACGTACACAAATTCAAAACTTGTCATGTTTTTGTAGATCCCACAAACTTCAGCTCTAGATATTGCATTTGGATAATGCTGAATAAGACATTCAAATACTTTATAAACTGCAACATGCATATCTATCAAACTCTTCACAAAATTATAGTGAGAACTCCAATGAGTAGCTCCAGATCGCTGCAAATTACCAATTTGATTGGCACCACGTCCTAATTACATTCCCCAATAGCCAATAAATTCTCGATTTTACATCTTTGAGCAACTTGCAGTTGAGAAACACGCTTAGGTGAAGAAGTGATAATATTAACAATATTGTCCAAATGAGAAAAGAATTCCCAAATAACACTTACGCCCTTAGCTGCAGGCTAATTGTAAATGATGTGCAAAACAAAGGACATAATATGCATAGGGACAATCTCTACGAAATAATGCCTGGAGTCCATTCCATGAACCACGCATATTACTAGTACCATCATACCCTTGACCTCTCATTTTCTTGACTTGGAGATCATGATGAGCAAGAACATCATATATCTCTTTTTTCAAATTTGCTGAAGTGGTGTCACTAAACACTTTTGATTTCAAAGAAACGCTCTGTCAAAATTCCATGATTGTTAACAAACCTCAATATAATGGTTATTTGTTCTTGTTTGGATATATCTTGTGCTTCATCAACAAGAATACAATTTATCCCCAATTTCTTCACGAATCAGGCGACATACTCTATTGGACATAATATTCAAAATCTCTTTTTGGATATCTGGAGCAACGTATTTTCAAGCACAACTTCATTAACTTCTGTGTTCATATTTGCAAAAACCTTTACCAATTCAATAAAGTTCCCTCGATTTGATGAAGATAGAGATTCATCGTGGCCTCTAAAGGCACGACTTTGAAGTGCTAGCCATCGAACACTTATAATTGAAAGTCCTCAATCGCAAACGATTTTTCTCCTTTTCAATTTTTGTTTGGGCATGCATAATTTTGTCAATATGTCTAGAGGGCCTCATCAAATCTTCAGCTCTTCTAACACGCATAGTATGAGGTGATGAAGTTGCAGAACCGACATGAGTAAGAAAAGCACATTTATCTCCTTGATGTATCCTCTTCCAATTACCAAATCCTTCATTAACTAATGATGAATTATTGTGCAGACTAACTTCACTCAATAAAAGAAAACAATAAAAATAGTAATCTTTATCTGTGGTGGGTGAATACTCTAGCTATTGAAACTTGTCAAACTATTTTTTTTTAAACTACGATTTTGAGCACCAAATTTTGAAGATGGATACACTTTTATTTTTGGTTGATAAGGCCCCTTCTCATATATGCCCGTCTAATCTCATCCGTAAGTTAATAGGATATTCACATATTTGCTTTATTTTTCTCGGATCTTTCTCAAAACAAGTGTGATTGCACGACCTACATCGAGCGAGATTCATTAGATTAATGTTGCACTATATTGGATGTATGTTTTGAGTTACTTTCACTAGTTTGATGATCCCTTTTCTTAAAGAAATGTGATATTAATGGTGTTTTTCCCTTTTTTGCGTAAGATTGGTGCTCCATTTAAAGTTAGAAAAATATAAAACATACAAGATAAATAAATTCAGTAAAATGAGCTACAATAATTCAAGACTCCCTTTTAGGATTTGGGTGTTTTAATTATAACAAGGGAAAAAAAAGGGACATAAAATAGTTATATAAGTTTACGAATAGAAATTGTATGTGCTACATAATTGAATTGATTGAAATGTCTCATATTTATCAAAAACCTTTTTCAATAGCACAAATGGACATATATAATGACAAAAAAAATTATTAATAAAAGGAATAATAATTCAAAAAATTATATCATTCTTTAATATCTAAATAAACTATTTTTTTATCCTCAATAGAGGAACAATACAATCATTAAAGAAAAGAGATGCATAATGTATCCTACCCAACAAGTAGATAATGACAACAAAATTAATTCATACAAGAAGAAAAAATTACAAGAATAAAGAAAATCTGATTATAATACTTGAATATTGAAAATAGGGACAAGAAAGAATGTACCTTGGTAACAAAACAATAATTGAAGAATAGAGGAAGAATCCAAAAACAAATAACTTTTGTTGATGCCCGTCACCTCACGTTAGGCGGTTAGGGTTTGGTTTGGTGGACTTATCCAGAAAATATAAGGCTGGGCTTAATTTAAAATATAAAATGAATACACATATATAATATATTGGCAGTGTGCCTATAAAAGATTTTGCACTGGGCCCTATCATCCGCCCCTAAGCCCCCTAGAATGAGGAGACCACGAGCAGGAGAGACGGAGGGGCGCGCCTCTGCGCCCTAAGGGGATCTTAATTTCGAGAGCCCCCACGCTCAATGCGCAGTCCGTGGAAGACCGGGTGCACCAGTGCGGCACTGGGGCTCTTGATTAGGTGACTAGGGAGCCCCTGTATTTGATGGGGGCTCTCGATTAGGAACCCCCGCTCTCGACCCGAGGGGTCCCCCGGGAAATCCCTCCCGGGGCTTATTCTCTAGTCTTCCTTTTGGAGCCTCCCTCAACCTCACTCTTAATGTTTTCTAATTGAATCCCAAGCATTCCAAAATTTCTCAAATTTCCCAAAGGCTCCTCTCATTTCTCAAGTATTTTCCCTCCTCCCAAAGGGAATTTTTACAAGAACGCAAAAAATAATAGCAAAAAGGAACTCTCGCCTTCCGGAGACTTTCGTCCCTCCAGAGACTCCCACCTTCTAGAGACTTCCCATCATTCCGAGGACCTCTCTCCTTTAGGGGACATCTCCTCTTAGAGAGACATCCTATCCCTCATAAGATTAAATTCCCCAAAGATCACACAATTACAAGGGACCTAGCTCTCGCACTACTCCAGCTCCCTCATAGCCCGGGAGTTGGGGGACTTATGTTGTTGGGTAAATATATAGTTCCTCTTTTTTCATATTTAAATGCATTATTTTTATTATTATTGGTCTTACAGAAATTAATGTACAAGTCGTTCGGCCTATAAAAAGAATCTTAATAGGCCTACATAGCCTCCCTCTTAACCTCAGCAAGCCCACCTAGCCTTAACTGGCCCATGTCCCATGTACAAATAGTTCCCTCCTTAATTAATCTCTCATTAAGTATATTTCTACTGCTAATAGCTCTTGTGCTCTTGATTATTGTCCTAGACTTTGCTGACTTAAGCATCGAAAGTGTTTCCCAGAACACCCCGGGACCCTTCTAACCTTGTTTGCGTGTTGCATGTCGGTTTCCTACACGTGGGCTAGAATTCGGACCAGAGTCTGATACCTCGACTTGGATTTTCATAACTCGGAGTGAGCTGCACGGATTTTTGCAGCATCATATATATTTTCTCATAAATTAATTAGAAAAAGCAAATTTGCTCAATAGAAAGATTTGAAATAATATCATAGTGTAGGTCAAAATTAAAAGGTTGAATTGTTTCCTTAGAGAAAGAAAGAAAACAAAGAAAATAAAAGGCAGACCACTCTCATCTCTTTTTAGACTTGAAGGGTATAAGTGAACCCCATTTTCATCAAGAACTTGTGTTTAAAATATTCACTATAAAAAGACTGTTTGGGCTTGTGACAGAAACCCTAAAAAGATGATCTTTTCTTTCTCTTCAAACCCTAATGCCGCATCATGCTTGGGCCTAAGATTCCAGCCACCTCATCCGGCATAGGGATGGATGTCGTCTCCTTTTTAGTTTTTTCTTCTTGTTCCTCTTGGTCGCCCATTGGTTTTGTTGCCCAAGAAATGCTTTCAACATGTCTCTGTTGATCACATTGTTGCATCACATCATTGCATCACATGTGTTGGATGCTTCCCAACTCTTATTTGACGCTACTTGGCCACCTGCTGCTGGTGCTCTTTCTCTGGTCATCAGGCCACCTCCTGTTTCTAGAGATTGTGTCCATTCATCAAATAATGTCATCCATCATTCTTCGAGGGTTTCTGATATTTCTAGGATTATTCGAATTACATGGATGCAATTGAATCTGGTTTATGATTTATCCATCTGACGGATGTTCGGGTTTTCGATGTGGCTGCTCTTCATGTTGCTTCAACAAACCCTTTGGTGACTCCTACTCTGGTGGACGCTAGGATTTCCGTTATTGGGAGTTGTGATCGTCCATCTCACGTGCCCCAAGTACCAATTTCTAATGACGACGTTCATGGAGCTTTACCGATGTTTTTTTCTCCCAGAACACTCGAGATTAGGGCAAGAAATCTCTTGCTCGAAATGATCAAAAATCATTCTTTGCAAATTTTGTTAACAGGTAATTCTTATTCCATTTCGAACCCGTAAAAAGATGATTATTTTTCCGTTTCTATTAATGAAAACTTGTACCAACAAAGGATTTTAGAATTTTCATATTATTTAATTGGTCGAGTAAAGTAAATGTACTAAACCATGGCCTTTGTTGCCTCTACAAACTCGTCTTACTACTTTATGGCTAATTAAATCTGATTGGAAATTAATTCCTTTGGGGAAGGGGTATTTTTGTATTAAATTTTCCAATGCTTTGGATCGAACGCGGGCTTCACTGTATTCTTCTTGGCAAATTAATTTGGGTTCTATCCTTTTTTATCTCCATGAGTTCCTGATTTTAATCCGTACAAGGTCCATTACTCCACGGCTAGTGTGTGGGTGCGTATTTTTTAATTAAGCATTGAATATTGGCATCCTAGTAACATCATGGGTATTGCAAAAGCTATTGGAACTCCTATACAGATTGATGATGAATCTTTAAATGGTTCTCTTGGCCATTTTGTTCGGGTTTTGCTAGATATTGACCTTGCGAAGCCTCTTCAGGATCATATTATGGTTGGAAGTGTGGGTCATTATTCATTTGTTTCTTTGAGTTATGAGTAATTACCAGAATTTTACTCAAATTGTTGCATTACGGGTCATAATATTGTTGCATGTCCTCATACTTTGCATTCCGTTCCTAATGAGTCTCATGGTCATGACCTTTCATCCTAGAGAGATAGATCACATGTTCATAAGGCTTATAGACCGAGGATCAACCTCCTGCCGAGAAATCTTTTGTAGTTCAGATGAATAATGACGGGTTTGTGTTAGTCAACAAAAAATTAGTTAGTAACGATAAAAATACAAGCCTGACACGCCCTCAAATCTCTACTTGCAATTCGTTTGATACTCTACAGGAAACATATTGCAGCCCGTGTCTCATTTCAGAGAAGTATGCTGAAATGATTACAAATGATCACACCGAACCAATGACGGAAGATAATCCGTTAGCTATTGCGGTTTATTCCAATGTTGTTGAATCAAGTTCGAATCCAACAGAGAGTGATGAAACAGCTTTGACTTCAGAAGACAAATTGGAAGCTTTAACGACCAAGGTAGACGACTTCTCAACTACTCTACTTGTCATTCACTCATGTGTTTCCTCAGAAGCTATGAAGGATATGACAATTGTGGCTCGAGGATCATGGGCCGACATTTCACAGGTTACATCAGACCATCAAGACGATACTTGAGCACGTACAGACAAACCAAAGGACAACGTCATTCGGACATCTTCTAGAAATAGACGTCATTCATTTAAGTTGCGTCATAAAGTTATTCTTGTTGTTTCTTTTTCCTGAAGTTTTTGCATTATTTTTTCTTTACTATTTGGTCGGCTTATGATCGGGATCTTTTCCTTTCTTTTTATATATTTTTATTTATTTAAAAAAAATATTCACTATAAAAATTGCTTGGCTAGCTAACCAAAAAAATTAATTTCTGTTGTTTTAATATTCAAATGATAGGATTGATTTCATTGGGCGATTATCGACGTGAGGAAGTAGTGAAATTCTGGATTAATTTTAGTTAAACGTTTCATAAATGCTTCATGAGGCATGACACGCTTCTCAATAAAAACTTGTTCGGGAAAATATTAAAAGTAACACGAGGGTGATAAATGACATGACCAACGTGAATATGGCTATAAAAGATCAATTCTTTTGATTTAATTTTTTTACTTCATGTCAAAAAAAGAAAAACAATAACTTTGAACTTTTTTTTTTTTTGACGAAATAACTATTGAACTTGAAAAAGTTAATTACTGGACAATGAGCCCAAAAGTATTACATATAATGACCAACTCTGTAACAAAATTGAATCATTTCGGTAAGGGTAATTGGTCATTTGTCGAATAATCCAAGTCTATTTGTCAAGGTCTAAGAGTTAAGGTAACTTCAAAAGCCAAGGCGTTTCTTGTAGTGAGAACTGGCTTGTGACAAATAAATAGTCAGAAAGGCCTTGAAGTTGTCCTGAAGTAGCCCCTCAGCCGATACTTAAGTCAACAATGGTTAGGAGTGTAATCCAAAACAGAGAGTAATGAGTGAATTAATTGAATGTACTTATAAATTAATGAATAGGGGCTATTTATACTCCGGACATTAGGCCTCATGGTCTTGTGAAAAATGGTCTTGTAGATCATTTGATCCTCATAAGTTTGGAATAATGATTTGGATCTCATGAGCCAATTAATAATATTTGGATCAAATAAATAATAATTATGCGTATATAAATAATTAATATGGTATTTAAGTAATGATATGACATTTAAAAAAAAAAGTGGATTTTACTTTTACACCCATAAAAATGTATATGAGAAATTGATATTTCAATAAACAAAGTAACGGTTTAGAATTCTACATTTCTCATGTAAATAAATTGTGGTAACCTTAACAATTGTGTCAAGTATTAACTATTATCATTGAGTTTGATGGATTATAATTTGGGTACGCCTATTATGTCAAATTCAAGAAATTCATTTAAGTTACGTGCCGAAATGAGATTAGTTGATCTCGCCGTTAAATATTTTACAGTTATATCATGTGCGTAATTGTATAATATTTGATAATGTCAACGAATTTCGTTAGTTGATCTAATGGTTAGAATAACAATTTAAGACGGAATTAAACCTTAAGGAGCTTTCTACAACTTTGAACTTCTCTGGTAGTTAATTTTTTTACCCCAAATCTCAAGTTTTTTTTTTCCAATTATCCCTTAAATATATATATGCATAGGTATAGGATCATATGTGGCAAGGACCTTGCTATGTGGCACTGTGGAAAAATCTAAGCCGTTACCATGTTTAATCCTAAGGAATTTTTTTTTTCGAATTTTTTTATTTTTTTTAATTGAACTCAGCCCATTTAAGGGCAAAATAGTCATTTTGTACATATAAGGAAACGGTTGATTTTGGTAACCTCCCCACAATCCTATTTTTTTGGGATTTTGATTAATCTTTCTCCTGCTTTTTTGCTACTCTATTTTCACCCAAAATCAAAAAAGACCCTTCTTCTTCGCCTCTTCCTTATTTCACCACCCCACTCACACATGTCTGTCCCTTTTTTCTTCTCTGTAAAATTCGAGCGACCATGACACAATTTTGCTTTTTGAGTTCTCTCGACATCAAAACTCCAAGGAAGCATCAGTAACATCATTTGAAGGTAAGTCCCTGTTTCAATTTTTCAATTGTTGGTTTGTAGATTCTTGTGGAAAGGGTTTTTCCCCAAATTTTTCGTCGGTTTCATTTACCATTCAAGATGATTTTTCTCGGGTGTTTTTTAGTAAGAGATTAGGCATTCTTGTTTGTTTTTTTATTTTATTTTGGAGTATCTAGGATTTGATTTTTTTGATTTACAGGCGATTTTATGGGTTCTTTTTTCTTTTGGGAATATTTTTGTGCGAACTTAACATCTTTGTTGGAGGATTTTTGGTGTAAAATTTGATAAAAACGATGTAATTTTAGTTATTGGGTGGTGTAATATTTATTTACTCTCGGACATAAATTAATGCACATTTTTTTAGGAAATAGTATACAATTAAACAATAAATGGTATACAATTAGTTATTATATGATGCACATATGCTTTTTTCTTGACTGTTAGTTTTTTATTTCGATTGTTTTATCAGTAACAGAGATTTGTTTGATTCTCTTATTTTAGTAGGAAAATGGGTTTGGTTCTTTTTTTGTTGTTTTGTTGTTAACAGAGATTTTTTGATTCTCATATTTAGCATTGTTATAATGACATGAATATGTGTTTTGATGCATTGATAAGTTTGGTAATGTGTATATAATGTCCATGCAATGTATAATGACGAATGGTGTTTACATAATTATTTTCATATACGAGTTGGAGTTCATACAATTGCCCAATTAGTTTAGTTGGTGTATTTATTTTTGATATATTGTGCTTGAGTTCCGCATTCTTTAATATAGTTCATGTTTTCTCAATACCATGTTTATAATTTTCAATGGCAAGAGAAAACAGAAAAGACCTCTGCATTTCCATGGCCGAAAGGAGGGTGCGTAATGTTAACAAGAGGTCCAAGCGCCAAATCGCTTTGAAACCTTCAATGCACAAACCGAGGAAATTGTAGCTTATATTTTTGGTCCATTTTGTTTTATTGTACACGTGAAAATGAATTGATGAAAACTTAACTATAAGTTGATATACATTTAGTAAATAGTTGGTATACAATTAGTTCGATTGTTTTTATTTTAATTTTGGATATGAATTGATGAAAACTTAGTTATAGATTGATATACTGATTAGGGAAATTGTTGGTATACTGATTAGTTTTTATGCGACACACAAATGCATTTGTTGCATCATTTTTCTTTTTTTTGGTTGACTTGTTTGATGTTAACATCGTTTTTTTTTGGCAATTTTATTTTATGTGTTTTTCGGTGGATCTGTTTCTCGATATTTGCAAGCACGTGGGTGTTATCGACAGGCCAGTAATGTTGAAAAATCGCATATTTGTACACCAAATCAGTCAAATGTATACACAAAATAATTTTTAAAATATACAATATTGTCAATATTAGTATACAATATTCTCAATTAAACATCTAACAATGCACTCGAATACTTATATTATCATTTAAATATTGGAAAGTTTACACCAAAATATGATTTGGTACGTGAACGAATTATTCTTACACCATATTTTTATGCTTGTAAAGCACCGAAATATGCACATGAATACGCCAAAATATGCTTTCAATGTACAATATTGTCAATATGTTTATACCAATTTAAGTATCAATGTTTAGTCTCAAATAAACATCCAACCACGCCATATTTCATGTTATATTAGCACCAAAATATACATATCTATACACGAAATAATGCGTCCGAGCACAATATTATAAATATTTGTACACTAAAATATCGCGTTAACGAAGAGTGAGAATCTATTTTTTTTTTGCTCATGATTAGGCGTGTTCATATGGAAATGTGATATTGAATATATCCTTTGATTTTAGGAAAGTAAATATGGTATTATTTTTACACCATTTTGATAGTTACCGATTTGCCTTTTTACACATAAAATAAATAAAAAATAGTGTATTTTTAGCCTAATCAACCATTGATTGAATAAGATGGATGGATGGGATCGTCCATATTGCCACATGGTAAGAGGTCATTACATGAGATCTCATCCCTATATGCATATATAGGAAGGTAATCCATTTAAAGATCCATTCTCTAACCCGCCAAATTAGGAACTGAAAAGATTGAAAAATAAACTCAAAATAGAAAGTGAATTAAAGAGTCTTTGCAATTCCTTTCCCTCTTGACAAAGTTTTGGAAGTCTCTGTCTTTTTTTTTTTTTGGTGACGGGAGAACTCGCGGCCGCTACTCTTGAGTGCCGGATAAATCCTCGGGCCGAAGTCCCTTCCGAGTACGCTTATTAGTGTTATGATTTCTATGCAATTTTCAGTTTTTGTGCTTAAGTACTATGAAGATTCACCGATCGCATAATTATTAGGGATAATTAGAAGA